>OY747704.1:44440000-45040000 GCA_963556495.2 Valencia hispanica
AATCATATCCTCGACTCCAGTGTTTTTCTGCCTGGCTTTCTGACCGTATGGACAGACAGATATTTAGGAGCAGCAAAAGCAAATAGGGGGGATTAGCAGTGCTTGCCAACAACTAATGGTGTCATACAGGAAACCATCACATGAAATATCGTCTCTACTGATATTGATATACTGATATTTATGAGACTGTCATACAGCAACGGTGTTTTCAGTTAGATGCATCTTGTGATTAATTTGAAGACGCTACCAGATATATTTTCTGTTAACAGCATCACCATCCACAATGATTGTTTTGAAGATACTTGGGTGATATATGTTCTGTTGCTTCTCCCTTTGGGAAAAATAAAGTACTCTTTTTAATTGAATTGAAGAAGAATTATTGGTTGTGCAGAACCAGAGAAAGAATGCCATCCATCCATCCATCCACCAATTTTCTTCCGCTTATCCGGGGTTGGGTCGCGGGGGCAGCAGTTTAAGCAAAGACACCCAGACTTCCCTCTCCCCACCCACTTGTTCCAGCTCCTCGGGAGGAATCCCAAGGCGCTCCCAGCCCAGCCGAGAAACATAGTCCCTCCAGCGTGTCCTGGGCCTTCTCCTGGGCCTCCTCCTGGTGGGACGTGCCCGAAACACCTCACCAGGGAGGCGTCCAGGAGGCATCCTGACCAGATGCCCGAGCCACCTCCACTGACTCCTCGATGTGGAGGAGCAGCGGCTCTACTCTGAGCCCCCTCCGGATGACTGAGCTTCTCACCCTGTCTCTATGGGAGAGCCCAGACACTCTACGGAGGAAACTCATTTCAGCCGCTTGTATCCGTGAGAAAGAATGCTTCCTTTTAAAAATGTGTTCAATTCCTAGCCCCTGCCCTTGTCTCTACCCTTCTTCCTGTCCAGCTACTGTTGAATAAGGGTCACAAATGCCACAAAATTTCTATATATAACAGCTTTTAGGTCACACACACAACTATTTAACACACAAAAGCATGTGGAAGACTGCACTTCTGCTCCAAATCAAAACTTGAAGAAAATGTACCAAATATGTTATTAATCTATGGTTAGAAAAAAGCAACACTAAGCTCTTAAAAAAACAGTGTATGCATTTTTCTTTACAATCTCAAACATTTTTTGTCTAAACTCAAAACATGCTTGAAGATTCATCTTTCCTGTGAATGAGTGAGACAAGATTTACTTGTATAATTGCGATTTCTGAGAATTTTGTCACACCCTGTGTTCTCTCATAATCAAAATTAATAATATTTATACTACTAAAATCTCACTTGCACGTTGCACGTTCCAAAAAGGATGCACACGCATGCTCTAAGAGTTCATACATGTACATGTGTGGGATAAAACTAGTGTGAATGAGAGACTAATACTTGTTTATGTGTGAGATTGTACTAGTATGAATGAGAGGCTAATATTCTCAGGTTGGAGTGAAGCAGGGCTTTAATAAACAGAAAGGCAAGGAAAACTTACAGGAAAATAAATATTTCAGGGTGAACAGACGGAGAAACCAGTGAGGTGTGACTGAATCCGAACAGCTTAAATACTGAGGGGGCATTAAGGAATGACAGAGAGGAACCTAAAGACTAATTAGTGAAAGCAGATGCAGGTGAGAGAGAGAGCAGAGTGATTGGAAATATAATGCAGCTGGGCAGGGAAGAAGAATCCCAAGGATGAAACAGAGAAGAAAAGCAAAGGTATACGCCTAAAACATAAAAGAAGACTGATAGAAAATAATCTTAAATTCCGATGGGTAGCTAAGAATGATGAAAGTAAATAAATGAGAATAAAGAATCACAAGAGAAACTCAGTAAAACCGACAATGAATACCACAGGTAGGAGAGGAGAAAAACGAAACAGATGGAAAACATAACTTTAAAGATGTGGTAAAAGGAAACTCAGATCAGACAACAATCCTAATGAGAAAAATAAAGGGAATCATAACTAACAAAGAAAAATGAGGAGATACCTAATACAAGATCAAAACAAACCCAAAAACAATCAAACAAAATTAGAAACATCTAAGGGTAATACAGGAAGTAAAAACATAGAAGGAAGATATAATCTAAAAATCACCAAACTATAATCCTAAAGTAAAACATATTAGAATAACACGGAGAAATAAGCTCGAATGATGAGGTAAACTTAATAAAGAAATGAAATAAAGTCAAAACACAAACACATAGGGATCCTGACAAATACTTGTTTATATGTGAGAATATACTAGTATGAATGAGAGGCTCGTACTAGTGTGTGTAAGAGATAATTTTGTCCCATATTTACAATCAAGAGTCAGCACACAGCTTCAGTTAATACAGCCAGGAACTACTGATCAGGCACGAAACCTAGGTGTACAGTAGTTATTGACTCAGACCTGAACTTCCAGGGTCACATAAAGGCAATAAGAAGGTCAGCCTTCTATCACCTGAGGAACATTTTTATAATTAAATGACTGATGTTGCGACAGGACCTGGAAAAACTCATCCATGCGTTTATCTTTAGTCGGATTGATTACTGCAACAGCGTTCTCACGGGTCTGCCTAAAAAGTCAATCAGACAGCTGCAGCTGATCTAGAATGCTGCTGCTCGCGTTCTCACTAGAACCAGGAAAGTAGAGCACATCACCCCAGTTCTAAAGTCCTTATACTGGCTCTCTGTAGCTCAGAGAATAGACTTCACAATAAATTTACTAGTTTATAAATCATTGAATGACAGGAGAGTGAAAATGAAACGGACGTACCCAGGCAGATCAAATAAGCGGAAGAAAAGAAAATATGCTGACAGGTATTTGGCAACACTGTCAAAAAAATTTTTTTTACCCACAACTGTTGGGGATGATATTACAGATAGGAGCATTGCAGGGAACCATAGACGTATATAAAGAATATATCTTTTTTATTTTATTTATCTTTATAGATGTCTATGCAGGGAATGCTGTGAGCGCACACATTGATGATGTATAAATGTCACTATTTTCCTTTCAGCTTCTTCGTTGATGTCTCTTAAGTGTTTCCATGTGCGCAAAATCGCACACATCACAAAGGTGAGCACTGCGAGTAGATCTGCTGTTTCGTCGACCATCTTTGCAATAATCCATTTGTTTGTTTACGTCATATCCACATACAACCCCCCACACCCCCTCACCCCCCAGACATTCACCAGGATCCTCCGGTACATTTCTTGCTGTGTGAAAGGAGCCGAAAGGCAATGTTCCGGAAAAATGTGGTGTATTTGAAAACACAACTCCTGTTGAAGACCGGATGGAATTGTCCGCAAATATTCCAGAACTTCTGTCTGAAAGCGGCTATCGAGAGCAGGAGAAGAACAGAAAAGACAGGAGATGAAGATGAAGAAAGAGAGCAAAAGAGTAAACATGGGTATGAGGATGAGGAAGAGAAAGGAAGGGACAGAGACATAACAGGGAAAAGGTAATCATTTAACAATACAACAAATCACATTATATTATAATCCCAATGATTGCTGCTGTTTGCTGCTGTTGGAGAATGACTGCTGTTGTTTTTTGTTATCTCCCACTTCATAGTAGAAGAAAGAAGCCAACCACCAACCTCTGGATAGCTAAGGTAATTGAGTTTACCTTTTATTTGACCAAAAATTGGTCCACAGTCATTTTGTTCATAGACCATATTGTTATTGAGAATGTTTAAAAAAAAATCTTCTTATTTTTTTTTTAGGTACAGCTCCTACATCGGTGTTGGGATGTTGGTGTGAAGGCTGTAAGAAGACGTCAACAAGTAGGACTGATATGGATGACAATTTCTCTTCAATTTCTCTTCTCTCTCATAGGCTCACTCACTCTCTCACAATCATGTATATAGTATGTTTGTGGGATGTTTATAGTTTTGAAACAGTTCAATAAACAGTGCTGGTTTTCCTGGCATTTTGGCAAAGACTTGTTATGTGAAATCTTATTCTCTGATGTTCAACCGTGACTATTACTTTGTGTAGTGCTACACACTTTGTTTTCTATTTTCATTTTGGCGTAAAGAGTATGTTGCTTTTAATGGGCAAGGTTCTTTCCCTTCTCCAACAACCTTTACTTTTACTTCCTCATTCGTTTAATTGTATTAGGGGGGGGCATACATACCTTCGCCTTGGGCCCCCAATTTGCTAAATCCGCCACTGCTCAGAACCAAACATTGAGAAGCAGCTTTCAGTTTCTATGCTCCCATTATCTAGAACAGACTTCCTGACGAGTGCAGAGCTGCTGAAACTCTGAACTGCTTTAAATCGAGCCTAAAATCCCATCTGTTTTAAAATTGCCTTCAAGTAAATGATTACTGTCATATGTATGAAATGTGTTCATTCAGGGGTCAGTGGGGGAGCTGGGGGGTCAGTGGGGGAGCTGGCTCCCTGGGAAGACATTTTGTCTCCCAGTCCTTCCCTCCCCATCCCTGGACACCTCTGTCCACCCGCTCCATCGCTTTACCACTCATATAGGGTCTTGGGGCATGGGCACATCACTGGGGTGCGAGGAGGGGCTTCCCTCCTCGCTGTCCCGTGGTGTCCTGGGTCCCAATTTTAATATACAACTTAGACACTCTCACTTATAACATTTTCACACGACACATATGTAGGGACTTTGGGGTGGGCACACTTTTCGGCATCCAGAGGGGGAGCGGTACAATCAGCTTCACCTCTGGTGCCGGTGCCCACTGTTAAACCACATATAGACACTGAGGGCTCGGGGTGGGGGTTGGAGGATGTGTGGCTGCCTCCCCCACATCCCACCCCTCTGTTTTAAATGCACATTATAACAACACGCATCAACACCATACTCGAGCGGGAGGATGGAGGCTAGGGGTCTTTTCCCACCCCTGTTCGCTACGGGCCATCAGGGGTTGGGGTCCGGAGGAGGACAGGCGGTCTGATCGGGGTCCTGGGCTGTCGGGCTGCTTTGCCACTGTGGGGCCCTCGGCGGTCTGCTTGTCTCCATCCTAGAAGGTAGGGGGTCCACCTCCCGGGTCCGGGGGCTGGTGGCTCTACTGGGGCATCAGTACCTGGACCTGGGAGCATAAAGTGTGCATGGGGTGTGTGAGTGAGGGTACAGCGTCATTTTTTTGGGTGTCGGTCGGCCGATGCGCTGGGCCGATATCTTCCTTTGTTTGGTTGGGGCACCTCTTTTAGAGGTGCCAGGTTTGGGATTGTTGGGTGGTGCCTGCTCGGTGGCTCGGCGGGATACCAATCCGGCGTCTCTGCTCGTTTGATCACCTGTTCTGTGCGCACCGTGCGTGGCCGGTTCATTGGCGGGTTGGACCGGCCCTGGCCCTCGTTGGATACCTGGTCTCAGCGCCATGCGTTGCGCGGGATCAGGACCCGGGAGCTGGTACAACTTGGCGTCCAGATGCTGACTGAGCCCGGCCTGGGGATGCTGTCCGTCCCCTGCGGCTATTGGTGGGGCGCTGGGATGTTGGCGGTGGGGATTGGCCTAGGGTGGAGGCGTCGCGTGGCGGCCGGCCGCGGCCCCTGCAGTGCCGGGGGCCCCTCGTCGGCCGGTCCCTTGTCGGGTCCCTGCTGGGCGATGGGGTGCCCCTGGGCCCCGGCTCCCCCGGTCCGTTGTCTGGCCCGCCCCGGCGCGGCCGGTTGCCGGCGGAGCCCGTGGGCTCGTCACTGCTGCCCCCCGGGCCCCTGCATAGTGGCCGCTGGATGTTCCACTGGGGTTCTCCTTTTCTCCTCTCTTGGGGGATGCGGTCGGCCCCGCCCGGGCCTGCCTGGGGCTCTGGCGGTCCTTTGGACGTCTTTGCTCCGATCTCCTTCATGTCTGCATCGATTCCTGGGAGACGGATTGATGTCTTCTCACACCAACTATCGAACACTCTTATGGAGAAACCTTATATGCAGCAGCATGCTAACACACACACATAGATGTGGGGTCTCTGGTGTTTAAGGATATATTCTTAGGCTGAGGTTATCATTACTAGAGCTTGATTAATCGGTACCATGAGTTTTTCTGTGACATTGTTGTTGTATTTTTATATCTATTTTTTGTGTGATGTGGTTGTGTAATTCTTAGTTCACAATGTTTGGTTGGTTTTGTAGATGTTCCTTTTTCGAGTTTTGTTTTTCCCCCTCTCTCTGCCGTCCTGTGGGTATGGAGGCAGACTTCAATGTTTTCCTGTGTTTTCTTTGTTCCCCCTTCCTCTCTTGTATTTTCAACTCACCCTCTCTCATGACATTTTGTTTCCTACCTCTCTTCTTCATCCTCCTTCTTTTCTCCTTAATTTTCCGTCTCCGTGTCCATAACATCAGGAAATAAAAACCCCAACAATTCATAATAAAGATTTTTCACACATAAATCAAGTGGAGTACTATAGCAAAAGCTGTACTGCTCCGCTTGTGAAAGTAAATCTGTTGGGCTTCTACTTGGTACTCAGACACCAATTCTGAGCTCCACACTGCCAAACAGGACACGTAAAAAAAAAGAAAAAAAAAAAAAAAAAAGAAATGTGTTCATGCTCTCTTGCTTTATTGATCTTGCTTTATTGTGTATCATGTGTTGTGTATGTTTATTGTGCATCATGTGTAATGTGTGTTTCATGCTAATTTGCTACATTTACTTTTAAATTTCCAATGTTATATTCTATGTTTGTTCGATTTGTTTTTTTATTCACCAAATCATGTAAAGCACCTTGAATTCCCCGGTTGTTGAACGTGTGCTATACAAATAAAATTGCCTTGCCTTGCCCCGAAGAGGCGGGTCTAAAAGTTTAAGATCGCAATGAGCATTCGTATACCCCACTGTCCATTTAATGGTAAAACGTCGGACATTCAGGGCAGATTAAATTGCCAGAAATATTCTAGTTTGGGTTTTGAGAAACCTTTACTTAAAGGCAGGGTATACGATTGTGGGAGCGCTCCTTGAGAGGGCGTTATTGAAAAATAAAAAGTCCCACCTTTTGCTTCATGCTCTCCCACTAAGCCACGCCTCAATAACACAGGCACGCGCAGCCAGCATGGTCTCGTTGGGTCTCCTCCACTTCCCTTCACACTTCACTCCGCTTTTCGTCGGCTTTCTTCTTTTTCGTTGCTACTTCCTCCCACAGATCTTGCATGGAGCCCCAGGTCGAGGGAGATTGTCATTGATCTTGTTTTTATTCCATTTTCTAATAATTGCTCCAACAGTTGATCTCTTCTCACCAAGCTGCTTGCCTATTGTAGACTGGCTTATCCCAGTCTTGTGTAGGAGTACAATCTTGTCCCTGGTGTCCTTAGACAGCTCTCTGGTCTTGGCCATGGTGGAAGTTGGAGTCTTGACTGTTTGAAGGTGTGGACAGGTGTCTTTTATACAGATAACGAGTTCAAACAGGTGCCATTATTACAGGTAACAGGTGGAGGATAGAAGACATTCTTAAAGAAGGAGTAACAGGTCTGTGAAGGTCAGAATTCTTGCTTGGTTGTAGGTGTTAAATACTTGTTTTCTGCACCATTACACAAATAAATTCTTTAAAAATCATACAATGTGATTTACTGGATTTTTTTAACATTATGTCTCTCACAGTTGAAGTGTACCTATGATGAAAATGACAGACCTTTTTTCATCTTTTTAAGAGGGACAACTTGCACAATCGGTGGCTGCTAAATACCTTTTTTGCCTCACTGTATATGTTCTCTTCTCTTCAGAAAACTTTTTTTGTAAAAGTACAAAGTTCTTTTAAACAATGTCTGGGACAACCCATTTTTTTTGACTTGCATACAGTAAAACAACATCTGCTGCCTTTCTCCTTAAGTAAGGGCCACCTGATTTTAACTGAAAGAATTGCATCACTAACTGAACTCCCAACAGCTATTATTTTCAACAGTCCCCTTTTAAATATGATTCATGACACAGAATCAGCAAGATGCAGCTCATGACTATTGATTATGGTGGTTTTATCATACTCTATTACATCACCCTGCTGAAGGAGGAGCAGCCTCTCTTTGTCTCTCCCGATTTCCTCTCACTTTATTTTCTTTTCTGTTTGCTTTCCTTGTTTTCTTTTGTTTTCTTAACTCTTTCTTAGTTATTTTATCTACCCAGCCCCTGGAGTTACTGTATTGGACCGGATCTCTTCTTGGATTACTTTTTTATGGACTTATCAACATGGCTTTTTGCTCAGCTGAGGATTTTTAAAAACTGCTCCACAGAATTGAGGGCATTGAAACGAAGCTACATCATCTGGAAATTTATTTTTATCTCCACGCTGATTATGGAAACGACACAACTTTACCGTTGAATGCACACACGGAGGAACAGCCTCGCAGCCCGGTGTTACATCAGTCTAACTGTGTCACAGAGACTCCCTCAGCCAACAGGCGCCTGAGCGGTAGAACTCCGCACTCTAATGAAGACTGGCCGGCTTTAAAAGGCACGGAATCATCAACCCCAGCCCGTTCTCCGAGGAAGAAAAAACAAAAGAAACTCCAGCACAGAGAAAGCTCTGAACCCAGACCTGCCGCTTCTGCTAAAAGTAAACAAAAGAGGTTTCAGCCAAAAACAAGAGATATTTCTCCACCTGGAATCCAGCTGAAAAACAGATTCTCAGCCTTGAGTTCCCCGAAAGATGACGCAGCCCCCGGGACCAGTCAAAGCCACCAGGAGAAACCTAGCTGCATCAAACGGACACATAACAAACTAAGAGCCCTCTCAGCAAAGATTGTTATCATACAAGACGGATCAATTAATGGAATTGAGGCTTTTTGTAGCAAGAACACCAGAGTTTATAGCTGCTACAAAAATACAGTGAGAGAAATATCAGAAAAAATCCAGAACATCTTGGACCAACATCCTACTCTGGAAAAGCTTGTCATTCACGCTGGATCAGCAGATATCGCGATGAGACAATCAAAGATTCTGAAGAGAGACTTTTCTGATCTCCTACAGAGACTTGATGGACTTAACGTAAACATCCTCAGCTGAGAAGTCGATCACATTTATTAATAATTGGTAATAATTAGTATTTGGAAGTGCTAATCATCTGTACAAAGCAGGCCAACGTCATCTTAACAAGGCCGGAGTAAGGCTGTTAGCAGCAAACATTTTTTCTTATCAAAATCAGAAAGCAAAACACTTGCTCCCAAAAGCTGACCTTGAGGCGCCCATGGATATCAGAGAACAAAAACAGCAAGTCATGATGACACCACAGGACCGAACAGATAAACAACCATCAGAGACTAAGTCTTCATCTTCCTGTGACTCAGCCACATCAAATGATTCTCCATTTAGAAACTTTACAGACAGACTGAATGAGCAAATCAAATTTGGGAGACAATTAACACCTAAACTTAGACTACACCAAACCCCTGGGACTAGTGTCAAGAAGCCTGGGAGCTTCCCCCCACTGATTATTACAGATATTTGATATTTGAGGGAACCCGGAAATGAATCTACCCCAGAACTCGCCCGGCAACCCTCCTGAGTCTTCAGTGATTATCAGCAGCAGGAAACATAAACCGTTAACCACACGCTCTCATATTAAACAAAATCTCAAATTGATAACCTGTCAGAAGGTTCAAGTGCCCATCATCACAATACTTAAGTTAGCTTTATTAAACATTAGATCTCTATCCGGGAAGTCTTTTCTTATCAATAACTTCATCACTGAGCATAATTTACACGCCCTTTTTTTATCAGAAACTTGGCTAGATGAAAATAACAAAACAACTGCATTGATAGAATCTACTCCTCCAAATTACAATTTCTTAAGCGAGAGTAGGAAACACAGACGAGGTGGAGGTATAGCCACCATTTTTCACAACTCAATGAACTTTAAAAAGGTAACCCTGGGTACGTTTGATTCTTTTGAAAACCTAGCCAACCAGATAAATGAACCTAACAAAGCTTTATTTCTAAGTTTATATCAACCACCAAAACTTAACTCTAACTTCTTTAATGATTTCAATTACCTTCTTTCTGTAATATGTATCGACTATGACCAACTAATCATTGTGGGGGATTTTAACATCCATACCGACAACCCCCAAGATAGACAAGCAAAAACATTAGATGATACTCTCCACAACTTTGGCCTGATCCAGCATGTCAAACAACCAACACACAATAAAGGACACACTCTGGACTAAATTATCAGCAAAGGTTTAAATATTTCCAACATCTCTGTAATTAATATTGCGTTATCTGACCATTTCTGTATTTTCTTTGAAAGATACCATCTCTTCTAAATTATCCAGCCATAGTAAGACCACTATAAAAAAGTGTTTTCTAGGGGACAGTTCAGTAGAAACCTTTAAACATATTTACCCTTCCACCACATCCCCCTCATCTCCCAACTCAAACTTAGTAAATAAGCTGGTAGATAATTTCCTTGCGAAAATCTCAGACATCATGGATTCCATTGCTCCAACTAAAGTGAAAGTAGTTTCAGCTAGAAAGAAGTCTCCATGGGCAAGTAATCCACTGGTACGTAGTGAAAAAAGAGAGTGTCGATGAGGCAAGAGAAAATGGCGGAAAACTCGACTCCAGGTTCACTGTGAGATCTACAAAGAGAGACTAAATAGATATCAGCTATCTATAAAAGAAGCTAGGGAATCGTTCTTTTCTGAAATCATCAACAGAAACATTAATAATGCACGGACTCTATTTGCAACAGTGGAAAGACTAACTAATCCTTTAGTGACAGTAGCCCCAGAACTAAACTCTACCAGGGCCTGCAATGATTTTGCCAGCTTTTTCACTGAAAAGATTCTAACAATTAGACGGTCAATCTGTACCTCAATATCGAACCCACAACCAGTGCCATCCCCGATCAACAACAATGTAGAGAAAATGTCTGAATTCCACGAATTAAACATGAACAGCCTTGAAAAAATCATTATCCAATTAAGCTCCTTCTCTTGCTGTCTTGATATCCTACCCACAGCTTTTCTAAAGAAAGTTCTTCCTGTTATTGTGTCTGATCTTGTTCAAATAGTGAACTCATCCCTCCTGTCAGGTGTCTTCCCCCAGGCTTTAAAAACAGCAGTTATTAAACCACTACTAAAGAAGAAGAATCTGGACAACATGTTAATGCAGAACTACAGGCCGATCTCTAATCTTCCATTCATCAGTAAGATTATTGAAAAAGCTGTGTTTCAGCAGTTGGATAGCTTCATAACAATGACAAACCGTTTTGATGTTTTTCAGTCGGGTTTCCGTGCTCACTACAGCACCGAGACTGCCCTCGTCAAAGTTTTCAATGAGATCCGCATAAATACAGATTGTGGTAGAACCACAGTGCTGGTTCTGTTGGACCTCAGTGCAGCATTTGACACTGTTGATCATGATATATTACTGGAACGACTGGAGAGCTGGGTCGGACTTTCTGGTACACTACTCGGCTGGTTTGAGTCTTACCTAAAGAACAGGGACTTCTATGTTTCAATAGGAAACTTTTCATTAGAACGAACAGAAATCACATGTGGAGTGCCCCAGGGCTCCATCCTGGGGCCCCTCTTATTTAATATCTACATGCTCCCACTAGGTAAGATTATAGCAACCAATAACATTAGCTACCATAACTACGCGGATTACACTCAGCTTTACATTACAATGTCACCAGGTGACTCTGAAACCATTCAAACCCTAAAAATATGCATTGACCAAATAAATAGTTGGATGTGCCATAACTTTCTCCAGCTGAATAGAAACAAAACTGAAGTAATTATTTTTGGACCCAAAGAGGAACGATCAAGAGTCAGCACACAGCTTCAGTTAATACAGCTAGAAACTACTGATCAGGCACGAAACCTAGGTGTAGTAATGGACTCAGACCTGAACCTCCAGGGTCACATAAAGGCAATAAAAAGGTCAGCGTTCTATCACCTGAAGAACAGGACTGATGTTGCCACAGGACCTAGAAAAACTCATCCATGCGTTTATCTTAAGTCGGATTGATTACTGCAACAGCGTCTTCACAGGTCTGCCTAAAAAGTCAATCAGACAGCTGCAGCTGATCCAGAACGCTGCTGCTCGCATCTTCACTAGAACCAGGAAAGTAGAGCACATCACCCCAGTTCTAAAGTCCTTACACTGGCTCCCTGTAGCTCAGAGAATAGACTTCAAAATACTCCTACTGGTTTATAAATCATTACATGGCTTAGCACCAAAATATGTTGAAGACCTGTTGTCACGGTACCAACCCCCAAGACCACTCACGTCCTCCAACTCTAGCCTACTAAACATCCCTAGACTCAGAACTAAACATGGAGAAGCAGCTTTTAGTTTCTATGCTCCCCTTATCTGGAACAGACTTCCTGACAAGTGTAGAGCTGCTGAAACTCTGAACTGCTTTAAATCAAGACTAAAAACCCATTTGTTTAGAATTGCCTTCGATTAAATGACTGATGTCATATGTATGAAATGTGTTCATGCTCTCTTGCTTTATTGATCTTTCTCTTACTTTATTGTGTATCATGTATAATGTGTGTTTCTTTAACTTTTAATTTCCATAGTTTTTTTTGTTTTTTAAATCACCAAATCATGTAAAGCACCTTGAATTACCCTGCTGTTGAAAGTGTTCTATACAAATAAAATTGCCTTGCCTTGCCTTGCCTTGCCTCTACTACACTCACTACTACATTATGGCCCTTGCAGACATATAACTTCTACCAAAAACACTGAATAATCTAGTTCATGATGTTGGACATCTGTTACTTTGAATATAAATATAAGACATTACACAAGTGTCAATTTGATTGTCTTCTGGACATGTTAAAACAGGATCACTATTCAAGAGTACATTAAAACTAATTACTAAGCTACAACCTGCATCATAAAGGGTACTTTAAGGAAGTTTTAAAGAAAATTCAGATATTACAAAAAGGGTGACCCACCCTGGTGACTGTAAATAAGTGGTTTCGCAATACTGGAAACTGAAACCAGCCCAGGAAACATTAAGCTGTTGTCTCCAGACATTCTCCCTGAGGACAATGGCCCGTGTTTTAAATTTCAAAGCTAGTTTAAGGAACACTTAGCATGGTTTAAACAATACTGCTTTCCAGGTCCTTTTAGATTAAACGTTTCTGCTGTAATTTATCAATGCATAATTTATAAAGATTTAACTTGTCACAATTGGCACATATTTTCTAGATTTGAAGAGCTGTAAAATCTACAATACGAGGTTTATCTTAAGTGACGTTTTTAAAGGCCTTCACAGATCTCTAAAGGAGGACTTTGTTTAATCTGATACTCCCATATAGAAGAGGCATAGCCAAATTACAATAGCGACCAACTAAAGTAATTCACCAAGAACTTATTTATGTTTCTTATTAGACAAACCAACAAAATATGTTATATCCCATCTAAATTCTATGATATGGATCTTGGCTGTACATGCTTTGAAACTGTTGTTCTTCACATTGACTTGCAAACTACAAATCAGTTGAGATCTGTCACCTAACATTGCAGCTTTATTGCAGATCAACTATAAAAAGTATCAGGATTGAAAGACTGATTGATGAAAATGGGTAAAAAACAAGAGGCACACATTTTCACCTCATAATCCTATTATCAAAAGAAAACTAGGCTTCTTTTATCCATTAGTTGAGATAAAACTAGCTTGGTTATACAAATAGAATAGTTAACATTTCCTCTTGAAAAATTGGCATCATTTTGAATGAGAGCAATACAATTTAGATCACTTCAGTTTAGTTTGATACACCACCAAATCACAACAAAAAGTAATTTCAGGCCACCCTAATGAGAACAAAAACAAAACAAAACTGGAAGTAATCTGCATATTTAGCTAAATGAATTACAATCACAACAGTTATATTTATAACCTATCAACCAAGAGACAAAAAAGTGATAGTCTTAAAACTTCCAGGTTCCTAATTGTGGTGAAAAATATAGGCTAGAAAAACATATTTTGCTATCGGCCACAAAGCCCTGGAAAGTACCTGGAAGTACTATGGTTGATGTGTTTATTTCTCACATTTACAAATCAAACATTTGCTTACTTGACAGAATCAAGCAATATTTATTTAGTCGCATCAAGAAACAAAGCTAATTTTCCTAAATAAAAAAAACAACTCCTACAGTTGCTATGTGGAAACAAACTTTGTTGGCATAGCAAAATTGATCGGGTGAAATCAAGTGGAGAGCAAAGAAACCGGTTACACCCAGTTTCATTGCTCTCCCCTTAACTTCACTCTCAGTGTAACGGCAATACAAATTTAGAGACTCAATTAAATCAACAACTTAATCAAGTGCTACGCAGCCAAAGGAGAAATTGTTGAAATTGAAGGGGCTGGAGCACACTGACCTTTTAAGTAGGTTATCGTGCAATAAACTTTTGCTTTGTGTGTTCCAGCCCCTTTCATTTTAACTTTAGAGACCTCTGGAGTATAGTGAACTCATGTTCAAGCAACCACTTTGAAATGATTTGAGGTTGGGGACATGGTGCATTGTTCTGCTGGAAGCAGTCTTCAGAAGGTGGGGACACTACAGTCATATAGGGATAGACATGGCTAGCATAAAACTCTGTTGGGAGGTGACTTTTATTCTTAATTGCTACTCGATTTGAGCCAAGTAATTACTCTCACACCATTACACCACTGCCACCAGCCTGAACTGTTGATTCTATAGGATGAATTCATTGTTTCTGGTAGTTTATGCTTAATGGTTGCACTTCTTCCTGTTTTAGCTTTGATGTTGACTGTTATTACTGTAGCAATCTGCTTCAAGGTGTTGTGTGTTTAGAGATGATATTCTACATTGTATAGTCGCCAAGTTTACTTATCAAGTACTTTTACCTTTCTATCAGCTAGTCTGTCCATTCTCCCTTGAAATCTCAAATCAACAAGGCATCTTTGTCTTGACATTTACCTCTCACAAAGTAATTTCTTCTTTTCGAGTCACTCTCCATAAACCTGAGAGGTGGTAGAATGTGTAAATCCCTGTAGAGCAGTGGTTTTAGAAATAATCGGACCAACCAATTTGGCACCAATAACTATGCCATGTTTAGAGTTACTGTTCCCATTCTGATACTCAGTTTGAACTCCAGTAAGCTGTCTTCAGTACATTGAAACTTAAATTGTTAAGTTCTTAAGTCGCTGCAGTGTGAATGGCTAGGATGGTACCTAATCACAACACAGTTGATCTGCTGCAAAATCCTATATCCGATAGTGGAGAAGATACTAATTAAAAAGAGAAGCATTGATGGAAGTAGTTGAGACTGCCACCACCAATTGGCCAGTACAATAGTAAGTAACCATGGAGACTGACTGCAGGCCGGTGGATCGACAATAAGTTTTAGTGATTTATCACACAAGTCTCCCTTGCTGCTGTTTGGTCATCAACAATTCACTGAAGATGACACTACGTTAGGACAAGAGAAACAGATTTTTGGTTTATTGAATATTTTTATATGACAGGTATGAGTTACTTACTAGTTATTCTTACAGGTTTAACTGTTTAGTAAGACATTTTTGGAAAATGTTTGCATTGAGCAAGTATAACTCATATTTACAGCTTATGAATTGTAAAGTGTGAAACCATAAAGTGTTACAAATCACCTCTAACATCAAACAACTTCACTTGTGTATATCTTCCCTTCCTGTTGTACACGGATCCTGTCTGCACCTGTTGGACAAAAACAGTGAGACAGTCAAGGAAAATAATCTAGCCAGAAACTTCCTTTTGTTATCTCATCTCTGAAGAAACTGAGATGTTTACAACACATGTAATTGTCAGTGGAGCCACCTTTAACAAACTTAAAAGCCATACTTGAGGTAAACTCTCAATCTGCCCACAGGCTTGCGTGGGTGCTTCTAGAGAACACCTTAAAAAAAGGGAGCCTCCAGGTGAACACGTGACCCCAGTACTACCGTTACCACCCTGCCAGCAATTAACCCCGTAGACTTTGCCTCTGCATGCAGTGATGAAATGCAAATGAAAAAATGATGTGGATGATTTTTTTTTTCAGAAGGAAATACCTCTTTTACTTTGTTGAAAACTTGGCAGGTCTTTGATTGGCTATGACATGTCTTCTGAGAATTGGGAGAATCGTTATATAGCCTAGTCTGAACAACAGCCCAAGCAGTCAGAAGACGATAGCAGAAGACGATAGCAGAAAACATCACAGGGATCAAAAACAAGATGTTCGTACAAAGACAGACATACCTAAAGAAGGGTGAGTTCCTACTTTTTTTTGTTGCATGCACTTTAAAAAAAATTACTTCCTATGTAACTGTACTGCAATGTTTAATTTTGTTTAAAATGGTAGCTCTTGATTTTAGCAACAGAGCTGAAATTCAGCATTTTGGTGCAAAGAAGTAGAACACAGTAGTTAGCAACTTTTAAAATTATTTTCTTTCTAACTACACTGCACGTATACAAACTAAACTGTTTATACTGTATAAACTAATTAACTAATTCAAATGTATTTTTATTTTCTTCCAGCACTTGCCTTCACAATGACAGTGCTGCTTCTTCTGGCCACAACAGGAATGTCTGAAGTGTTGAGTGACAGCACTCTGACCACTGCATCACCCTCTCTCTCAAATTTGTCTCTGACAAACCAAACAGTCAACGGTGAGTTTATCCTTTTCCTTATAGAAATTAATCTATTTTTTTCCATGATAGTAATAAATAATGGACAGAATGAAAATATGAAAGGATTGCATTAAATCACTTACTTTTAAAATATAGTTTTTTGTTTAATTTACCAGCTATAAAGTGGAATATTTTATCTGTTTTTGTTCTTAGTAGACATTTTGATTGTTTCAATTTTATGGTAAAACAACTTCATCAGCAGGAAGGACCTTTTATTAATTTTGACCTAAACATGATAATAAATGTGTTCTTCTCTGTGTTTTTTGTGTGCAGACACCATGGGACAACCTAACGTCCAGCTTTTAGTCAGGCTGTGTGGAGCTGAAAATGCAAATTACTGCTTCAACGGCGGCAAGTGCATGTACCCCCAAGACAACAACAAACCTTTCTGCATGTAAGCACAAAATTGATGACCCATATCTGTCCTGAAGTATAAGCAACAGTTTAACACATGTTGGTTCATGTTTGCCTTAGGAATGTAATCACACATTTCTCTTCTCTGCAGCTGCACGACAGCGCACGAAGGCAAACGCTGTGAGTCCCCTACCAGATTCACTTACAGACCATTAGGTGTGGAGAATGTGATTGCCATCATCTTTGGGTTTATCATGATCTTTATTGTTCTGGGTCTTGCCATCTGCTGCTTTGTCAAAAAGAGGTAAGTAACTGTGGGCTCTCATACTCCACATTTAATGCAGAGCATAAGCTCTTGCTCGTGTTCAGGCGTGTTATAATGTAGACATTAAAAAGTTTTCTGTAGTCATTTTACAAATACTTCAAGATTCACAGTTCATAATGGCTTAGCATTTTTATTGCAGATTAAAAGCTCATATTTTTCCAGAACAGAGTTCTGATCCTGACATTTTCTTTTGATTAATTTTTTGCAGATGTGTAAAATCAGCACCTCTGATAAAAGCTGCTCCATCAGAGACTTCGGTGTGACGTGATCAGCTCCTCATCACAGTATTTCTACAGGACTTGGAATTGGATTTTATTTATAAATATATAACTACATTTCACACTTAGAACTGTTTTTTTTACCTGATTTATTTTAATTTTAAAATAACATGTTGCAATGTGAATGCTGAATTATGTTAATATTAACATTTCCATAATAGTATTTTCCTTCAAAGAACTATGTCAAAATCCTTTATTTATTGTAATTTTATTATGAATAAATTATTTCTCTTCATTTTTATTTAATTTTTGTAATAAATTTAAAAAACAATGCAATCTGTTTCGCTAATTTTATTTTGAAAGTATATAGTTCAGTCAGCATTTAAATAGTATTTAACAGCACAGTGTTAAACATTAAACCTTGCTATTTAGCATTTGGTAAACATTTATTTACACAAATTATTATTAATCCAAAGAAAAGCTGTTAATGAGCCACATTTAATGGATAAAACACTCCTTAGAACCATATTAAACAATGTTTTTTCTTCCAGCTTGATAACTTGTGAAAATGTCAAACTAAAACAGATAAGCTGGATGAACTAGTGCTGTAACAGTTCTAATCAGTTTTCAATTCACTTTATTAAAAGGGAACAAATACAAACCAGTAATACACACTGATTCATAGGCAATTACACACAATCCAATTTGATCCAAGTTATAAACCAATGCAGTCAAGTTCAGTATATAATTTCCAATTGAAAAAAAAAATAATTCTAAGGAAAGTCAAAGGATCGCTTTCAGCGATCCTTCCTGCTGAACGAACATGTAGTGATAGTGGATAGTTGATTGGATCATGTTGTTAACTTTACTGCAGTCTCCTTTACTGAACATGCATGAGGGCACAGTGGAGCCTCTCTCTTGAAGGAAGAAACCTCCAGCAGGACCTGGCTTTTTTTGCCAGCTTTTTTACTAAAAGATTCTCACAATTAGAAGGTCAATCTGTACATTGGTACCAAACTCATTACCAATGTAATCCGCACTCAACACCAATGCAGAGAAAATATCGGAATTCCAAAAACTAAACCAAACAAACCTTGAAGAAATCCTTAACCAATTAAGCTCCCCCTCTTGCTGCCTCAATATCTTACCCAGAGTTTTTCTTAAGAAAGTTTTCCCTGTCATTTGGTCTGATCTGATTCAAATAGTTAATTCATCCCTCCTGTCAGGTATCTTCCCGCAGGCTTTAAAAACAGCAGTTATCAAACGATTACAAAAGAAGAACAACCTGTACAACACATTAATGAGAACTACAGGCCAACCTCTAATCTTCCATTCATCAGCAAGCTTATTGAAAAAGCTGCATTTCAACAGTTAAATAGCCTCCTAACAATGACCAACCATTTTAATATTTTTTCAGTCTGGTTTCCACTCGCACCACAGCACCGAGACTGCCCTCATCAATGTTTTCAAATCAAATCAATCATTTAATTATTTAATAAAGGTCTTTTCATGCCATTGGCAGCAAAAATCGTGATACAAGATAAAAACAATATACATCATACAAAATGAAAACCTAGTAAATTAAAAACACACAGTCATACACAAAATAAAAATAAAAACGCCACACCCACTGAACATACCCCTTCCCTCAAGTAATATAAACATGGTCTCCACCCCTTGTTTCTGTCTCTAAATTTTAAACAGAAAAAAAAAAAAAACAGCTAGTAAAAACATATAAATCTGGCTCGACACCTCTGTACAGTAAAGTAATTACTTTTGGACCTAAAGAGGAATGATCAAGAGTCAGCACACAGCTTCAGTTAATACAGCTAGAAAATACCGATTATGCCTGAAATTTAGATTTAATAATGGACTCAGACCTCAACCTTCAGGGTCAAATAAAGGCAATAACAAAGTCAGCCTTCTATCACCTGAAGAACATTTCCAGGATTAAAGGACTGATGTCGCAACAGGACCTCGAAAAACTCATCCATGCATTTATCTTTAGTCGGATTGATTACTGCAACAGGGTTCCTCCCAGGTCTGCCTAAAAAGTCAAATAGAGAGCTGCAGCTGATCCAGAACACTGCTGCTAGTTTCCTCACTAGAACCAGAAAAGTAGAGCACATCACCTCAGTTCTAAAGTCCTTACACTGGCTCCCTGTAGCTCAGAGAATAGATTTCAAAATACTTTTACTAGTTTATAAATCATTGAATGGCTTAGCACCAAAAAAAACAGCTGCCGATTGATCAGGTGAACGACATTCGGCTGATGAAATTAGTCTTGAATGACTTGTTGGAAACTGCAGAAAGAATCTTTTGAATTACAGATTCCACAGAAGAGAGAAAGAGAGAGAGAGCCTCTCTTTGCCGATCCGTTCCGCTGACCTGCTCGCTACGGGAGCCAGGAGCTGAACGAGCCAAGATCTGCTGAGGACTGCTGCCCGCGAAACGGGAGCGGTCTGTGGGGGATGCGACGATCCGAGCTAACGGTGGCTAACAATCGCATCTGAAGCCTCACTTAGCGCCTCAAGCAGCTACTGCTAACTGACCAACTATAACAGCTGGTTTCTCTGCTTCAACACCAGGTCTTTTCAGACAATGGAGCCACCCTTCAATGGATGCCTAAGAAACGTCATGTAAGGTTGTGTCTCGGCAGCAGTGATAATTTAGCTTAAGATAAACAAATTAAGGTTTGTTTGACTGTGTATTTCACTGTGTTTTTGCTGCATTTGTAAGATGAAATTCTTCCGATCGCTTAGGTATAACAGGCCAGTTGGCCTGTGGTATAAACGGTGTTTTTAAAGGTTTATGACCGACTGATAGTCATTATTAAATCAGACCAAATGAGTTACTCTGTCCAACTGGAGTTTTTTTTTGTTCTTTGGTGCTAAGTTAAAACAGTGGCTCTAAACTGCTCGACTTACATTAGCTCCATGCATGATCTGATTAGTGTGGCCTGCTTTTGCAGACCGCCAGCGCTTCATGAACAATAAAGATTGCTACTTATTGTATAAAAAATACAGATTGGCTTTAAAACTGTTTAAGCACCGAAAACTAATCCTTTAAAGCTGCAATCTGGAGTATTTGAGGGAGATAGATTTTTTGAATCCGACGTACCAAGGCCCTTCCCAAAACACTCCCCCTCCATCCCTACCGCAGCAGTTGGGCACGTGCATCACCTGTGGCGACACAGCAAGTCAAAGAAGTAAGTAGCAAGCACTATTGAGCACTACCTGATTGTATTTTTTGCCATGGACATTTCGGAGGTGAGCAACTTCTGCATGACTGATGCTCTCTCCCAATATGGCAACTATAAACGGGAAGACATGGAGCGGTCTGTGTGTGCGGCCCCATGTTCACATGTCTGCGCGCTCCGCATGCAAGTTGATTGACAGCCGTCAATGTGGAAACTCGAATTCTATTGACTAAAAAAATTTGCCGCTCAGTGTGAAATGCATAGGGGTCTACGGGAGGAAGGTGGGATTAAGAAAAATAACAAGTGTTGTGGAGCACTAGCCTTTTATCATAGTATTGAACCCCACTATTATTTTTAAAGATTTATAAAACTTTGATACATAAATATATTCTACGGACTGCAGCTTTAAGTCGTTTTTGAAGCAGTTTTCTTAGTATACTAAACTAGATCAATCACTGCGGTGACAATCCATAAAATAGAATAATTTATCCAAAAAGTTATTGATTTCCAATTCAGCAAATGGTTTAATGAAACGTTACTTCCTCCAAAGAATGTTTTTGTCTTCACTTTTGCTGTGCATTGTGAATTGGTGGTTTGAACACAAACCAAAAGGTACTAATTAGTCTTAAACTAATCACAATTAGATTAAAACTAACTTATATTCACTTACAAAACTCCTCAAAACAAGCCTTGGTCTTTAAGCATAAATATTCACACTGAAGTGTGACATCACTTTCAATTTATTGGTTATTGTTTCTATTTATTTGCAAATTCGTCCGTTTTACTGTTTTACTTTTGGGAGTTAATTAGTCATTCTTCCTTTTTCTTTGTAGTTTAGTTGGGTGTTACTAGCTTAGTGAGTTTGTTGAGTAAGGCATTTTAACTGAAGGTTGAATTCTTTTTGTAATAAACTCTTGTGTTTTGGAAAGTTGTTGTTTGTCATTGTTCCACATACATGTGTAGTAACTTGCTGTTCAAAGAATGCCAAGAACTTATTCCTTCATCTATTGTTTAATTATCTCAGCCTTATCAGGCAGGTAATCATAAACATTACGTGAGACTGAACTATTTGACTATTAATTATTCCTGGATCCAGGTGGTGCCCCAAACTTTATAATTTTTACATAAAATTATAAATGTTATTAATAATTGCCCTAAGCATTTATTCATACTTATTCATAGCCAAAACCTGCCTATCTGTGTCACAACTATATTGAAGATCTGTTGTCACTATACCAACCCCCCAGACCAGGGACTCAGGTCTTTAAACTGTAGTCTACTAATCATTCCTAGAATTAGAACCAAATATGTAGAAGCAGCTTTCAGTTTCTATGCTCCCCTTATCTCGAACAAACTTCCAGACCACTGCATAGCTGCTGAAACACTGAGTTTCTTTAAATCAAAGCTAAGAACTCATCTGTTCAGGGCTGCATTTGAGTGTGTCATAAGTTTTACGTCTCTAATGTTGTATTTTATGCTTTTACTCTTGTTCTCACCTAATCACCCAAATCACCTTGAATTGCCTTGTTGTTGAAAGTGTACTATACAAATAAAGTTGCCTTGCCTTGCCTTGATCTGAGTGTCCATTTTCCGCTAAACTAACTAAGTCTTTCAGAAAACAGCGCTTACATAAAAACCAGAGACACATTGCTCCAGTAATACTTTCTACTTTAGAGAAAAACTTAATGGTTGTAGCAGCTTTTACATGGCTTCATCTAGAGAGAAACAAAGCTAAACATATGAGCTTATGGGAAGGGTTGCATCAAATAAAAATGATGGAAAGATCAATTACTTATTCTCAATTATCCCAAGCAAACCATCACTGGATTGATTTAGATCTCTGGATTCTTCCATCTTTACATTTTTTTGGGAAGATAAATCCCCACGTATTGGCATAAAACACTACAGAAGACAAAAGAGAAATGAGGTCTATATCTACTAAATTTCATTATAATTTCTTAGCCAACAGGCTCCAATACATGTCAAGATGGTTAAAACATAGCTACCTAGATGAGTCCTGGATAGTAATAGAACAGACATTGTGCAATGAGATAAAAAATTCAGACCTACTATTTATTAGCTCAAATATAAAACGACACAGATGCTTTAAAAGCATAAATATCAGCTCCTCTCTGGCAGCATGGTGGGAGTTTCTAAAAATGACAGAGTCCACAATAATCCCATGCAGACATACACCCATCTGGAATAACCCTGACATCTTGCAAAAAAAAAGTATGATAAATTTTCCAGGCTGGAAGTGTAAAGGAATTGAATACCTGGAACACATATTTGAAGGAACAGACTTTATCCCATTTAATACATTAATTACACAATATGGGATTCACAAAAATAAGTTTTTAGAATATCAACAAATTAAATCTATTATAAAAGGTAAATTTAGGCCCAATACAGTTGGGTTACAAATGCCATCAAGAGTTTTACATTTTTTAAATCTCAACCCCCCCAATTGCTTTCTAAAATATACAGGACATTATGAGATGAAACGATAGCTCTTCATATTTCAAAATCGGAGATGGATCTTTCAGTCAGCATGGACCAAGACTTCTGGTCTCAGATATGCTTAAGAACCTTTAAAATAACTAAGAATCTAAATGTGCAATTTATACAATACAGAAACCTTCATAGAGTACACTATACAGGCCAACGAATCTTTAGGATGGGTTTTACGTCGTCTAATACCTGCTTACAATGCACAGGCAATATACCGGATACTTATATTCATGCGCTTTGGTTCTGTCCACCTGTTAAGAGATTTTGGTGCCAGATATGTGAGGACTTATGAAAGTGTCTGAAATGTAATATTCCACCTTCTCCCTTAGTTTGCTTGCTGGGAAACTTAGATGGTGTCACCATGAACACAAAGTTAGTTCAAATGGTTTACATTGCCTTATGCATCGCTAAGAAAACTATCCTTCTGAACTGGAAAAATAAAAATGCTCTTAATCAGTATTGAGATCTCTTGTTGGACCACATTGGTCTTGAGACGGCCTCTGTCTCCACGTCTGATCAATCTCTCTGGGCTCCTTTGATCGGCTCCATCACCTAGTAGGGGTGGGGGGCCTTTGGTTTGTTGTATGGGACATTGTTGATGATATGGGGGTTTTTGGAGTTAGGGATGCATGGGGGAGGTCCTTGGGGGTGGGATCGCTAGGCGGATCGGGCGCTGGGTGCCGCGGGCCCCTGCTTGGAGTGGGGCTTTGTTGGCTATGGGTGGTAACTCATGGTGACTGCATGCGGTGCCCTCAGGGGGTTGCACTGGCAGACCTGGGTTACTGGCCTGGTAACCGTACTGCTCCTGGGTGGGTCTGGAGTGGGCTTTGGTGCTAGGGGTTCTGGGGCGCCGCGCCCCCTGGCTGTGGTCCTGGCCGGTGTGGGTGTCTCTTTTGCCGGTGCAGGTGTGTGGGGGTCTTGCTCAGTTGACGTGTGATGCGTTTTTTCCCCCCGTTTTTTTCTGGGCTGATTCTCATTGCTGCTTTCTAGATGCCGTCCTGCCTTGTTTGCATGTTGGGGTGTCCGGCTGGTGGCTGCGGTGGATGGGTGGCATTTCTGGGCCTGATCAGTTTCTTGGCACTGGACTTGGCTCCTTGGTCTTTGTGTGCTGGGAAGTATTTTGGTCGGGCGTGTGACCAGGCTCGGTCGGGCTCACCAGTGAACTGACTCGGGTACTGGATCTGCAGGGCGGGTGGATGGGGGGCTGGATTCAGTCCAGAAACGTTATATGCACCAGCATGCTCAAAGGCACACAGGTGTGGGGATTCCAGTGTTTACATATGGTTTCTTGGGCTTAGGTTACCATTACTAAATATTGTAATAATCAGTACCATGAGCTTTTCAGTCACTGTTATTCTATTTATATATCTATTTGTGGGTTGTGGTTGTGTAGCTCTTGGTTCGCATTGTTTGGTTTGTTTTATCATCTCTGTCGTCCCATGGGTGTGGAGGCTGACTGGGATGTTTTCTTGTGTTTTCTTTGTTCCCCTTCCTCTCTTGAACATGTATCTTCAACATAGCCTCTCTCTCTTAACTTTTTTCCCCTATCTCTCTTCATCTTTTTTCTTTCTTCCTCTTTCTTTTCCGTCTCTGTGTCCCTAATATCAGAAAAAACACCCCAGAGCAATTTCTAATAAAGATTTCTTACACATGTATATCAAGCAGAGTACTATAGCAAAAGCCATAATGCTCCACTTGTGAAAGTAAATCTGTTGCGTTTCTACTTGTTACTCAGACACCAATTCTGACCGCCACACAGCCGGACAGGACACATAAAAAAAGAGACACCTTCTCAGGCTTCTCAATTTTCCTTTTTCTTCTAACCTGCGGTTAGAAGGACCAAGTAGGTCCAAACCTTGATGAATCCCTCTTTATTCTACTTTATGTGTCTAGGCAGAGATATTAGTGATTTAGATATGGTTTCCTCTATGTTGCTCAACATGTACTCAATGTGTTGTTATGGTCAAATGGAGTACATTGTAAAATGTTCATGTCAGTTGAACATTTTGGCCTACATGCAGAATAATTTGTGTATCAGAAGTACAAAAAAAAGTCATAGTAGTGTAAGCATCTTGCTATAGAAATCACTTTCTTCTGCAGGGTGAGGGAAACTGGTCTGAGTTTATGGAAAGATGAATGGAGCTAAACCTAGAGCACTCCCAGAGGAAAATCCATTACCTGTTGCAAAACAGTCAAGGCTGGGGTGGATATTCACCTTCCAGCAGGAAAACCCTAAACCTACAGCCATAGCTACAATGGAATGGATTAGATCCAAGAAAATGAATGTGTTAGAATGGCCCAGTCAAAGCCCCGAACTAAATCCAACTGAAACTTTGTGGCATAACTTGAAAACTGATGTTCTGTAACACATGATTCAGACCCAGAGAAACGACCACAACCCAGGGTAGGTTAACCGGTTTTTAATATGCAAGCTAGTTGGGAGCAAAGTCTTCAGCTTTTGGTTAGATTCTGTAGCGTAAACAGGAAGTATTGCAAAACCACAAAATTGAGGATTACTCAAAAAATGTAGTTTCCCTGAAAACCCGTCTTGGAAACTTGGACCTTTATTAACTTGATTCTCTTAGAAGAAACTGAGGATTATTCGGTGTCCGTTTCCCTTGAACTGTAATACCCACAGGACTGTATAGAGGGGATAACTCTATTCTGTAGGTCGGAAACCAGGGAGGATGTCATGGAGTGCAGAAACTCTTGTAACAAGTTGAGTAAGTTTACACACACAAATTGAATAATCAAGTCTCACAATAGGCAGGAGGATGATGGCTTAGTCCATAATCCTAAACTCAGTGGTCAGGTAAACGGTCCAGGTCAGCAACAAAGGAGACAAAAGGGCAGAACAGATCCAATATCCTTGAAGCAGTAATTAAGAATTGTTACATGGGGCTAGGTTCAGAGGCAGGAGGGTCAGGGTCAGGAGGCAGAAAATGGGTCAGGTAATTGATCAAGGACTTGGACATGAAAAACCGCCCAAAGGCTGTGACAATGGTTGACAACTGACAATCTAGGAGGGGCAGAGCAGGTAAGCAGCATGAACCATAGGGGGAATCAGGGAAATTCATGACATGTTCACAGTCACTCTCCCTCCAATCTGACTGAGCCTGCGCAATTGTGCAAAGAATGAATGAAAATTTAAGTATTGGAATGAGCAAATTTTCCAAAGGAGTTGAAGTTCTGATTGCAAACAGTGGATCTGCAAAGTAGTGACTTAGTGGAGCAGAATACAAATGCAATCCACACTTTTCAGATCTTTATTTTAGATTTCTTTGTAGCAGGGACTTTTGAAAACAAGTTTTCATTGCTCAGAGTGAAAAGAGATTAAAAGTGGTTTAAAACTGAATTAAAATTATTTTAAATGAAAAAAAACTTAATTACCACCAGAACAATGCTTGTGCAATATTTAATTTAGATTTTTAAGATTGATATAAACAACAGCTGGCTTTATACATATTCTTCCTAGAACATAAACTTGCATGTGCTTGACTTAAAACAGTCACTTGAACAAAAAAGCTTAGTCAAAAAAACAAAAAAAAAACTATGAGTGGGAAAAGCATGACACTGCAGTGTAGCATCATAAAATTTGGAAACGCTTTCATGTGAGTCGTCTGCCTGGTCCTTTGAGGTATAAAAATGTAAATTAGAGGAGTCCCTCAACACACCCACCCGCCTCAAGACCATAGCGGGGTTTCACTCATCATTTGGTTGGTTGTCTCAGCCCGCAACGCCACCTTCTCTTCCAGACAGACGCTTGGACAAGTCGGAAGCGCCTCTCTAATAACCCACCCAGACAAGCAGCGGCTCTGAAATGCGGACCAGAAGACCCTTGTCGCTCCTCTCCCTCGTCGGTAAAGTCTGTTTTCATACCAATTAGAGGTTAGAGGTGTTTACAGCACGATAATTTAATCTGTTAGAAATGGCAGGCAAGTTAGAACTGGGCAAAGGAAAACAAGTAGGACAGCCTACAGTTGGCATTATTTAGGAATACAATCACTCACTGGGAGTAACCCATCAGTGACGCTAAATCTTCCAGTTTTAGGCTTTTAATAAACACTTTTACTGCTTATACAGTTATAGGTTGGTAACCTTTTTCCATACTTGCTTTTATATTTCACTAAATCACCTACTTATTTTTTTTTACTGGTGTTAAGGAGAAGAAATAAAATGTTCAGATTTCTTCCGTCAGTAAAAAGTTTTATGTAGATTGTTGTTCTTTGCTTTAGTCCCATCTTCTGGATGTTTTTAAATTGCAATAAACTGACCTAATCCTTCTTAAAAGAATTAGTTTAATTATAACAATTATTTTCATTGGTTAATTGTGTTTTGCCACTTTTGTAGGTGATTCAAAAGTATTTTAGACAAAAATAGCTTTTTATGTTATCAGAAAGGCTGTTAATTTAGACTTAAAATGGCAGAAATTTGCATAGCACAGAGCCAGATCAAGGCAAAGGCAAAGCACAGCCCTGTCCACATGGAACGATTTTTTTAAAACAGGAACATTTTTCACCATTTGTGCCCGTGTTCACACGAAAAAAGCGTTTTAGGGGACCCTAAACGTTTTTTTTCTAAACATGCTCCTGAGTGAAAATTTAATTTTATTCATGTGGACAGTCAAAATTCCTCTTTTGTGAATATGCTGACTTATCAGCCCAACCTCTAACCTGACCCAGAACCCCAAACACCTTATGCATAACAACATCAATGGCGGTTTATATGTTCATCTTTTAGTTTCTTAGTTTTATAAACATGACAGAGAAGAAGAAGCTCGACATCGTCGTCACTCCACACAAAAGACTCCACTCACGCTTTGTCGTTCTGCATTCTTATTTTCTTGTTGTGTTTACCTAGTGTGAAAGCTTTCTATGCATGTCCCATAATCCATGTTTAGTATCACTTACAGGTCCAGGGGAGTAAAAATAATGTTTTTGGCCATTCTCTGTGTTTCCGTGTGGATAAAAAACATTTCTGGAAATAGTTCTGTGTGGAATAGGTTTTTTTTAAATGGACAACCTATTTTAGAAAATAACATTCCCGTGTGGACAGGGCCTAAGTCACTGCCATGTTCCCCTCAGTTCAGCAGAGGGTCCCCAAGAGCCCTTGATTTCTCACTCTACTTACGTTACGCTGCATTGAATTAATCTCAGAGGGGTCTTGAGACTTTTATGTTGGAATGACTTTACACCTGATATAAATGCGTTCTAGCAGGTCAGAAAACCAGTGCCATTTACTAATTGTTCTAGTGCTATTAGCAATATATCCCAGTAACAATGTATTTCTCTCCACGTCTTGCGCATTCAAAGACTACAGGAACATGGTCACAAATAGAGATTGTACAGCACCATGTGTGCCTCTGGTTTAATGAGACACTAAACAGAAGAATTGATTCTATATTTTTTGATCAAACAACTTTGTTCAGTTTTTTGTGCTTGTCAGACATATTTGAATTTTATCTCAGGATTGCTTGGTGAACTCCATCTTTCACAGTAACAATTCCTACTTAAGGGGACAGATTTGCTGTGATTCCTTACAATAAGAACCCACCCATTAGTTAGCCTTGCTCTGTATAGCTAGTACTAATCTCTGTTAATTCAAAATGTCTATGCAATTTTTTTAATTTGTTACTGGTAAGATATTTACTGGTGTAAACCTCTGGACTTCAAAAGAATAAGGAAAAAGAAAAATCCTTTAAATTTCAGGATCTTTTCAATTTCACTCCCTGAAGTTCATGAGAAGAAAAAAGAAGGGAAAAAAGGAAACCATGATTGGATTTGTTGAAGGTTTTCCATAAAAATACTTTCTTTATACAATTCTTGCTCGACTAATACCATCTGCCTACAAAATGGATCCTAAAATAAAGCTAATTCAGGTCCTTTAGGCTTATTTTCATCCAGTTTGGCAAGAATTTTTCCTTGATAACTTGTTTGAATAAATCATAAACAAGTTGATTATCTTATTGATCTATAAAAGACAGTTTCTTTATTTTAATTTGAAACTGAAATCTGGCAATCCATAATGTCAGAGAAAAATGTTTTTTGCATTTTATGAAATAGTTTAAAGAAATCATTCAGTTAATCTGATTGGATTAGCAGGGATTGATGTCTTTAGAAAGAGTCATTCGCTTTTTATTCAAATGAGGTGACAAAAAGGTGATTAATCAGTCAAAGAATGAGTTATTACTATTTGCTGGACACACCACTCAACCTAGTTACAAAAGCCCCCAACAATCAGCCTTGGTTTATATGGTGTACTGTACACAGAAAACAACATATGCAGCCATAACAACAAGAACTGTTGAATGGACAGTGTTTTGGAGCGATTGTTACCAGATTCACATCCAGACACATCTTGGATTTGGAGCTGTATGTTTTTTTAACCTGGCTGCTGGAATGTGGGTGTCCTTACATGCTGCGCTTTATAAAGCTCTGCAGGTCGGTACAGGCATGAGGGCCCTGCAACGCAACCAGCCCCACGTCACATCCTGCAGCTGGCAGAGGCTCGAACGCTTCTTACCAAACTGGGTTATTTTCCTCTGTCAGTTTTTAACAACTCCTGGATTTTTTCTTAATGTTGGTGCTGTTCCTTATCTAAACAAAACCGGTAAACATGAATCAAACCTGATCGTTGTGGCCTAATCAACATAATGAAATCCATTCTCACAGGCGGTAAATCATGTCAAGTCAAAAAACAAGTTTCTACATACCTACATTCTTTGTACAAGATAAATATAAAGCTTTAAAAGAACACACAACAGAGAATTTAATGAAGAGTCAGTCATGGCATTTATAGTTAAAGTTATGAACAGTTTTCCTCATACAGAAAAAAAACTTTAACTAAAACTACCCAATTTTTCCAGCAATTTAGACAAACCATTATAATAAGTCACTGTTTGGCCTTTTTGTATATTCTCCGTTTTGCAGTACGTTTCACATAGAAAAAATATAGTAACAGACCACTGACCAGCATTGTATTCAGCGGAACAAGTTCCTACATGTAAGTAAAGGTTTGTAAAAGTGTAACTTCAGAACAGCTATGCCATTACAAAGACTAGGGTTATTTAAATGACTTACTGGACAATTAGCAAAAATCGCTAAAAAAATAAAATCCTTGTTTCACCATCCAGATGATTTTCAGGTTGTTTACTTCACGTAAAATACTCACTGTTAACAACATCTCAGCATAAGCCTTCTAAAAAGAAATAGGAAGTTTTCCATTAAGTTGACACTGAAGTGACAGTTTGGAGAAGGGATTTTGAAATAAACTTCTTTATAATCCTCAAACCTGATGCTCCTTTTGTAGAACGTGTAATTATTACTGTTTTTAATCAACAGGTGTTGTGCTGATTTGGCCGTATGTACCCACCAAGAGTATTTCACCCAGACTGCAAACCACAGGGACTTCCTCTCTAACTGCAGGTAATGACCAGTAAAGCTGATGTACAACTTTTTTTGTGCCAATCTTGATGCAGCTGATCACATGTAGTAACCAGAAATTATGCAGTTTTTGATCTAGACCATATGGGCAGTTGCCCAGGGTGGCAATTAAAGAGGAGTGGAGGGACGGCATAGGGGTAATGGAACAGCAACTGCTTTTTGTGGAAAACAGAAAATAAGCTTACATGCTTTGTGCTGAGCCGCATTCATTCCATCCCACCTCAGAATCTTAGATAATATTTTGGGTTGGGGGAAGGCAGATGATGAACTTGACTTGCCCAGGGATTGCATTTATGGTAGAACTGCACTGATCTATAATTTATACATACTTCATTTTTTACTCCCAACATTGTAACAGTGATATGCAGTAATCCAGAACATATTAGTACAGTTTATGTCAGCAGAACTATAAGTCAGGTAAATAAGTCCTTAACTGGATTGTTTTGTGCATAGCTAATAAAAAACGTGGTCACTTTATATTTCCATCAATCCTATTACAGAAAATAGGCATGTATAAGAGGGTTAGCAGTAGTCTTAGAATGACTCTTTGTTTTGAATATGTTCTGCTCTTGTACACAGTTGTTAGTCCCATGTTTAGTCATTTTTTTGATTCTCGTTCGTCATTAAAACTACTTGTTTAGAGCTAATAAATCATTCATAATATGGTATGAAATAGTTCTTTTCAACAGCACCTTGTGATCAGGTGTTTGAGCCTCTATTTAGTAAGAGACATAAACATTACTCAGACAAGGATGGGTAGTGTTGATGGTTTTCTTCTTTTTTTTTTCACCGCATCCACCACAAATATGATGTGTGGTGAGTATCTATGTGTGAATGTAATTTATACTGGTAACACGAGTTAGGCTTAATACATAAGCCTAACTCGTATTTTATCTCGAAGCAAGCACCACTGCTGCTACTATAAACTAATATGGCTTATTTTTTATTGGTTGCGATTGAATAGAGGCTAGGAGTAGTGACTACTGGAACAGGAAAACCTTTTAGAGCCAAATCCCTAAAAACAATTTTTTTTGTGTATTTTTAATTATTGCAGATTAAAATGAAATGATTTCTTTGTTTTTACTTCAAATAACATTTAACAGTGACTGCAGGTTAATTAACACCGTAGGATAATTTGAGAGGTGTGGAGTAACTAGTTACATTTACTCAGTCACATTTACTTAAATTACCTTATGAAAAAAAGTACTTCTATATTTTGTTTTGCTGCCTGCATCCTGCGTTTTAATTCTACTTGAATATTATCACTTTAAAGTTACACCTCTCTATGTGAATACAGCATCTGGCTACTCTACCCACTTCGAGTCACATCACTTGGCAGAGAACAAGCATTTTTAACCTAAAAATGCCCCAAACATAGACACATCTGCACAGTTAATGTTAAAGTGAGACTTCATGTTTTTACACAAACATCAATTATTTTGTTGTTTTCTTTCCACTGAGCCTGGTGTGCCATTTGGAGGTTAGATGAATATCAGTAAACAGAATATAATGTCATCAGAAATACTTTTCTCTTTTTTGGACTGGATTTATTTAATACCTACTGTAAGTTTTGGTTTCAAAAGCTCTATGTTTTGAAAAAAATAAATGTGTAAATATGTGTTTCTCCTGAATTTGTTATTTCAAAATAAGGTTATTTGATTTTAAATTCCTGTTTTGTATAGTTTAAACCAAGTATTTTATACACTGTATCAAAAGACACCCTCATTTTCTTCACTACGAGGAAACCAGACTAAACCTTTCTTGTTTTAGGTCAGTTAGGATCACCAAAAGTATTTATATTTTCTTAAGGACAGAATGATGAGAGAGATAATTTCTTTCAGAAGTTTACATCCACTATGATTCGTATGCCTTTAACATTTTGGGGAAGCCCATTTAATGATGATAATTTCTTTGCTTCTATAAGGTTAATTCACAACCTTTGAGTTAAATTGAGACACGCTTGTTGGGGAATTTTAGGGCAATGCCTCAAATATGCCACACCATTGTCTGACATCCTGGGAGGATAAAAGAAAAACATCAGGAAAAGGAATGTGGACCTCCAGAAGTCAAATACCAGATGCCAGGAGGTGTCACATTCATCTGTTCAAACGAGACCTTGTGCAGATTCTCTGTTGACTCAAAGAGTCCTCGACAAATCCAAGAGAACAAATCTTGATGGATTACAGGTTCAATTCAATTCAATTCAATTCAATTCAGTTTATTTATATAGCGCCAATTCACAACAGATGTCATCTCAAGGCACTTAACAAGAAGTCATTTCAATACATTTATACAAACATTCCAATCAGTTAAAAAGTTTCCTATTTAAGGAATCCCAGCAGATTGCGTCAGTCATTGGCGTGATGTTGGACCCCGTTGATGCAGACTTTCCAACCACAGCAATCCTTCAGCAATCCCTCATACTGAGCAAGCATGTAGCGAAGGTGGAGAGGAAAAACTCCCCTTTAACAGGAAGAAACCTCCAACAGAACCAGGCTCAGTAGGAGTGGCCATCTGCCCCGACCGTCTGGGGGTTTGAGAAGACAGAGCAGAGACACAGAAAGAACAGAAGATCTGATATAAGAGAACTTTCTATGTTACAGAAAGTAAAAAGTTGATAACAGGACACGGTGGATGTTCAGTTACTGGGAGCATCATCCCAGTCGATGCCCCCGTCCAACAGGGCATTGCAGCCAAGCAGGATACCAGACCAGGTATATCTTCTATGGAGAGAAAAACACTGAGAGAAAACAAGGTTAACAGTCGAAATAACAGAATGTACTGTAATACAACTGGAGAGTCGTAGGAGAAAAGGAAGTAGCAGAGTGAAGAAAATTGGTAAGTCTGTCCTGCAGCAGTCTAAAAACTCATTTAACAAATACCTTCATTTTTGGTGACAGACCTTGTGGTCTGATTAACAAAATTTTAGGTATTTCATTGTAATAACCATACTTACATTTTGGTTAAGAAAATGGGAATACTTGCAAGCGTGTGTCCACACAGGAATGTTTTTTTCTAAAACGGGAATGTTCTTAACCATTTGTGCCTAGAGTCTAGACAGGAACAGCTTTGTTTTAAAAACAGGTTCTAACCTACTTTGCATTTTATGAATAGACACCACTTACATCTTAGTGGTGGTGCTGCAGCTGCTGCAAAAGATTCTGCAATAGATGTGACTTGTGCTTTGTTGTTCGCCATTCTTGTTTTTCTGTTATGTTTACATTTAACCTTGTGAGGAGGCTTTATATGCATATAATCCATTTATATAATCCATGTTTAACGCCACATATACAGAGTTACAGGACTTGCAACATTCTGTAGCATGCAGCTCCATTTAGTATCAAAGAAAGTTAGAAAGCAATAAAAAAGATTGGCTCATCTGAAGAATGAGTAAAAGGGTAGACTTACTAAATTACAGACTCTGTGCTGACCCTCAGTTCAGTTTTAGATTTTGCTATTAATGGCTGTCCAACAAAAAATTAGCATGTTTCAGATCCATTATCCTCTGATATGGTAACAACAATCTTCTAAATTACTACCGACAACAACAAAAAATTCGTAATGAAAGCCCACAACACAAACCACAGGATCCAAATGGCTGCTCAGCATTAGACATCACATAATCTCCATGTCTGTGCCGGCAGGTCATTGTGTTTTTGTTTTTTGCAGCCAAACGAGAGACCTTATCCTTATTAGACCATTTGTAATAATTTTACGGTGGATCTGTGTATTCCTCAATAACTTGTGAAATATTTAACCTGAATGCAGCAGCAAGGATTCTGATCACGAAATAATCTGTTGCTGCTGTCACAGGTCAGGCAGAAGAGCGCCCTCATATGACCAAGCGCTCAGTTACAAACTGCGAAAGCAAGTTTGACAACTACTGCATGAACAACGGCAAGTGCATTCTGCTTGTGGACCTCAAAGAACACCACTGCGAGTAGGTACATGTGTTAAGTCTATGTGGGTGTGTGTCTGTGTTTCCTGTGCCTATTCTCTGTTACTGTCTCTAATTAATGCCTAACACCTCTATTTGTGCTGCAGGTGTGAGAGGGGCTATTATGGTCCCAGGTGTGGCATCCCGGAGCTTGTTTCTCGGCCAATGGGCGAAGAGCAAGTGGTGGTCATCTTGTTCTGTGTGACCTTGCTAATGATTGGTCTGGGCGGGGCTTTGTACTTTTTCTACAAGTGGTAAGGCTTTCATCCTTGAATGAGTTTAGTGGTGTGTGACTTTTGATCTCTGAGAGATAAAGGCTAAGGGTCACAGGTAACAATTAAAGCTGATTATGAGTCACAGTTGAAACAACAGTTGACTCAGATGGATTCAGACTGTTAAACAGACATGAAAATTGACAGTACAAAAGCAGGAGAACCTGAAAAGAAGTCAACACCAGTGTTTCTTAAACATCTCAGGCTTAATTCTTCTTTAGAGGAACAAAATTTCCAACCCTGCCATCTCAGCTGCTGTACCCCTTGTTGTGACATGGTACACTCCTTAAGGGGTGTGCAATGTTCAGATGTGCAGTAAATATTAACACAGATTAGGCACTGCACAATAAAACTATGGAATGAATACAGAATGTGCGTTGCTGAATTTTTTAGACCCCCATGATTATAGCGGTCTGGACCACAAAGAAACATTTATATCCAGGCCATCACTGGTTAAAGCGTATATCCACTGATATTTCTGTACAAACAAACTGAACACCAACCATATCATGTTTTTTTTCTGTTTCAGAGACCTGTTTTTTTTCTCTTGACAGTTACTATGCCCTGCAAAAGTATTCAGATTTTGTTGTATTGCAACCACAAACTGCAATGTATTTTATTGTGAGTTTAAGTGATAAACCTATGCAAAATATTGTGAAATTGTTAAATAGAAGGCAAGGCAGGGAAACTTTATTTGTATGGCACACTTTCAACAACAAGCCAATTCAAGGTGCTTTACATCATTTGGGAATAAAATAAAAGTAGGAATAAAAGCATAAAACACAACATTAGAGACACATAGCATATGACACATTTAAAACATATGACATTCCAGCTATTATTAATCACTTACTCAAAGGCAGCTCTAAACAGATGGGCTTTAAGCGTTGATTTAAACGAACTCAGTGTTTCAACAGCTTTTCAGTGGTCTGGGAGTTTGTTCCAGAAAAGGGGAGCATAGGAGCTGAAAGCTGCCTCTCCATGCCTGGTTCTAATTCTAGGAATGATTAGTAGACTAGAGTTGGAAGACCTGAGTGCCTGGTCTGGGGAGTTGGTACAGTGGCAACAGTTCTTCAACATACTTAGGTGCTAAGCCATTCAATGATTTATAAACTAGTAAAAACTTTGAAGTCTATTGTCTGAGCTACAAGGAGCCAGTGTAAGGACTTTAGAATTGGGGTAATGTTCTCTACTTTCCTGGTTCTCATGAGGATGCGAGCAGCAGCATTCTGGATCAGCTGCAGCTGTCTAATAGACTTTTAGGCAGACCTGTGAGGACACTGTTGCAGTAATCAATCCGACTAAAGACGAACACATAAATTAGTTTTTCAAGGTCTCGTTGCGACATCAGTCCTTGAATCCTAGAAATGTTCTTCAGGTGATAGAAGGCTGACCTTGTTATTGCCTTTATGTGACCCTGGAGGTTCAAGTCTGAATCCATTAATACACCTAGATTTCGGGCCTGATCAGTAGTTTCTAGTTGTATTAAGTTGTGCTGACTGTTGATCGTTCCTCTTTAGGTCCAAAAATTATTACTTCAATTATGTTACTGTTGAAAAAAATTATTGCACATCCATCCATTGATTTGATTAACGCTTTCACTTAGGGTTTGGATGGGTTCAAAGTCACCTGGTGACATTGTAATCTAAATTTGAGTAAAATCTACGCAGTTATGGTAACTAACTTTATTGGTTGTTATAATCTGGGTTAGCTGGAGCATGTAAATAATAAATACGAGGGGCCCCAGAACGGAGCCCTGGGGTACCCCACCTGCGATTTGTGTCTGTTCTGATGAAGAATTGCCTCTTGACACAAGGAACTTCCTGTTCTTTAGGTAAGACTCAAACCAGCCAAGTACTGAATCACAGAGTCCGACCCAGCTCTCTAGTCATGGTCAACAGTGTCAAATAGTGCAGTAAAATCCAAAATTACCAGCAGTATGTTTCTACCACTGTCTGTATTTATGCAGATGTCATTGAAAACTTTGACGAAGGCAGTCTCAGTGCTGTGGTGAGCACGGAAACCAGACTGAAAAATATCAAGACGGTTGGTCATTGTTAGGCAGCTATTTAACTGTTGAAACACAGCTTTTTCAATAATCTTGCTGATAAATGGAAGATTGTACTGTAGTTCTGCATTAACGTGTTGTCCAGATTGTTCTTTAGTAGTTGTTTGGTAACTGCTATTTATAATGCCTGGGGGAAGACGTCTAACAGGAGGGATGAGTTGACTATTGGAATCAGATCAGATGGGGAAAACTTTCTTAAGAAACAATATTGATATGTGGCTTTTAAATTTAAAATTACATAGAACAAGTCTTAGTTCTGGACTTTACAAATCTGACCTTTATAGAGGAGTTACAAGAAAAAATATATTATTTAAATAAATCCACAGAAAGTGATGTAGAGGACACAGGAAACATGGAAGAAGTTTTTCTTACCAAGACTAACATTTAACCTTTTGGCGTACATCCAAAATGCTACACAGGTCAGAAATGCAGTGGTGCAGAAGTTTAAATTTGTGTCAGTTTATAAAAGAATATCAGAAGCTTTGACCACCTCACAGAGCTCTGTACAATTCCTTCCTGATGGTGGTAGCATCATGCTGTGGGATGATTTTTCTTTATCAGGGAAAGGGAATCAGGTCAGGCTTGATGAGAAGATGAATAGAAGTTATGGCAATTATGTATAAAAACAAAACAAAAGAACTGTTAGAGGCTAGAAAATACTTAAAAATGACGTGGGGTGTGGCGTCGCGCGGTGCAGTGGTTTAAGATGGGCGCCCAACGTTCAAATGCCTTAGTCCTCGATGCGGTTGTCCCAGGTTCAACTCAAAAAAGGTCACTGTAGCCACAAAACCTTGAGGCAGGGTACACCCTGGACAGATCGCCAATTGATCGCAGATGATGAAAACAAATCGTTAGAAAATGTAGATTTATCCCTACTTATGTCATTGTCACAATATCTGATAATATTTGTTCAACTGCATGTTTTTTAATGCATGTCATAGAATGGCCCAGTCAAAGTCCAGACCTAAATCAAATTAGAGTCTGTGGTAATACTTGAAAATGTATGCTCTCCAACCAGTGTGACTAAACTCTAGCTATTTTGCAACGATGATTGGGTAAAAGTTTTAGTCTCTAGATTTGCAAAGCTGGTAGAGACATACCCTAGACAGCTTGCAGCTGTAATTCTAGCTAAAGGTGAAAGACATACAGAGGAAACCACACTTTTAATAGTTTTTGAATTCTAGAAACATTTGTAAACCATATAAAACCATGCTCACTAGTTTTCTCAAATCATCAAAAAGGTGCAGGTTCCAGCTATTAACAAACACTTCTTCTGCAATGTATTGTATGTGATGTTGAGTATTGATGATTAGTATTCTTTTTTTGTTTTACATTTACCCTAAATTCTGTAAATCATCTATAGACCTTCCAGTTTCTTATTTATGAATAATAGTTGGCTTCCAACACTAACTTTGATAAACACTGATTAAGAGAGTAAAAAAAATAAAGGATATGAGGACCTCTAGGGACAATTACCAGTAATTACAAGAGGAAACATTATTTATTTTGAACCAAAACTGCAAAATAACAGAGGTGTCAAAAGTATTCACATTCAAGACTCAAGTAGAAGTATAGATACTAGGGTTTAAAAACACTTCTGTAGAAGTTGAAGTATCAAGTCAAGTTTTTTACTCAAGTAAAAGTAAAAAAGTACTTGATTCAAAACTACTTAAAGTATAAAAGTAAAAGTAATGCAATTTAAAAAATGACATTAAAGAATAAAGCTTAAGCCAACCCCCCCCCCTCCCCCCAAAAAAGAATGGCCATAATTATTATAATGTTACATTTGGGATATACTAGGCTACCTGTTTCAGTTGCATATATGTCCATTAAAATGTATTCATTTTAGTGCAATGCAATTACATTAAAGAACCATATGTGGACTGCTGAGCATTAATAAGTGTTTTAATGGAGTGGAAGATATGACTAGTTGCCTATATATATTGTAATGCTGCATTTGCCTGAGTCTCTACCACCGACATGTTGAACTCAGCAACATATGTCTGCGTTGTCCTGGCTGGACTGTGAAGTGGATAGTATATATATATATATATATATATATATATATATAAGAATAGTATCAATAATATTATCACCAAAAGTATTACAACCTCAGCACAGACGAGATTGTGCAGACCCCTGAAATCTCTAATGGGCCTCTTGTACCTCAGGTTGAGAACCACTGTTCTAGAGGCTGAATCCGCGCTGACGCACTGGAGACTGGAACTAAAAGCTCCACTTAAGCCAAAGTTTTGAAATTTGGGAACATTTCTCTGATTCAAGTGATCAGAGGTCGGAAAGACTCTCTGAACCCAGCTTCATATCGCTTCAGCAGCAGAAAATGTCGGAGCCTGCGCTCTTTCTGCACGGGTGATTGGCACAACACCGGGCTCTTTGAAGCGCGTCTTTAACCCGCCGCACCGGTAACAGTCACGTTCCAAAGCCTCCTGGTCTGAGATGACGCTCAGATGGCTTCATGCAACCCTTTTTGTTATTAATTTATTGATTCAGTTACTTGTAGGTCTACTCCGCGCTTTAACTCCAACCTAAAAATGTCCGCGTGTCTGCACCAAATGGTCAGGGGTGTGAATTATAATCTGTCAAAATGACAAGTGGCCTTCGGATTTTCCGTCACCGTTGTAAAAAAAAAAAACGGACTAATATGGAAAATATTTGGTTAACGGAACCCGTGTGCACAGTACGCAATGGATTGCATACAAGCGGGGTGTCAGAATGGTAGATGTTTAGAATTATGATCAAACCGCTGTCAAATTCTATCCAGTTGCCGCATTTTAGATTATTTTTTTTGCGTCTTCTAAAGACTTAATGAAACAGGAGTAACGAGGCTATTTTTAAAATGTAAGGAGTAGAAAGTACAGATAATTGTGTGAAAATGTAAGGAGTAGAAGTAAAAAGTAGGCCCATAGATAATTACTTCAGTAAAGTATAAATACCCAAAATCTCTATTTAAGTAAGGTAACGAAGTATTTGTACTTCGTTACTTGACACTTTTGCAAAAGAATACCTAAAAACAAAGAAAACAATTTTGTAAATAACTTGCAATTATATTAGACACAAACATAGTACAGATGTTAAGCTAAAATATGGATTATTTACATGACAATATACATTGAATTGTAAACCGTAACTTCTGCATGTAACCCTGATGCAACCTTTGACGTTTTACAGCACACCGCTTACTTTAGGGAATAAAGTCCACCTCTCCACCCCTAGCATCCCACTTCCTGTAGAAACATGTCACACACAGTGAGATTAGTCATTCAACCAAAACCCTTAATAAAGAAGGTTAAAATTATTGTTAAAGTACTGATAAAAACAAAGTCACAGATTTAATAGATGTTTTTCGAAGAAGAATTAATTATGTGTTGCTTTTTACAGGTACAAGAGGAACAAATTCCCAAGGCAGCCGAAGCGGCAGGGTTACAAAGGAGTCCAGACGGTTTAAGGTGTCATGCAAACACACCCCCACGGCCGCTGCTGCTGGATTTTTCCTGTTTTCCGGATAACGCGTTGACCATACAAAGCTGTTTCCAGACAGGCCTACACTTTAAAGCGCGGCTGTATGTTTAAGGGAGACAAATCATCCCATAGATATGAAAATATTCAAAAGAGTTTAGCTCTTTGTGTGGTGGCAATTGTTTTCCTGCTGTACTGGTTCTTAGGTTTCGGCGCTTGATACACTCAGTTTGAAAAGATGAATAGTGAGACAAACAAAAACGGTTCCCAGTGGGAGAAACCACCCACATGAGGGCAGATATTTCACACAAAATGATCAAATGAGATAGGTAAACTGTGTGAAACTACAGGAATTCACAATATTCTACAGGTTTGAAATAAGAAAAAAAGTTCTGCCTGTTTTCGCCAATGTAGACATTTTATATTTATTTGTAGCTTGCTTAACATTGTATATTTATTATAGACTTTTGTCACAGGGGCCTTTAGTTTAGTTCTGTTTTTATAATTTATTTTAAAGTGTTAATGTATAGACAGAAATATCAATTTTCAAAGTTCTGTTATTTGTAAATGTACATGCTACTTACATTTTTTACCGGATCTTATTTGTGTCCATGTTTTCACTCACACAATAAAGCACATGTTCTCACCATCTTAACCATATTTTTATGCAGTTTTCACATCTCTGCATGATGTTCTGACAGTTGTATGACATATCATCTCTTTTTGTGGCTTGAATTACGAGTCTAATGTAGTACTAAAACACTGTGCTTCAATCGCTGAATCATTTTATTACATTTTCTTGAACTTTGCTTTACAGACACAAAATACATTTTTTCTAATATATTTTATTTTATTTCTCCTGGACTTTGTCCTAAAAGCAGAAGTAAAAACAACTCTGTAGTTTATCTGTATGTGTGTGTTACTGAGGCTATATGAGGGGGGAGAAGGGTTCTCATGTGGTCTCAAGGAATACTAAGGCTTAGCTGCTTAGCTTTAAGAGGCTACAATAAGGAATACGCCGGCAGTCTAACAAAGGGGTTGGGGGGGGGGGGGTGCTAAGGCTTAGCATAGACTTTTAAATGGGTGTGCAACGAGTGGACACATTGTGTGTGTGTGAGACAATGAACAGAGAGAAGAAGAGTAGGAGTGTCCCAGCACAAATATTAATTTGTTTAGCTGTACAAAATATTTGTAAAAACTCTGCTCTGGATTCAACCATTTAAAACACAGCAAAATATTCATAGCATGCGGTCAGCAGCTTCAGTGAAAACAGCTGATTTAGCATTCAACACACATCAAACCAACTCTATAAAAGGATATCTAAATCATTCTAACTTTAACTAATATCTCTGCCCAGACACACAAACATAAAAATCGAATAAAGAGGGATTAATCAAGGTTCGGTCCTACTTTGAGGCGGTTTGCTGCACAGTCAAGCCCAAAGCAGCGTACAAAGTCCAGTCCAAGAAAACCAAAACTAAAAAAGGGTCCAACGGGTGTCCATCAGGCAAGTTGGACTGGTTCTGGCCAGAACTGGTGGTTCCATTTGCTGCATTGCAAAACAGGTCAAAACCGCGAGTCGACTTCTGTAATCGGTTTTTGCTGTCCTCTTTGATATCTGCACTGGTCACAGTTTGGCTGTTAAAATAAATTTTCCAGATACACCAACAGGAGATATTAAAGCTGTTTCAGCTTCCACTTCAAAGGTTTAAAAGTATTTTTTCCTGTCCAGCAGGTGAAAAGAAAAAGCAATATTCATGCATGAAATTGTCCCTTCCAAAAGCAGAACTTGTATGGAACACAAAACATATAGGGCATCGCTGTCATAAAATAACCTTTGTGACGTCAGTGTCTGTGGCCCAAATACTATGAATGCTGGGAAATGCAGTCTGTTCAGTCTTTTTGAAGGAAAAATTATTCCCAACTATCAGCAACTAAAAGTCCACAATAAGTCTAAAACTGTTTCACTGTGGCAATTAACAGTTTCCTTCCATCTGAGGCTGATGTTTTTGAACATGATGATTTAAACTTTTACACTGTGTGGTTTAACAGGATAATTATCCAATGAAAGCGTAAAAAATCTTGGTTTACAAAGGACAAAGCAGACCTTCATAAAGCTTGTGGAATTGACCCAACCTTAAACCTTTTGAAAATGTATGAAGTGTGTTTACAGGGTCTGTGCTAGGAACCCAACCAACTGAAGTGAGCTCAATAAATTCTGATTTAAAAAAGTGGACAAATATCTGGCCTTCCTGATAGCTACAAAAAGTTTGTGGTTTCTCTTCATTTTGCCAAGGGACATGTAACCAAATATTAATAACGTTTATTTAAGGGTTAGGGTAATTTAAGTCCACATAAACCTTCAACTTGTATGTTGGACCCAATCCCAACCAAATTATTTAAAGAAGTGTTCCATTTGGTTCCTGGCCCCATTTTGGATATGATGAATCTATCCTTAGTAAACGGATACGTACCACAGGAATTTAAAATAGCTGTAATTAAACCTTTACTCAAGAAACCTTCCCTTGATCAAGATGACTTAGTGAATTACAGACCTATATCTAACCTTCCTTTCTTATCCAAAGTCCTTGAGAAAATAGTTGCTAATCAAGTCTGTGAACATCTAAAGAGTAACGAGCTGTTTGAAGAGTTTCAGTCAGGTTTTAGAGCTCATCATAGCACTGAAACAGCACTGGTGAAGGTTACTGATGATATTCTCATGGCCTCAGATAATGGACTGGTGTCTGTTCTGGTTTTGTTAGATCTCAGTGCTGCTTTTGACACAGTCGATCATAATATTCTCTTAGAAAGGCTTGAACATGTTGCAGGGAGCAAAGGAACAGCACTAGGCTGGTTTAAATCATATTTGTCTGATAGATTCCAGTTTGTTCATCTAAATGATAAATCATCTTCACTCTCAAGGGTTACTTGTGGAGTTCCACAGGGGTCTGTCCTTGGACCAATTCTTTTCACCATATATATGCTTCCAATTGGTAGAATCATTAGACAGCATGGGATAAATTTCCACAGCTATGCTGATGATACACAACTATATTTATCCATAAATCCTAATGAACCCAGTCAGTTAGGTAGATTACAGGCATGTCTGGAAGACATAAAAGCATGGATGACCCTAAACTTTTTGCTTTTAAATTCTGACAAGACAGAAGTTGCTGTCTTTGGACCAGAAGTTCTTAAACAGAAACTGATTAGTCAATCACTTCATCTGGATGGCATTAAATTGTCCCCCAGTAATAACGTAGAGAACCTCGGCGTTATTTTTGACCAAGACTTGACATTTAAATCCCATATTAAACAGGTTTCTAGGATTTCTTTCTTTCACCTCCGGAATATTGCTAAAATTAGAAACATCCTGTCCAGGAGTGATGCTGAGAAACTAGTCCATGCATTTGTTACCTCAAGGCTGGACTACTGTAATTCTTTACTATCAGGAAGTCCACAAAATGCCATTAAAAGCCTTCAGTTGATCCAAAATGCGGCAGCAAGAGTTCTGATGAATATTAAAAAGAGAGATCACATTTCTCCTGTTTTAGCTTCCCTTCATTGGCTCCCTGTTAAATCCAGAATAGAATTTAAGATCCTTCTTCTTACATACAAAGCCCTTAATAATCAAGCTCCATCATACATCAGAGATCTAATTGTTCCATATGTTCCTAAAAGAGCACTTCGCTCTCAGACTGCAGGTTTACTTGTAGTTCCTAGGATCTCTAAAAGTAGAATGGGAGGCAGATCTTTTAGTTATCAGGATCCTCTCCTGTGGAACCAGCTCCCAGCTTTAGTCCGTGAGGCAGACACTCTGTTTACTTTTAAGGCCAGGCTTAAAACTTTCCTTTTTGATAAAGCTTATAGTTAGTGTGGCTTAGGTCATCCTGAGCTATCTCTGTAGTTATGCTGCTATAGGCTTAGACTGCTGGAGGACAGGCTTACCAATTTTCTTCACTCTGCTACTTCCTTTTCTCCTACTACTCTCCAGTTGTATTACAGTACATTCTGTTATTTCGACTGTTAACTTTGTTTTCTCTCAGTGTTTTTCTCCCCATAGAAGATATACCTGGTCTGGTATCCTGCTTGGCTGCAATGCCCTGTTGGACGGGGGGCATCGAGTGGGATGATCCTCTCAGTAACTGAACATCCACCGTGTCCTGTTATTAACTTTTTACTTTCTGTAACATAGAAAGTTCTCTTATACCAGATCTTCTGTTCCTTCTGTGTTCTGCTCTGTCTTCTCAAACCCCCAGACGGTCGTGGCAGATGGCCGCTCCTACTGAGCCTGGTTCTGTTGGAGGTTTCTTCCTGTTAAAGGGGAGTTTTTCCTCTCCACTGTCGCTACATGCTTGCTCAGAATGAGGGATTGCTGAAGGATTGCTGTGGTTGAAATCTGCCCAACCTCACGCCAATGACTGACGCAATCTGCTGGGATTCCTTAAATAGGAAACTTTTTAACTGATTGGAATGTTTGTATAATTGTATTGAAATAACTTCTTGTTAAGTGCCTTGAGATGACATCTGTTGTGAATTGGCGCTATATAAATAAACTGAATTGAATTGAATTGAATTGAATGTGTTGTTCTTTTGAATAGCTTAGTGAAAATCCCTAAAAATTCAAACTTGAGCACTCAATTATTTTATAATCATTCCACTCTGAAAAAAGGAAAACATAATAAATGTATGTTTTAAAGCATCAATATGATACTTAACTTCATGATGAGTATAGGCTACAAAAATCTAGTTCACTGAGTCACTTTAATTTGTTGCTAACATATATGTTTTAGACAGTCAGATAAATTCAAATAGAAGACAAAACAAAGGGATATTCATAAGACGTAGAAAGTTTTAGTTAAAATCAATTTTCCTCAAAAATACAAAGGAAACATTTCAAACCATTATAAACAAAAGTATCATCATTGCAATTTTACTGAAGGCTGTGGTGGGAAGTTTTGAGTCATTCAAACCTTACGTTTATTCCAAGAAAAACACTGGAGTGGAAAGACTGCAGCCAGAAAGAGAGCTAGAGAATTCCAATGACAGCACATGTGCAGAGCAGATGGTAATACTCCAGTGGACGTACAAAAACAAAAAATTTCCGTTAATTGTTCATCTCTATTCTTCAAAGTAGACTGTTGGTTTGCACTGTTGCCTCTGAGTTCTGGAGTTTACACAATTACCGAATGCACATATGGGAGACCTAAAAATTAGTTTTGAAATCATGGAACATTTTATACAGTCTGCCTTCAGTCTATCTTAGATTGAGAAAAACTGTAAGTCCTGAAATGGGCAATTAAATAACTTTAAAATTATAAGCTAAAACACTCCAGGCTTTGTAATATAGACAAATAGTTTTCATACAGTTCTATTGCATAATTTCATAATATTTTGTGTGCAACTACATGAGAAAGTTGAACTAAAACCTTCTAAGCCGATACCATGTGGCTTGTGGTCTTCTCATACCTTTCAACTGATACGGCTTCTCTGAAGTTATTATTTAATTGAAACCATGTTTAATTACAATTTTTTGCTTTGCTTTTAGAAAATAGGCAAAATTCTAAAATACGTATAGGTTTGCTCATAGAACAGTTGTGATCTAACCTGTACTGTCCTGAGTTGTGGTATAAGTTAATCAATAGCAAGATTTCATTCTCTGCACATCGATTAGTGCCTATTCCAAAGTCAATGAGCTACGATTAACACTCGACTCAAGCCTCTTCATATGTTCTCTATGCAAATGACTTGCAGTGGTGACACATAAACATTAACTCAACTCCTCTGTTAACACATACTTAAAAACACATTTGAATGCACTAACACTAAGGCCCACAAACACACCCACCTAGTGGCTTCCGTTTTGTTCTAAATATAAAACTTGCGGATCAACACATCCAAAATTCAGAACTTGTTCTTACCAAATTATTGCATAAGTAATAGTAGGTTGTTCATACAATGAGTAATGTTGTTGGTGGAAGGGAAGCCCCATTAAGCTGCATCCTTGCGTGTTCTTTGACAAAACAAATCCTTCCACGTGTAGCATGAATGCAATTGTTTTGAAGCTTAAAACTGGCTCATGTTATGCCTTTATGGTATTTTTTTATTTCGTTTTAGCAGCATGAGAGCAAAGAGTGATATTTTAAGCACTTTTGTCCACAGCAATGACCTAAACAATTACAAGCATTCTAAATTCATTCACTGTATTATTTTTCACTTCTGCTGTCAACAAGTCTAACTTCCCATCAATCCAGAGCATCCGTGCCATCCACTGTAACAAGACTTTGTACAGGCATTTTTATTTCCTGAAAATCCATGTCTTTGACATCATAACTGTCCTTCCAGTGTCATTATAAAACTATTTATACTTTTTGTAAATATCTTGATAATTGCTGAAATATTAGCACAAGTGTTTCCTACGGACATTAATAGTAGCAGTGAAAAGCATCATAATACTATATAAAAGTAAGAAACATAATTTTTTACTTTTTGTTAAAGTCCGAGCTGTATTTTAACAAAGTTCCTGGGACATAACTTTTGTTTTGTTTTGACTTCCAAGAGTTCATTAGTAGCTAATCACACCTGTTAGATGAAAAAAATTGAAGAATTGTTCAAACTTAGTCTGACTTAAAGTCATATTTGCTGGTAATAATGTAGTTGTTTACTTTCATCTAGTTGCCATCTAATCGAATTGTTTATGGTTGCCAACAGTGGTTGCTTCTTAATCAGAATTGTAGTTGCTAAAATATCAAGGAATTGTAAAACTATGGATTTTAAGCAAATCAAAGTGATGCTAGCATATTCATAGCCGCTAATTGTATTACTAGTGAATCAAATTTGTAGTTGCTAGTTAGAAGTCAATCAAAATTGTACTTGCGATCAATGGTTAATTATATCTCTAGCTGCTAACATAGGTTGCTGTCTTATTGTTTCTTCAGTTGCTAACCATGGATTCATAGCTACAAATTTTCATAGTTATTAACACAAATTTTTAGCTGTTCAAATCTGTAGCTGTTTAAAGTGATTGGTGACTACACATACCTGTAGATGTGAATGATTGCTATCTTATCCAATTTATGTTTGTTAACACTTGCTAATTATTTTGGCAGTTGTCACCTGTGCTTGGTAGCAAATCACATTTGCATTTGTTAAAAGTAATTGCTTGCTAATTATATTGATTTTAAATGACACAAATGGCTAGCTATTTAGATTTGTTGTTGTTAAAAAAGTTTACTAAATCTGACCTGCATATGCTGATCATATTTGTTGTTGCTAACAAAGGTTAGCCATCTAAATAGTTCCTTTCAGGTTGCACATTATTTAAGCCTGTAGTTGCAGACATTAGTTACTAGCAGGCATGTTTTTATTTGTAGCTGCTATAAGACCAGTTAATATATTTCGTAGTTGTTCACAGATATTGGTGGCTAATCCAATGTGTTTTTAGTAACAATAGTTGCTAGCTACTCAAATCAATGTTGGCCACAGGAGATGCCTAGCCTACTAATCAGATTTGTACTTAATAATGGTTTATTGGAGGATTTGCTTGCTTATCTTATCTTGAGTTGCTAAGACTTGCGAATGTAATTTGTTGTTGCTAGCAGGTTTTGCTTGTTAATCAAATTGTACTTTAGGTAAGTTAATGGACCCCTTACAGTTTGCTTATCACTGGGGAAATGGAGTTGAAGATGTAGTCATACACCTGATTTTTCCAGTGCATTTAACGCAATTCAGCCTGATTTGCTCTGTCATAAACTACAGAAAACATAGGTGGAGGCCTCAACAAATGCCTAGATGAATGACTACCTGACACAGTCTACAGTTTGTGAGAATGGTCATGTGTCTAAACCAGGTGATCAGCAGCTCAGGAGCCTCACAGGGGAATGCACTCTCACCATTCCTTTTCACTCTGTACAACTCCAACTTCCAGTACAAACAGACTCCTCTCATCTGCAGAACTACTCAGTGACTCTGCAGTCGGATGCATCGGACATGGTCAAGAAGCTGAATAGGTCTACAGATAGCTGGAGAACTGCTTTGTGGCATGGTGTGGAAACAATTCTCTCATCTTGAAAGTGAACAAAACAAAAGAGGTGATTGTAGTTTTCAAGAGAAAGAGGATTATGTAAAAAAAAAAGAAGAACTGGAGGTGGTGGAGGAATATAAATCCTTGGTGTTCACCTGGTCAACAGACTGGAATGGAGATGCAACAGTAAAGCTTTGTTCAAGAAGGGACAGAGCAGACTTTTTGTCTTGAGGAAGCTTAGGTCCTTTTATCCTGTGCAGCAAGATGCTGCATATATTCTATAAGTCTGTTGTGGAGAGTCACATTTCTTCATCTTTTGGGGTAGCCTCACCAGTGCTACTGGAAATAATTTATATTTGGAGATTATTGTGCAAAGAGAGATAAAATAAAATTTATATATATATATATATATATATATATATATATATATATATATATATATATATATATATAAATATATATACATACGTATGTATGGACAGCCCTTGGGTTCCTCTTAATGAGACTGTTATACAATAACAGTGTCTTAAGTTAAAAGCTTCTTCAGATTTGCTGTTATACAGACCACTACAGGAGATTCTTCCTGCTCACAGCCATCAGTACATACAGCTCTTTGAAAGAAAATAGTACAAAATGACTTACAACATGACAATGGATTGGATTGAACAATGAATTTAAAATAATACTTTTGGTTTAAATTTTGTTTGTTTCATTTTAATTCAGGGTAATGGTTTCCTTATAAAGTGTTTTAGTCCTGTGGAACTGTATTCTTTAACTTTTACACCATAAATACTCTAGGGACTAAGTATAAAAATTTGCCTGTACTCATACTGATTTTTTGGGCATTAGGGCCTATCACTTTTAAATGAATAAGGAAAAATATTAATAATAAAAAATATTAATAATAATATTACTAATAATAATAAAAAAAAGAAAAGAGAGAAAAAGAAAAATCCTTGTTTCAGAGTGTTTTTGAACACAAATGATTCATAAATACATTTTTACCTTTTGGCCGTTAACTAGGCAGCGGTGTGTGTATAGTGGGTGGCTGTTTTTAGCCTTGTCTCAGACTTTCCACACATTCATATCTGATAACTACAATACCATTCTTACACCTAATCCAAACAATCTAATTCCACAGCCATTATAAACAAAACGTCTCAGGAGATCCTGGGCTATGGAATGAAGACAGAGAAGTTCTTGGCATTCTGAGGCGGTTTCTATGGGATTCCACCACAGCACGTGTGGTGGGACAGCCTCTCTCTACAGACACAACAACATGAGCAACACAAACATCTGTACAGCTTCCCCACCCAAGCCTCAAGCTGTCGTCTTGGTTACCAAGGACTAAAATAGCAACACTAAGCATCCTTTTATCAAACCGACACAGAAAATTCACACACAATAACACCAGAGAACTCTCAACTGAACGAAACAAAACTCATGGAAATTTTTATTAAAGATTCAGATGAGATACATTGTAATGGCATTAAACTGAGTGTAACTAGTAAATTTACTTAAACGTATTAATTTATGTAATTTTTATGGTATCTGTCATGATTCATTTCAATTTGTTACCACATTACTGCTTTATACCATATCACTATAATTAGACAACTTCTCATCAATTAACCATATTTGCACATGTAACCAATTATCAATCCCCTGCAATCATAAAATTGCACTGACACGCAAGGGACTTACTTATGAAACTATAATATCCTTTTTATCTCATGGTAACTTGCAGGTGGTTTCTCATAAGGTGATGCAATTGCATTGATGTACTAACTTATTCTTGAATTTGACTTAGGAGAGGGCGACTTTAATACTAATTTATTATGGGGTGCTTAGTGAAATACTTACACTACTGAACAAAGTGAAATTTAGCTTAGACATATTTTACATATGACAAAATGGTAAAAGTGATTTGAACTGTTTTTCCAGGATTTTAGCTGTTGTACTAATTTTCAGTGAACTCAAAGCTCTTTTTTGTCTATTGGGATGTGAACAGGGTTTCTGTTGCCAAACATGTGACCTAGAAAATACATTTTAATCAAATTTTAAACGAGCAAATTAAAATCTCTCTGACTTGAAACAGGCAATTCTTCTTTTTATATGATACTACACTCTCACACACCCATCATTGAAAGTATTTTATGATCTTTTTCTTGAACAAAGTTCAGACATATCTCTGTGCTACAATTCATTACTAAAAGAAAATAAGTGTATGCATCTTTATTGTCAAGTAAGACCTTGCAAGTGTAATGTGTTAGATTTTTATGTTTACTCATTACTGTTTAGAAAATGTATCCATCCCCAAAAATGAAAGCAAAAGTTAGCTAACGTGAGGAGTTTCTTGTTGAAATAGTATTTGCGCTCTTCAAGACTGTTTTTTTGTTGTTGCTTTTTTGTCACATTTAAATGTTTTAAATCATCAAACACATTTGAATATCAGAAAAAGATAATCTGAGTAAAAAGCAGCTTTAAATTGTAATTTGATTTACTAATAAATCAAGTTATTCAAACCAATCTGATTGTATGCAAAAAAGTCAAAACTTTTGAATTAACTAGGATGAACCACATTTTTTGTAAACTGACTTCCATCTTCCTAGCCACACCTAGTCTTGATTACTGACTTGTAAAACCAAGAAATCAGTTACCATAAATAGAACCTGACAACATGAAGTAGGTTAAAATATCTAATAAAGCCACACCTCGTCTGAGGTGAAAAAACTAAAAACAAATAGGAAACAAAGTCACTGACATCTATCAAATCTGGAAATGGTTACAACACAGTTTTCAAGACTTTGTAACTCCAGCAAAACATCGTGGAAAGCCATAACTGGAGAAAATAATTGTGGACCACATCAGGAGCAGCCAGCCACCAAAATCTCTCCAAAAGGCCATCAAATGGCCTGCATTTGTATAGCGCTTTTTCAGTGAGAGGACCACAAAGCGCTTTACACTACATTCAGTCGTTCACCCATTCACACACACACTCACATGTTGATGATGGTAAGCTACATTGTAGCGAGGTTGCCAAACACAGACGCCTTCAGACCACCACCAGCAGGCAAAGTGGGTGAAGTGTCTTGCCTATGGACAAAACGAGCGAGACAGATGGAGCAGGTATTCGAACCTGCAACCCTCCAGTTACAGGATGAATTCCTACCACGGAAGCCATGGCCACCCCTCACATCTAGACTCATTCAGGGTGACAAAAAAACAGACAAAAAAAAACAAGGAAAAAAAACCAGAACGCTTCAAACACTGGAGGACTCTTTTGCCTCAGTAACGTCAGAGTTGATGATTCAACAGTAATAAAGTGACCGGGCAAAACAGGCATTTCTTGGGGGGTCCCAAGGTAAAAAAAGAAAACACTGACCAAAAAGAACACAATGGCCTCTCTCCCATCTGCCATAAAAATTGGATGATCCCCAAGAAATTTAGGAAAAAGTCTATGTTTTGACTAGATAAAAGGGAAACTTCTTGGATGGCTTGCTTCCTGTTAAAGAAAAACGTTCTTGGGCTATCCTGTCAAACTCCAGCTTTAAACCCATTTGAGGATATCTGGCATGACCTTAAAAAGGGCCCTTCAGGTGAAAAAAAATCTCCAGTGTGGCTGAATCAAAACATTGTTGAAAAGCCAAGTGGACCAAAATTCCTCTACAGCGATGAAAAAGATTCATTGGCCCACCTTGATGTTGTTGCCTACAATGGACCTGCAACCAGTTATTAGATTTAGGGGTGCAATTACTTTTTCACATGACCAGTTGGGTTTGGATAGCTATTTTCCCTTAATAAACTAATTCAGCATTTGAAAACTGCTTTTTGTGCCTAATGGTTACTTTTGTCAGATAATAGAATTTATTTGATGATCTGAAACAAAAACAAAAAAACACTCGAAGACAAAAACTGTTTTTACTACATTGTAACTACTGAACTGGGGGTGTAATTAAGGCAGTTTAATGATTAGAGACGTGTGGAAGGAAACTTACCAACATTTAGCAATCCAGTAACAGCTATTTCTGTTTTCTAATGGTGATGAGAATAGAGCCAGAATACATTCATCTGTTTAATTTCTCCCGGTCTTGTTTAGTCTAATTATTCCCAGTCATTATTTCAGGACATATGGTGTAAAAATGTGCTACCCAGGGCAAGTTGATCATTAAACATACACACACATTTCGCGTCTCACACACACTCACACCCTTTCCCCCTGGACTTTGTGGCAGGCGTTGGTCTATAAAAGCTACACCTAGTGGAAGCAAAGAGAGCAAAGCAGAAACTCTATAAGCAAGCCACTTACAGGCATTCCAACACACACAAACACAGTCAGACTCAGATTAGTGCAGGACTGTCATACGCAACACACCGTCTTCCTGGGATATGAACACTCTCATCATCATTTCTCTGCTGTGCATCGGTAAGTCTGGACTTGTTTTTAAATTCTGTCTGTGCAAGAAGTTAAATTAGTAATATGAAAGGAGGATGTGGGTGAGAGAAAAAAATGGAATCTGCGAGTGATGACTTGTCAAGGAGGAATAGAGAATTTTAGGTATTTAAGGTTAAAAAAAGTTTGGCAAATTTACACCTTAGTCCAATTGTCTCACTGCACAGCAGAAGCAAATAAACATAATTGTATTTTTAATAACTCATTATTCTTATTTATTAAATGCTGTTCCTCATAGGAGTGATTTATTTTTGAATGTGGACTAAATATGAATTTTTTACACTGCTTTCATTATTAAAAATACCACATCAAATCCAGTTGAGGCAAGATTTCAGGATTTTCTTTACAGAACATTAATCCGTTTGTGTCATATTTATATCTGGGGGATCTTTTTTGGTTTATTCTTTTTGAAAAGTTATCAAGATATGGTATTTTTTATGTATTTTTACTGGAAAGCACAACTTATTATTATCTAAACATTTCTGAGCTATAAAATCCCTGTCTCCTACTCATAGTGTCACACCCAACACATGTGACTACAATTGCAGTTGATATAACAAAACTCTATCAAGCTTAGATTGGTGAAATACTTTGTTCCTACCCATCCAAATTTTAAATTTAGACTTCTTTGCCCTATCTTTCCAAGTAATTTAGTTTAGTTTATTTTGTCACCAGTTAAAAAAACAATTGTCTTTTGACAAGAGAAACCGATCCTATTTTTACTCAATTCAGTTCAGACAAAATTAATTTAAACTCTAGTGCCTTAAATCAAATAGTGTGCTTTAGATCCAATTTAGTTGGGAATAAGTTATCTATCTAAGTAAACCCAGCCTATTGAGTTAACTCACTGACATTCCAGAAATCTCTCATCCTGAATAAGGATGTGGGCACAGTAGAAAGAAACCACTCTCTGTTAACAGGAAGAAACCTCCAGTAGAACCCTGCTCAGTATGAACTACTATCTACTGTGGTGAGAAAGGTTTTTAGAGAAGCAAAAATTTATACATCAAACAAAAAAGAAGAACAACAATAAAATAGAACTTCTTAGGAATTGAAAAAACAAGTAGAGCACCAAAAGTTAATGACAACAAAAGCTCTGTCAATGACTCCATGTTGTAAAGGGACACAGATAATGCACAAAGCCAGGTGTTTGTTCATTAAGATAGAAGAACAGGGAAAATCAAAACAGATATGATGCCAGCAATCGGTCTATCTTCCAGTTCAAAAGAGTAAGTCAGGGTTTCTTACTTTAGAAAGAAAAACAAAAAATTAAAGAAAGTTGATGACATCAATTGCTTTATCAGTGTCTCTGTCCAGTGGAGAGACATAGCTGGATACAAAAGTATTGGGCAAGGGGTAATTTCTATGTAGAGAAAAATGGAGAGAACAGAAATCAAATGGTGGGAAAATGTTTTTAATTTTCAAGACACTGATTATTACCAAAAAAACCCCCAACAGATTGCAACCCCTGGTTCCTTTAAATGTTCTTTCATTTTTTTTCTTTGACCTAACTCTTGTATTTGTGTCCCATTCTGGGGTTTTGCAGTTGTCTGCAGCGCTCTGGGTGATCAGGGATCTGAGGACACATATTCAGGAGAATTAGCCAGAGTGACAGCGGGTCCATCCTCCGGGGAGGCCCACCTTCATTTACTGAACGACGATGATGAGCTGGGAGTAGAAGAACTTTCAGGAGGAGACAACGAAAATGTGATCCACCATGGTATGAAACAATAATTCGGTTTCTTTCTTTGAACGACATTGATCGATTTTTAGTTGGTCTTCCATCATCATTTTGAGGAAACCTTAAAAGCCAGAATGAAACTCTAAAATATATTGTCAGACATTTCAATTTTGTGTTCAACTTATTATTTCCAGTCCAAGAGCATCATGCTGACAAAGATGAGAGAAGGAAGAGGAAGGGCAAAGGCAAGAGGAGGGACAGACAAAAAAGCAAAAGCACCACTCCTTTCAACCTGGCACACACAAACATCACAAGAGGGCACACATCCACTCTCACCTCAACTCAAGATCCCTGCACCTCCACCCACCTGGGCTACTGCATTCATGGCTACTGCAAATACATAGAGGGTCTGAGAGAGCCAGTGTGCATGTGAGTATAAAGCTCTGTTTTACATTATATGTTTGTAGCTTCCTGAATGTGAGATACATTTTAAGCTCAAAGCAAGCTTAAAAAAATAACGATCATAATAAATCTTTATTTTCAACAAGCATTCAGAATCATTCCTTGACTGATTGGTTGTCTTTGTTCTGCAGATGTATGAAGGGTTATGATGGAGAGCGCTGTGGCATCCAGATTTTGGAGTCATTTATACCTGACCAGAGCTACAACACTGAGCTGGTACAGACAGTCCTAGTAGTCATTGCAGTGGTCCTATCGGTCATCAGCTGCTGTGCCATCCTGCTCCTGACCTGTGCACAGTAAGTTTGAAAGAGGCCGACTGACAGAAACACTATCAGACAAAATGAAACATTTGGATGGTGACATTGTCCCATGCAGCATGCAGAGTTCAATGTATAGTCATTCCTGCAAGAGCATAGTTTGTATGCCGAGACATTACAAATCTGTTCATTTTCTTGTAAAAAAAGCTGCTGGTAAATCAAAGTTTACTACAATCAATGGGGGTTAGGAAATGAGTTGGGAAGTTTTAGCTTACCCAGTTTACTATAAAGGATTAGCAATTTGAAAGTTTAAGGTGGAATTCAATACAACAGGAAACCTGGTACTAATAACCATCTTAAAAGATTAGTAAAACACTTTTGATTTTGAAAACTTCTCTTAAGGGAAAAAAAACAAACCCAGTAAAATAATAGATCTCACTATTAACTATTTAAAGCAGTTTTGTTGATTTTTAATGCAAATCTGAAGCTAATTTTATCGTTTTATTTTCTGCCTGATTTTTATTTATATACTTATTTATTTTTGTGATTTTTAGTCAAATTACACAACAAAACCGGATCAGAGTATGATTACCATTACTGCCATCTGCATTTCTTTGAATTTTTTATTTTTATTTTTTTTTTATAAAACATGACCTGATTCCATCAGCATGGGACAAAAAAAAGGATCTTGGCTCCCTCGAAACTATAATAGGGGAGGATTACTGACTACCATCCACGCCCATGGATCCAAGCATAACACACATTACACTCCAGATATTCTGCCCAGAAAACCTCCTGGCATAAGAATACAGTGCCGAATGAAAAAGCACTCTAACACACCCAAACACACCCATACAAAACAGGTATTGCTCACCAACCTTCAAGGATGGACTTTTCCAGCTTCCGTTACCTGTAGTGAAATCTATAATTTCACCATAAATTAATGTCATAACAACTATTAGTCATGCAGAAATCTAGATTAACCTCACTTAGTGTCAGTGTGTGCCAGGTCCTGGAGTTCCTTATCGATATCCAACCAAGTTACAACGATCTAATGAATGCTGGGTTGGCAGTCCTCCAAGGGCAGTAAATACCTTAGAAGAATGATTAACTTTCCTGAGACATGATTCAAATAGAAAGTACAACCTACTTATCAATCAATCAAACTTTATTTATAAACCTCTTTTCAAAAATTTCTGAGAAAGAAGTTTCATTTCTGACCAATTCAAAAGAAATATTTTGTTGTGGAAAATGTTCCCCTGAAAATGCTGCTGAAACCTTTGAATTGGTTTGAGATCAAAGCCATAAAGCCTGTTTCTCAAAACATCTGACCTCTGCAGTCATCTGAATATCACAAGACCTACAATATTTTTTATGTTGATTCTAAGTTTGATTGGCAGTTACAGGTCACATAAAAACTTCCTGGCCTCCTATCTGGGAGCTGGGTCGGAGCAGGAAAAACTCAAGAAACCCATGGGTGATGTCGTTTAAGGACATCAAGTTACAAAGAGGTGAGTGTCACAGAGGTTTGAGTCTGCTTGTGTGCGTCCAAAATTTTATGTGATAGTAGTGCATTTATTTAAAGTAGATAATATGTCATTTAATCTTTTTTTTTTTTTACAAATAATTTCAGATGTGTAGCATGCATTTCTATGCTACCTCCTTTACTCTGATTCCTCTAAATAAAATGCAGCAGAACTAGTTGCTTTCAGAGGGTAACTTGTAAATACAGTCCACCTGTGGGGGATTTAATTTCAGTATAGATCTAGTTAGGGGACATTATTAAACAGTTTGAAACATCACAGAGCACTGTTCAATCCATCATCTGAAAACTAAAAAAAGTACGGCAAAATCGTACACCCACCCAACTCAACTGACAGGCATGGTGGTGAGAGCAATAATTAGAGAAGCAGCCAATAGACCCATGGTAACTTTGGAGGAGCTGCATAGATCCACAGCTCAGGTCAGAGAATCAGCTGACAGAACAACTATTATTATGCACTCCAGAAATCTGGCTTCTATTGAAGAGAGGCAAGTAGGACGCCGTTGGAAGAAGCCATAAGCGGGAGCTGGAGTGGGCTATTTTGAAGAAAAAAGAATGGGCAAAATGCTTCAGTACCTAGATGTATAAAGCAGATAAAGAAACATCAAAAGACTTGCAGGTGCAACTTTGGTGAAATATGGGGCCAATCAAGTATTAAGTCATATGTTCTCAATACAAATTACAAAATTTTCAGATTTGTATTTGGGAAAAAAAGAGTTATATAAATCATGCATCATTGTTTAGTCGTGTGCTGGACTATCATAAAAACCATAAAAAAGATTGAAGTTTATTGTTGTAATCAGTCATGATGTGGAAAAATCTTAGGGTCATAAATATTTCACAGTGAACTGTAAGAAGAAATGTAATATTTTAAACTAAAACGGTCATTAAATCTTTAGAAAAGGTTTGTAGGTTTAGGTTCTGTTTACATTATTCTAGCTAATTGTGAAGCAAAAGATATTATAATTTGTTTGTTACCCACTTTTTGGCTGCAGAGTTACTGAATGAAATTAAAAGAATAACTAATAGGAACTTAGCTGCAGATCAGTTTCTGAGTTTTCAAAATAAAACCTAGACCTTTACCAAACTCATGCTGTCCAATTCACTTGGGCAACTTTGCAGTACTACATGTAGGATATGTAATCACGCCATCCTGTTTTGCTGTGGTGTATGTTTCTGTGATTTATCCACATCAAAGGTCTCTATTAAGTCCATCTTACCTCTTCTCCCGTGACACTTAAGCCAAACCGGGAGAACCCGTACACTCTGTTGTTGTTGTTGTGAAATGCAGTCTGTTGCATTATCCAAAGAGGCATCCCCGCTGGGGGAATTAGTCTGCATTACCATGGGGTGTCTCAGCCTGCGTGCATTCCAGCGTAAAGGGAAACCACACATCAGAGCATGTAAATTCACCCATGTGTCCAAACAATAACAGTACAGGCACACTTATTGTGCACGTGCTGATCTTGCACACTTGAATAGATCTTGCAAGCAATTAATCCACACCGGCACAAAGACTTTTCTAGACTTAGTGATGAATACTGCAAAAACAAACACGAAATGTATAAACATAAATATGATATCCAGTATTTCTAGGGTTAGTTGTGTTTTCAGTAAACTGTAAAGCAATGGTATTAGCATAGTTTTTGACCAAAGTAGTTATTTACTTTTTTCTCTACATATTTCTTTATCCTCTGATTTCTCTTTCCACAGGCAGGTGGCCAATTAAACAAGAGGAGGAGTCCAATGACCTGAGAGAGTTGTAGATGTTGTGCAAAAATGTACAGCTATGTAGTATTTAATTTATTTAGAGTGAATATTTATTGCTTGCAATCTAAAAATGTATGTATGTTGGATTATTACAATTACGTTGTCATGCATGAGCGAATGCTGAGCATTCAGCCTATTATTGTTTTGTAGGTTTGGTTTTTATTTATTGCACTACATTTGTTATAGGTCAAAAAAGAAACTCTCAAAATGTAACTAACTTTTGAAAATTTCTACAATTTGATTTCAAATAAAGTATCACAATGTTACATTAAAGTGTTTCATTGTCCACCTATCTTCTGTATGAATGCTGTGTTGACATTCCTGTCTCTGGAAGTATCCCATCTGTCATCAGACGGTCACGAAAATACCACAATCCTGAAGCGAAATGTTCAGTAGACAAAAATAACCCTGAGGGAGACTCTCAAAAAATGCACCTCTGAGTAATTCAGATAAACATCAATGACGTCATATCAAAAGAATGACAGTTCTGTGAAACAAGCAGGATCATATTCAAAGAAACATCCCAATTTTTTTTTTTAAGATTCCCAAACCTAATGCAAAATTAAACACCATACTGTTTTCTGGGAGAACAAAGAAAATTAACACTAAAGGTTATATAGAAATGTTTTTACAAGCATATAACGCTTCACCCAGTTTTTTTTTAACAAAGCATAATTTTAATTTAAAAATAAAATAAACAAAATAAAAAATAAAGAAAATCAACCAGAAGAATACTTCTGTCTGGCTCACTTATTGGTGTTATTAGGATGCATGTATATCTGAGTATCATCTGCATAGTGGTGAACATTTATCCTACAATATACCTTTTTAGTCATATTACCTGCTGGAACAGATCAAATAAAATCTCTAAGAATAGAATCTTGATGAACACAACATCAAACTGCGATTGATTAGAAAGATTTAAAAATAGGCACATTTACTGTAATCAACGCATACAGAACTCTTGATTTGCTGAAAAATCAAGGGTGCAATTTTATTATAAAGGGTTGAAAGTTCATTGTAAATGCTTGACATTTGTAACATTTTCTTGTTACTGTTGGCTGTTGGGTATTCAATCCATTTGCACAAATTCGGATTTGGTCGTAGTTATGATACAATGCAATCGAATTCAGTTTATAATGCATATTGCCACAGCCTGTTCGGTATGAGCCACCTCCTGCAACCTAGAGGGGATTGAAATGACAGAGCAGACACACAAACTACATAGCTAGTATAATGTTAAATGAAAGCTAAGTATGTAGAGTAAATGCAGCAGAGATCTTTCAATGGCTTCTTCTCTGAGAGAAGCAAAGCCAAACTGATAACCAGCCAGGATGATAATATGTGGGATAAAAATGACTATACTTATAGTTAGTCACAGAAGTAACTCCTTTGATAGCTTTCTCATGGTCCTCAATGTAATTTGTAAGGAGAGAAAATACAGGATAATGTAAAGTTAATGGAAGCAATAACTGCAAATAGGTGTGTGCCAAATTGGGTGAGAACACCATCTCATCCTATCTCTAAGGGAGAGCCGGGACATCCTGCAGAGGAGCAACTTGACAGAGTACAACAATAAAAGAAACCTACAGGTGTCCCTCTTGGAAATTGGTTCTGGTTTTGTTGGACATGAGAGCATTCCACATCAGAGTTAATATGTTGCTGATAAATTAAATGCAACATAAGACTTCAGATTATGGCAATGGGGATATCAGTAAATGATACATGCAATTCGTGTTAATACCTAACTAAAAGTTATGGTTCCATTCTGTTTTATCCACAACAAAACCTTCTGTGGATTAAAAAAAGTAGAACTGAGAAGAGTATTTATTTTTTTCCTCATAAACTGTTGTCAGGTATCCCTGCACAAATTCTCGAGATGTTTGGAAATGTATTTCAGACCGGGATGTTTTTTTCTATATTTTTATCATACTTCAATCACTCTACAGACTAGCACAAACATTTATTCAGAGATTGAAAGATTTACTTTCCTCTGAATTCTTCCCAGTTAGATGATAAGCAAACATCATCATGGAGTCTGTCTGGGATGACAGACAGCATAACAATCCCAATTCACAAAGGAGCTGTGAAATGCTCAAACAACATTCTAGTGGTTTTTACAGATTTATTTGAAATTTACTAAATGTATTATTGTTGTTTTTCTGGGTAGCACAAAATTAGAACCGCTGTTATATCAAGGCAGTTAACAAGGCAAACAGGTGAAATTCATTTCGAGTTTGATGTGCTAACATAAAATTTAGATCAATACAGTTTACTCCATTACAATCCATTAAGATTGAAGCAAAAATAATCCAATACAATCACGAACATTGTACAAAATAATCAAATTAAGTTGATCATATGCTGATGATGGCAGTGCCTTTCTTTAGAACCTGTAGGTTTTCTTTTTTTTTTTCCACAGTGTGGTGGAAAATTGTTATGCAATTAGGAATTAAGTGTATATTCTCTGCATCTAGGGTAAAATGACAAGGTTATTGCTCCAACTTAATGTTTATGATATATATGTCAGGTCACCAGAGTGACAGACGGCGAGGCAGTAAGATACAAGTCTGGCCTTCGGATGAGCTGTTTTATGCGTTGATATGAGACTCACATGGAGCAGCTGTCCAGAATCGGGGCATGAAGGTGGGGGAAGACATCTACAGAGATAAACAGTGATTGCTGAATACTATTTAAGCGGTTAGTTAGAAAGGTTGGATAGGGGGATGCACGAGTAACTCTGTCCCCTCCGTGTTCTGGCCAGACATGTTTGAATTAAATACTTAAACGCATTCTGGGACTCAAGTCCTCTTTATTATGGAAACCCTGAGATACTTTTTTACCATAACACTTGGCGCAACAAAGTAGCCTCAGCGAACGGAATGGATCGGCAGGGACAGGGTCAAGGGAGTTGCTAGCGTCCTGGGAAATTTTCTCCCAGCCTCTTACCTCCAGTAGCTGTTTGGGAGATGGAGGCCTTGAAGCGTCTCTGTCGGCCCTGCCGTCGCCTGAGACAGGACCCGGTAAGACTGAGTCCTTTAAATAAATATTGATAACAGAATTTTATTTGGACTCTCAGGAGGTGAAATATTTGCTAGCAGTTTCGTGTTTATTTACTTACACGCGGTTGATTGATTGATTGATTAATGTAATATATATACTTATATATAATTGTATGGTTAATTATTTAATCAATGTTAAAGAAAGTAACGGTTTTTGCGCCAGGTTTTACCTGGGAGCACGGCAGTTGGACAAGTGGTCAATTAATTAAGTTGATTGATTATTTTCTGACGAGGTTTTTTTTAGGCTTTTGTTTCACTTTAAGGAAACTAGAAAGCGATGGGGGAGACGTCCTTCATCAATACTGGGTACCCAAGCAGACAATCGGGTCTGTAATCTAGCAACACTTCACCTCCAGACAGTCCAATATGTCGACAGGGGGGGGCCTGGGCTGGCCAGCCTGCAGATGACCCAGCGAAATTCAGGCAGGACAAAACACACACAGCTCAAATGCAATTAAGAAATGCTTGCTGACTGATGCAGCTGTATTTTATCTCTGTGACATCTGCTTTTTGACACACACATACTCACTACCTTAAAAAAGTAAATCTGCTGCGATTCTCTGGTTGTAAACAATCATAGATCCCGACACTGATGAAGCGTTAATAGCGCTCTACGGCTGCAGCTGGAAGTCTAAAAATAGGAACTTAAACACTTGTTTTTGATGAAAAATTTAGTTTTGAATTTTTTGTTACTTCCTGGATGTTAACGAGTCTGGGTTAGTCAAACTGTTTGTTTTGGGCAAAACCGCTTACTGTTTCAAAAATGAGCTTTCCATATTAAAATATGGTAATGCTTAACCTTATGAATACTCCTTTTATTTTCCCACGAAGGGGAACTTCTGCTGTACCGGTAGCAAAGTGACAAGTAATAGAAGCATTTAGATCATAGACTGCACATAAATTTAGATTTACACAAAGGAGGCAGAAAGAATAAAACAAACTAAGGATTAGAACATTAAATGATAAAGAATAAAACTTTAGCCATACCTCGAAAAAAAAGAGAACTTTTGCTTAAGGCCATAAAGGTTGTAATGTTTAATAAAAATGTTGAATAATAAGGAAGCATTTGGGATACACTAGGCTACCTGATTCAGCTGCATATGTGAAAATTATGCATTTAGTGCAATCTTTAAGCCAACAGGTGTGACCTACACACACAGTAGGGTTTAAAATTACTTGGTTTCTATTTTTTTTTATTTAGTTTACTTCATTAAGACAAATGATAATTAAAAATAGATTTAGAATTCGGTCACTGCTCTAAAACGGGACAAATGTGGAAAATATTCAGTTAACACCTGTGTACATTATATGTTATAGATCGCTTAAAAAACAGGGTGTCGAAATAATAAATGTTAGACCTACTATCAAACCGCAGTCAAATTCTATTCAGTTGTAGCATTCTTTAATGGTTAATTGTTTGTTTGTGTGTTCCTTTTAATAAAAGACTAAATGAGACAGGGGTAATAAAGCTAATTTTAAAATATAAAGTCTAAAGTACTGAGTAGAGGTAAAAAGTTGGCAAATAGATAATTACTTCGGTAAAGTATAAAGTATAACTCAAGTCCTACACACACAAACTGCAATGAAGAGAAAGTTTCTTTCTTAAGCAAGAGTATCAGGTACAAGTAAAAAGGTTACTTGACATAGTTGTTATTAAATTAGTTTGGCATTCTCAAATCTGAAGGTGCAACTGAGTGAGATAAATTGAAAATAGAGATGTTTTACAGTTGTACAAGTTTTTAAATTGTGCATTTAGAATAAATGTTTTTTTTTTCAAGGAGTTAACAGAGAATAAACTGTAAGAAACAGATGAGCAAATAAGAGCAGGAGAGATATTAATTAGGTCAATAAACTGTGTCCTGAGTAAAACAATTTTTCTAAAAAGTAGGAGGTATTTGTTTATTGAACCTTTGCAAAGATAATCCTTAGTGTAACATCAATTAGATTCTGGAAAAGCAGGGTCTGAAGAAGCCGTCTGATTCAATTCAAAATACTTTATTGATCCCAGAGGGAAATTAAGTGTTGTTGTAGCTCATGCAAGTAGGACTAAATTCTTAAATACATTAGGTAACTATGTGGGGAATTTATTATTTTATTTTGTTTTTTAAAGGAAAGGCAATTTTATTTGTATAGCACACTTTCAACAACAAGGTAATTCAAATAAAATAACCTAATTGTGAACCTAAATAATTGGGATATGGTCATCCGGGGGTTGAAGCTGCCTCAGCAGCGACAGCAGCAGGATACACAGGTTCTGAGGTTTTGTCTTAAGCATGACCTTTAACCTACTAGGTTTCTTTTCTCGACACTGGAGAAGCAGTTGAAGTTATTGTTTCCTTGTTTCTTGATTTTTTAAGGCATGTGCAAGACAATGCCTTAAAAAAGGGGGGAATTGGATTTGATAGTAATTGTAATAGATTTCTCAGGGATTATGAAGAGAATTGTAACTTGCAGGTTTAATTGGGTTTCTTTTGAATCATAACTCTGTCATAAATTAATGGGTTTTTTTACTACTTGGACTTGACGTCTAACTTCATATTCCATTTTGGTTCGGGTTCAGACCTGTAGTACATATTGTGTCTGGGAACTTTACAAAGTTTTAATTTGATCTGAAAACCTTCTTTACTTCTTGCTGGGAGTAGTTGATTCTTGGGATTTTTTGCTCTCACAAGTTGGAATGGTTGGTTGTCTTTTTCTTGGCATGGATTTAGTACAGAGTGATTTGGAGACATTTACCTTAATTATAATCTAGCTTCAGTTGATGAGGTTTGGCTCACTATCCAGGTTGTGAGTTGTTTAGAAATGCTTTTGCACACAGTTGCATCAGGTTGATCTGAAACCATACTCCGAGTGTGTTGGTTCTACTTGTCATAATCATCCTATTCATCTGTTGTGAATTGGCTCTCCTGTGTTTGAACATCAATGCTCTAATACCTAATTAGCTCAGCTCCCAAGGGCCGCATTGGGAGGTTATCACTGGAGGACCTTCTGAGGGGTGACCACTTTCGGAGAAGCACTGATCGGTGGCTGCGGGTCACTGGATGCTGGCGGAGGCAGACTTCACGGCAACAAACAAACAGCTCAAGGGAAGCGTACACATTTCAACATCTAGTGTTGATGTAATACCCTCTGATGTGTACTGGAAGATGCTACATAATTTCTCCTTTGTACTGTGTTTTTATCTAGAGCATCCTGACAGATGACGAGACCTGTGGATGGCCGCCTCTGGGGCGAGGGGCTGTTGAGATGACATTTTGCCCACAAGAAAATGGCGTAAGAAGACCCCGTGGGTTTTCGGTCTCAATGCACAGGAGTCTCAGCAAAGTCATCTTGAAGGATCTAATATTTGTCACTGTGAGCTGATTCCATGGCCAAACATGTCTCATGTCTGATTGTAATTTGTGTTTTGAACATTGTCTTTTTTTGATCAACCTACCAACCTTTTAGGGAGATTTGTGATAGCACTTTCGAATTTTCCTTTTATATTTATGGTATTAATTAAGTTAATAAAAGCAGGGAATTGTGGTGGAAAATTGTTATGCAATTAGGAATTAAGTGTATATTCTCTGTTTAGTGAATGCATCTAGGGTAAAATGACAAGGTTTTTGCTCCAACTTAATGTTTATGATATATATGTGTCAGGTCACCAGAGAGACAGACGCCGGGGCAGTAAGATAACAGTCTGGCCTTCGGATGAGCTGTTTTATGCGTTGATATGAGACTCACATGGAGCAGCTGTCCAGAATCGGGGCGTGAAGGTGGGAGAAGACATCTACAGAGATAAACAGTGATTGCTGAATACTATTTAAGCGGTTAGTTAGAAAGGTTGGATAGGGTGATGCACGAGTAACTCTGTCCCTTCTGTGTTCTGGCCAGAGATGTTTGAATTAAATACTTAAACGCCTTCTGGGACTCAAGTCTTCTTTATTATGGAAACCCTGAGATACTTTTTTTACCATAACAACAGGTACTCTGGAAAAGTGCTGCGACATGTCGCTCCTCAGACGCGGCAGACTCGTGCTGCTTTCGCCTCTGGTGGAAAGGGTTCTATTGACTACAGTGGTGGCTATCAGCTGCGTATGACGTGCTGCTCCTGTAACGTGCTGCTTACGCGTCCGGTGGAAAGGAGGGGTAACAAGGCTCAACCCAAAACTCTCTAATAACTCCAGAAAAGTCAATAGATTTTCTGCTGGTTGCTTTTAAAAAAAATTATCACAGGAGGGGTCTAAAAACTCACTAGATATAGCGACAAAGACGCTAAATTAGCAAAACCGTCTGCAACTTGTCGCTCATCTTCACTCATCTTGTTGTTAACCCCTAACAACTCAAGCACAAGAAGCCTAAAGCGTAAAAACACATTTTATATAAAGGCAATTCACATGGAGAAACAGTAAAATTGAAGATTAAAAATTTGATTAATTAAAAAAACATTGCGTGCTAAATATGGCCGTAATTAATAAATAAAAATTTATGTGATAATTTGACAACCCTAATTAAAACTATCACCCCTAATTTTGGTTCTCGATCATATTAATTTTTTCATATGATTTTTCTATATGCTATGTTACTTTTACACAAGATATATAGAGAGACACACCTTCTAAAAAGTTCCACTTTAACCTTGTGTGTTTTAACAAGATGGGCCTTTGTTATTTTTCAGCAGTGCTTTTCACCTTGAATCATGTACACTTGTCCATATCTGTGGCTCTTAGGCAAGGCAAGGCAAGGCAACAGGGTAATTCAAGGTGCTTTACATGATTTGGTGATAAAGAAAAACATAGAATATAACATTGGGAATTAAAAAATAGCAATATAGCATGAGAACACACAATACACGATACTCAAATTCAAGGTCCTTTACATGATTTGATAATAAAGAAAGACATAGAATATAACATCGGAATTTGAATTTAAGAACAGCAATTTAGCAAAAAACTGACACAACACATGATACATAATTAAAGCATGGAAAAGAAAAACAGCAATAAAGCAATAGAGCATGAGCACATATGATACATATGACATTAATCGTTTACTCAAAGGCAATTCTAAACAGATGAGTTTTAGTCTTGATTTAAAGCAGCTCAGTGTTTCAGCAGTTCTGCAGTCGTCAGGGAGTTTGTTCCAGGTAATTCAAATTCAAAAATACTTTATGGATACCAGGGGGAAATTAAGAGTTGGTATAGCTCATATAATTAATTCTTTAAGGAGTTGTTGTAGATGATGATGGATGTGGGCAGGAAGGATTTCCTGTAGCGATCTGTAGTGCAGCGAAACTGAAGAAGCCTCCGACTGAAGACGCTCTTTTGTTGTATGACTGTCTCATGAAGAGGATGCTCAGGGTTGTCCATATTTTTTTTTGATTTTATGAAGAATCCTTCTTCGCATTATCATCTCCAGATGTTCCACAGTTGTCTCAAAAACAGAACCAGGCTTCTTCATCAGGTTGTTTAGCCTTTTTAAATCCCTGGCTCTGATGCTGCTACCCCAACAGATGATGGCTGAAGAGATTACACTCTCCACAACATACTTGCAGAAGATCTGCAGCATTTTGCTGCAAAACTTGAAGCACCTAAGGTTCCTCAAGAAGTACAGTCTTCTCTGTCCCTTCTTGTAGACAGCTTCACTGTTCAGTCTCCAGTCCAGTCTGTTGTCAAGGTGAACTCCGAGGTATTTATACTTCTCAACCACCTCCACTGCTTTTCTCATGATGGAAACAGTAGTTTGACTTATCCCTGTTTCCTCTGAAAGCTACAACCATCTCCTTTGTTTTGTTCACATTCAAGGTGAGACGATTGTTTCCACACCATGTCACAAAGCGGTTCACCAGCTCTCTGTATTCAGCTTCTTGTCCATCTCTGATACACCCAACAATTGCAAAGTCATCTGAGTATTTCTGCAGATGACAGGTCTCTGATTTGTACTGGTAGTCTGAAGTGTACAGAGTGAAAAGGAATGATGAGAGTACAGTCCCTGTGGTGCTCCTGTGCTGCTGACCACCTGGTTTGACACACAATTCTTCAGTCTCACAAATTGTGGTCTGTTTGTCAGATAGTCATTGATCCAGGCGATTGCTGAGGGCTCCACCTGTGTCTTCAGGAGTTTCTGACAAAGCAAATCAGGGTGAATTGTGTTAAATGCACTGAAGAAATCAAAGAACATGATCCTCACAGTTCTGCCTGCTTTGTCCAGATGACAGTGGGTTAGTTGAAGCAGGTGCATGCTGGCATCTTCAACTCCAACTCCAGAGCGATAAGCAAACTGCAGTGGGTCCTGATACGTTCTTGTTTCCTTACTCAGGGGTGCCAACAGGAGTCTCTCCAGGACCTTCATGATGTGGGATGTCAGGGCAACAGGTCTATAGTCATTGATGACTGATGGGTGAGTTATTTTTGTACTGGAACAAGGTAGGATGTCTTCCACAACACTGGAACCTTCTCCTGGGTTAGGCTAAGGTTGAAGAGGTGCTGCAGAATCCCACAGAGCTGCTCTGCAGAGGACCTGCAGCCTTGTGCCGGTTCAGTTTCTCCAGCTGCCTCTTCACCTGACTTTTGGAGACAGACAAGTGGGAGGGAGAGGCAAAGGGTGTAGCAGCATTTCCTGACTTGGTTGAAGTCAAACTTGTGGAATCAGAAGAGTCCATGGCTGAGGTGAAGGATAAAACATCCGAGGTGTAACAGGAAAGCTGTTGATCAGAGGAGAGTGGGATGTCTGTTTGGCTGGGAACAGGAGAGGAGGATCCAGAGCTAGTTCCTGAACTGAACCTGTTGAAGAATGTTTTCACTTCATTTGCTCTGTCCAGACTTCCATCTATCCAATCCTTCCTGTCCTTAAAGCCTGTGATCTTTCTCATTCCTGACCAGACATCTCGGATATTGTTCCTCTGTAGTTTGTTCTTCAGCTTCTTCCTGTATGACTCCTTACTGTCTCGGATCTTGACCTTAAGTTGCTTCTGTATACTCCTCAGTAATTCCCTGTCTCCCTCCCTGAAGGCTTTTTTTTCTTGTTTAGCAGTTCCTTCAGTTCACTGGTGATCCAGGGTTTGTATCATTTGTATTATTATTATGGGGAGCATAAAAACTGATCCAGGGTTTGTATCATTTGTATTATTATTAAGTGGAGCATAGAAACTGAAAGCTGCTTCTCCATGTTTTGTTTTGAGTCTAGGGATGTTTAATAGGCTAGAGTTGGAGGACCTAAGTGGTCTGGGTGGTTGGCATGGTGACAACAGCTCTTCAACATATTTTGGTGCTAAACCAGTGGATGATTTATAAACTAGTAGGATTATTTTGAAGTATATTCTCTGAGCTACAGGGAGCCAGTGTAAGGCAAGGCAAGGCAAGGCAATTTTATTTGTATAGCACACTTTCAACAACAGGGCAATTCAAGGTGCTTTACATGATTTGGTGATTTAAAAACCAAAAAAAACAATGGAAATTAAAAGTAAAAGAAACACACCTTACACATGATACACAATAAAGCAAGAGAAAGATAAAAAAAAGCAAGAGAGCATGAACACATTTCATACATATGACATCAAGCATTTACTCGAAGGCAATTCTAAACAGATGGGTTTTTAGTCTCGATTTAAAGCAGTTCAGAGTTTCAGCAGCTCTACACTCGTCAGGAAGTCTGTTCCAGATAAGGGGAGCATAGAAACTGAAAGCTGCTTCTCCATGTTTAGTTCTGAGTCTAGGGATGTTTAGTAGGCTAGAGTTGGAGGACCTGAGTGGTCTTGGGGGTTGGTATCATGACAACAGGTCTTCGACATATTCTGGTGCTAAGCCATGTAATGATTTATAAACTAGTAGGAGTATTTTGAAGTCTATTCTCTGAGCTACAGGGAGCCAGTGTAAGGACTTTAGAACTGGGGTGATGTGCTCTACTTTCCTGGTTCTAGTGAGGACGCGAGCGGCAGCGTTCTGGATCAGCTGCAGCTGTCTGATTGACTTTTTAGGCAGACCTGTGAAGATGCTGTTGCAGTAATCAATCCGACTAAAGATAAACGCATGGATGAGTTTTTCTAGGTCTTGTTGCAACATCAGTCGTTTAATCTTAGAGATGTTCTTCAGGTGATAGAACGATGACCTTGTTATTGCCTTTATGTGACCCTGGAGGTTCAGGTCTGAGTCCATTACTACACCTAGGTTTCGAGCCTGATCAGTAGTTTCTAGCTTTATTAACTGAAGCTGTGTGCTGACTTTTGATCGTTCCTCCTTGGGTCCAGAAATAATCACTTCAGTTTTGTTTCTATTCACCTGGAGAAAGTTATGGCACATCCATCCATTTATTTGTTCAATGCATTGATTTAGGGTTTCAATGGGTTCAGTGTCACCTGGTGACATTGTAATGTAGAGCTGAGTGTCATCCGCGTAGTTATGGTAGCTAATGTTATTGGTCGCTATAATCTTGCCTAGTGGGAGCATGTAGATATTAAATAAGAGGGCCCCAGGATGGAGCCCTGGGGCACCCCACATGTGATTGCTGTTCGTCCTTGATGAAAAGTTTCCTATTGAAACATAGAAGTCCCTGTTTTTAGGTAAGATTCGAACCAGCCAAGTACTGTACCAGAGAGTCCGACCCAGCTCTCTAGTCGTTCCAATAAAATATCATGCTCAACAGTGTCAAATGCTGCACTGAGGTCCAACAGAACCAGCACTGTGGTTCTTCCACAGTCTGTATTTATGCGGATGTCATTGAATACTTTGACAAGGACAGTCTCGGTGCTGTGGTGAGCAAGGAAACCAGACTGAAAAACATCAAAAAGGTTTGTCATTGTTATGAAGCTATCCAACTGCTGAAACACAGCTTTTTCAATAATCTTACTGATGAATGGAAGATTAGAGATTGGCCTGTAGTTCTGCATTAACGTGTTGTCCAGATTTTTCTTCTTTAGCAGTGGTTTAATAACTGCTGTTTTTAAAGCCTGAGGGAAGACACCTGATAGCAGGGATGAGTTCACTATTTGAACAAGATCAGACCCAATAACAGGAAGAACTTTCATTAGAAAAGCTGTGGGTATGATATCAAGACAGCAAGAGAAGGAGTTTAATTGGATAATGATTTTTTCAATTTTTGTTTTCATTTTTGTTCTGGTTTATTTCGTGGAATTCAGACATTTTCTCTACATTGTTGTTGATTGGGGATGGCACTGGTTGTGGGTTCGATATTGAGGTACAGTTTGACCGTCTAATTGTTAGAATCTTTTCAGTGAAAAAGCTGGCAAATTCATTGCAGGCCCTGGTAGAGTTTAGTTCAGGGGCTACTGTCACTAAAGGATTAGTTAGTCTTTCCACTGTTGCAAATAGGGTCCGTGCATTATTAATGTTTCTGTTGATGATTTCAGAAAAGAACAATTCCCTAGCATCTTTAATAGTTAGCTGATATCTATTCAGTCTGTCTTTGTAGATCTCACAGTGAACCTGGAGTCGAGTTTTCCGCCATTTTCTCTTGGCGCATCAACATTCTCTTTTTTCACTACGTACCAGTGGATTACTTGCCCATGGAGACTTCTTTCTACCTGAGACTACTTTCACTTTAGTTGGAGCAATGGAATCCATGATGTCTGAGATTTTCGCAAGGAAATTATCTACCAACTTATTTACTGAGTTTGAGTTGGGAGATGAGGGGCATGTAGTGGAAGGGTAAATACGTTTAAAAGTTTCAACTGAGCTGTTCCCTAGAAAATGCTTTTTTATAGTGGTCTTACTGTGGCTGGATAATTTAGCAGAGATGGTACTTTCAAAGAAAATACAGAAATGGTCAGATAACGCAATATTAATTACAGAGATGTTGGAAATATTTAACCCTTTCCTGATAATTAAGTCCAGAGTGTGTCCTTTATTGTGTGTTGGTTGTTTGACATGCTGGATCAGGCCGAAGTTGTGGAGAGTATCATCTAATGTTTTTGCTTGTCTATCTTGGGGGTTGTCGGTATGGATGTTAAAATCCCCCACAATGATTAGTTGGTAATAGTCGATACATATTACAGAAAGAAGGTCATTGAAATCAATAAAGAAGTTAGAGTTAAGTTTTGGTGGTTTATATAAACTTAGAAATAAAGCTTTGTTAGGCTCATTTATCTGGGTGGCTAGGTATTCAAAAGAATCAAACGTGTCCAGAGTTACCTTTTTAAAGTTAATTGAGTTGTGAAAAAACGTGGCCACACCTCCACCTCGTCTGTGCTTTCTGCTCTCGCTTAAGAAATTATAATTTGGAGGAGTAGATTCTATTAATGTAGTTGTTTTGTTATTTTAACCTAGCCAAGTTTCTGATAAAAAAAAGGGCGTGTAAATTAAGCTCAGTGATGAAGTCATTGATAAGAAAAGACTTCCCGGATAGAGATCTAATGTTTAATAAAGCGAGTTCTGGGAGACGGTAGGGGTGGATTTATTGCCCGGTTCCCTCAAATATCAAATGTCTGTAATAATCAGTGGGGGGAAGCTCCCAGACTTATTGACACTAGTCTCAGGCGTTTGGTGTAGTCTAAGTTTAGGTGTTAATTGTGTCCCAAATTTGATTTGCTCGTTCAGTCTGTCTGTAAAGTTTCTAAATGGAGACTCATTTGATGTGGCTGAGTCACAGGAAGATGAAGACTTAATCTCTGATGGTTGTTTATCTGTTCGGTCCTGTGGTGTCATCATGACTTGGTGTTTTTGTTCTCTGATATCCATGGGCACCTCAAAGTCAGCTTTTGGGAGCAAGTGTTTTGCTTCCTGATTTTGATAACAAAAGGCCTTACTCCGGCCTTGGTAAGATAACGGCCTGCTTTGAACAGATGATTAGCACTTCCAAATACTTTGAAATTATTAATAAATGTGATCGACTTCTCAGCTGATTGTTTCTTCAACCATTTATGGAGCATGCGAAGTCTGCTAAATCTTTCATCATTCCCTTCAGGGACTGGTCCGCTGATGAGGATGTTTACGTTAAGTCCATCAAGTCTCTGTAGGAGATCAGAAAAGTCTCTCTTCAGAATCTCTGATTGTCTCATCGCAATATCTGCTGATCCAGTGTGAATGACGAGCTTTTCCAAAGCAGGATGTTGGTCCAAGATTTTGGGGATTTTTTCTGATATTTCTCTCACTGTATTTTTGTAGCAGCTATAAACTCTGGTGTTCTTGCTACAAAAAGCCTCAATTCCATTAATTGATCCGTCTTGTATGATAACAATCTTTGCTGGGGGGGCTCTTACTTTGTTATGTGTCCGTTTGATGCGGCTGGGTTTCTCCTGGTGGCTTTGACTGGACATAGCAGTTAAAAGCCAGTTTAATTTCTTCCTCATCAGATCTTTCAATTATCAATACATTCCACAGGTTTGGCTGGGCTTTCTTTTTGAATTATGTCTTTTGCTTGATAAATGACCTGGTCACTTAAAACTAAGTTTTGTATTTCCTACAGTTATGTTTTCTGATATCAAACTTATTTTGCCATGAAGTGTGAACAAAAACAAGAAATCTGGAAGATTTTTTTCAAAGTGCTGTATTACTCATTTTATTTGTTCCCAGTTCCTTAGTATTCTACTTGTAGAACCTCCTTTATTGACAGTCAGTAGAGTTACTTCTATTTAGTTTATTCTTTATTAGTTGTTTAGGATGCAATAATTTTTTCTATTTGAATTAATCTTTTGTTTATTATAGCTTGTTCTATCTCCCAGTCTCTAAACAAAACCCTCCTCAAGAACACATAAATTATGAAACAGATAGTTGTCTAATCAATTGATGGTTCAACCAGTATCACACAGAAAATGCACTTTAAAGAGTCTTCAAAGACTGACTCACATATCTAAACACATCAACTTCCAGTTACCTTTATACAACGAGGTTTGAAAGTATTTGTGCTGCATCACGGAGGAGGTAAAAGGCAAGGTAGAAGGCAAGGTGAGGCAAGGCGAGGTAGGTGCAAACACAGGTGATGCAAATCCAGGTAAACATTTGCCCTGGGACTGCGTGTGTTGTGTGTGATACAAGTTTATATGGTAGAAATGGCAAATGAAACATGCCAAAAAATGCTCCTAAGCACTCACGCATTCAACCATCCCACAAAATCCTTTTGAGTTGGGCGTGGCAAGCTTTTGAAGTTTCAGTGCCACTGAGGTGGGCCCACAAGCTTTTGTTGGTTACCATGGAGACCGTGTAAACACATAGGGACAAGGCTGGTCAGTTATAATTTCACGAGGAGCTGAAATAAAGGACATGCAGGAATGTCATAGGTGTGGTAGTGTTGTTTTTTTCCCCTTCTTTATAATTTTGAGGGATAGGGCTTCCTGCCAGGAAAATGTTTCCTTTGTTTTTATCTCTAATTCCCTACACAGGCTTTTATTTTGTAACATTACATTGGTTGCCTTGCAAATATATTAAGAGGAAGAAGTAACTACCCCCACTGCTCAATTCAATTCAATTCAGTTTATTTATATAGTGCCTATTCAAAACAGATGTCATCTCAAAGCACTGTTGTTTTTTCATTGTTTTTGTTTGGAGTTTGTCTGCTTTTTCCTCCTATTTTAATTTGGCATCTGTTCATCTTCAGTTAAGTTATCTTTTTTGTTTTGATACACCTTACCTAAAACTTAGACTTTCAGATTCAGTTTGCCTGCTTATTTTTTAGGCCTGATGCTCTTTTCTCATAAGTGTGTCCACTTTCCTAACTTTCAGAATCCCTGAACAGAATCCACCTGCTAAACATCTTAATATGAGCACACTTTTATTAGAAAACTTAACTATGATTAACCATTTTTTAGGGGGTGGGGGGGCTAAACTTGTCGTTAACGAGCTGTTAAATTGTATTTGAATTTAATAGCACCTACAGTATAAGATATTTAGCATTTCAACGACATCCACATAAATACAAGGCAAAGCAAGGCAATTTTATTTGTATAGCACACTTTCAACAGCAGGGTAATTCAAGGTGCTTTACATGATTTGGTGATTTAAAAGAAACACATAAAAGAAACACACATTACACATGATACACAATAAAGCAAGAGAAAAATAAAAAAAGCAAGAGAGCATGAACACATTTCATACATATAACATCATGCATTTACTCAAAGGCAATTCTAAACAGATGGGTTTTTAGTCTCGATTTAAAGCAGTTCAGAGTTTCAGCAGCTCTACACTCGTCAGGAAGTCTGTTCCAGATAAGGGGAGCATAGAAACTGAAAGCTGCTTCTCCATGTTTAGTTTCGAGTCTAGGGATGTTTAGTAGGCTAGAGTTGGAGGACCTGAGTGGTCTTGGTGGTTGGTACCATGACAACAGGTCTTCAACATATTTTGGTGCTAAGCCATGTAATGATTTATAAACTAGTAAAAGTATTTTAAAGTCTATTCTCTGAGCTACAGGGAGCCAGTGTAAGGACTTTAGAACTGGGGTGATGTGCTCTACTTTCCTGGTTCTAGTGAGGACGCGAGCGGCAGCGTTCTGGATCAGCTGCAGCTGTCTGATTGACTTTTTAGGCAGACCTGTGAAGATGCTGTTGCAGTAATCAATCCGACTAAAGATAAACGCATGGATGAGTTTTTCTAGGTCGTGTTGCAAAATCAGTCCTTTAATCCTAGAGATGTTCTTCAGGTGATAGAACGCTGACCTTGTTATTGCCTTTATGTGACCCTGGAGGTTCAAGTCTGAGTCCATTACTACACCTAGGTTACGAACCTGATCAGTAGTTTCTAGCTGTATTAATTGAAGCTGTGTGCTGACTCTTGATCGTTCCTCCTTGGGTCCAAAAATAATCACTTCAGTTTTGTTTCTATTCAGCTGGAGAAAGTTATGGCACATCCATCCATTTATTTGGTCAATGCATTGATTTAGCGTTTGAATGGGTTCAGAGTCACCTGGTGACCTTGTAATGTAGAGCTGAGTGTCATCTGCGTAGTTATGGTAGCTAATGTTATTGGTCGCTATAATCTTGCCTAGTGGGAGCATGTAGATATTAAATAAGAGGGGCCCCAGGATGGAGCCCTGGGGCACCCCACATGTGATTTCTGTTCGTTCTGATGAAAAGTTTCCTATTGAAACATAGAAGTCCCTGTTCTTTAGGTAAGACTCAAACCAGCCAAGTACTGTACCAGAGAGTCCGACCCAGCTCTCCAGTCGTTCCAATAAAATATCATGATCAACAGTGTCAAATGCTGCACTGAGGTCCAACAGAACCAGCACTGTGGTTCTTCCACAGTCTGTATTTATGCGGATGTCATTAAATACTTTGACGAGGACAGTCTCGGTGCTGTGGTGAGCTCGGAAACCAGACTGAAAAGCATCAAAACGGTTTGTCATTGTTATGAAGCCATTTAACTGCTGAAACACAGCTTTTTCAATAATCTTACTGATGAATGGGAGATTAGAGATTGGCCTGTAGTTCTGCATTAACGTGTTGTCCAGATTTTTCTTCTTTAGCAGTGGTTTAATAACTGCTGTTTTTAAAGCCTGAGGGAAGACACCTGATAGCAGTGATGAGTTCACTATTTGAACAAGATCAGATCCAATAACAGGAAGAACCTTCTTTAGAAAAGCTGTGGGTAGGATATCAAGACAGCAGGAGGAGGAGCTTAATTGGATAATGATTTTTTCAAGGCTGTTCTGATTTAATTCGTGGAATTCAGACATTTTCTCTACATTGTTGTTGATTGGGGATGGCACTGGTTGTGGGTTCGATATTGAGGTACAGATTAACCGTCTAATTGTTAGAATCTTTTCAGTGAAAAAGCTGGCAAATTCATTGCAGGCCCTGGTAGAGTTTAGTTCAGGGGCTACTGTCACTAAAGGATTAGTTAGTCTTTCCACTGTTGCAAATAGAGTCCGTGCGTTATTAATGTTTCTGTTGATGATTTCAGAAAAGAACGATTCCCTAGCATCTTTTATAGTTAGCTGATATCTATTCAGTCTCTCTTTGTAGATCTCACAGTGAACCTGGAGTCGAGTTTTCCGCCATTTTCTCTCGGCTCGTCGACACTCTCTTTTTTCACTACGTACCAGTGGATTACGTGTCCACGGAGACTTCTTTCTACCTGAGACTACTTTCACTTTAGTTGGAGCAATGGAATCCATGATGTCTGAGATTTTCGCAAGGAAATTATCTACCAACTTATTTACTGAGTTTGAGTTGGGAGATGTGGTGGAAGGATAAATACGTTTAAAGGTTTCTACTGAACTGTCCCCTAGAAAACGCTTTTTTATAGTGGTCTTACTGTGGCTGGATAATTTAGCAGAGATGGTACTTTGAAAGAAAATACAGAAGTGGTCAGATAATGCAATATTAATTACAGAGATGTCAGAAATATTTAAACCTTTGCTGATAATTAAGTCCAGAGTGTGTCCTTTATTGTGTGTTGGTTGTTTGACATGCTGGATCAGTCCGAAGTTGTGGAGAGTATCATCTAATGTTTTTGCTTGTCTATCTTGGGGGTTGTCGGTATGGATGTTAAAGTCCCCCACGATGATTAGTTGGTCATAGTCGATACATATTACAGAAAGAAGGTCATTGAAATCATTAAAAAGTTAGAGTTAAGTTTTGGTGGTTTAAATAAACTTAGAAATAACGCTTTGTTAGGCTCATTTATCTGGGTGGCTAGGTATTCAAAAGAATCAAACGTGCCCAGGGTTACCTTTTTAAAGTTCATTGAGTTGTGAAAGATGGTGGCTACACCTCCGCCTCGTTTGTGTTTTCTGTTCTCGCTTAAGAAAGTATAATTTGGAGGACTAGATTCTATTAAGGAAGTTGTTTCGTTATTTTCATCTAGCCAAGTTTCTGATAAAAAAAGGGCGTGTAAATTATGCTCAGTGATGAAGTCATTGATAAGAAAAGACTTCCCGGATAGAGATCTAATGTTTAATAAAGCTAACTTAAGTATTGTGATGATGGACAGCTGAACCTTCTGACAGGTTATCAATTTGAGATTTTGTTTAATATGAGAGCGTGTGGTTAACGGTTTATGTTTCCTGCTGCTGATAATCACTGATATAGCCTCAGGGGTGCCGGGTGAATTCTGGGAGACGGTAGGGGTGGATTTATTGCCCGGTTCCCTCAAATATCAGATATCTGTAATAATCAGTGGGGGGAAGCTCCCAGGCTTATGGACACTAGTCCCAGGCGTTTGGTGTAGTCTAAGTTTAGGTGTTAATTGTGTCCCAAATTTGATTTGCTCGTTCAGTCTGTCTGTAAAGTTTCTAAATGGAGACTCATTTGATGTGGTTGAGTCACAGGAAGATGAAGACTTAATCTCTGATGGTTGTTTATCTGTTCGGTCCTGTGGTGTCATCATGACTTGCTGTTTTTGTTCTCTGATATCCATGGGCGCCTCAAGGTCACCTTTTGGGAGCAAGTGTTTTGCTTTCTGATGTTGATAAGAAAAAATGTTGGCTGCTAACCGCCTTACTCCGGACCTGTTCAAATAGCGCATTCCTGCTTTGAACAGATGATTCGCACTTCCAAATACTTTGAAATTATTAATAAATGTGAACGACTTCTCAGCTGATTGTTTCTTCAACCATTTATGGAGCATGCGGAGTCTGCTAAATCTTTCATCATTAGCCCACTTTGGTATTCTTGCTACAAAAAGCCTCAATTCCATTAATTGATCCGTCTTGTATGATAACAGTCTTTGCCGGGGGCGCTCTTACTTTGTTATGTGTCCGTTTGATGCGGCTGGGTTTCTCCTGGTGGCTTTTACTGGTCCCGAGGGATGCGTCATCTTTCGGGGAACTCAAGGCTGCGAATCTGTTTTTCAGCGGGATTCCAGGTGGAGAAATATCTCTTGTTTTTGGCTGAAACCTCTTTTGTTCACTTCTGGCAGAAGCGGCAGTTCTGGGTTCAGAGGTTTCTCTATGTCGGAGTTTCTTTTGTTTTTTCTTCCTCGGAGAACGGGCTGGGGTTGATTTCATGCGTTTTAAAGCTGGCCAGTTTTCATTATAGTGCGGAGTTCTGCCGCTCAGACGCCTGTAGGGAGTCTCTGTGACACGGTTAGACCTATGTAACACAGGGCTGTTTGTATTCAAAGGTAAAGGTAAAGTTGTTTCATTTTGTCCATAATCAGCGTGGAGATCAAAATTAATTTCCAGACGACGTAGCTTCGTTTCAATGCCCTCAATTCTGTGGAGCAGTTTTTCAAAATCCTCAGCTGAGCAAAAAGCCATGTTGATAAGTCCATGGAAAAGTAATCCAAGAAGAGATCTGGTCCAATACAGTAACTCCAGGGGCTGGGAAAATAAAGTAACTAAGAAAAGGTTAAGAAAGAAAACAAGAAAAGCAAACAGAAAAGAAAATAAGTGAACGGATCTGGAGAGAGACAGAGAGCAGCTGCTCCTCCTTCAGCAGACAGCAAAGTACAGACTATGGTAGAACCACAGTGCTGATACTGTTGGACCTCAGTGCAGCTTTTGACACCGTTGATCATGATATATTATTGAAACGACTGGAGAGCTGGGTCGGACTCTCTGGTACAGTACTTGGCTGGTTCGAGTATTACCTAAAGAACAGGGACTTCTTTGTTTCAATAGGAAACTTTTCACCAGAAAGAACAAAAATCACATGTGGGGTGCCCCAGAGCTCCATCCTGGGGCCCCTCTTATTTAATATCTACATGCTACCACTAGCCCAGATTATAACAGCTTTCTCCAGCTGAACAAAAACAAAACAGAAGTGATTACTTTCGGACCTAAAGTGGAACGATCAAGACACAGCTTCAGTTAATACAGGTAGAAAATACCAATTAGGCCCGCAATTTAGCTGTAGAAATGGATGATACTCAAATTTAGATTACAATGTCACCAGGTGACTTTGAACCCATCTAAACACTAAGTGAAAGCATTAAGCAAATCAATGAATGGATGTGCAATAACTTTCTCCAACTGAACAGTAACAGAATTAAAGTCATTATTTTTGGACCTAAAGAGGAACGATCAAGAGTCAGCACACAGCTTCAGTTAATGCAACTAGAAACTACTGATCTGGCCCGAAATCTAGCTGTAGTGATGGTCTCAGACTTGAACCTCCAGGGTCACGTAAAGGCAATCACAAGTTCAGCTTTCTATCACCTGAGGAACATTTCTAGGAATAATGGACTGATGTCGCAACAGCATCAGGAATAGAGAGCTGCAGCTGATCCAGAACCTGCTGCTCGTGTCCTCACTAGAACCAGTAAAGTAGAGCACATCTCCTTACACTGGCTCCCTGTAGTTCAGAAAATAGACTTCAAAATACTTTTACTAGTTGATAAATCATTGAATGCCTTAGCACCAAAGTATGGTGAAGATCTACTGTTTCTATACCAACCCCCCAGACCACTCAGGTCATCTAATTCCAGTCTATTCATCATGCCTAGAATTAGAACCAAACATGGAGAAGCAGCTTTCAGTTTATATGCTCCTCTAATCTGGAACGAACTTCAAGAAAATTGCAAAGCTGCTGAAACACTGAGTTCTTTTAAATCACACTAAAAACTCATTTGTTTAGAGCTGCCTTTGAGTAATGTTTTCATGTATCATATGTGTTGTGTGTGCTTCTTGCTTGATGGCTATTTTTACTTTATATGCTTTGTCTGTGTTTTACTGCTATTTTTTTTTTACCCATAATCATGTAAAGCACAGTGAATTACCTTGTTGTTAAACACGTGCTATACAAATAAAATTGCCTTGCCTTGCCTGGAATTTACCTGTTGCCTCAAATTTTCACTGAGTCAGTTGATTTAAGACTAAAGTTTCAAGTTTTAAGTTTTCAGACATTTTATAACCCAAATGTGAACGAGCGTTACAGGGAGTAGGGGCCTACTACAAATACTCTACTCAGTAGAGTCTACTGTAAGAGAGCACCACCTAGTGTCTGCATTAACTGACTCAGTTATTTGTAGACAGACGGAACATGGTAATGTGCATATTCCTTGAACAACCACTGGACTTTTTCACATTTTAATTCAAAGAACCTAACTTTGTCTTATACTTAAAAAAAAATTGCTCATTTGGTGTTCTGCAAAGATAATAAAAAAATGACATAACGTCATTAGGTGACACAATGTGAAACAATAAAAAGTGACAAAATTATTGTCTACACAGTGGTTAGCCAGATATTGTGGATACATTCTTTCTCACATTCAATTAAAAGAACTGGGTCATTTTTGTATTTATGGATGGAATGATAGGTAGGATTTGGATCAAAATCAGAATTTCAGTTTTAATTTTCCTTGACTCTGCTTTTTGCAGACTATGCAATCCTGTTGGTTTCATCAGAGTGTGATCTCCAGCTGTTGCTGGAGCAGTTCACAGCTGAGTGTGAAGCGGACGGATTGAATATCAGTACCTCCAAATCCAAGACCACGGTCTTGAGTCAGAAATCAGGGACAAGTTCCTGGCTCAAATGGAGGAGTTTAAGTACATCTGGATCTTGTTCAGAAATGAGAGAAAAATGAAGCGGGAAATTGGTGGATTGATGCTGCATCTGCAGTGATGCAGGTGCTGTACTGGTCTGTTGCGGTGACTGGTACAGCTAGAGCTAAGCCTTTGGGACTTTCGGCTCAGCTCTCAATACACCACCCTCATTTATGGTCACAAGCTTTGGATAGTGACCCAAAGAACCAGATCGCGGACACAAGCGGATGAAATGAATTTTATCTGTAGGGTGTCTGGGCTCTCCCTTAAAGATAGGGTGAGAACCATGGTCATCTGGGAGGGGCTCAGACAAGAGGCACTGCTCATCCACATTGAGAGGAGCCAGCTAGCTTGGGCACATTTGACCGGGAGGAGACCCAGAGGAAGACCCAGGACACGTTGGAGGGACTATGTTTCTCGGCTGACCTGGGAATGCATTGGGATTCCACCGGATGATCTTTCACAAGTGCCTGGGGAGAGGGAAGTCTGGGTCTCTCTGCTCCAGATAAACGGAAGATCATAATGGATGGATGGATGGATGGATGGATGGATGGAGGGATGGATGGATGGACATAGAATTAATATAAATAGGTTAAAGTTTGTGTTTGCGCTGTACCAAGTAGCCCAACCATTAAAATGTGAACTGTGGTGAAACACTAAAATAGCAAAGTGATAGTAACAAATGCTGGTGGCTACTAAAGTCATGCAAAAGAAGTTTGTACAGAATCTGCTCTCAACCACAAAAAGCAGTAAGAAAGTACAAGAACGGCCACAAAAAAGAAGCAACAACTCATACAATAACACGTCTATAACCACAGAGGAGCAAGAACATAAGATAGACAGATGTAAAGAAAAAGTAGAAGAAGTAAACAGCACGTTTACAACCACAGAAACCCACAGTCAGAAACAGGCATGAAAAATCTGATTTTCTTTTATCAACATCCTGAAGGAGATAAAATGGAATGTAATTTTCATACCAAATAGTAAAAAACTAATTAATTCAGACAAAAATATCCTTAAAATTATATTTTTAATGGAGATTGCTTCCTGGCAGTGTAAATCATATAACACCTGCTTGTTATGCAAAAACAAAGAGCAAAACAGTTTCATAAAGTAAATTGTTCCTTCTTAGACAGCCAGAGTTTGCTTGTTTTTGAGATGCCCCCTTTAATTGTGTGACATGTTAAAAGCACCTTTTAAACAGAGCTTAAAATATTTTTTCTTGTCTGTTTTGAATAAAAGTTCTTTACTTTACAAATTCTATTTTCCTAAGTCATTAGAGCTCCACCTTGTGACCTGGTTAGTAATTATTGACTGATAATTTATTTATAATATTACCAGTAGCCTATAAAGATTTTAAAGAAGCATACAGATTTTGCATGGAGACAAATATGTTGTCAGCTACATGATGTGAAGGAAAACCATTAATGTGGCAAACACACTGATCATTTAAAACTTTTCCCCCCTATTTTAAGTTCTGTTCCTCAAGTTCAGCAGCCTTTCTGACTGGAGTTTGCATACATTCCTGATTGTACAATTTGTGTATGAATCTAAAGCAAAATTAACCTGTTTGTAGTTGTCTTTGAGAAATTGAAGTTTTTTACAGCAAAGCCACATACAAAGCTACATTACTAGTCAACCATGTTGAGCAACCCCCTCATTTCTTGAATTTTTTGTTGCAGGAAACCAAACTTTCTTCATTCTTTTAAAAGAAATCTTAAGGATAGTTTTTCAGACTTTTTGAAGTTTAATAAAAGTTTTTCTCACGATGTTGACAGCTGTTTTACTCAATTTCAGGCCTATATTAGTACCGAGTGTTTTCCAAAGATGGTTTGTTTCTTTATTTCTTTATTAAGCCCTTACATATTAGAGCAACAAATGAATGTTGTGTTAAAACATCAGAGACAAATGAATTGAAAAATACAGTAGGTATGTAAAGTGCGTTTTTCTTTGCATTGTGTAGTGTTTTTCCTGCTTTGGAAAGCAGACTGGGGAATATAAGGAAAAGGGGAAGACATCTTTTGGTTACATTGGCCATTTATTTTAATTTGTGAATAAGAAGATCTTGTACTTTACAAATGTCCTAAATGTAATGAGTTAAGACCTCAGATTAATTGCTTTTTTCATTTGCTATTTATCTGTATACATTTTAATTTAAGAGTAAAAAAATAAACAGAGACCACAAAAAAGGGGTTGAAAGAGTTTAACAGTAATACAAAGAGAAAAGCTATTCTGTTTTAGGTGTCTTCATTGCCTTTTTGATCCAGTTAAGATGGCTTTCTGAGAGGAAAGAGTAAACTCCAGGCTTTTTTTTTAAGCCACACAACTTCCCAAACGACGTAACTCCAACTAGAACTCCGTTACACAATATTGGTCCTCCTGAGTCCCCCTAACCGAGAGAAGAAACATGTGATGACCATTTTCAGAAAAAAAATCCACATCTATTATAGGGATAAAAGGCTTTTAGGCTTGTATTACCTGACAGGTGTCGGCGTTGTTTTTACCATCAGACCCAGCACATAGCATGTTACTGTTTATATATGGTTGTAGGTTGTAATAACCCGGAGAGTTGCACTTCTGTCTGTCGATCACTGTCACATTGACTGACATCAAAATGTCAGACATTTTTTTGCCGACGTTGTTTGTTTTTCCCCATCCAGCCACCATACAGACGGAGCCGACTGCCGGCTTCTTGATAGTCTTTTTCAGCTTGACACTATTGACCCACTTGGTTTTCTTCACTGGCTTGTCAATCTGAAAAAAATGTGTCATAACAGATACTGATGATCTGTGTTTAAAAGATATAAAGCTAAAATGAATGAAATATTAAAAGTAATGGCATAGACCATCTTAATTTGCTTGCACAATCAGTTTAGGCTGCTGCAAACATGCTGGAACTAACAACTAAAAGAATAGTTTCCACAACAATAAATTCTGTTTTTTGCATTTTGTGATTATAGTCAGAGTAATGTTAAATATTTCCTTAGTTAATATGTTAAAGTCTTACCTTGATCAACATGAGGTCGTTGACATTTTCAGCTCCATCATAGCAGGGATGGACGATGTGTCTTGACACAGCTCGCACCTGCCTGTATGGTTTTTCTTTTTCCTTTTCTTTAATGGAGTGCACCCCCAGCAGCACAATCTTGATACTGCAAGTCCAAAAGAATAATGCATTATTCACAACAGCACAAAGTGAGTACAATAATATTTTGGGTAAACAGCTTACATTACTGAAAAATGGGGCTGTTAGTGTTAAATGGTAAAGTACTTTAGTATGCTTTAAAGAAATGCATTGTTTGTGTTGAGATGTTAAATGTTTGTAGAAATTAAAGCTCTACCAAACAGCAGCAAAATAATTTTTTATAAAGCAAGATGCAAAAATGCTTTTTAGTGTAGGACTATTGAAAAGGAGGACAGAATAAAATATCTGAAACAAAATTTTCACTTTTGTTTTCGTTGTACAAGCATTACTACTGCAGCAAAGCAGGCTGCTACAGGATATTAGATGAGTAGATGTTTAAAATGTCCATGAGGCTTTCATTCACTCTCTGTGGTCAACTTTTCCTGTTCAGACTGCTTTCCAGTGCTAACCAAGCAACATCCATGTCGGCCCAAAGCACACCACACACTATGGAACTTCAAAAATCCTAAAGGATTTACATATGAAAAAAGCTGGATATAAAATACCCACCAAAATGCATCAATGAAAATGATCTATACAAAGGAAGCTCCTTGCTAAGAAACCAAACCATTAGACTTGTAGATCTGAGACAGAAGTGTTTATGCAGCCGCTCCTGTGACCCCGTATTTCAAAGTAACTCAATTAGTCAGGGGAACATTTATGGTGTTTTATTAAGTTTGCCTGGAAGGATGGTCAGTTTACCATTAAAGTGAGTGTTTTGTAGTTTTTGGAAGTAGGGTTTTATTAAAACGTGCTTTAATAATATTGATTAAAAGCCACCATGGCAAAAAACTGTTGTGTAGGCAATATTTCTTGCATGTATTAACTTGATAGGATATTAGCAGATGCCTGTTCATTGTTCTATTTGGGAAAATGACTTCATCAGAGACCTGATCATAGTCTTCTTTTGTCTGTTTAACATAAAATTGTGCCTTGTGAGTTTTGCGTTCATTTTGTGTCTGACTGCTGTATTTTTAGACATACAACTGATATTGCAAACTAATTAGACCTTTACTCGCATTTATTTTACTCATGCAAAATCAGTTGTGAAATTGTATTTCTCAAATGTTTCTTTGAGAACACCTCTTTCTGAAGCCTTGTGGTTTCTGTGGTTTCTTTAAATGAGTGACATTTGTTCCAATCTGTGTGTACATTGCAGAGAGCAGAAACAGTCATGTGCTTAGACTTGGGTGTCTGAGATGAACCTGAGTCATCTTTAGTGTGTGTGATTAACTTTCGAAATGTCACTCATTGCATGATGAATGAGCTGAACTTGCTATTATGCTACTGGGTGAAAAAAGAACATAAGCTCTTCATTCGCTATTTGGAGCCATCTTATTTTTAATCACCAAAACAAAATTTGATGATGCAAGAAGGAAATGATGCTTTCAGTGACTCAGCTTGTCGCACTCAGTCTTAGTTTGCACAACACACATGATCAGAGAGGAAAACTAAAAGTTTGCCTTCACAGACATTTTTTAAAAACTCTTCAGGATAGAAAGATTAAGAGAAATTACACAGAACATGTTAATTGTTATAAACTTACTAATAAAAATTTAGGAATCTGCTAAACAGAAGCAAATACATAGATTCATAAACATATTATAGTTCCTACTCTCTGCAGTGTGCAGCAGTCAGGATCCAGTTTGGATTAATTAATATTCCTCCACAGAGTGGTACGTCTGACTCCAGCAGAGCCATGAAGGGCAGCGAGTGGGGCTTCACTTCTTTCCCATCAATAATCTCAGAGCCATGACCTAACACAGGAAGATATCCAAACAACAATTTTCGCAAAACGTTGAGAATTTAAACATTATTAATGAAATGTAAGCAACATCAGAGATAATCATAACATTTAAGAAGTTATTACTCACTTGAGTTGACAATAAAGAGGAAGACACAGAGGATGAAAGCAACAAAACCCCTCGGAGAAAACATTTCCTCCTATTTCTGTCTTTGATCTGGTGATGAATATGCCCCTCAAGCACATCACCCTGGCCTTTAAGTGTTTTTCTCAAAGGATGTGGTCTGACCATGGAAATGCACGAGTCAGCAAAATGGACAGAAGCGTCTGCTGCACACTTGTCAGTCTGAAGCCTGTGGTGACATTTACCAGTACTGATCAGAACCAAGTTAGTCAACCTTGGTGTGGTTCAGGTTTTTTTTTTTGTGTGTGTGTGTTTTACATCATGCACATCAGAGTGTCGGTAAGTACAGACACGTGGGAACAAACAGCTAAGAGAAGAGGGTGGGTTCACGTCTTTGCAATGTGCTGATTCAGATTAGGTATGACCAAGAGCTACATTTTAAGACTGCAAACATTTTGACCATTTGTAAGAACATCAGCTTGTGAAGTCTCTAATATTTTTCATAAAACTTTGAGTCTTTATATTGTTTTCTTTAATATTGTAGTATGCGTGTTTGACCATATTTTTAAACATTCACCATTTGCCTTTTAAATAGGAACCTCAATTATTGCATTATGTTTTGCGAAAACAGTTTATTTACCATTTGAACATTTGGTATTAAGTGGTGTGGAAAAAAATGTCTGTTTTACACGTCCACAAGGAAATCCCTAAAATTTCCTTTGGTTTCTGGTCAGCAGGTGTCCTTATTTAAATGAGTTAATTACTTCTTCAGCCTTTCATCATCATGTTCTACAGAATCCTGGAAAAGATCAATTAATTTGAACCAGTGGACCACCTAAAACTTGAAGGACTCATATCCGAAAGGATAGGAATTGGACAGGAATTGCAGAGGCCTGCAGTATGACAACAGCCTTTATATGTTACTTCAGGTTCAGGTTTGTGATTTTCATTATCATGAAGATAGTTGTTGGGTCTGTCAATGTGGTACTTTATACTGGAAAGTCAATCTGCACTGGAACAGGTTAGGTTGCAACGAAACAAAAGGTGAAGTGGTTCGAGGGTTCTGAAAACTTCAGTACAGCATGATCAAAGCTGATTGTAATGAATTTCCTCATCTTTATATTACCACTTATTGAGTCCCCATTATATTACTTATTACAAAGTACAACATTTACAAGTCTCATAAAGGGATGCAAAACTAGCACAAAATTATTGAAGTAAGGCCAAAGGGACAAACACTGAATTATAAAAAGAACAAATAAACATCTATAGAACTTAAATTGTTGGCAGATAATCTAAAAGTATGATATCCTTCTCTCTTTTTTTAAAGTTCTGGCTTTTAAACCATCTCACCCCATCTAAATCTCAGCAATCCAAACGTTTTTGGCACAACGTCCTCTACTTCTTAGGGCATGGAAAGGGAAAACAATATACTGAAGTTAAGACTCCAAAAGCACTTAAAATACTGTGGAAGCAGCTTTATTAGTAAACCAATGTGTTTCAGTTTGTGACCTTCATTTGAAATTTCACATCCACACACCAGTAGAGCACAGAGGGGGACCACCCTGGTTGTTTTTTAAGGTGCCACGAAAAGTGGTATTTTCCAATAGCTGTCCCTAACCATTATTTATTTCAACAGTTGATTCATTTTCTATATTCACAGAGCTTGTCCTTGCAGGGCCGCAGGGTCGCTGGTGCAATATACAAGATATTATAGTATACAATACAATATAAGACCAATGAAAGTACATGGTTTTAAGTTTATTAATTTGGCTTTCAGTCTATAGTTAGTTTTTTTTGTATTTTTGTCTGTACATCCATTCTTGTAGTAAAATGCAGGTTGAATAAAAACAGAACAAAAAAAAAACATGTTAAACAAATGTAACTGTATCAGTCACAAGAGTTATTCTGCTTCAGAGGTTTTCATAGTCTTCTTGATCCAGTTAAGATGATTTTCTGATAGGAAAGCGTAAACTCCAGGCTTCTCCACAGATCCGCATTCACCGCCGAAAGATGTGACTCCGACAAGAACTCCATTGCATAATATTGGTCCTCCCGAATCCCCCTAAGAGAAAGAGGAAATGTGTGACAATCATTTTAAGGCAATAACAATATTTTAAACTTGGCTAAATGCTCATTTACCTGACAAGTGTCAGCCTTGTTTTTTTTCCCATCTGGCCCCGCACATATCATGTTCTTAGTAATATAAGGGTTAAGGTTGTAATATTCTGGAGAGTTGCACTTCTTTCTGTCGATCACAGTAACATTAGCAGACATCAAGACATCTGACGGAGCTTTGCTGTTCCTGCTGGTTACTCCCCATCCAGCCACCCGACAGACAGAGCCAGCTGCCGGCGGTTTGTTAACATTTTTCAGCTGGAGACTTTTAACCCATTGGGTTGGCTTCACTGCTTTATCCAGCTGAAAAGAAAAAAAGATCACTATAAATATGAAAATATAAAGTTAAAAGTTTAAGTTGCTCACATAATTTTGGAATTGGCTTTTGCTCCAGATCTGAAAGTTTGAATTTTAAACCTGGATCAAGCAAATATTTGAGCACATGAACTCAAAGACAAATCACAGATATGACTAAAGATCCCTTTTAGAGTCAGGAAATTGATTTGCTTTAATTTTTCAAAGACTCAATTGGAAAATAAACTTTTAATCAAGTTTTGTATTTTTAAAGTATTTTTCCAAAGCATATCTGAGCATAAGCTTCATCTTAGTATAAAATGTTATCGTACCTTGAGCAACATGAGGTCGTTGACTCCATCAGTTTTATCAAAGCAGGGATGAGGTATGCGTGTCTTCACCTTACGCTCCTGCCTGTACTCCTTTTCTGATTTCTTCTTTTTGATGGAGTGCACCCCCAGTGAAACTCTGTTAATGCTGCAAAAGCAAAACCATAGTATGGTTTTAGATTTATGGAGCATGTGCACACAGTCATAACACTAGCTCCCCTGGGTTTTCCTAATTCTTATCACCCTATAAAGAAATGTAGTGAGTGCACAATTATTATAATACATTTTTTAACTAATCTTGATACGGCTTTTACAGACCTAAGCATTATTTTAATTATATAAAATTAACATGTTTCTACTAATATTTTATGAATTGCATTACCAGGTGAAACCTCAATGCACAAGATTCTAACAGTTTTATAGTTCCTACTTTTCACAGTGCGCAGCAGTCAGAACCCAGCGTGAATCGATTAATGTTCCTCCGCAGATCCCTTTTTTTGACTCCACCAGAGCCATGAAGGGCAATGAGTGGGGCTCCACTTCATTCCCATTAATAATCTCAGAACCACGACCTAACACAGGAAGATACCCAAATCCACCCGAAAAGGCACAAGAAATACATATTAATAAAGAGAGGATATTTACTGTAATTTTTTCACAAGACAAATTATGGCACTTAAGATAATACTCACCTGAATTGATAATAAGGAAAAGGGCACAGAGGATGAAAGCAACAAAACCCTTCAGGGAGAACATTTCGTCTTGTCTCAGTCTTTGATCTGGAGATGAATGCGTTTCTCACAATGTTCACCCTGGCCCTTTATGTGTTCTTTTCAAAGGATGTGGTTTGAGCATGGAAGTACATGAATCAGAGAATCACACATAGCGATCTCATGCACAGTGTTAATCTGAAACTTGTGGTGACATTTAACTAATCAGGAGTTTTTCAGAGGCTCTGAGGTGCAGGTTTTAATTTATTAACTTTTTTGTGGAACATGTGGCTATCACCCTTACAGAGTGCAGACAGGTGAGATAACACAGCAATGTGTAGAGGAGACTTCAAGTATTTAAAATCCATGCAAAGAGTTATGACCTACAGCTGCAATTCAAGAATTGAGACATTTTGTGCTACTGAGAACATATTTGTGTGTAGTGAAAGCAGGTGCTGGTGTTTGTGGGAACCATGAGTTAAAGCTTTTTGCATTAAAAAGCCACATACTCAGTAAGCAAGGACTTCAGACACTCTCTAGTTGGATGCTACAATATGTTAAAAAGAAAAGAAAGAAATTCAAAATTTGTAGTCTGTTTTTGTTGAGCATTAATCATACTCTGACCATTTGGTCTACGCAGAATAAATAACAATAAAGCAAAAACTGCTGTTGCCAAGCTCAAACAGTTATTCGGTGAGAGAAAGGGGTACACCCTCGACAGGTCCCCAGTCTATACCAGAAAAACACAGAGACACACAAAGGAAAAAAAACATGCATGCAAACACTCACACCTGAGGGTAATTAGGAGACATCAACTAGCATAACAGTCACGTTTTTGGACTGAGAGAGGAAGCCAGAGTACCTATGCATACGGAGAGAACATGCATACTCCATGCGGAAAGACCCCTGGCTGGAATATGGACCCAGGAGCTTCTTGTTACAAGGCAAGAGCTACCAACTGTGCCACTGTGCAGCTATTTGTTTAATTTTTTTTCAAAATTTGAAATTGTACTTAGATTGACAGATTTAGCAAGCAGAAGATAAGAAGTAGTGAATAACAATAATTATGGTCAAACTCTTAAAGTCAGCAAGGATGCTATTTATTTCATGTAGCAGGGTTTACTGGAGTGCAGACCGGAGACCATTTGCCCTTGGAACAATGTTGTGTGGCTCCTGACTGTAGTTAAAGAACTCCAGTAAATGGAGCCTATACAGATTTATTGTAGGAAAGTTTCACTGCAATATTATGTCTTCTTAAATGGAAAATGTTAGGTACAACACAAACTTTTTTTCAATTTCTAACCATTGAAAGTTTATTTTTATTGCTTTTATTTTAATGACATAAGAAGTATGTCACAAACATCCGTCTGCTTTTTGCTTGAGAACAGACTTGGATACACTCATTCAGTACAAAAGGATTTTCAAAGAAAGTTCTGTTTTTTGTTGCTGAAATGGGCTGACAATCTACTCTAGACTAACAATTTTTAAAACATTCATTTCTTTTATTAAGGCAGCTCTGAGACCCATTTTCAGACCTACAATAATTAGTTATTTTCTACTTTGTTTCATTAAACTACTGCATGTTTGATTTATTGCCGAAAAAGGTTACAAGGAAAATAATTCACACTGAAACTGTTGCACAAAGTAATTCTGCCGCAGATTACTTTCAACTAGGTGATTTGAACCCATGGTCCAAAAGGTTTGGACACCACTGGCCTGTAGCATCAGATGTGGGGTTTTGCATTTATTTACATGATGCAGTGGCGCTCCTGCAGCAGTAGACAGCACCATCCAATGTACTGGTAAGAAAACACACCCACACAGAGGTGATTGGTATTGGTTAATCTGACTCTACTTTCTAATCTTTAAAGTGGTTTTCAGAAACAGCTTTCAAGGCTAGCTGTTACAGGTTAAGGTTCAAGGTTTCTTTTATTTGTTCATTTGTTGTCTGCTCATATGTACTTATAAAAGTTGAATTACAACGGAACAACAAAACAGTGGTTGAAAGAGTAAAACAGCCAAATTCAAAATCAACATTTATCATTAAGGAGACTTTTTGTGGTCTTCTTGATCCACTTCAGGTGATCTTTGGTGAGGAAAGCGTAAACAGGAGGTTTGTTTTCGATTCCACACTCCTTTCCAAAAGATGTAACTCCAACTAGAGCTCCACTGCAAAATATTGGCCCTCCTGAATCTCCCCGCAGAGAGAACAAACATGTAATCAGCATTTCAGGATAACAGCAACATTGTATATTTGTGTAAATAGTTCTTAGGGCCACTTGTGAGGCTCACTTACCTCACAAGTGTCAGCTTTGTTTGTACCATTCCCCCCAGCACATATCATGTTCTTGGTTATATATGGATCATGGTTGTAATAATTTTCACAGTTGTACTTTGTTCTGTTGATCACAGCAACATTAGCAGACATCAAAACATCTGATGAAGAATTTGTATCGTTCTCGGTTTTCCCCCATCCAGCCACCATACAGACTAAACCGGGTGCTGGGTCTTTCACAGCATTATTCAGCTTGAGACATTTCACCCATTTGGTTTCCTTCACTGCCTTGTCCAGCTAAGAAATAACGTATCACTATTATCATATAATATTATAAACAATATCAAAGTTAATGTACAAAATTGATTTTTTTTTATTAATGCACAAAGTTTTATTTTACAAAGACATAACCGTAATCGTTTTGCAAAGCAAACTTACCTTGAGCAACATGAGGTCCTTATTTTTGGTCTCCTCATCAAAACAAGGATTAGGAACACTTTTCTTAACCTTATAGACCTGCCTCTACTGTTGTTCCTTCTTCTCTTCCTTGATGGAGTGCACCCCCAGCAACACAGTTTTAATGCTAAGAGAGCAAAAACAGTATGGTGCTAGAGCAACTCAATACTTGACAGCTTAGAGTTTGAACAACAATGAGATAATGATGGTCTATTATGTAATTCTGGTTGAAATAATCTATATTCCCTTTCAAATAAGTGTATTACTGTTACATAGCCAGACTGATAAATTACAGATTACCTTTATTATTTTGTCAATACAATTGGTGAAGAGAGATTTTAACCCACCTTAACTGTGCTTTCCCGTTTGAGTATTAAGAATGAAGCTGTATAAATACTAAAAAGTATAGGACAACTAGCTGCTGCAAGAACTATTGACAGTCAGTGCAAAGAAGACTCTTTTTATCTGTTGCATGCATGGACATTTCAAGACATTTCTAGGGGCTGTCCACAGCCCGCACTGGGAAGATGCCCTCCCTTGTAGCTGATCACTGTTTACTTTGTTCTTTTTGTAGGGATAGATTCTGCATCATTTCACCACACAGTAAAGGCTGTTGATATCTATGTTTTTGACTACAGACATTAAGAACAAGTTAATTAATTCCAAAGGTGTCAAGTACAAATACTTTGTTACCTTGGTTAAGTAGAAATTTTGGGTATTTATACTTCACTGGCGTAATTATAGATTGGCCAACTTTTTGCTTCTACTCCTTACATCTTCACGGAATCATCTGTACTTTCTACTTCTTACATTTTAAGAATAGCCTCGTTACTCCTGTTTTATTTCGGCTTGTCATAGAGTTGAAAAAACACCAAGACAATAAAACCTATCTAGATGAATTGGGCCAGAATTGGGATAGAATTTGACTGCAATTTGATAATAGTTTTAAACATCTACCATTCTGAAACCCATCGAATGCGATCCATAGCACACTGCGCACAGGTGTCGCATTAACCAAATATTTTTCATATCCCCATGAAGGCGTCTGAAGATCATCTCAGGGGTAACGGCTGGGATGATGCTCCCAGTAACCGGACATTCTTAGTGTCCTGTTATCAACTTTTTACTTTCTTTTGTTCTTTTTGTGTCTTTGCTCTGTTTTCTCAAACCCCCAGTCCGTTGTGGCAGATGGCCGCTTGTACTAAGCCAGGTTCTGCTGGAGGTTTCTTCCTGTTAAAGTTAAGTTTTTGCTCTCCACTGTCGCTACATGCATGTTCAGTATGAGGGATTGCTGTGAAGTCAACAACACAACTGTCTACTGTCACTACATGGTTTGCCTTGTCCACACGTAGCAGGGTATCTCACAAAATGAATATATTTTTCTATGATTTGGCCTGTCATCAACACGAAAACGCAGATTTAAGGCACCGTTAACAATTCTTTCCAAAAATTCCAACCAAAATGAAGATTTGCGCTTTCTCCGTTTCAAGCGTTTGCATGTGGACAGAAATTACCAGACTTTTAGGCTCTGCAAAGTCACTTTCGGTGACAGAAAAGCTCCGACATCACTTGTGCGACCTGTGTTTACACTTAGAAACGGCATTTATGTGTTGGCATTATCGATTGTCAAAGCGCTTTTTGCTTCTTGCTTGTTTTTACAAGTTAATTACTGCTCTATGTGGAAGTTAGAACATAGAAAGTTACTCTGAGTGGATTGGTTTTGGGGGAACTACTGCCCCCTACAGATTTGGCATGTCTATGAATGTGCTTTACAACGCAGGTATGTGGTTAGTTGTGGACGGAGTTTTCTTTAAAGGGATAGTTTGCATTTTTAGACATGAAATTGTATCCCATCCTCACCATCAGATAGTGTACACTGACCCATATATGTGGTCACCTCCTGGTCAGAGTTTTGGCTGTTAGAAGTCTTTCAAGAAAGTAGTCCCGGCTAGTTTCGGGGTCCAACAAACTGTGCCATTTTGCTTCAGAAAACTATATGCATTTGAAAACATGATTGATTTGCATCACAAAAAAAAAACGGCGGCCAAAATTCGCAACTCGCTATACTCAGCACTATTGTCTTTCCATTCCAATCAACCCACGCTGCGGCCAGCATGAACTGTTGCGCTCCTCCCGTCAGCTGTTCCACTGTTGAATACTGACAACATGTCTGATTACGAAACATCTGATGATGAAACTCATTTTAGCACATTGCCAGATGGATCGGATGAAGAAGAAACTGTTTTTAGCACAACGCCAAATGGATACCTTTATGAACCGGAGTATACAGATGCCGAACTTCAGCAGATGGAGCAAGAACACAGCTGTAGATAGGGGGAGTAAGTGTGGACGATCTCATGTTGTGCAATTTTTGATATCAAAATTAGGCAACTTTACGTTGTATTGATCAGTAGGCTATGCAATATTTGACCGCATTCATTATTTTTACTGATAGTACACCAAATGGGCTACATTATGTGGGCTCAGCTTCAGCTTCAGCTGCCCATTCTAGCTCCATCTGCTGAAGTTTGGCATCTGTATACTCCGGTTCATAAAGGTATCCATTTGGCGTTGTGCTAAAAAAAGTTTATTCTTCATTCGATCCATCTGGCATTGTGCTAAAATGAGTTTCATCATCAGATGAGATGACTTGCTGTGCATTGGCGCTAAATGGATAAGCAGAATTTAACTGATTTACCCTTTTTTTTACCAATTGCTGCAAATCTTCCATCAAAACTTGTTGCTCATTTGGAAAATGTACCTTGAAAAATGTTTATAACACAGGGCAATATTTTTCTGAATCCTTGTAGTTTTTGAGGGTTCTTAAAATGAGTGACGTTTGTCTTTTCGTTCCTTCATATAAACTGTTATGTGCTTATACACCAGTGTCCAATTTCAAAATGTGAGTGTATGACTGTATAATGTGTGCAAACACAGAGGCATTTTGGGGTGTTGCAACTTTTACAAACATTTGAGACCTTTATTGATATTTTTATTTGCTCACAAGGGTATGCTTACTCTAAGTCATCCTGTCCGATAATCTTGTGATGCATGATTTTTTTAAGCAAATCCCTTATTGTTCAATCTTTTGTCCTGCATATAAAAGCAGAAAAACCCTCCATACATTCAAAGCAGGAAAAAGTGGCTTTCTGCTGCCATATACTCAGTTTGAAATCCTGGTTCATGAGTTCCTCAGTGCACAGTATACAAATGGTTTGCCTTTACAGACCTAAACATTATTTAAATTGGTTGGGAGAGCAAGGCAGAACCAGCCATTGTAATAACAGATTTGCTTTCTATTTCTAATGCTGCTTGACAAGCAAGCAGATATAAAAATATGAAAAGTTATAATTGTTCTTATGCTCTGCAGTGTGCAGCAGTCAGAACCCAGTTCGGATGAATTAATATTCCTCCATACTCTGGTCTTTGTGACTTCAGCAGAGCCATGTAAGGCAACGAGTGGGGCTTCACTTCTTTGCCACTGATAATCTCAGAACAATGACCTAACAGAGAAGGATTCCCAACCCCCCCAAAAAAGGTATGAAAAAACACAATAATAAAGAGAATGTATACAATTGTTTCTGGAAAAAATACAGCACTTAACATATTACTTACTTCAGTTGATATTACAGAAAAGGCCAACAAAACCCCTCAGGTGGAACATTTAGTCTTTGATCTGGAAATAAATGCGCCCCTCGCAATGCTGACCCTGGCCCTTTAAGTGTGCTTCTCAAAGGATGTGGTTTGACCATGGAAATGCATGATTCAGCAAAACACACGTAGCAATCTCGTGCACAAGGTTAATCTGAAACGTGTGGTGACATTTACCTGATCAGGACTGAAGTTATTCAGCAGCAGCAGTTGTTTGTTTTATTTATCATTCACTTTTTTTATTTGTGCAACATGTGGCTCACACCTTACAGAGTGCAGACAGATGAGAACACAGCCATGAACAGAGGAGACTTCAAGTATTCAAAATCCATACAGAGAGTTATGACATACAGTTGCATTTCAAGAATGGAGACATTTTGTGGTACTGAGAACATAAAGTGTATATCTGTAGTGAAGGCAGATGCTGCTGATCGTGGGAACCCTGAGGTAAAGCTTTTTGCATTAGCGAACCGTAGACTCAGTAACCAAGGCCTCAGATGCTCTCCAGTTGGATGTTATTCTGAAAACCCAAATGGAAAATGAAATTGAAAGCTCCAAGGTGTTAAACAGTGAAATATATCAACATTTCTTCGTCACTCTTCTTAGCTTTAATCACATTCTCACTATTTGGTCTAAGCAGAATGAATAACAACAAAGCAACACACAAAACCATCTAAACTTAAAGATCAGAAATATCAGCAACCTGTTAAGCTATGAAATGTATCATTGTTCAGCTGAATGGTGCAAAAACCTCAAACACAGCAGTGCAGAGCCCAGAATAAAAGAAGGATGGAGGCCAACACATCACTAGTTGATGACAGGTGAAGCTGTGTCGTCAAGTTTGTTAACCTTATCTAGTCCATGATCTCCTGTAGCACTCTGCAGATCTGAAGAAGCCTCTGACTAAAGACGCTCTGTAGTTGTACGGCAGCCTGATGTTGAGGATGCTCAGGGTTGTCCATAAGTTTCATTTTTATGAAGAATTCTTTTTTGCACACTTATCTCCACAAGGTCCTCAGGATCCAACCTGTTTGCCAACGATCTCACATTGTCCATTATGATTGATGGAGATGGTTTGAAAATTCCTCCTTTTCTCCCTCCTCTTCGCCGCTGCTCTGGGTCCTTGGCGTCTCCTTTTCAACTCATCGGGGTTTTGTGGCTGCAGTTGAGGTATTATTTGAGCTTTTGTGATGTTAATCAGCTGCTCCCAGTTGTAAACCACCTTGTTGCCATGGAAATGCATCATAACAAATGCCCCCCCCCCCAAAAAAAAGTATCAGCAAATATCCTTTCAGCTGCACAGCATTCAAAACCAGAGAGAACAGTTGTCCACAAAAATAATGTTTCTACCAGAAACGGAGGAATACAAGTTTTTAAAAGAAGAAAATCTGAACGAAAGTAACAGAGCTACTCCAACATGCTGCCACCTTGAGAGGCACAATTCTGAAAATCTTGTCATTAAAGGAGTCATGACCTGTAATTTTCACTTTTCCATGAGAAAAAATGTATGTCATGATTGCCTAATGATTATACACTGCCCGGGAAGCCGATATTTAAAAGTGAAGCGTTTGTTTACCCCTGGGTTCGTCAACCAGCCCACATGCAAACGCACTCAAATACGTGGTTTTAATTTCTGGCCGACTTGATGTCAAGTCGGCGCAGGATATACCATATATAGACATCGCATGCTATGCTGCAGGAAGCCCGCCCTGCTCCTCTCCCCTCTCCCCCTCGCTCCTCTCCCCCTCATATTCAGTCGAGCGCCGCCATTACTGAATTCTAGGGGCTGTTTACACGACAACGTTGCCGTTTTTGTTTGAATACGCGGGTGAAAACGCACTGCGTTTACACGACAGGGCGCGCGATGGAAAACAATGTAGTACATATGCCCGGCCTTTAGATGGCGGTGGGCCCCGTGTAAGCAGTGTTCCAAGGTTCCCCCCTCACAACCCGGAAAAGAAACATTTCATGATAACTAACAATGGCGGTCTTCTTGTAGTTCTCCGCTTAAATAAAGGCATATTGATTATTTGGCGCAGGTATTGTATGCGTTTCCGTTGGCGATCGCATAGAAGCCTGATGATCTCTAAGTTTTGCTTACAGAGAGACCAAATAACTTCCGAAACTGCATCAGCAGTAACCGCATACCTGGATCCGCCATTGTTGTTGTTTTTCTGTAGAAAGGCGGAGTGCGAAAGTGCAAAAGCTGCGTTTTCGCCCCCTGTGTTCCCGTTGTCGTGTAAACGAGAAGCCGAATCGGAGAGAAAAACCTCAGTTTTGCTGCAAAAAACTTTGTTGTGTAAACAGCCCCCTAGTAATGTGAATTCCAGCTCTTTTTGGAGAGCCAGTTCTTTTGGCTTGACTCACCATAAAGAGTCGGCTCTTTCGGCTCCTCGGATTTTCTGTTGCTTAAAGTGTATTTATTACCAGAATTAATGCAAAACGATGTCTACCAAATGTACCAAAACCATCGGGGGGGAATGAATTTTTTTTTTTAAAACGGCTCCCAATGACGAGCCTGCTCCCATCGTTCACTTCAAAGAGTTAGCTCTTAGAGCCGGTTCGTTCGCGTCCGACACATCACCGATTCGAAGTACGAACTCCACCGTGAAAGTAAAGAAAGTTTCTTCACGCAATGATGCATGAAGAAGACATATTCGTGTCAGCCTTTTATTTTAATCAGCTAAATCAGCTAAAACCATTTCTACCAGAAACGTAGTGCACACGTGAGTTGCTCTGTTGTTGACAGTCAGAATCAACATGGAAATATTTTTTCTATTTTTTTTAAGCCGGAATCCTTTACGAATTTGGGACAATATCAGGCGAAGTTGGCATCGAAGCTCCGTTTGGAAAAAGGGGCAATTCCAACAATCAGAGGCTTGCCTGCAATTGAAACGGTAAGGCCGTGTTTTTATTGCTCTGCTGTGTGTAACAATCAGCAGCTAACTGCTAATGTGGCTATTGTATGCTAGCGGGAGTAGTAGATATGGGTGAGATATGCTGAAGCGTTGTCAACCCCCCTTCTTCCTGCCACCAATCAACACCCCCTCATTCGCATTAATACAATGCCCGTCCACGACAGCCAAAGTATCGCATCAGATCTCGCGAGACAATAATGCCTTCAGAAATAAGGGTCACTTTTTTTCAACTTTTTTTTTAGAAGGGCCTGAAAGACTATAATAGAGCGTGGGTATCCAAGAGAATACTAGGTTATGACTCCTTTAACAAAAAATGGGCTGCAAAGAGGAACAAAGGGCAAGATATTATATTACAGAACTCCAGGTTTATTGGTGAAAAAACCCCATCTGGCATCTAAATCAGGGTATCTACTTATCTGAATGCTATTCTTAATTAGTCCTCATGAGCTCCAGCTGGAAGCCACACCTTCCAGTCAAACCCTGCAGAGGAGGAAGGAAGGAAGTCTTTCATCTGCCCGGAGCCCCCCATAACCACATGGCACTAATTCGGATACAGTAAGATTCTCAGTTTTTTCATTGTTCTAGCATTGTTGTTGGGTGCTGAAAAGTGGTGAATTTGATTAGGTTCTGGAGACTAGAAACATTTCAAATGTGAGATTTTATTGCCAAAACCAAACATAGCTCCTTCATCTTGGTCTTAAACTTAGATCACTTGATTTCTCGGCACCATCATCACCCTAGACCCTAGGTAGGAGCTTAACATCACTTTTTAATTTTAATGTAGCACAGCAGAGGGCATACTTTATATAGAAACTGAAAAACTTTAACTTGTCAAAGGATGATGCACTTCCAAACAATGAACCTTTTGTCCTCCCTGTCATCTTTCATCACAGTACGGTATGCTGCAGCCACTGCCAAAGACAAAACTAATCTCCATTGTGTCAAATGAGCCCTCCCAGTAGGACCTGCATGTCTTCAGAAGCTTAAAATAGGCAGAACAGATTGTGGTAGTTTCCTTCCACCCTGGACACGTACTGTTTGAGTCTCTTCTTTACAGGAGACTGTGGTCCCTCAGAGTCAAAACCAAATGGCACAGATACAGTTTTGTTCTCACTGTTAACTGATTGATAAATATATCTTAGCAGCATTCTCTAAATTCCCAACAAACAAAACAGACAGGCCGTTGCACTTGATCAACTGTTCTTGTAGAGCTCATTTGCCTACAATCTGTATACGCTCATTGCTGTATAACAAAGGTGTTTAAAGTGCAGATCGGGCCACATTTATAGCCCTTGTAATAATTTTGTTTTACCCCTGACAGCTATGGAGCTGATGCAGATGTACCCTTTTTGTAATTTTTAAGATGATATTTTTAATATCATGTTACATCTTTTTAAATAGAAAGTATGTTTCTTTTTTTATCGTGTTTCTTTTTTTTCAAACAAGAGTTTACTAAGAACGTTTTGTGTTTTTGTTGCAAGAAACTGTACACATTTATTTTATTAAGGCCAACATCTGAGACATTTTTTCAGACCTACAAATGATTAGTTATTCTCTACTTTGTATCATTTGAATACTCCATATTTGAGTTTTTGCTGAGCAGGTACAAAGAAAATAATTTATAATAAAATAATTTAGATTTTAATAATAATAAAATGGCACCTGAGTACTATCAACTATAGGTGATTTGAGCAAAAATTTCAAAAAGATTGGACATGCCGGGCTTATTAGTTTGTATTTCTCATACTTGTGATTCTGTGGCATTGTTCTCAGCAGTCAGTATCTTACCTACAACAGGTAGGGTGTACCCTCACCCATTCGTGGTTCAGTATTTGCAGATTCACCAATTTGCAGACTTTTCCGTGGAACATTACTTCATATTACTTGTGGAAAATCTGCGTATTCTATTTTTATTTTCGTGAACCATATCTAAACTAGTTGAAAGAAAATGCCGCTTGGGAAGCTGAAATACTTTCGCACAATTTTACCCGACACACTATTGCTTGGCATTTGCAAAGCAGCCAATCCAGGGGCGGCATTAATTTTATTGCACACTGATTTGCTTTTTGCCGCAGGAGGGAAAATGAGGAATTCTGCAGATGCTAGCTTCCGCATTAGTGCTATGATTGTGGGCTAAAACAAGTAAAAGCTCAGGGTTTATTTTGTTCATTTGTTGTCTAAACATGTTTAGTAACATAGTGCAGATTAAATTCAGAAGGGACAGCAAACAATATTTTTAAAAGAGTTAAACAGCAACATTCATAAACAAGGTTTATTCATTTTCTAATGTCTTCATTTCCTACTCTCCAGGTTGGGTTTTGATTCCACACTCCTTTCAAAAAGACGTTACTCCAACTAGAGCTCCTTTGCACAATATTGGCCCTTCCAAATCTCCATGCTGAGAAAAGACATATGTAATCAGCCTTTTAGGGTAACATTAACATTTTATATTTGAGTAAATGGTTCTTAGGGCCACTTACCTGACAAGCGTCAGCTTTAGTTTTACCATTCCACCCGCCACATTCAATTCAGTTCAGTTTAGTTTATTTGCATAGCACCAATTCACAATAGATGTCATCTCAAGACACTTTCTGAGAAAAGTAATTTCAATACAATCATACAAACATTACAATCAGTTTAGAGTTTTAGGTAGTTTCCTATTTAAGGAATCCCACCAAATTGCATCGAGTCATTGACTGGCAGTTGTGCCCCGTTGATGCAGACTCCAATCACAGCAATCCCTCATACTGAGCAAGCATGTAGCGACAGTGGAGAGGAAAAACTCCCCTTTAACAGGAAGAAACCTCCAGCAGAACCAGGCTCAGTAGGAGCGGCCATCTGCCACGACCGTCTGGGGTTTGAGAAGACATGAGCAGAAACACAGAACAAAAAGAATTGATTTAAGAATATATCATGTTAATATTGTACATATTGTACAAACTGAGTATATTATGCATTTTGTACATACAGTATCATGTTCTTAGTTATATATGGATCATTAAAAAGGCGTTTTCAAAGAAAGTTCTGGTTTTGTTGCTGAAATGGGCTGACAACATATAAACAATTTTCTTTTTTAAAATCAACCCAAAAACTTTTTTCTTTTATTAAGGCCGATTTAAGAATCCTTTTACAATTCAATTCAATTCAGTTTATTTATATAGCGCCAATTCACAACAGATGTCATCTCAAGGCACTTAACAAGAAGTTATTTCAATACAATTATACAAACATTCCAATCAGTTAAAAAGTTTCCTATTTAAGGAATCCCAGCAGATTGCGTCAGTCATTGGCGTGAGGTTGGGCAGATTTCCAACCACAGCAATCCTTCAGCAATCCCTCATACTGAGCAAGCATGTAGCGACAGTGGAGAGGAAAAACTCCCCTTTAACAGGAAAAAACCTCCAACAGAACCAGGCTCAGTAGGAGCGGCCATCTGCCACGACCGTCTGGGGGTTTGAGAAGACAGAGCAGAACACAGAACGAACAGAAGATCTGGTATAAGAGTAATTTCTATGTTACAGAAAGTAAAAAGCTGATAACAGGACACAGCGGATGTTCAGTTACTGAGAGGATCATCCCAGTCGATGCCCCCCGTCCAACAGGGCATTGCAGCCAAGCAGGATAGCAGACCAGGTATATCTTCTATGGGGAGAAAAACACTGAGAGAAAACAAAGTTAACAGTCGAAATAACAGAATGTACTGTAATACAACTGGAGAGTCGTAGGAGAAAAGGAAGTAGCAGAGTGAAGAAAATTGGTAAGTCTGTCCTCCAGCAGTCTAAGCCTATAGCAGCATAACTACAGAGACAGCTCAGGATGACCTAAGCCACTCTAACTATAAGCTTTATCAAAAAGGAAAGTTTTAAGCCTGGCCTTAAAAGTAAACAGAGTGTCTGCCTCACGGACTAAAGCTGGGAGCTGGTTCCACAGGAGAGGAGCCTGATAACTAAAAGATCTGCCTCCCATTCTGCTTTTAGAAATCCTAGGAACTACAAGTAAACCTGCAGTCTGAGAGCGAAGTGCTCTTTTAGGAACATATGGAACAATTAGATCTCTGATGTATGATGGAGCTTGATTATTAAGGGCTTTGTATGTAAGAAGAAGGATCTTAAATTCTATTCTGGATTTAACAGGGAGCCAATGAAGGGAAGCTAAAACAGGAGAAATGTGATCTCTCTTTTTAATATTCATCAGAACTCTTGCTGCCGCATTTTGGATCAACTGAAGGCTTTTAATGGCATTTTGTGGACTTCCTGATAGTAAAGAATTACAGTAGTCCAGCCTTGAGGTAACAAATGCATGGACTAGTTTCTCAGCATCACTCCTGGACAGGATGTTTCTAATTTTAGCAATATTCCGGAGGTGAAAGAAAGAAATCCTAGAAACCTGTTTAATATGGGATTTCAATGTCAAGTCTTGGTCAAAAATAACGCCGAGGTTCTTTACGTTATTACTGGGGGCCAATTTAATGCCATCCAGATGAAGTGATTTACTAATCAGTTTCTGTTTAAGAACTTCTGGTCCAAAGACAGCAACTTCTGTCTTGTCAGAATTTAAAAGCAAAAAGTTTAGGGTCATCCATGCTTTTATGTCTTCCAGACATGCCTGTAATCTACCTAACTGACTGGGTTCATCAGGATTTATGGATAAATATAGTTGTGTATCATCGGCATAGCTGTGGAAATTTATCCCATGCTGTCTAATGATTCTACCAATTGGAAGCATATATATGGTGAAAAGAATTGGTCCAAGGACAGAACCCTGTGGAACTCCACAAGTAACCCTTGAGAGTGAAGATGATTTATCATTTAGATGAACAAACTGGAATCTATCAGACAAATATGATTTAAACCAGCCTAGTGCTGTTCCTTTGATCCCTGCAACATGTTCAAGCCTTTCTAAGAGAATATTATGATTGACTGTGTCAAAAGCAGCACTGAGATCTAACAAAACCAGAACAGACACCAGTCCATTATCTGAGGCCATGAGAATATCATCAGTAACCTTCACCAGTGCTGTTTCAGTGCTATGATGAGCTCTAAAACCTGACTGAAACTCTTCAAACAGCTCGTTACTTTTTAGATGTTCACAGACGTGATTAGCAACTATTTTCTCAAGGACTTTGGATAAGAAAGGAAGGTTAGATATAGGTCTGTAATTCACTAAGTCATCTTGATCAAGGGAAGGTTTCTTGAGTAAAGGTTTAATTACAGCTATTTTAAATTCCTGTGGTACGTATCCGTTTACTAAGGATAGATTCATCATATCCAAAATGGGGCCAGGAACCAAATGGAACACTTCTTTAAATAATTTGGTTGGGATTGGGTCCAACATACAAGTTGAAGGTTTAGATGAGGCTAATATTTTGATAATTCTGAAAGCTCGACTGAATCAAAACAGCCTAAGCACAACTGAGGTTCTACAGTTCTTTCATTTACTGAGGAAGAAGTAATCATGTTTGGGAGGGTGCCAATGATTTTATTTTTAATCAAATTTATTTTATTTATGAAGAATCTCATAAAATCATCACTGCTAAGAGCTGGGGGAATAGTTTGCTCAACAGAGCTATGACTGTGTAAGTTTGGCAACTGTACTAAAAAGAAACCTAGGATTGTTTTTATTCGCCTCTATTAATGATGAAAAATATGCTGTTCTAGCTTGTCGAAGGGTCTTTTTATACAGCAGTAGACTGTTATTCCAGGTTAAATAGGAATCCTCTAGATGTGTAGAGCGCCATTTTCTCTCCAACTTCCTAGTATTCTGCTTTAAAGTACGCAACTCTGCGTTAAACCAAGGAGTCAGCCTCCTATGGCTAACCACTTTCTTTTTTAATGGGGCTACACTATCTAATGCCAAACGCAATGAGGACGTAACGCTGTGAACCAGACCATCAATTTCTGAAGGGTTAGAGATAGAATTGCTGCCATCCACTGTGTTACTCTGAGACACTGAGGAAAGTAAGAATGGAACAGATTCTTTAAAAATTGTTACAGCATTGTCTGATAAAGTTCTACTATAATGAAATTTTCTTTCAGATTTAAGATGGTCAGTTAAAGTAAATTCAAAAGTTATCAAGAAGTGGTCAGACAGGACCGGGTTATGTGGGTGGACTGTTATTTCCTCACACTCAATACCGTATGTCAGTACAAGGTCCAAAGTGTGTTTACCTGAGTGGGTCGATCCCTGTACTTTTTGAGTAAAGCCAATTGAGTCTAAAATAGCATTAAAGGCTGCATTTAGGCTATCACTTTCAGTATCCACATGAATATTGAAGTCCCCCACTATAATAACCCTATCAGTATTTAATACTAAATCAGAAAAAAAATGTGAGATCTGATCCAAGAATTGAGAGTAAGGGCCTGGTGGACGATACAAAACCACAAACAAAAATGGTCTTAATGTTTTGCAACTTGGATGAGGAAAATTAAGGGTTAGATGTTCAAAAGAACTGTAGCTATCAATTGGTCTGGGACTAATTAGTAAATCAGAACGGAAAATGGTTGCAACTCCTCCTCCTCGCCCAGTATTTCTAGGAATGTGAAAATTTAAATGACTGGAAGGAGTTGACTCATTTATACTGACATAATCCTCCTGCTGCAACCAGGTTTCTGTGAGACAAAGGAAATCAATGTGATTATCACAAATCAAGTCATTTACTAACAAAGTCTTTGAGGAGAGAGATCTTATGTTTAATAAACCACATTTAATAGATTTATTTTCAGTCAAAGTTGTAGTTATTTTTATGAAATTTCCATAATTTGCTTTTGTTGGCTTAACTTTTAATCCATTTAATCCACTTTTCAAGCCTACACTAGTTAGTTATTTTTACTTGGTTTCATTAAACTACTCATGTTTGATTAATTGCTGAAAACCAGTACAAGGAAAATAATTCAAACTAAAATTGTTACACAAAGTAATCATGGCCCCGGATTACTTTCAACTAGATGATTTGGACCCAGGGTTAAAAAAGTTTGAACACCACTGACCTTGTATGGGAGTATGCATTTTTCAGATTATGTGAGGTTAAGTCAAAATAACAGTTTGTCAAACCGGGACCAAAACCAAAGTCAGCTTCCGCCATGTTAAAACAACAGTCCACCAGAATATACAACTATTCAGTTTAAAACTTTGCTATGCCATCACTGTTGATAAGGTATTTACTGAGTTTATTTATATGATACAGTATAGCTCTGGCCGTGCTAGACAGCAGCACCTAGTGACCTAGTAAGAAAACACACACAGAGGTGATTGATGGTGAATAATTAGACAGTATTTTTTAATCTTTTAAAGGGGTTTTCAAAAGCAGTTATCAAGGCTTGCTATAACAAGGTGATGCTCAATGTTTCTTTTATCTGTTCATATGTTGTCTGTACATACTTCTTTAAGTAACATAATGCACATTAAATTACAACAGGACAATAAAAAGTGGTTGAAAGAGTAAAACAGCAAAATAAAAATAAAAAGTTTAATCATCTTTGGGAGTTTTTATGGTTTTCTTGATCCACTTCAGGTGATCTTCGGTGAGGAAAGCGTACACTCCAGGTTTGTCTTTGAGTCCACACTTCTTTCCAAAAGACGTAACTCCAATTAGAGCTCCACTACACAATATTGGCCCTCCTGAATCTCCCTGTAGAGAGATGAAATATGAATTAAGTGTTTTAGGGTAACAGCAACATTTTATGTTTGTTTAAATGGTTGTTAGGCTCACTTACCGCACAAGTGTCAGCTTCGTTTTTACCATTCCCCCCAGCACATATCATGTTCTTAGTTATATATGGATCATGGTTGTAATACTTTTTAGAATTGCACTTTGTTCTGTTGATCACAGTCACATTGACGGACATCAAAACATCTGACAAAGACTTTGCTTTTATTTTGGTTTTTCCCCATCCAGCCACCATACAGACTGAACCGGGTGCTGGGTCTTTCACAGCATTATTCAGCTTGTGACATTTCACCCATTTGGTTTGCTTCACTGCCTTGTCCAGCTGAAAAATAAAACATCACTATTATCATACAATAATATAAACAATATCAAGGTGGATATACCTGAGCTTAAATATTTTCCCAAAGTTTTATTTTACAAAGACATAACCGTAATCGTTTTGCCAAGCAAACTTACCTTGAGTAACATGAGGTCATTATTTTTGGTCTCCTCATCAAAACAAGGATTAGGAACACTTTTCTCAACCTTACAGACCTGCCTGTACTGTTGTTCCTTCTTCTCTTCCTTGATGGAGTGCACCCCCAGCAACACAGTCTTAATGCTAAGACAGAAAAAACACAGAATGGTGATAGAATCACTTAATATCTGACATATTAGAGGTTGCACAATCATGAAACAGTGATGGTGTATAATGCAAATGCGGTTGAAATAATCTAATATATTCTGTTTAAAATAAGTGTATCACTGTTGCATAGCAAGTCTGATGAATTACAGATTACCTTGAAGATTTCTTCATTACAATTGTTGAGAAGTTTGAACCCACCTTAACTATGCTTTTACTTTTGAGTAATAAAGGATGAAACAGTATACATACACAACAGTATAGGGCAACTAGCTGCTGCAAGAACTTAGAAAAGTACACCATAAATACAGTTGGACCTAACCATAGCATTTAAAAGTCACTATTGATCATTGCTTCAAAAACATTGTTCACAGTTTGTTAATTTAAGCCGGCAGATAATCGTTCCAGTAACACATAATATTGTTGAGATAGTCTGTGCAAAGAGGATTGCTTTATGTGTTCCATGCATAAACATTTCAGAACATAAGCTATCCACAGCCTCCACTGGGAAAATGGCCTCTCTTGTTCCTGATCATGGTTGACTATGTCCTTTTTCTTTTGATAAGATTTAGCATAATTTCACTACATAACAATTGATGTTGTTTTCTATGGTTTTGACAACATACAATAGAAACAAGTTACTTAATTCAATGCAAATGTAAATAATATTTTGCTGAAATGAACATTTACTATTTGGTTACCTGTACTTACTCATTGTTACAAATCCACAGTAAAAAACCTGCTCATTTAGAAAAGGAAACATAAAGTTCAAACGTTTAACACAGGGCAATAATTTCTGCTTTTGAAGTTTCTTAAATTGTGTGACATTTGTATCCAATTTCCAGATGTCTATTCCTTCCTTCACAGAAACTGTTATTACATGTTGCATCAGTGTCCAACTTTATAAAGTGAGTGACCTACATTGTATGATGCATGAAAGCACAGAGGTGCTTTAGAGTGATGAAATTTCAGTTTAGCAAAAATCAGATCTTTACTGATATCTTTATTAGCCTGCTAGGGGTTGCTTACTCTGAGTCATCCTGTCAGAAGATTTGGTGATGCACAGTTTTAAGTAAATCCATTATATTTTAATCTTTTTTCCTGTGCATAAAAAAGTGCTCCAACATGCAAAGCAAAAAAAGGCTTCCTGTTGCCACCTAAGTTTAAAATACTAGTTCTTGAATTCCACAGTGCATAAGCCATACGAAGGTGCAGACTGATGGTTTGCCTTACCTCAAGATGATTGATTTGGTTAAGAGAGCTAGGTAGAACAAATCACTCTAACAAACGGTTGGGTTTTCTATTTCTAATGTTGCTTGAAAAACAAGCTAAATGCACAAAAAATAGAAAAAGTTTAATAGTTTTTACTCTCTGCAGTGCGCAGCAGTCAGAACCCAATTTGGATCGATTAAAATTCCTCCACAATCTGGTCTGTTTGACTCCAGCAGAGCCATGTAAGGCAATGAGTGGGGCTCCACTTCTTTTCCATTGATAATCTCAGAACCATGACCTAACACAGAAAGATACCCAACCCCCCCAAAACAGGCATGGAAAAACATATTAATAAAGAGAAGATATTAATTCAATTCAATTCAATTAAAGTTTTCCCAAGAAAAATTATATCACTGATATTACTCACATGAGTTGATAATAAGAAAAAGGGCAACAAAACCCGTCAGGGAGAACATTTTGTCTTATCTCAGTCTTTGTTTTGGAGATCAATGCACCTTGTGATGCTGACCCTGGCCCTTTAAGTGTGTTTCTCAAAGGATGTGGTTTGACCATGGAAATGCATGAGTCAGCAAAACACGCATAGCAATCTTATGCACAATGTTATTCTGAAACATGTGGTGACATTTACCTTATCAGGACCAAAGTTATTCAGAAGCTCTGAGGTGGAGGTTTTAATTTATTTACTTTTTTGTTTGTGCAACATGCGGCTATCACCCTTACAGAGTGCAGACAGGTGAGAACACACAGCACAACAACATCATCCCCACCAGAACAGTGAGATGCTTTCCTAATAACAAGATGCCATCATCCACCTGCTTCAACCAACCCAATCATCTGGACAAAGCAGGCAGCACTGTGAGGATCATGTTTTTTGATTTCTCCAGTGCATTTAACACAATTCAGCCTGATTTGCTTTGTCAGAAACTCCTGAAGACACAGGTGGAGCCCTCAGCAATCGCCTGGATCAATGACTATCTGAAAAACAGACCACAGTTTGTGAGACTGAAGAATTGTGTGTCTAACCAGGTGGTCAGCAGCACAGGAGCACCACAGGGGACCGTACTCTCACCATTCCTTTTCACTCTGTACACCTCAGACTTCCAGTACAAATCAGAGACCTGTCATCTGCAGAAATACTCACATGACTCTGCAATAGTCGGGTGTATCAGAGATGGACAAGAAGCTGAATACAGAGAGCTGGTGGACCGCTTTGTGACATGGTGTGGAAACAATCGTCGTACTTTGAATGTGAATAAAACAAAGGAGATGATTGTAGTTTTCAGAAGAAAGAGGGATAAGTCAAACACTGTTTCCATCATGGGAGAAGAAGTGGAGGTGGTTGAGGAGTTTAAATACCTCGGAGTTCACCTGGACAACAGACTGGACTGGAGACTGAACAGTGAAACCGTCTACAAGAAGGGACAGAGCAGACTGTACTTCTTAAGGAAGCTTAAGTCCTTCAAGGTTTGCAGTTTGTGGAGAGTGTAATCTCTTCAGCCGTCATCTGTTGGGGTAGCAGCATCAGAGCCAGGGATTTAAAAAGACTCAACAACCTGATAAAGAAGGCTGGTTCTGTTCTTGGCACTACTGTGGAACATCTGGAGGTGATGATGCAAAGAAGGATTCTTCACAAAATCAAGTGTCTTCAGTAGGAGGCTTCTTCAGTTTTTCTGCAATACAGACTGCTACAGGAAATTCTTCCTTCCCACAGCCATCATTATCTACAACAACTCCTTAAAGAATTAATTATATGAGTTACAACAATACTAAATTTCACTCTGGGATCAATAACATATTTTTGAATTTAATTTGAATTGAATATTCCCCACAGAACATTTGTTAGACACTACATCGAATAATTGAAAACACAGCCTCCAAGGTATGTAGTTGACATGAAAACATTTTAAGAGTATTTAACAAAGAAAATATTGTGATTAGAGAGATATGAAGTGATTAATGTAGATAACAAAAAAAATAAATAAATAAAACAAAATAAAAACACTAAAACAAAAACCACATTACTGTAATTCACAGAGTTACAGTACTGTATAGTTGGCTAAATTCATCAGTAATGACTGTTCTTGGTTGTCCTCGGCTCGTCCCATTCCTCCTCGTCCACCACCTCTCACACTGACTCTTCCTCCTCTGACTCTCTGTATGTATCTATCCACCAAAGGCCCATTTAGAGGCCTTACATGTTATAATGTATCACATTTGTTCATATTTAACACTTGTTCTTGTACAAACCAATTAATAAAGTAATGCAATCTTCTGCATAAACTGTTTGCCATGAACATTAACACTTTCCTCAACACTGCAGTATTACTTTTATTCATATTATAATGCTGCAGAAGATGTTTTCCATCTTTCTGACCTCTTGCTACACAGACATCACAGAGCCGCATTCAGAGTTGTGGGCAGCCTTGACTGAAACTGTGATCGCAGGGATATTAAATCTGATAATGCTGCAGATGTTGTACTCCCTTTTTTCTTGTGCTAAATGAAACTGATGCAAGGTAAGATGATAATGACGACCCCGGTGAATGCCCAGCTAGCAAATGGCTAGGAACCCTGTACACACAGACAACCCTGAGCATCCTCTCCATGAGACTATCCTGCAACAACAGAGTGTCTTTAGTTGGAGGCTTCTTCAGTTTCGCTGCAACAGAGACCGCAACAGGAAATCTTTCCTGCCCACAGCCATCCTGATCTACAAAAACTCATTAAAGAATTAATTATTTGAACTGGAACAACACTTAATTTCCCTCTGGGATCAATAAAGTATTTTTGAATTTGAATTGACGGTTTATTTTATTTGTTCATTTGTTGTCTGCACATGTGTACTTCTTTAAGTAACATAATGAATCTTGAATTACAACGGGACAACAAAACAGTGGTTGAAAGAGTGAAACAGCAAAATTCAAAAACGAGTTTTTGTTGTCTCCTTGATCCACTTCAGGTGATTTTTGGTAAGGAAAGCGTACACTCCAGGATGGGTTTTGATTCCACAACCCTTTCCAAAAGACGTGAGTCCAACTAGAGCTCCATTGCACAATGTTGGCCCTCCTGAATCTCCCTGCAAAGAAAAGAAACACAAAATCAGCATTTTAGGGTAACATTAACATTTTATATTGTGTAAATGGTTCTTAGGGCCACTTACCTGACAAGCATCAGCTTTCTTTTAACCATTCCACCCGGCACATATCATGTTCTTACTTATATATGGGTCAAGGTTGTAATACTTTTCAGAGTTGCATTTCATTCTGTCGATCACAGTCACATTGACGGACATCAAAACATCTGACAAAGTCATCCCATTCATGTTGGCTTTTCCCCATCCAGCCACCACACAGACTGAACCGGGTGCTGGGTCTTTGACAGCATTATTCAGCTTGAGCCATTTAACCCATTTGGTTTACTTCACTTCCTTGTCCAGCTGAGAAATAAAATATCACCATGATCATACAATAATATAAACAATATCAAGGTTAATATACTTGATCTTAAAGATTTTCCCAAAGTTTTATTATACACATAACCTAACTCATTTTGCAAAGCAAACTTACCTTGAGCAACATGAAGTCATTGTTGTGTTCCATATGATCATGGCAAGGATGAGGAATGCTTCTCTAAACCTTACAGATCTGTCTGTACTGCTGTTCTTTCTTCTTTTTCTTGATGGAGTCCACCCCCAGCAACACAGTCTTAATGCTAAGAGAGCAAAAACAAAGTATGGTGATAGCATGACTTAAAGGTCTTGTTCATTGAGAAACTGTAAAATACTTGTTCTTTTTTAATTACAATTGGTCATTCTGAGTTGCTTGCTGCATGTCAACATTTTCTCCAACTCCCATTGCCTGCATTAGCCACAGAAAGGAAATAGACGGCAAACACAAGCGTTAGTATTCATGGTCTTGCTAACCTTGGTTTTTGACCGCCCACGGGAAGACTGTAGTCTCTGCTAGTAGAAGCTAACCATTAGCAACTCCACAACATGGTCGAACATGCTCGGGCTTGTGTTATTTGTGTACATAGCCCATCAGTGTTGCATTTCTTACCCAAGAAATAGGAGCTGAGGAAGAACCTGTTGGAATTTGTCTTGGAGTACGACCAGCAAAGGAAGTTATAGGTCCTATATCATGCAAAATCAACTTTTTGGAGTTTTCAACCATGTTGTAATGCAATCTTCTCATAAAAAACCCCACCAGAGGGGTTTTTGGCTTAATTCACGCATTTCTCAGTAATCCTCCTGATCCTGCACCGCACTCTCCTGAAAAACGACTGACTCTTGACATAGTGACGTGTTTTACGTAACTGTGTCAAACCAGGAAGTGCCCGACATGTCCCTGCAGACTAAACACACACGCCCCCTTTTTCACAGATGCGAGCTGCGAGAGTCCGAAGCAAGACACTAAGCACCACAGTTTTTATATTATTTTACTTTTTAAAATGGCTCGGCGACACTGCGCATGTGGCAGAGAGGCCGGGGCTTAAGGCTATGTCACGAAATGGGTGGAACTCACAGGGGGGAGGCGGGATTTTAGTGAAACCGAATGTCTAACTTCCGGGTCGAAGAATAACTTCAGCATATAAGTTATATTTCAGGAAAGAAATTAATACTATATAATGCCAACAGTAACATTTTATCATATATATGCCTATGCCAGATGTTGAAAGCTGTAATATATAGGATATTTAAGTCAATTATTTGTTCGAAGGCAGCATAACAGTCATATTGCTGTTAGCCAATCAGAGTCAAGTGTTTGCATGTCATGAATTATTATGAGTCATACTCATGATCCTGAAGGTTCCCCACACCCACTCCTCCGACAAACTGCAACCTCCTGAAACAGGAGCGAGAGATAATTTTTTTCCACAGAAAATTACTCACAAGCTAGATTTAGACAAATTTCTTGAAAGGAACGAGGTCCAACCGTTCCATTATCCTTTAATATCTGACAGTGAAGATTTACGTGAATGTAGTTTAATTGATTTAATACAGTTGAAACAGAAGTTTACATATAGCAAATTAAAACACATGTTTTCTTTTATTTCCTTTTTTCTCTCACTGTCTGAAGTTAAATCAGAACAAACCTTTCTGTTTTAGGACAGTTAGAATTACCAAAATTGTATGTATTTGCTAAATTTGCAGATTTAAAAAGATGATCACAGCTATACCGCCCACTACAACTAGGCACTTTTTTGAAAAAAAAAAAAAAGTTGTTAAGGGGTCTGAAAAGTCGTTTGAATATGGCGACAAAGTTGCTAAATTGGCAACACTGCTCCTGAACGTCACTCACTCACTCATCTGAGCATGCACTGCGGTCTCATGAGGAATGGGAGCAATTCTTGTTCCCGAATACAAGTAGCCTATTTTTAGTAGTATTTGTTCAAAATAAGTATTCGTAAAAAACACGTTATTTGTGCCCTTTCAGGCTCGGCTCGGTGGTATGTATATATATATATATATATATATATATATATATGTAGTTAGGCCCAGAAGTATTTGGATAGTGACACAAGTTTTGTAATTGTAGCTGTAGCTGTTTACAAAAACATATTCAGGATACAATTACATAATCAATATGGTCTTAAAGTGCAGACTCTCATCTGTTATTTGAGAGTATTCACATCCAAATTGGAGCAAGGGTTTAGGAATTACAGCCCTGTAATACGTAGCCACCTCTTTTTCAAGGGACCAAAAGTAATTGGACAATTGACTCAGAAGGCTGCAAAAAACAAAAACAGAAACAAAAAAACAAGGCTGCATGGGCTCTTCCCTCATTAACCTGTCATTAATTAAGCAGTTAACAGGTCTGGAGATGATTCCAGACGTGGTGTTTTCATTTGGGAGTTGTTGTGAACCCACAATATGCAGTCAAAGGAGCTCTCAATGGAGGTGAAACAGACCACCCTGAGACTGAAAAAAAGAAGAAATCAATCAGAGAGATAGCAGAAATGTTAGGGTTGGTCAAATCAACAGTTTGGTACATTCTGAGAAAAGAAGAGTGCACTAGTGAGTTTGGGAACTCAAAAAGGCCTGGAAGTCCACTGAAGACGACAGTAGTGGATGATCGCAGAATCCTTTCCATGGTGAAGAAAAACCCTTCACAACATCCACTTAAGTAAAGAAAACACAGTCCAGGAAGTAGGTGTATCAGTATCCAAGTCTAACATAAAGAGAAGACTTCATAAGAGTAAATACAAAGGATTCACCACAAGGTGCAAACCATTAATCAGCCTCAAAAATAGAAAGGTCAGAATTGACTTTGGCAAAAAACACCTGAAGAAGCCAGCCCAGTTCTGAAACAGCATTCTTTGGACAGATGATCAACCTGTACCAGAATGATGAGAGGAACAAAGTTTGGAGAAGAATTGGTACAGCTCATAATCCAAAGCACACCACATCTTCTGTAAAACATGGTGGAGGCATTGTGATGGCACGGGCATACATGGCTTCCAATGGCACTGGGTCACTTTTGTTTATTGATGTGGCAAAAGACAGAAGCAGCTGGATTAATTCTGAAGTATATAGGGATATACTTTCTGCTCAGATTCAGCCAAATGCAACAAAGTTGATTGGATGGCGCTTCACAGTACAGATGGACACTGATCCAAAACATACTGCAAAAGCAACCCAGAAGTGTCGTAAAGCAAAGAAGTGGAATGTTTTGCAATGGCCGAGTCAATCAGCAGATCTCAACCCAGTCAAGCATTTCACTTGCTTAAGACAAAACTTAAGGCAGAAAGACCCACAAACAAGCAACAGCTGAAGACAGCTGCAGTAAAAGCCTGGCAAAGCATCGCAAAGGAGAAGACCCAGCGTTTGTTGATGTCCATGGGTTCCAGACTTTAGACAGTCATTGCCTGCAAAGGATTCTCAACAAAATATCGGAAAGTAACATTTTACTTAGGGTTATGTTTATTTGCCTAATTACTTTTGAGCCCCTGAAATAAGGAGCATTTGTATTAAATAGCTACAATTCCTGCATGTTTCATCATATATTTTTGTTCAACCCCTTGAATTAAACCTTAAAGTCTGCACTTCAATGCAGTTGTAGTTGTTTCATTTAAAATCCAATGTGGTGGCATGCAGAGTCCAAATCATGAAGACTGTCCAAATATTTCTGGGCCTAACTGTATGTACACACACACAAAAGTACAAAAGCGACCACAATTTAGAGTGGTACACATTAAACACTCCTATGGCTCATGCTTCAAAAATCATTGTTCCTGGTAATCTTGGCCCTGTCGCAGGCAATGATTCCAGTTACTTATGATATCAATGCAAAGAAGATTGTTATATCTGTTGCATGTATAGGCATTTTAAAACATTAGCTTGAAGGCTGTCCCTGGTCCCTAGTGGGAATAGTATAATGGTTGACTTTGTTCTTTTTATTGCTTCTTATTCAAAAAGAAATGTACAGAACAAGCCAATGTAATATCAAGTTGTGTTTTCTGTTTATAAAGCCATGAAACGCAACGAGTGGGGCTCCACTTCCTTCCCATTGATAATTTCAGAACCATAACCTAAATATAATATTTCAAGATACAATTTTTCACAAAAAAGCAGAAAAATTAACCATTAATTAAGGAGAAAAATTTTATTAAAGAAAATGACAGTAGAAAAGAAAACATTACTCACTGGATTTGACAATAAAGAAAAAGAGAATGAAGATGGTACCAACAAAACCCCTAGGAAAAACCATTTCCTCTTGTCAGTGTCTTTGATCTGAAAGAGAATGTGGTCCTCACTATGCTCACCCTGCTGTTTATATTTTCTTGTTCAAAGGAAGTGGGTGACCAAGCAAATGCATGAATCAGCAGATTAGATGTGATTATGAAATTAGATCAGATCCATGCTGCCATTCTGAGGTGGTAAGGTTTAGCACTTCTGATGGGGACTTATTTAGTTGCATGGTAATGGAGATTTAAAATTCTACTAACACCATTTAGCTCACAGAGCCACTAAGAGGAGACATCCATTAGCTATACCGTCCACTAGCCATACCGTCTATCCAGTGCCTATCTCCAGCAATCATCAGGCGAGAGGCGGGATACACCCTGGACAGGTTGCCAGTCCATCACAGGGACCCACAGGACAAGGCGAGGCAATTTTAATTGTATAGCAGACTTTTGAAAACAAGGTAATTCAAAGTGCTTTACATGATTAAGAGGTAAAATAAAAATAGCAGTAAAACGCAGACAAAGCATATGATGTAAAAACAGAAATTAAGCAAGAAGCATACACAAAACATGATACATCAAAGCATTACTCAAAGGCAGTTCAAAACAGATATGTTTTTAGTTGTGGTTTAAAAGAACTCAGTGTTTGAGCAGCTTTGCAGTTTTCTGGAAGTTTGTTCCAGATTAGAGGAGAATAGAAACTGAAAGCTGCTTCTCCATGTTTGGTTCTAATTCTAGGGATGTTGAGTAGACTGGAATTAGAGGACCTGAGTGTTCTGTCAGGTTGGTATATTAACGGTAGATCTTCAATATACTTTGGTGCTAAGCCATGCAATGATTTATAAACTAGTAAGACTATTTTGAAATATATTCTCTGAGCTACAGGGAGCCAGTGTAAGGACTTTAGAACTGGGGTGATGTGCTCTAATTTGTTGGTTCTAGTGAGGACACAAGCAGTGGCGCTCTACATCAGGTGCAGCTGTCTAATTGACTTTTTAGGCAGACCTGTGAGAACGCTGTTGCAGTAATCAATCCGACTAAAGATAAACGCATGGATGAGTTTTTTGAGGGCCTGTTGCGACATCAGTCCTGTAATTCTATAAATTTATTTCAGGTGATAGAAGGTTGACGTTGTTATTGTCTTTATGTGACCCTGGAGGTCCAGGTCTGAGTCCATAACTACGCCTAGATTTCGGGCCTGATCAGTAGTTTTTAGCTGTATTAATTGAAGCTGTGTGCTGACTCTTGATCGTTCCTTTTTTGGTCCTAAAGTAATTAATTCTGTTTAGTTTCTATTCAGCTGGAAAAAGTTATGGCACATCTAGCCATTGATTTGCTCGATGCATTTACTTAGGGTTTGGATGGGTTCAAAGTCACCTGGTGACATTGTAATGTAGAGCTGAGTATCATCTGCATAGTTATGGTAGCTAATCTTATTGGTTGTTATAATTTGGGCTAGTGGAAGCATGTAGATATTAAATAAGAGGGGCCCCAAGTATGGAGCCCTGGGGCACCCCACATGTGATTTCTGTTCATTCTGGTGAAAAGTTTCCTATTGAAATAAAGAAGTCCCTGTTCTTTAGGTAAGACTCAAACCAGCCAAGTACTGTACCAGAGAGTCCGACCCAACTCTCCAGTTGTTCCAATAATATATCATGATCAACAGTGTCAGATGCTGTACTGAGGTCCAACAGTACCAGCATTGTGGTTCTACCACAGTCTGTATTTATGCAGATCTCGTTGAAAACTTTTACAAGGGCAGTCTCAGTGCTGTGGTGAGCACGAAAACCTGACTGAAAAACTTCAAAGCGGTTGGTCGTTGTCATGAAGTTATTTAACTGCTGAAACACAGTTTTTTCAATAATTTTACTGATGAAAGGTAGATTAGAAATTGGCCTGTAGTTCTGCATTAATGTGTTGTCCAGGTTGTTCTTTTTTAGCAGTGGTTTAATAACTGCTGTTTTTAAAGCCTGGGGGAAGACACCTAACAGGAAGGATGAGTTAACAATTTTAATCAGATCAGACCCAATGACAGGGAAAACTTTCTTAAGGAAAGCTGTGAGTAGGATATCAAGACAGCAGGAGGAGGAGCTTACTTGGTTAATGATTTCTTCTAGTTTTTTTTTTGTTTAATTCCTGGAACTCTGACATTTTTTCTACATTGGTGTTAGTTGGGTATAACATTGGTAATCGGTTCAGTGCTGCGGCACAGATCAACCGTCTAATTGTTAGAATCTTTTCAGTGAAAAAGCTGGCAAATTAATTGCAGGCCCTGGTAGAATTTAGTTCAGGGGCTACTGTCACAGGAGGATTAGTTAGTCTTTCCACTGTTGCAAACAGAGTCTGTGCATTATTAATGTTTCTGTTAATGATTTCAGAGAAGATAAATTCCCTAAATTATTTTAAAGATAACTAATATCTGTTCAATCTCTCTTTGTAGATCTCATAGTGAACCTGGAGTCGAGTTTTCCCGCCATTTTCTCTCAGCTCGTCGACACTCCATTTTTTAACTACGTACCAGTGGATTGCTTGTCCACGGAGCCTTCTTTCTACCTGAGACCACTTTCACTTTAGTCGGAGCAATCGAATCAATGATGTCTGGGATTTTCACGAGGAAATTATTAACCAGTTTGTTCACTGAGTTGGAGTTGGGAGATGAGGGGGTGGAAGGGTCAATACTTTAAAGATTTCAACAAAACTGTCCCCGAGAAAACGCTTTTTTACAGTTATCTCACTGTGGCTAGATAGTTTAGCAGAGATGGTACTTTCAAAGAAAACAGAAATGGTCAGATAGCGCAATATCAATTACCGAGATGTCAGATATATTTAAACCTTTGCAGATAATTAACTCCAGAGTGTGTCCTCTATTGTGTGTTGGTTGTTTGACATGGTGGGGCAGGCCGAAGTTGTGAAGAGTGTCACTTAATGTTTTTGCTAGTCTATCCTGGGTGTTGTCAGTATAGATGTTGAAGTTAATTGGTCATAATCGACATATATTACAAAAAGAAGGTCGCTGAAATCATTAAAGAAGTTAGAGTTAAGTTTTGAGGGTTTATGTAAATTGAGCTTTTTTAGGCTCATTTCTCTGGTTGGCTAGGTATTCAAAAGAGTCAAATATGCCCAGGGATACCTTTTTAAAGTTCATTGAGTTCTGAAAAATGGTGGCTACACCTCCACCTCATCTGTGTTTCCTGCTCTCACTTAAGAAGTTGTAATTTGGAGGAGAAGATTCTATCAATACAGATGTGTCATTATTTAAATCTAGCCAGGTTCATGATAAAAAAGGGCATGTATTTCATGTTCAGTGATGAATTCAATGATTAGGAGTGACTTTCCTGATAAAAACCTAATATTTATTAAAGCCAATTTAAGTGATTTGATAATCAGTAGCTGAACCTTCTGATAGGTGATAAATTTGAGATTTGTTTTATTATAAGTGCGTTTGGCTTTAATTTTTTGTTTTCTCTTGCTTTTAATGACTTGAATGATTTTTTCGAGGTGGTCGGACAACTTCTGGGAGACGGTGGGAGTAGAATTACTGTCCGGTTCCCTTGCAAATCAGATATCCGTTATTACCAGTTCAGGCTTTGGCAGAGTACACCCATTAGCCGACATTAAAGTCAATGGAACGTTTCCACCAGGCGCGAAGCAGCACGAATCGGACGCATCTTGGAAGCGTCGTGTCGCGGCCCTCTTCTAAATTTACGGGGCAGGTCTATTTTTTACGCTCTACGCTTCTAAAATGCGTCAGTCTCAGCAGTTTAGATAGGGCCAGACAGGAAATCAGGCACGGAAGCAGGGAAAATAATCAAGATATTTTCAAAATAAGTAAAGACTCGGTGTCAGGTTACCGCCCCCCCCCTCCTGACGAGGCTGCTCTGTACAAATACATGTGCAGAAAACTGCATAGCGCCAAATCAGAAAATATTTTACCATGAGCAACATTTCTAACAGAAATCATTGGATTGTAGAAAAATTACAACAAAAAATGTGAGGCCAATGATAAGAATTTATCTTTGTAAAATGAAGGAATTCACAAAGGCAAACGTTGGCTTATGCATAATTTTCTTTAGCTGGCCTTTTGGCAGCGAACTAGTTATCCTTAGTAAGCACATTGACTAAGGAAATTCATAAAGATTAATAACATAAAAGCAAAAAAATTACTTTTTAATTACACAGCACACCCCTAAAAAAGAAAATTAAATAACTGCAAACCTGATGTGGGAAACACTAATATAGCAATGTTGTTATAGCAATGTTAAAATTGGATTTGTTTTGTTCTCTTCTGTTGATTTAAAAAAAAGAAAAAAATACATAGTTTGACCCTGATTATTTCTTTAACTCCTGCAGAACTCCACAATATGCCCCATTGGAGAACTGCTGCTTTAGACAGGAAGGCTGAATGCTTCCGTTGTTGGTAAACTTGTTGATTTGGTTTTATTGACCGCTTGTTTGTGTTATATTATTGTATTACTATATATGAGACTTGTTTTCTGTTGATTTCTTGGACAGTTTGATTTGATTTAATAATTTTGTAGAAGGAAGCAAAGATTAGCTGCAGACATGGAAGGAGCCAGCAGCAGCAGAGCTTTTCCAATCACACATGGAAATTGGTCACAGTTGTTTAATTCTACTTAAATACTTTTGTACCCGTCTTGATGCATCATGACGTAATGTAGCCCAGTTGTTTGCATAAAAATATTTAGTTTGTGTTTTTTATTATTAGTTAATCATACTTTGCACACTTAATTCTGATGTCAAGATTTTGTAGAGGGTAGGAGAGATGTCCTAAAGAGAGGAGCTGGAGCTGCAGCTCCAGCAGAAGCACCAGCAACATCATTAGACATGCGAACAGGTAACAATTAAATATTCTAACATTGTGTTATAGATAAATGACAAGAAAAGGTCTTTTAATTCCAACTATCATAATGTCTATTAAAATAGAGGTGGAAGCAACTTCAAAATGGGTCAATAACAGTCCATCATTGAAGAAACACTTCACTGAAATAAGTAAAGCTTTCCTTGACCTTATTTGCTCATTTACCATTTTGGCATTATTGACAGAGCCGAACAGACTATCCAAGACAGTAACAATGATGAGAGAAAACCAAGTGATGAGAGGAAGAACAGGAGAGAGACAACAGCTAGAGTTAAATACAGAGACAGCACTAGGTGAATAGTGTATGAATGATAGTATGTCCACAGTGTTTATGAGCAATCTAATTCTAAATAAAAGAAAATTTGGGGAGTTTACTGGTGGAATGAGAGAGATGTAAAAAGAAAAGACATATTGGGAAAAAGAAAGGGACATTCAAGTAAAGAAGAGAAAAGGGAGACCAACAGAAGCAAGTGAAGAAAGATTAATCGAACTTAATAATTGCTTGATTTTTCCTTTTTAAGATGTAATTTTCCAAATCACAAAACATTGAACAGAACATTAAATACTAAATGGAACATTAGATATAAAATTATAAGCTATTGTATATGAGATGACACATTACACTGTTTTGACATGCGTGCATTGAAAACAAATTGTAATTTCGGCAAGTTACTATGTATTGTACAGTCTTTATTCTATTGTACCCATTGACTGTATATACATATATTTGTACCTTTTTACAAAAATATCACATCTTGTCTGGGGTTAGCCCAGGTACTCATTAAAGGCTGGAGACGCCCCTGTGCTGGACCAATACGGAATAACTGTCATCATGCATTCATTCCTGTTTGGCTTTTTCTTGGACGTTCTTTTGGCAATTCTGGCTGCAGCGCCACCTCACGCAAGGGGGATATACAGCATGTGAAAGGTTTAGTTTGTTTGTCAAAAGTGCAATGTGAACACGAACCGCACCAGTTCAAAGTTGCAACAATGTTGCAAAATCGGTCCCCAAAAATCGGTCCCCAATCGTACCAAGTCCAGCAGACTAACAGGTGTGAAAACGCCCTTAAATACACTAGGTAAGTAGGTTGGTGCATTTTTGTTAGATAAGAACTGGAGGATGTTTTTGTTTGTTGTTTCCCTTTTAGACTAGAAGACAGTTAGGGCCGGTTTTGTTTTATTTGTTTCTTTGATTTGGCACCACCTAACTTTCCCGTTCTTCCCCACAGTTTGTGCAGCCTTCAGTATTTGGAGTAAAAATTATTCTTATTTCACCTTAGCAAGGACTTTATTTGTGATTGGAGTGTGGCTGACCCCCCTTTCCAACCAGGGGTTGTAACAGTTTTATTTAGATAGTAAAAAAGGCTTTTTTTATCACAAAGTGTCATTTCATCGCCACACCATGTACCAGAAAACAAAGGTAACTGCACGTAGGGTTCAGACCTCATTGAAAAAAATCACAACTTTTTAATTGGAAATATACATGGGTCCACCCATTTATTAAACTGCCATGATTTCCATGTTTCTGCCATGTTTCATGCTGTTCCTCTGCACCTCCCACTCATCCTGTATAGCCAATTTCTCCTGCCTGTGCTGCTGCCTATGATAAATGGCCTGCATTTGTATAGCGCTTTTTCAGTCAGAGGACCATAAAGCGCTTCACATTACATCTACCCATTCACGCGCACATTCACGCGCAGATTGTCGCCAGCTAAAACACCGTAGCAACAGCTGCCCTGAGGCACAATGAAAGAGGAAACAGTCGCCACCGGCTCCTTTGACCACCACTAGCAGGCAAGGTGGGTGAAGTGTCTTGCCCAAGGACACGATGACCAAGACAGATGGAGCGGGGATTCGAATTGGCAACCCTTATATTATTACCATTATTTTTATTCCTACCACCTGAGCCACGGTCGCCTATATAAACTCCTGCTCTGCACTCCCTCATTGCAAGATTGTCTGTCATTCTACTGGTTACAGCCTTCAAGCATTACTTGTCTAAGTCCCGGTTTGTGTACCTGACCTATTTTCTGCTGTCTGCCCACTGGCTTAGTCTGCTCGTCTGTATTGACTCTGATTCTGGCTCTGATCCTTGCCTCATGTATCTGCACTCCAATTATTGCCTCACAGTTTCCCCTTCCTGTTCTGCCTCCCTACCTGCCCTGTCACTGACTTAGTCAATTTCTCTTACTATGCCATCTTAAAACAACTACCCACCAAAATGTTACTTCTGTTCATGTAAAGACTGTGTTTAGAATTTGAACTTAAATTACTCCAATATGATCTTTCTAATAAGATTATTACCACTATATAGCAACACAGATGAATTGAGATTAAATGTAATACTTCTTCATTACAATTACTAGGAAGCTCTTTAACTCACCTTGACCATGCTTGCCCTTTTGAGTAAGGATAAAGATATATATATAAAGCCAATATGATGTTCTTGTTTCCCTGCATCCCATTAGTCTCTGTTTACCACAGCTAGCCACAATAGAAACTTAGAAATGTACAGTATGAATACTTTTGGGCTTGTCTGTTGCATTTTTGAGCTCCAGATTAATGGTTTGCTTTTATGGACCTAACGATTAATTGAATCAGTTGGGAGAGCAAGGCAGTACCAGCCACTTTAACAACAGATTCTGTTTCTGTTTCTAATGCTGCTTGAAAACCAAACCAAGTTGAATAACTGAAAAATAACCAGAGCTTATAAAGGAAACAGAGCAGGTGGAACACATGAAATTACTCAGTCAGCGCAGATGAGTGGCATGAGTGGTGGTGCTGGCCAAGTGTCAACAAAAAATAGAAAACTGATGAAGACAAATCAATCTAGAGCCTAGATTAACCGAAGGGGAAAAAACAGGCAGACAGATCTGAAGCGATCTAAGATATTTTCTGCTCCCAAAGGTGCCACAATCAGTTATCAGGTTTAAGGGCAACTGCTTTTTCTCATAGGCTGGTTTGCCCTATTTCTTGAAACATTCAAATATAACAAAAAAATATGCAAAAACAAATAAAGTAGCACACCATATATAAAATATAAGACACTGTATAGATTCTGTTGTGATAACTGCAACAGATTTTCCTTTGTTCTTTGATAGTAAAAAGTTCAAAGAAGCAAACCACTAATCCTTTATTAAAGTTTGCTTTTAATGGAAACAAAACAAAAAGACTGCTTGATCATAGGCATAGACATTAGCTATAATTTTTGTTTTGTTTAACATAAACATCCCAAGATGAATAAAGCAATAACAGAAGTACAAAACCCAACATAAAAGATCTGATTAGTAGAGAAAACATTCAGCCATGTTGTCATTTGTTTGAAATAAACAGCTTGACTAATAGCAAACAATCTTAAAACATTTCAGTTCAACACAAAACTGCAAAAAATAAAAAATAAACTGATAAGCCATGTTAATGTAATTATTATTATCCTCATAATATGACAATTACTTTCAGCGATGTGTTTCACTGTCCTGTTCCAATCACGCCAAACTTAAATTTAGCTTTTAAGTCTTTAAGTCTGTGAAACAAAACAACTTCAACAGAAATAATACACAATATTTAACAATTTAAACATAACGTTATAGACAAAATATGAACCAGCTCTGAAGTCTTTTAACATTACTCAATGGCATATTCACTGTGATATGATCACAACACTGTAATGAGACTGTTAATCCTCTATGGCAGATCCTCAAATAATTAATTTGCTAATTGAGTTTATTTATTACAAAACAAGCAAATATTGTGATACTAGGTTGTCCTTACAACATATAGCCTACTGTGCTAAAGACCTTCTCATTTGATATTAAAATACAAGAGCACAGCCAGATCTCCTCTCTTCCACAGGATGGACTGTCTGAAAAGACTTTGAGTGCACGCATTTTCTTTAGAGAAGGATATGGATTGAGAAAAGGCTCTTGTTATCGATCTTGGGCTCTATAACATGGGTGAGATAACAGCTGTTTAGTTCAAGAGTTAACAAGCCCAGATGGTTTATGTAAGGAAACCTCAGATATATGATCCGTGCAGATACACAGCATTTCTGTTTATGTAAGGAGTTTGATGGACAGTCTATTAAATATGGGCACCTATGAACCAAACGGATTATATCAATATAAAACAGAACTTCAGAAAAGTGGATCTAGACAATGTACAGAACAATGTAGAACCAAACGGACATCTTGAAAATTTTCACAGCCTGAATTAAAAACAGTTTAGTGTCTTCTTAGCCTCAAAATAACTTTCTTCTCGGTTGCTAATATATGACTTTATTCTGTTTTTCTAACCCACTTCTTTAAAGGAACTGTTCAAAGTCTTGAACTAAAGGGTCCACTGACGATCTGTGTTGGACCTTCTCTGTGGATTCATCTGAAGAGGAGATCAAATAATGTGTGTTATTAGTGCATGAGTATTCAGATGTATGTGTATAGACAGAGAAACTTGCGAGACTTGCCGTTTTTCAGGAAATGATGAATAAACCAAAACAGAGTCACTATCAACACCAGATTGAGTAAATTCAAAGCGATGAAAAAGATTTTGTGACTCCTATTAGATGTCGCTGTGAAAGAGAAAAGGTGGTCATAAGAACAAATTAACATTCATCCAAAGTACATTGCCTCTCAAAAGTATTAAACGGGACATATTATGTATATATCCCTTTCTTCATCCTTTTGTGTTGCCATTTGGGCCACTGCTGCCTCTATAAACACTCTAAACATGAATGAAAACCATCCATCCTTTCATATGTTCAGTCAGAAATCTTGTTCTTCTACGAGCCATTTGAAAAAGTGCTTTACTTTGACGTCACAATCAGTGACATGTGCAAATGACTGTCCCTCACCTATCAAACCCTGTCCCTTACATGTCAAACCCCGCCAACCAATTCCAAATCCCTGCCCTTCTCATATGTGGAAAACCCACAGCCTGATAACAAAATAAGTGGGCCATGGTCTGAAACAGCTAATTTGCTTAAAAGTGACAGGACCATCTAAACCGAACATTCTGAAAGGGACTGAACCAGTAAAGTATTGAGCAGGTGAGATCGCTTTATGTGAGAGTGATTTTTCGCAAAGAACTTCATTAACATCAGACAAAGCGCAGCCCAAAAGACCCCTATGATGAAAGACAGCAATGGACTCAGTGTTCCCTCGCTTGGACGTGGGTCACCAGGGCCCCTCTCTGGAACCAGGCGTGGAGGGGGCATGTTGGTGAGAGTCTGGTTGCTTGACCTTTGCTCATGGGGCCTGGCTGGGCTCAAGCCAAAGAGGCAACATGGGCCTATGAGCTCACCACCTGTGGGAGGGGCCATAGTGGTCGGGTGCAATGTGAGATGGGTGGTAACCAAAGGCGGGGACCTTTGGCTACAGAAGCTGGCACTTGGGATGTGGGACGTCACCTCTCTGGTGGGGAAGGAGCCTGAGCTAGTGTGCGAGGTCATGAGGATCCGATTGGACATCGTTGGACTTACCTCAACGCACTGCTCTTGAACCAGTCTCTTCGAGAGGGGATGAACTTACTACTTGTTGCCCCCCATCTTGGTGCTTGAATGTTGGGGTGAACAAGAGGGTGGCCTCCCTCTGCCTACGGGTTGGGGGGGTCCTGACTGTTTTTTGCACCTATGTGCCAAACGACAGATCAGATTACCAACCCTTTTTGGAGTCCTTGGAGGGGGTGTTGAATATTGCTCCTCCCTGAGAATCCCATGTTCTACTGGGGGAATTCAACACTCACATGGACAATAACAGTGAGACCTAGAGAGGTGTGGTTGGAAGGAATACAGGTGTCAAACTCCAGGGCCCTCATTTATCAAACGTTTGTAAAAACTGTCCTATATTCTGTCCTACGAATTAAATTTAGAATGTTTGTATGAACAGTCAAAAGCTTACAAAATTTGTGGTGGCCACTCATACGAATTTCCCTTCGCAATCATCTGTTGATAAATCCCACATGTCCATACCTAGGTGCTCATGCCGTTCACAGTCACAGGCATACAGAAACGCCCTCAATTAACCATATTTGCTCACACCACATCTTCTGACACATGCATTAAATCCTTGCATTCTTCCCAAAGATAATGGCCAAGAGAGTGAAAAAAGGAATTTCAGTGACACTGAGATCGAGGTGAAACATAAGTGGGGCAAAAAAAAAGTATTTTTCAAAATTGTTTTAGTTAATGTAAATTAATTTTAACTTTGATAGTTTTTGGCTCCTATTATCAGCGCTTCCTCTGCATCATGTATAGTTTCATCCGATCTGCCGCGTCATGTTTTGGAAACTTGGGTGAAGAGAGGGGTGGAGTTGTCCACTGACCACTACCTGGTGGTCAGGTCTTAGAGGGCCAAACTTGTTATGAGGGTCTGGTGGAAACATCTGGTGGAGTCTCATGTCAGAAGGAGCTTCAACTCTTGCCTCAGGCAAAGCTTTGAACACCTCCTGGGGAAGGCAGGGGAGATTGAGGGGATGACCGGAGCTGTGGCCATGAGATGGTGGGTCTCAGTCGCAGCGGCAACCCTCAAACCCGCTGGCGGACATCGGCGGCGAAGTATGCTGTCAAGCTGAAGAAGGAGTCCTATCGGGTCTTTTTGACCTGTGGGACCCTGGAAGCAGCCGATAGGTACGGGCAGGCCAAGCGAAATGCAGTTCGGACAGTCACTGAGGCAAAAACTCTTACATAGGAGGAGTTCAATGAAGCCACGGAGAACGACTTCTGTTCGGCTTAGAGGAGATTCTGGTCCGTCATTCGGCGTCTCAAGAGGGGGAAGCAGTACACCACCAACACTGTTTATAGTGGGAATGGTGTGCTCCTGACCTCAGCTCAAGACATCCTGCCTTGGTGGATGGAATACTTCAAAGACCTCCTCAATCCCACCAGCACGCCTTCCAATCTGGAAGCAGAGTCTGAGGACATTGGGTCGGACTCTCCAATCTCTCATCGAGGTGGATAAAAAGCTACTCGGTGGTAAGGCCCCTGGGGTGGATGAGATTTGCCCGGAGTTCCTTGACCCCCAATTTCTACTGCATGCGCTCCGCTTCGCCACGCACTCTGTAGCAAAAACGCTCCCATTGTAGTCAATGAGTGCATTCCCACTGCCGCAGCTGAGCAGCGCCGGGCGCAGCCGTTTCACCATCTAGCAAAAATAGGATCGATTCTATTTTTGCCGGACGCCGGAGCAAGTCCGCAGTCAATCTACACAAATCACTAAGCACCAACAGGATATAGAACAACCAGATTTCTTTTAAGATAGACTTTTTTTTGTTTGTTTGTTTTTTTGGTTCATTATAAATCATGCTTTTTATTCCTGTACTTTTACTTTTTCTGTACCCTGCTGTAATGCTTTTGATGTTTTATGTAAAGCACTTTGAATTGTCCTGTAACTTGAATTGTGCTATACAAATAAACTTGCCTTGCCTTGCCTTTCCGGGTGTGTATCAAAATAAATCCATAAAGACGGAATGGAATTTTTTGTATGCATAGCTATATTAATATAAACCCTCGTATATTTATACATATGTTATTCAAAATATCTTGACACAATAACAGAGAATAACTGTTCTTTTCTGTTTGTCTTCCACGGAATGAAGAATTTTGTTCTGACTTCCGCATTTATTACGGGCTTTTATCGCAATAACTCGCAATTCTCGCACATTCTTCTTTGAGCACCTCTGGGCTGCGGACCAGAGCGGATCTAGAGTGCATGCAGTGGAAATTGCAAACGGCTGCGAAGTGCGTGGCGGACCGGAGCGCATGCAGTGGAAATTGGGGGTAAGGCTCTGGATGTTGTGGATTAACACAGCTCTGCAATATTGCGTGGACATTGGGGGCAGTTCCCTTCGATTGGCAGACCAGGGTAGTGGTCCCTCTGTTTAAAAAGTGGGACCGCAGAGTGTGTTCCAACTACAGGGGGATCACACTTCTGAGACTCCCTGGTGAAGTCTATTTGGGAGTTCTGGAGAACAGATAGTCAAACCTCGGAAAAAGGTAGAGTCCCTTCTCCAAGTCGGGGACAAGGTCCTGCCCCAAGTGGAGGAGTTTAAAGTGCCCTGGGAATGAAATTCCCCGCGACGTTTGGGCCCTTTTTAGTCACACTCTAAGTATCTTAGCACTGTATCAAAGGATTGTTTGCCATAACTCAGCGTTGTTGTAGAATTGCAGCCCCTGCTAGGTGGCCCTTCTGTTAGCATTAGCACAGAACGACCGAGTTTTGGTGGGCGGGGCCCAAGCCCCGTGCCTCTATTGTCAATTGAGTCCCTAACGTCCGCATCTGATGAAACATTGACAGACATGCATTTGCGCACCACAAATTGCCCAAATTCCAATATTATGTATGAAATGTAATTAGGTTTTGGCCTTATTATATTGTGTGTTGAATCTGTTTACAAATTACAGGCCTAATAAAATATTTGATCATCCATCCACACATCCATCCGTCCTCATTACTTTTCTAGCTTCACCACGACAGTAATGGCTCAGTTATCTGCTACTGTAATTATGTAATGGCATTTCAATTTCATCCGGAATCTGATCCGGACGGCGAGGCACCTGAGGAGGAAACAGAAAGGTAGAGGACGTCTTCCACAGGTGATCCAGACAGACGTGCTTTGCACGGAGGGGAGGGGCTGTGTGTGTGTGTGTGTGTGTATGTTTGTGCGAGAGAGACGTGAGTGACAGAGAGATGAAGAGAGAGCAGGGAAAGGAAATGCTGAACGAATACGCTGCGTGTTTTAAATTGCGTAAAAAATAAAAACGAAACGCAATATGTGACAGTCGGTGTTGATTTTTATTTTATTTTTTTGGGCAGTGTGGACCTGTGGTGGTCGAAGTTTAATCTGTGGCACACTGCCACAGATTCTGCATGTTTGGGAAACACTGGTATAAAACAGCTGAAGGACATTATTGCGGAATTATACTTACTTGTATAGGGGTATTTGCTGGTTCACGGAGAGTTGGTATTGAACCTGGTAAAAGTTTAAGACGATCTGCGAATCCACTGCTGTATTGTCCCAAGTTAATAAAACATTCGTCAGAGAAATGTTTGCCACAAACGACCACGCGCTTCGGGAGTCGGTCGGGTACATTCCCTGCATAAATAAAGTCCATCCACAAGCTTTTCAGTGGCTCAGAAGAGGGGAGGACAGTGTCGATGCGGTCTGGACTCTGTCGGTTTGTTGTTTGCCTTTTACCGTAGCTCTTGTTGTTTAGGTTCTAATACGCGCTGCGGGGGGAGGGACTTAAAGAGTGTAGTTCAGAGAAGGGGGTAATTGGCTGGAACTCAATGACGTCATATGCCGAAACGTGTGGTCATTTGTCGAACTGCAAAACAGCCCGTTTCTGAGTGCTACTTTCACTATGTAGGCAGACATACCTGGGAACAAAGGAAACACTAATCAGTAATTTGAACCCCTTAGGGGACATAGGCAGGCTGGGGAAACTAAAAAATATGACCAAAAAATGCAAATTTCATGCCAGGGGCACTTTAAGTATCTTGGAGTCTTGTTCACAAATTAGGGAAAAATGGAGCGTGAGATTGATAGGCAGATTGATGAGGCATCTGCAGGGATGCGGGTGCTGTACTGGTCTATCGTGGTGAACAGAGAGCTGAGCCAAAAGGCGAAGCTCTTGATTTACCATTTGATCTACATTGCTACCCTCTCATTTACTCACAAGCTCTAGGTAGTGACAGAAAGAATGAGATCACAGATACAAGCAGCTAAAATGAGTTTCCTCTGCAGGGTGTCTGGGGTCTCCCTTGGAGAAAGGGTGTGAAGCTCAGTCATCCGGGATGGGGTGGCTCAGGCATCTGGTCAGGATCCCTCCTGGACACTTCCCTGGTGAAGGCACATCCCAGAGGAAGACCAGGACAAGGACTATATTTCGTGGGTGGCCTGGGAACGCCTTGGTATTCCCCCTGAAGATTGGCCCAAGTGGCTAGAGAGAGAGCACTCTGGGTCTCTCTGCTTAAGCTACTCTGCCTGTGCCTGACTCTAGATGAGCGGAAGATAATGGATGCATGGAAGAATGGAACTTCATTAACATGTTTTGCACAGACTATAGACCTATTATAACTTGCTTAAAAAGAGCCATAATATGTCCCCTTTAATGCCCCTTGTACGTTTTTTTTACTTTAAAAGCCTTATCTAACCACCAAGCACCTATTTAGGGCTTTTTGGGGTAAGAAAAAGATTTTGATATGTGTGCTTTTTTAAAACAGAAATATGACATGGGAATGGAAATATCTTACATACAAAGTAGTCTGTGTGGCAAAGAACCTAACCCTGCATATATTCCTGGAAACAAAATCCATTACGGAAAAAAAATGGCAGGGAAGCTTGCCAGAAATTATAGGAGAATTAATGGAACAAAAATAAAAGGCAAAACTAGAGGAAACCCCAATCAGGCTTTAAAAAGCCTTAGACTAGGGTGAAAGTTGACTTTCCAGCAGGATAATGATCCAAAACTAATTTGGACTGGCTAAAATCAAAGTATATTCATATGTTCAAATGGTGGACCTTTAAGTGCAGACCCAAACTTGTCTGAGAATCTGCAGCAAAACTTGAACAAATTGTCTTCACAGATGCTCTACATGTAATCTGACTAAGCCTGAGGCATTTTGCAATTAATTATGGGCCAAAAATATCTGTCTTGAGATGTGGAAAGGTAGTAGAGACATACTGTAAGTCAGAAGACTTGCAGTTGTAATTCCAGCAAAATACAATTCTACAAATTGTCAACTCATAGGGACTAAATTCAAATGTGTTACAAACTTTTCATATTTCTATTTGTAAAATCCCAATCTCAATAGGATGCACTGAGGTGTTTGGCTGTAATGTGACAAAATCTTCAAGGGGGAATTAATACTTTGCAAAACACTGTATTTTTAATCATCTGGGTGCTGCAGATTTTCACATTGACCTTATTTTCAACATTCAAGTGTCATTGATTCCCTTAAAATCCTTACCTGTTCTCACATTTAATGTTGCAGGAATATCTTGAAGAATCTGTTTCTTGTGAGTCATATAGTCAAGACGATCGATAACAGCAGAAACCTGTATGAAATACTCTGAGGCTGCAGTTAAGTTGGAGATGTTGATGCTCATAAGGGATGAGCCATTGGTGTAGGGGTGGAAGAGTGTCTCACAAATTAAGCTGCATAGTGTTACGTTGTAATAGTGGGAAGTCATCTGCATGAGTGCAGAGATGTTCCAGCTTAGATTTACCTGATTGATGCTTACATAGTCTATGGCCACTGACTGAGGGGAAACAGGCCCTGGAAGATGAACAAGGAGTTTTTGCATTTTACTTCAAATCAGTTCCACACCATATTTTAATGACTCAGAAACATCACAGGTTTCACTACTTTAACAATGATTGCTTCACTTTATTTATATCTTCTACAGTTCACATTTTTTAGCAAGAAAGTCCAAGACAAGAGCCTTAAAAGGAAATGAGTTCAATTAATTACATCCAAGAAAATAATATAAATTATTTTGTATCAAATATTAGGTAAATTGGGTAAAACTGTGTCTTTGTGATTTGTAGTTTCATGCAAGAAAGGTCGGCAGAAATTATCAAGAAGTTCTTCAATTTAAAATGTCTTACCCTGACATACAATCTTGTGCTGCTCATCACACAAACGAGCCAGTAGCTTGTCACTTTTCACACTCATGGCCTCCAAACTTACACAGTAGCCCTCATCATTATTGTTGTACCAGTGATTGTAGCTCAGCTCTTCCCCACTGGTCCACATCCAGCCAGTGCTCTGCCTATGCAGACCAAGCCAAAAGTTAGCACTGTTGGTTGGAATGGCATTGAGGAGATCAAAGTATTCCTGCTCTGTGCTCAAGACGGCAAGGTCCACATAATGGCTCTGACAGAACTCACGGCCTCCGACCCAGGACATGAGCATTTCGACAAAAAAGTAATGTGAGGAGATCTGGTCTGCTGATAAGCCATGGCACACCACTAAAACAAGAGATCAAGCAGAGAACAAAATACTTTTATGTGTATTAAATCTTAAGCTTTACATTCAACATGGTATGCAGTTATTTGCAACTAAGCTAAAGCAAATTGATTTGAGGAAAGAAAATAAGCCCAACCGACAAGAAAAAGATGCAAAATTACAGTAACCGCATTCAAAAGAACAACAGAACAGTTACATTTCTACAGAACTTTGCCAAAAGATCTTCGACACCAGTAATACAGAGGACAAAACATGAAGTTTACCATGCATGCTTTTCTTTCTGTTTCTGCTAACATTAACAGCTGTGATAGATAATGCAATCTACCTTAATGCCTTTGCAGACAGTACAGATATGCAACTGATGAGCAACCATTAATTAATTAATAGAGTTCTTTGACATAACCATTGAACAAACAACAATGTAAAACCCAGAGTTTTCTTAGTCTTCACGGAAAATTACATTGCAAAAGGCAACACATTTGGAGAACTACATCAGTCAATGTATAATGTGAAAACTTAACCCCCCCCCCCCCCTCTATCTGCAGGAACAAGTGGGTATAGGAATGTAGGAATGGTTGGATGGATACAGATGAGCTCATGTCTGCACAAAGATTGCCTAGACTACCGAGGTCAATGGCAGGATATTGAAGACAACAAAGTTGGACCATGGTTAAAATAACCAGTTGAACCTTTGCATATTAGTTTCTAATTTTAGGAAAACAAAACCTTGTTAAATAAGACAATTAGAAATGACATCATGAAGTGGACAGATCTAAACATTAAACGTGTTAAATATACATACATTGAGCCTTCTTTAATTACCACTCCTGCCACCTATACTGTGTGTCATGGCAAAAATACTTGAAACAGTGCCCCAACCCCAGAAATCTGACCTTTTTTATCTCACTTTATAGTATACATTAAGAAAAAAATACGTTTCTAACAACACCCAGTAAATACAATGACAGATTACATTACATTTCTGACCCAAGTAAAGAAAGTTGTTGTTACCCAGAACAGCCAGCTGCTGGAGTATCTGCGTCTCATTGGAAAACATACAGTAGTATCCGTGTGCTATCATAGAAGGTGATATGCACCACTTCCTCTTTTTTCCCTAAAGCTCAACAAGTGTTGTCTAGTTACTCACAAATATGATCCAGTGTGCTCATACTCTCACCTCCTCATGTGCCTAAAACACTTCGTGCTTTGGAATTTTTTTAAATGAGGTCACTATGCGTGATTACGCAAGAGAAATGGGAAAAAGGGGAGTGTCCATGGTTAACATATAACCTCTTTCAGGGAGCTTTCTGGGATGTTAACAATACAGACTATTGTTTCTCATTCCCAAAACTGATGTTTTCTCTCTCTCTCTCGCTCTCTCTCTCTCTCTCTCTCTCTCTCTCTCTCTCTCTCTCTATATATATATATATATATATATATATATATATATATATATGCTAGTATATATAGTTAGGGATATTTTTATTACATGAGTGCTATTCCTATTCGGTCTGAATTGTAATGAAAGAAGTAAAAGTATTCTTTGATATTACTGATAATGAATGAGAAGAAACACCATTTTCATTTGTGTAATATTTATTACCCAAAAAATGTAGACAATAACAAGGGTAGACCCAAATAACACAAATTGACTATGTCAGTAGCGGGTGTTTCCACCATTTGCTGCAAGGAGAGCTTGACAGCGACGTCTCATGCTCCTCACTAGCCTCATGATGTTGTCCTGAGGAAATGCGTTCCACTCTTCCACAACCCAGTTCTGCCAGGTCACGTGGGGTTGGAGTACGATCATCCAGTCTCTGCTTCAGCTGGTCCTAAATGTGCTCTATGGGGTTCAGGTCAGGTGACATTGCTGGCCATACCATATGAGGCACTCCAACTTCCTGAAGTCGAGCTGTGACAATTCTGGCACGATGTGGTGGAGCTGACGACCATAATTTCTGTGCAAGCTGAACCGACACTCTTCAGTGAACAGAACGGTAGACCACTGCTGCATTGTCCAGGTCACATGGTCTTGTGCCCACTGCAAACGTTCACAGTGGTGTCTTGGTGTCAGGGGAGTCACCCGCAACTGTCGTCTAGCATTCAAGCCAACGTGGTGGGGTCAGTTGCGAATGGTTTGTCTGGAAACCCTAGTACCCCTCACATCTCGTAAATGGGCCTGCAGCTGTGTGGCAGTTGCATGACGATGTCTGAGTGCATAGGTCCTTAGGTACTGGTCATAGTTGCGGTCTGTCACTCGTGGGGCTCCACTCCCGAGTCTGTCACGAACTCTGCCAGTAGTTCTGTGTATTGATACAAGTCTACTCATGACACTTTGAGACACACCCAGTTCACGTGCAACATCTGACTGCCTGCTACCGATCTGAAGGCGCGCAATGGCCAGGTGGCGCTTCTCATCTGTTAAGTGACGTTGTGTTCTAATGGCTGATTGAAGGATAAAGTTGGAATGACTTACTGACAATACCAGCTTTTTAAACCCACAGAATGTTGAAATTGATGCCACATTGAAAAGGGTTGTCTTTTGTATTTTTTTGGTGTTGGCCCCAATATATAAGACTCACTGTACACAGTGAGACCATTACGTGGAAAACACAAAATGAGGTGTGTCTATCACCCCAATACAATTGCTTCCCTATCCCAAAAATCTCTGAAGTGAAACAAACACGTTATGTATGACATCCACTGAGACTCTCACGATATCCCTAACTTATTGTGAGTAGTATATATACAGCTATATATATGACGTGGCCATCCCTTGGGGGAAACACTGCCTGATAGTGATTATAAACCTGAGAACACTGAATTCTTATCAGCAGGTTGTCATCAGTGAAAGCTGTTTGAATCATCTGAACAACATTGGTGTGAATGAACAGCAGGAAGGAGAGAGGTGAGCTTTAAAGGGAGCTGCTAAAAATACTTTCAGGTATCTCCACCCAGCAGTCTATTTTGGGATCCAGCAGTGAGAACAAAGGTTAATCTGAGTGTGAAATCCTATCCTGAGCAAACAAAGCATGTTGAAAAGCTTGAATTGTTCATGCAGGGAAAATATTGAACAAAATGTCTCTGTAGGTTGACCAAAACCTTGATCAACTATAAAATAAACCATCTAATGAGCTAAAATACATGCCACATGCAATTTCAATTACATTTGGGGTAAGCTTCACAGTATATTTTACAGAGATAAACATTATTATGCAATAGTTATTGCAGGACAATCTTTACACAATTCCTGCAACACTCAAAGTTTATTTTTTGCACCATAGGCTTGTTGGATCAATTGTAAAGATCTTCACTCTGCTTTTTGAAAGTCAAAGTGAGGGACAGCTCAATAGAAAAACAAGCCGCAGTGTATAGTGAAATTAGTAAAATGAGTTACTGAAATAAATGAACTTTTCAAAATGATTTTAATTTATTGAATATGAATGCTTTTTAGCTGATACAGAACAGCAGGGGGAACAGAGCTTCATTTGACTGATTTTACTGTTTACTGATTTTTGATACTTTTTAAAACAAAACTCACCTCACACTCATCCCCTTGCCAATCTTCTTCACCAACAATGACAAAGATCTTTCCTTGTTAAATATCCACAGTTCAATCTTCAGGCCTATTTTCCATCTCTTCCCCCTAATTTTTAAACTCATTCCTTGAAAAGTGTCTAATGCTCCATATCTGTATTTTCAGTCTGAAACCATCGTGCAGTCTCTTTCTTATTTAACTACAGATCCCAGAGGCAGAAGCTCTGGTCGGCTCCAGCTGAGAAGATGTGAGCGTTGTCAGGGTTTATGGCCAAGTGCAGAACTCGATGTGAATGACCTTAAAAGACAAAAACAAAATTACACTTTCATCATTAAAATCCTTGAGTTGCTTTTGAATGTATTATATGTCCATCTTGCAACATAGCATGTAAAGCACATTTTGATTGCAGCATATTTTTTTAAAAGAGGGGGGCAAGAAATCAGTGATGACACATTTAGTTAGTTCCTGAAATGATTATACAGTAAAACACTATCAGACACCCAGAGCAATATGACATCAAGGTTTTTATTTTTAATTAATAATATACATGGTGGCTGACAAACATCAGCTGGCCGCTGATTATGGAGCCTGATTCATTGACCTTCTGTACTATTAGTAACACTTGCTTGTGAATAAAACACTTTTATATACATCATACAGCTAAATAACATAGTTTCCACAATTTTTCTAATTATATTCACCACTCAAAATACCATAGAGACACACTCACAAACGCACACACATTCATGCACCGATACACAGGTTGATCCCAAGGAACTTGGAATGACGTGCCTTGCTGAGATGCACATCGACATGAAGCTGGAATCAAACCCTCAGCTCTTACAGAATGTAAGACTACTACTCTACCAACTGAGTCACAGTTGCCCCTAAAATATCTCATATTTTTAAACAATCTGCAGTACTTGTTCCACATGTACTGCTTTTGCAAAGTTTTTAAGTAAATTTTGAAGGATGCAATATTCAATATATAATATTGATAATACATACTGTAGCCTTCAAAAGTGCACATGCTTCTTCTAAAATACTAGGTTTATGTGATATAAAAAGTTAGACTACTGTAAATAATAATTGAGACTTTAAAACATTGTTACATACAAAACTCACAAAAGATTTGACTTTCTGATAAAATTACTGAATGTGTTTAAAATGCACCATGATCTTTAACCATAACCATAAACTTTTTAGTCTAAGTCTTCAGGGTTTCTGAACTTATTGCATAACATGTTTTTCTCAAATGAGGCGATTAACCACAAAAACCACAACAAGTTTCTGATCCAACAGTGAGTGCATCACTAAAAGCTCTTGTTCAATGACAGTTTGCATTCAAACTGTCCTCTTCATCATGCTCTTCACATAATATGACACAGTTTCACCAAGGCAGCACCCAACAGTTTCTGGCCATTGTGAGGATTCAAAAAGGATCTTCTGAGAGGGGAGTTTCCTCTGAGCTATCCCCTTCTGAACCCCTGTTTCTCCACTGCATGAACCAGAATCAAATCTGACAAAAGGGGGTTTGTTTGTTTTCACGTGGGCCTTTCTTTACCCTTCAAATACGCACAGCAAACTGTGACCATCCATTTAACTGTTATGATTCGTTAATAGTTTCATTTCCACTGAAGACCCCAGCAATAATGAGTCAGTGAAAACCGTCTCACAAATGAACTCCCTCAGTGGGTGATGACAGATGTGCAATGGTGATTTTACTCAGAAATATGATGATGCAATACACTTATTCCCATCAGGGTGGGAACAGGGTGTTAAACAGATATTTGTGACTGCTTCAGAAGGGAAAGATTTACAATGTTTAATTAATCTTCTGACCTGTGAGTTGGTGGATTTGGGTGAGTGAGGGAAACTCCCACCTCCAGGAGGTGATTAGGTTATGCGGAAGCCCGTGACCTGTGACCAGATATCTTCTCTTTTCAGCCCATCTGAGACAACAGATCTGCAGATTTAGTTGTTGGGAGTAAATCATTAAGCTTTAATTCACAGTAAATCATAATAATTATGATGCATCATATAGATTTAAGACATCACCACCTGTGAATTTGTGTTGATGGAAGTCAAACAAGACCCTGATTGTGTGTCCCATATTCTAAGCTGTCCATCTTTCCACCCTCCTCCTGTAGCAATCACTTTTCTCTGCCATGGACACCATCCTAATGCCTAGAGTCAAGGGGGAAAAAACAAAACCCTTTAAGATAAACAATGCATTATAACTAGGGCTTTATAAGTACATAACCGCTTGGTTCTTGATTAATGCCTTGAAACAGTTTGATGCAGCAAGAAAATATAGTATAAAATACTATAAAATATAAAATATATAAAATATATAAAATATATTGATAGCACTGGATGGATGGATGGATGGATGGATGTCCAACACTTTTCCAGATTGGATCGGAGCCCAGGAATTAAATAACTGTTATGTTGCTAACTAACCGACAAACAAACCCTGACGTAAACATGACCTCCTTTACGGAGGTAAAAATAGGCTATTTGAGCCAAAGTAAAAAGATCAGTTTTGTTATTTCATTTCTTTTTAACTGATGTCACCTTAACAGCGGTGGGCTGTTTAATCGTTGTCATTGGGTTGTAGGACATTTTGATCCCTGCAATGTCCCCATCCCAGATATGGAGAAGCCCCTCTTTGGAGCCACTGGCAAGCCATTCATTTCCCGGTGACCACTCCAGGCTACAGATTCCCTCCTCCTGGACGGCTGCACCTACAACAGGCATAGGAGCCCGAGGGTCCATGTGATGGATGTGTCCAAGAGTGGAGCCACTGTGAGATTATGAACACTGTTAGACAACAGCAAAAACATGATTTAATAAAAACATTCTATTATTGGTCGTTGTCTGGTTCGAATTCACACAAGCTTCTTGTAATTCCGCCTTTGCACTAAAGCAAATGTATAATAAGATGAAAAGCAGTTTAAACTACTCATTTTTGTAAATGATAGATGACTGTCCAGTACCTGCTGAGTAACTGCTGTTTCCAGGAAAGAGCTGACACCACAGACAGGTGTGACTGAGCATGCCACATGCTCTGCTTGTGGTCAACATCCCACAACTAAACTTGAAACAGAAACAATGAGACACCACATCATCAAGTTTCAAACCTCCCCTCATGGAGACCACCACCATTTTTTTTAAATGGTTTATAGCTTTTAGCACACCTGTATCTCCCCTCGTCTGTTCCCTGTGCAGACAGCTCTGCCGTCCTCGCTCCATTTAAGACAGGAGATGGACAGAGTCCTGCAGCTAGGTTGACCAGGACTCTGCTGGAAGTGGCCCACCAGGGCATGGGTTTCTGAGTTCCAGAGATAAACAGCAGAACCCAACGCTAAAGCAACCATCCCATCACAACTGCAATCGAGAAGATCGGTGTCTGAAAGGTCAAAGATGGGAGAAGAGATGGACTTAAACAGGCTTATGACACCAGCACACCAAGAACTGACATAGAGGAGATTGTACTGGCTCAGTTTGGTATTACAGAATAACAGAAGTCTGTTTTCCTTTTCTGTAAACATAAAAGACAAAACTGTATCAAATTAAAAAAGATGTCATGGCACAAAAAAGGCCAACTATATTTACAATTATGTTTTCAGTTATATAGATTCTGGTTTAAATCAAATGGATGGCAATTTTGTTTTAATTTTGTTCTATAGTTATTGAATAAAAGTCCTAAATACTTTATATGATTTCTATGGAATATTCTAGACAATTAATCCCTAAAATTTTGCTGTCTAGAAATGTCTAGAAAATCCAGTTTATTGTTCAACAGGGCTCATCTATCTAGTGTTTTAGAGGTGTTTGAATTCTTCCACAACTCATTTGTTGTTGTTGATTTTATTTGCTGTAGTTAATATTTTTTTATGTGTGACTAACCTCTAATAAGATTATTGTAACATTGAGTAATGCTGCTGCATGAAATTATTGGTATTTGAAAGCTTTTTCTTTTGTAATTAACTTCGTGGTCATTAACAACAACGATAGTAGGCTTGTTAGTCTGATTAAAAAGGCTTTCTTTGTTTTAAGAAGTGCATTTTATAAATATTTATCTAGTTTAAACAATATGATGGCTGGTAATATTTCTTTTTATATATTTCAGGTTTTCCAGATATTTTTTTCCTCTCACATTTTAATCACACATACATTTACATCATGCAGTCAATCCAAAACTGTGAGCTCAAACACCACAAGACTCATTGTGTTTGAGCTGGGATACAAGTATAACAGGGCTGGATATATCCACTTGGTGGAAGATCGGAAGATAAACCTTTTAAGGTTCACGATTAAAAGTTTTAACAAATCCAGATTATCCCAGACATTTAACTGAGACACAATGCAGAAGCTATTCCTCTCTGTAAAACAATATTACAGTAATTTATTTTCCTCACAGGGCATGGAAACTTCTTTATACCTCCAATCTAATCGAGCCACATAATCAAGTGATTTTTTCTTTCCTTTCAGAGAAACCCCATCCTCCTTTTGGAGCTGCCCTCAATTTTTCCCCTCCATTGAGGCATCTTTATTCTGTTTTCATAATTAAACTGAACAGGAGCTTCTCCCTCGGAGAGGTGTAGAAAGCTGTTATATGTTTCAGGTTTCCAGTAATGAAAGAGTAAGAAAAGAGGTGTGGCAGGAGCACTGCCACAAATACAATTTCTGAACGACATACACTATCTTACAGGTTTTCCAGTTTTTAAAATATATGATACATACATATTTTTAAGCTTTTAAAGTTTTGAGGTAAGGCCCTCTTTAAACAAAACCAGGATGCAAACCCAGTCAGACTGTTGTCAGAGACCATGCTAGTTTCTAGAAGTAGCACAGGCAGAAAAGAAAGTATTTCAAGCCATTTCATGTATTTCATGTGTGTATATATCTCAAGTTCACATCTAAAAAAATTTCAAAACCGGTATGGGATGATTGCAATATATTCCCGTGCATGTGCAAATAAACAGTTTATTCTTGCAACATTAAGTGCATTTCATTTCTATTCCATTTGCATATCTTTGAACTTGGTAATTCCAACCTTGCAAATTCAACACCCCATTAGGTTTTATGATTAGTATGCATGCTTGCTGTTTCATGCAAACAAGATGTTGTGCATCTTTAGAAGTAGTAACAATTTTATATTCTTTATGGACAATTTGCCTGGCTGTGCATTAAAAATTACCTTTTTTAATTTATAGTCACAAGCAACTTTATGCAGGCTTACTTTTTGTGTTTAAGGTCTGGTTCATAGTGACCACTGTTTTTTTTTAAAGAGCAGATCTCTACATTTAACCAGAGCGAACTTCTTATATACAAACCACACTTCTAACCTAATTTTTCTAACCGGAAGAGCTGACTCAAAACAGCATGTTAAAATGTAATTTGCACAGAAAGGTAGCTGCACATCTTTAGCCTAGACTTCAAATTATCTATAACAATAAAAATATGAAAAATAAGAAGAATAGGGCTAAGCTTTTATGAGTAGTCAATGCAAGAATTCTGATAAATTCAAAGGTTCATTGCTAAATGTTTTTCTTCCCTACCCCTCTGTTAAAGTGATCTTTCTTACAGTAGTCGTTCAGCAGGGATGGTGCCCACAAAGTCATCCGTGCCTTTCGCTGAACACTCATTTTGGCAAAAGCCTTCAATTCTTGTGTTTGTTCATCAATATCTGCAACAAGAAAACAATGCAAACATACCTGATTTGATTTATTGTAATCTAAAGTATTGTATGATGCATATGAACCAGCGTATTTCCTATCAAGAGATCATTAAAATATCCTGTTACTTGTATCATGGTTCTTTAGATCTATATATAAGTGTTACTGAGACATTAATTGGGACTAGTTCCATTTAAGGACTAACTGTCAGACAAGATAGTGTGTCGGTCAGAACACAGGAATGAAGAGATTGGTCTCCAATATGGCTTCCAGTTGCTTTAATATAGATGATGTCCATTGAACATATACACAAATATGTGTAGGCAGCTATTCATTCATTCAGTTTGTTTATCATTTACTGAGTACCAAGAATGTCAGTGGGATGAGTAGAAAAGGCTTATCGGTAGCTGAACTGCTTAACTCGGAGCTCACACAGTGAGAATCAACAGCAAACCACACATGTCTGTAACAACGCGAGACCATGAACGTGAACTCATGTGACGTGACTATGACGGGCTGAGCCTTTATTACAATAAGACTTGTAAGACTTGCAAAGTTCCTTCAAATAAGGTTTGTGATTAGCAATTACATAAATATAATATTTGTAAGTCCGTCTAAAGGGCAATACAGGCCCCCACTAGCAGGTTCTCTTGGTTTAAAAACTAAATCTGCAGACTGATCAGGCAACTCATTGTGGTTTTATGATATGAAATTAGGTAGTATCTGTCTACAGATCAATGAAATGTTGCAACCACCCACTTATGACTTACTAGTTTGCTGGGAACTCCCAAGATAATGATCTGCTGCTCTCCACATCCACTCCACTCTCTGCAATCACAACTCATTATAATTTGTTTTGAATATATGTTGTTCAAAGTATGTTTCAGTGTGTGTAGGTTTAATACCTTAGCTAGATTTGATGATCTGAGGTACGGAGCAGCACAAAAATAAAACAGCCTTGACCCACTTTTTGAACAAACACAGATCAAATACAGTTCTGCTGAGGAGTTTGCATACACATCATAGGTTTAAATGTAATAATTTGGTGTTTTACTTGGACCGTTTTATTTAATTTAGCAAAAAAAACAACTCAGTTTTCTCAATTTATAAAATATATAAATTATGGATAGGTTTAAACATACATCTAACTACACTAATATTTGGTTTAATGTCTGCAAGTTGTAACTCAACGACACTGTTTTGTAGCAAATAGAAAGCATCAGGCAGATTTTCTGGGAACCGGTAGATAATATGCCACTTATCCATGGGCGGTTCTAGGAGGGGCCATCAGGGGCCAGTGCCCCTGTAGAACTGGTCTTGGCCCCTTTACTGATGAAATAATACTAAATCAGCTTCTTATCATGAAATGCACTGGAACAAAAACCATAGCTAATTGGTCCCTTGGACCAATTAAATTTTTTACCTTCAAAGTTTTAATTTATCAATGAATAAAAAAATTAAGTTACCGTATTGAGATAGGATCGCTGTTTTCATCTGCTAGATTAGGGGTCTGCAACCTGCAACTTTGGAACCGTAAATGGCTCTGTGACACACTTAATAAATTAAACGGTGAAATATTGCCCTGTTTTTGTTTGCTTATTTTTTGTTCTGTGCCCTCATGAAAAAACACTGGCCCCACCCTGGCTGGTGAATTTGGTCTAGAACCGCCACTGCACTTATCTATCAAACTTTGTGGCACTAAAATTGGTTTATCTTCTGGCTTTTGAGCATTGTCCTCAAACGGCCGGTATTAGTGTAGTTCTTCATGGACTTTGAGTGTATTTAATCATTCTGGCTTTCATTTTCTTTGTTATTCTTGTACTTCTGTTCATTTTCCGGGTTTCGGTATGTTGATGATCTTGATTTCTAGTCATGCTTACTGTGTTTTCCCATGCATAGATAGTTTGGATGATCCCAGTGTTCCCCTATGCATTTAATATGTGTCATTTATTCATGTTTCATCAGATCCACCAGTCATGCACCATGTAGCTGCAGTGCATTTAGGTAATTATACTCATACTTATATGATCAAAGTTTGGGTCCTTCAACAAATTACAGCATGACAGGTCTGGGTTATCCAGAGGCCAGATGTTAGCCTGCTGTTTACATTCCCAAATCAGTTGATGGTTTTTTTGGGGGATCACTACCTGTTGGAGCACCCAACTAAATCTAATCATGAAACATCAATCTACCATCTATACCTGCTTTTCTTTGCTGGGTCGCTGAATCCAGTGATCACTGGGTGAGAGACGAGGTAAATTCTGGACATAAACTAATACAAAAATGCAATTTAGAGAGATCAATTAACCTAATGTTTTTGGAGTGTGTGAGGACGTGGGAATACCCAGAGAAAAACCATGCATGCACGTGGAGAACCTGCAGATTCCAGGCAGAAAGACCCCAGACAAATTTTAGATGGAATTGCATAATTATTTAATCTGCATTGTGTAATTCACCACTACCACAAGCAGAAAAACAGGTCCCTACCAGATGTTTCAGGGTTCTTGGATTTCAAGGTATCACCTTGACTCCTTGAAACATACACCTTGCCATTGAGGCCAGATTCCTTAATCTTTGTCTCATCTAACTATAACACTTATGACATCTAAGCCATAAAAACCTGTCCCTGAATGTAGTTTCAGGTTCACTGTGGACTGATAGAACTGGTTTTCAAGCAGTTTCGAGGCCATGGTAGGCTTGAGTGTCCTGGGTTATTCCTGAACCAGCATTGTGGTAGAAAAACAGTGCTGGTTCTGTTGGACCTCAATGCAGAATTTGACACTGTTGATCACGAAATACTATTAGAATGACTGGAGAGCTGGGTTGGACTCTCTGGTACAGTACTTGGCTGGTTTGAGTCCTACCTAAAGAACAGATACTTCTTTGTTTCAATAGGAAACTTTTCACCAGAACAAACAGAAATCACATGTGGGGTGCCCCAGGGCTCCATCCTGGGGCCCCTCTTATTTAATATCTACATGCTCCCATCAATAGGCAAGATTATAGCAACCAATAACATTAGCTACCATAACTATGCGGATGATACTCAGCTTTACATTACAATGTCACCAGGTGACTTTGAACCCATTCAAACCCTAAATCAATGCACCGAAGAATTAAAGGACTAAAGTCCCAACAGGAACTCGAAAAAACTCATCCATGCGTTTATCTTTAGTCAGATTGATTAGTGCAACAGCGTCCTCACAGGTCTGCCTAAAAAGTAAATCAGACAGATGCAGCTGATCCCGAATGCTGCTGCTCGTGTCCTCACTAGAACCAGTAGAGAACATTACCCCAGTTCTAATGTCCTTACACTGGCTCCCTGTAGCTCAGAGAAAAGATTTCAAAATACTCCTACTAGTTTATAAATCATTAAATGGCTTAGCACCAAAATATGTTGAAGACCTGTTGTCACAGTACCAACCACCAAGACCACGCAGGTCCTCCAACTCCAGCCTACTAAACATCCCTAGACTCAGAACCAAACATGGAGAAGTAGCTTTCAGTTTCTATGCTCCCCTTATCTGGAACAGACTTCCTGACGAGTGTAGAGCTGCTGAAACTCTGAACTGCTTTAAATCAAGACTAAAAACTCATCTGTTTAGAATTGTCTTAGAGTAAATGGTTGTCATATGTATCAAATGTGTTCATGCTCTCTTGCTTTATTGATGTTTTTCTTGCTTTATCGATGTTTCCGTTGCTTTATTGTGTATCATGTGTTGTGTATATTTATTGGGCATCTTGTGTTATGTGTGTTTCATGCTAATTTGCTACTTTTAATTTCCAATGTAATATTCTATGTTTTTTTGTGTTTTCTTTTTTCTTTTTAATCACCAAATCATGTAAAGCACCTTGAATTACATTGTTGTTGAAAGGGAGCTATACAAATAAAATTGCCTTGCCTTGCCTTGAACACCCTAAATAATTTACTTTCATCTGAAGGTGACAGTTTGGGTCTTCTTTGAGATCATTTGTTTAACTTGCAATTGTTTGAAGTGACAGTCTTGAAATCTTTATTTGTGTAGAGATTATTCCAAAAGACTTTCATGCATTTGACAAATTATCCAACTTAATGCTTCCCAGAATTTATTAAACTTCCCCATTTTTCCTAGTGCAGGTCAGTAATTAATTTTATCCTGGCAAAAAAAGGACATGCTGCTGACAACCTTAAAAGACATTCTTGAACCTTTGCTGCCAAGATCTGAATGATTGAATGTGCGTATATATCAAACCTTGTTTATATAATTTTGACTAGGTCAGAGAGATTACACAATAAATTTAAACTTAAACACCAAGTTCAGTTTTTTGTTCTATAAGAGAAACCCTTTTTTGTAAAGTCTAAGACCTCTGAAATAGCTATTTGGTCCACATCTTTATTACAAACCTTATTTGGCGTGTCCAGCCATTTTCTGGCTCTCCTATTATGTTGTTGAGGTGAGTTAAAAGGCACAAATTTCTGACCACAGATGCCCACCAGCGATGACACAGTCTCAGCTGCAAAATGTCACAGAAAACCTTGGTCACTAAACAGTACAGGAGTGTAAAACGTCTTTATGATTCTAAAACAAAATTCATGAGGATTGTTCATATTCCTGTAAACCAAAATGAACTGAAATGAAACTGCACTCATACTATATGTCAAGCCGAAGTTTTAAACAGCTGAACTGCAAATGTGTGACTCTGCAAACCAAATGTTCACTGGTGTGAGTCTTAAACTTTCAGTGTTACCCTCAGTGTGGGTTTAAGCCAGCATCAGAAGGGTGCTGCAAGGTGCACAACGCAATGAAACATTTATTTTTTCCAAAGCACACATGCATTGATGTATTGGTGTGTTGATGTGTTGCTGAGTGATTACTTTGCATGTTGTCTTGCAGGACATCGTGTGCTTGCTTGTGGTTTTTCGGTGAAGATGGTGAAGATTCGAGCTCCAGCCTCCGACAGACGGGGTCAAACTCAAAGCGAGGGTCACAGCGCACCCCAGAGGGCAGCGGTGTACTCGCAGCTGGACCTCTTCTGCCGCTCCCCTGAGTGATCTGCCTCTTGAAGCGTTTGTATGCGAGTTCTTCGGCCTCATTTTGGCCCTGTGAGGAAGAATCGAAAAATATTTGGCTTAAAAAATTACATACTTCATGAATTTCATACTCTGACAAAAATAACCACCCTAAAACCGACTACACGTCCTAGAATCAACTTTTGGACAGATGCTTCCGCTTGGGAATTTCACAATAAAATGATTATTTTCTCTGCGAACTCTTCATGTGATTAAAATTTTCAGGGAAAAAAAAAATCTAAATTAGTTAGACCTTTCTTCATAACGTCAGACCTGATTCACAGCAATAGATACTGACAACTGATGACTGATATTAAATTAGTTGATCAAAAGTATGTTATGGGGGGTGTGCTTATTGGTCATTATAGATTTAACTGTTAAAATGATCAAGACATCTAAGAAATTCTCACAAGTCTTTAACTGAATTTATCAGAATTTGATCTATCTATCATTATATTACTGTTTATGGTACTTTAAAAAAATGTGCAATTGTAAGGTGCCCTGTAGTACTTTTACAGTAGTCTACTGTTGTATTACAGTACTGAAACGCTCATGGATAGGCCTAAAGGCAAAATCCTACATTTCATTTGCAGATTGTTGTTTTAATCTAAATACTACTCCAACCTAACAAGGAGGTTGATGGTCAATTTCACTTTGTAAACGTTTGCATTTTCAAACCCCACTCAGGGAATCTACAAGGAACGTTTTCTGGATTTTATTAAAGGTGTGACAGGAATATTTTGAAGTAATTAGAATTAATTAATTAGTCACATTTTAGTAAATATATCTATAGGGAATATGTCATAGAGATCATCAGCGTGCTTAAACAGACGTCAGTAAGATAGCGGCAGATATCAGCAGGACACCCTCTGACCTCGTTCCTTGTACTCTACACTGTGAAGTTATTTAACCTTGTGGGACCAGACATCAGGACTGCGTAAGAAGGACTAAAGAAGATCATCTTTGATTATAATCAAAGATGATCTATGGTATACCATAAACCACATTATATTAGGAATAGGGGGGTGCAGAGGGAGTTTGCGCATGGCATAGTTCTGGGTGCACGGATTGTCTGGTTAACCAACTTATTAGATATCCAAAATGCCTCACGGACTCTAGTTTATCTTTGTTCAAGAAGAACCAAATTTTTCCACCACATAGGCAACCTGCAGCTTTGACAGTGTAACCATGGATCTATTTATGGAACTTCATCTAACTGTTTTCTCGGGGTTAGTTCAAATTTTCGAACACCTAAACATTAGAAAACTTTTACGTGATGGTCTGCAAAGGTTTTCTGAAGGCAAAAAGTCATTTTCACAAAGTAGCCATCAGGGACATTACATGAAAATTGCATGAATATTTATGACCTTCCATTGACCTTTATGGAATATTTCCTGAAGGTTAGCTGCAACTTTTCAGGTATCATTTAAATACAATTGCACCAAAGTTCGCAAAAATTTATATGGGATTTTTACAAGGTGTGCTGAATTTAAGGATAGCTGAAACTGTTACTATCAGGAACCTTTTAGGGAATCAGAGACTGGAGGAGAGCAATAATTCACAATGGTCATTCATGGGAAAACATCTACCATATAAGCTCAATGTAAGATTTGCAACCACTGGTACAATGTAACCTTCAGGTATCCTGTATAGAACACTCCCTAAAGGTGTGAAGTATGGTTGAAATGTTAACAATATAATATTGAGGGGACATTTAAGCTTAGCTGTCCCAAAGATATACATAAAAAATTAGCAATGCAAGCTTCATGTATGGTTAGCTGTAACTCTACTAATATTTTCTTCTGTGAATCTTTGGGGGACATTACCTGCAGACTTTGCAGTGTAATGTTCAGAGAAACAGGTAAATATTTTATAAAGGTTACCTGAATGTTGCAAAGGAAATTTTCAAGGAATGTTCCCTGAAGGGCAGCTGGAATTTTCCTTTCAGGGAGCTTTGAGGAAACATTACACACAAGTACATCTAAAAACAATTTTTTTATGCATAGAGTGAAAATATTTCAAGCCTTTAAAAAAAAAAAAAAAAAAAAACTGTAATGGACTGCCAACTTGTCCAGGATGTACCTTGCCTCTCGCCCAATGACTGCTGGATATTGGCACCAGCCCCCCAGCTACCCTGCAAGGATAAGCAAGTATAAACAATGTATAGATTGATTGTTTTGTAGGTTTGAATATTCTGGCTTCCAGATAATGAAATCCCACCAGTCAGTGTCTCTGAATATTTGAATATTACATAACACACACACACAAAAACAAAAAATATTTTAATGTATGAATGTTATGAAACAATATTATGGTCTACAAAATTTTGGGGGAGATTATTAACTTGACAAACGTCCAGAAGACAGTCATTGACACAAGAGCCACTAAAGGCCATTGCTAATGAAACTGGTTGTTCACAGAGTGCTGTATACAAAGCATATTTATTGAAAGTTGAGTGGAAGGAAAAAGTATAGAAGGAAAACAGGCACCAGCAACATGAGTAACTCTCTGTAGCCTTGAAAGGATTTTCGAACAAAAATTCATTCAAGAATTTAGGTGAGCTTCCCAAGGAATGGACTGCAGCTGGAGTCAGTGCGTCAAGACCCACTACATAAATCCTACACGTGGGCTACAAGTGTCACATTCCTTGAGTTAAGCCACTTCTGAAACAGAGACATCAGAAGTGTCTTACCTAGGCTAGTGAGTAAAACTTTTTCACCCTTTTCAACATTTTGATATTTTTTTGTGATTTATCCGATTCATGAAGTTTGAGTTTGTGACTTTACCACTTGTATTCACAAGTTAAGGGTAGGCCTACTTGTGTCTATTTTTTTGACTTGAAACTGAAACTTTAATTTCAGACCAAAAATGAAAGCTAAAATGCATTTTCCAATTGTCTGCATGAAAGGATAATAAAGTGAAGTCCAGGTCCTGCTGTTGGCTTACTGTTTTGAAATATCTGTCATCATGGTGGTTGGCATAAAATTTTTGAGAATCACTAGTTTTTAACCCCACACTACGTTTAAAAACTGCTGTTTCTTTTGAAATCAGTGAGTTTCCTGTTCCATTGTGTGGGGGTTTCTCAGTTAACTTCACATTTCTCTCCTCCTCGGGTCCGCCCAGACTTTTCTGAAGGATTCCCAACTCCCCGCCACCTCCAAGATGGAGGCTCTCGGAGGTTATCCCACAAAGTCCTCCAAAGCCAGGATAAAAAGGTTTCGGGTCCTGGTAAGCATGACAGTCGGAGTGGGCTGTTTGTTTCTCCTGCAGACGCACCTGGTGAAGCCCAGAAAACAGAATGACTTTTATTCGTTTGAAGTGAAAGACGCAAAGGGGAGAACTGTTTCCCTGGAGAAGTACCGAGGAAAAGTACGTCCACATCATCACCAGGCGTCCCAAGTTTGGCAGTAAATCTCTGTAAACGTGGTTCATTTAGAAATAGGGAACACGTGTTTTTTTTTTTTCTTCTTTCCAAACGTTACATTCTGTGCAGAGTTTTATTATAATTGCACGATGTTTTTTTATTATTTTTTTTTTAAATCCTGCTCAGGCATCGTTGGTTGTAAACGTGGCGAGTCACTGCCAGCACACGGAGGCGAGCTACAAGTCTCTGCAGGAGCTGCACCGGGAGCTGGGCACGTCTCACTTCAACGTCCTGGCCTTTCCCTGCGGCCAATTCGGGGACACGGAGCCCGGATTGAGCCGCGACATCGAGGCCTTCGCCAAGTCTACCTACGGCGTTACGTTCCCCTTCTTCAGCAAGATCAAAATCCTGGGCACGGAGGCTGAGCCTGCCTTCAGGTTCCTCACAGGTTGGCAGGAAAACATGTTGTCTTTTAAAGTGTTTGTTGCATATTTACAATTTTGGATAGAAGTTTAAATAGCCTACAGCAGTTGCTGATTTTAATCGATTACTTTGATCCGTTTTTTCCTAGATGGAATGGTTATACAATATGTAATTTACACTTCTGTTTAGTGTGGATTTTCTCTAACCCACACATGATCAAAAAGGTAGGCTACATATACAGGGTCAAAACAGATGCATACATTGAGCCAGATCTTTAATAAAGGTTTAACCTGAAACGACAGTGGCCTTTGACCTTTCCCTTGTGACTATGGTTGATTGTGGTGGGTAGTTTCTGAAATATTAAAATGATTAAGAAACATTCAGACAACCCTACTAATATTTTGAGATATGTTCCCTTGCAAGTTGCACCTTTTTCTAGCCATCAACAATCTTCCAGCAAATTTCTGACTGGATGTTTTACCGCACCTCTTCGCAGAGTTAGAGTCCAATTTTATTGGTTTGTTTTCTGGCACTGACCCAGGGCTCTCATTTATCAAGCGTACTTATGCACAGAACTGTGCGTATTTCGTGCGTAGGAACAAATTTACGCAGAGTGTGGTAGTTACCATCTTATACTTGTGTATAGAAATGTTCCTAAATATAAGAATAGCTCAGACCATGAGTACTCACACATCTAGTGGTAGAACAGGGGAACGGCAACAGTGAAACAGTTTTACTTTGGCACAATATTTATCTCATCAGTTTATTACCTCCTAGGACCTCATGTTGGTGTCTTTCTGTCTTTTAGCAAAAAAAGTTATGGACAGATTTGATGTTATATGTATGAAATGTGTTCATACTCTCTTGCTTTTTTTTTATTTTTCTCTTGCTTTATTGTGTATCATGTATAATGTGTGTTTCTTTTATGTGTTTCTTTTAAATCACCAAATCATGTAAAGCACCTTGAATTGCCCTGCTGTTGAAAGTGTGCTATACAAATAAAATTGCCTTGCCTTGCCTTGCCTTAAACTTTCAGGAAATGTTAGAATGCACAAATACAAGATGGTAAATACCACACCATGCGAAAATTGTTCCTACACATGAAATACGCACAGATCTGTGCATAAGTACGGTTGATAAATGAGGGCCCAGGAATCAGCGGGGCTCAAGCGGAGCATTAATATGAGTCTGCTTGAAAACTTGTCCACAAGGAAGCCAGTTTTACATCACCAAGGAACATGTTGGGAACATGTTGACCAAAACATAAGCCCCCGTTCCAACAACTAGTTATCCGCATGGACAAGACTCTTCCATTGAAAAGTTTTATGGCCAAAGGAGAACCAGCCAAATGGAGTCAAGGTAACCTTAGGTAATCACCATCACAATATAATGAACTCTACTCATATTGCCAAGACAGGTGCTCAAATATTCATCCAGACTAAGGCCACAAGCTTGCTGACAGCCACAGAAGTGTAACATTTTCCAGCAAGTTGCTAAGGGACCTTTAACTAAATATTAGAAGGAATGTATGTATTTATTTAAATGTTAGTAATAGAAAATACCCTATAGGTTTAACTGATACACCTGAGGTTTGTTTCTTCTAATTTAGCTAATAATATAATCATTCCACTCTGAAAAAGAACAGTTCAAATAAATAATTTAAAACCAAAAATGAGTAACATTCACATAATTGATTACCTATAAAAGTTCTCAGCAGATGTGTGTTTTACCAGACTAGATCCTCACACATTAAAACAGATAAAAAAATTACTTAGAGATATAGAAATATTCTTCTTTTTGTTTTTGTTACCTTATTAGAAAATTATCTTTCTTAGAGTGGACTTTTTATGTTTAAAAATGTATTTTTGCATTGCAAACAACCTGCCTAGAGATGTCATTAGGGTTCTTCTACAAATAATGTATTCAAGCTGTCCCTTTTTTATGTTTTAGATTCAGTGCAGAAAATCCCAAGTTGGAACTTCTGGAAGTTTCTTGTGAATCAAGAAGGAAAAGTGGTCCGGTTCTGGAGAAAAGACGAATCTATGGAGAGCGTCCGAAAAGAGGTCACAGCGCTGGTGCGAGAAATCATCATAAAGAAACGCGGGGAGCTATGATGGCAAATGCTTAGTAAATATGGGACATTTTGCCACTTTGTCAGATGGTAAAACAAGGAATGATGGAATTGTGATCAGAGGGACACCTGTGAGAGATCTGTTGCTCCAGAAACAAGTGTTGGTGTGTTTTGTGAGAGTTGGCCATTGTACTGGACAGTAACCACTGAAGCTAAAGTCAAAGTGTTGGATTTTTTAAAATAAATTAAATTGTATGTATATTCCTTGTGCTTATTACAGTCATTTTCTAAAGTTTACAATCTTGTTTTTTTAAGATGAAGTCCGCCATTTCACCATAGTTTCTGATTTGAGCCTCTTAACTGTATTGCATCATTCTAGCAATAAAATAATTTACCTTAAGATCATAATGGGTTGTGATAAAGTACCCGTTTACATGACTACTTTACCCACATTGTTTTTGTAGCTGCACAAAACATACATTATTGTTGTTTTACACAGTTATTAAAAGAAAATACATTCCTTCAGTTTTATGATTTCACATCAGGAAATTAGAACTGTTTTTTTAACACGTCCTAATGTTATTTAAATCTAACCTCAAGCAACAAAAGATTAGATAAAAATGGAAAAGTGTTGTAACCTATTCGACTATTCAGTGGCTTGTAGAACCACTTTTTGTTTCTGAAAGACTAAACAGCCTCAGATCATTGTGAAGGAAATGTTAATCAACTCTTCTCTATACAACAGTGCTGTATAACATGCAAGACCCAATTTCAGTCAAGTTTTAGCGAAATAACATTTTCTCTCTGGTATGCAGAAAAGGTCAAGGTCAAATCAAGATCTTGAGGCTCTATGCCTCCAAAACAACCCCAACCCTACACTACCATGTGCGAAAGTTGATATAATATGCTGTCCTTTGTTTTCTCCAATGGACTGCATGGAGACACACTTGTTGGCACTGCTGCAAGGCAACAGTGCTAACAAGTGTGTCTCCAACAACTCGCAGAGAAAAGTAGGTATAGACATTTGGTGGATGGATTGATGTGTTCTCTAAAGATGGTCTGCAATATAGACAAACATCTCTACTATCATTTTTCCAGAAGCCCTTTGGTTCATTCAGATGATACATTGTTCGGTCTTGCTGCCATATGCATTATTGAGATAGAAGCTTTCTCCTAGCAACCCTTCCAAACAAGCCAGACTGAGTCAGTCTTTTGTTCAAATTGTTCTGTCATGTTCTTTAACATCTAGTCTTAAATGAAGCTTTTTTGTTGCTTACAATTTTTCTGTGTATTGCAAAATCTGACTTTGGTACATATTTGAATGAAAAGTCCACCTTGAAGATTCCAATTGTCTAAATTTGTCTCCACTCATAATAATCTTTCTCACTGTAGAATGACAGACGTAAGATTTCTGGGCGAGGGCCTTAAAACTCCTCCAGATGGATTTGTCATCAACGTGTGCCTTCCAAGATCATTGCTGTTATCTTTCCATCTTCGTAATGTGTTATCACTTACCTATAAGCTCAACACCAGCAAACTGCCAAAACTCCTCCGTTATTTAGGTATTTACTAATCAGTTCACTTGATCTGTATGCTGCACCTCTATGCTGCATTTCCTCTCAAGTTTAATGGAAGCAGCAGTCTAGTTTTTGTAAATACAACTTTTCTTTTAGAGGCTTAATGTTTAATAAAAATTACAGTGGTGTGTTTTTGTACATTTGTGTTTAGATTTAAATAAGTATAGAATCTGCTATAGCTGATTAGTTTTATGTCTCTTGACACCTAAAACCCCATAAGGCTTTTAGAGTAATGATTTCTCTGTAATAATTGAGCTTCGCTCAATGAGAAAAAACTGAATCAGATATGAAACTACAAAACCAGCTCTGAATTCAATCCTAATCTAATATAAACGCTGTGATCGCAGAGGGCCAAGTTGCTGAGGGTTTCTCGGACAGTTTGAGAGCAGCAGCAGGTAAGCTGGCACCTGAAGACACAACCAGCTAACGAGACACTGCCTATAAACCATCCGAATGGTTCCTTCACCTAAAGCTAATTTTGTGAAAAGTCCTCCCAACATTTGCCAATGAGGGTAAACGTAACTGTTGAGGTAGCAGAGCAGTGTGAGCTGACAGAGGACTCGTCAGCTAACATTACACTGCCTCCCCACCAGTCACAACTGGAAGGTCTCCTGCATCAAACACAACCTGCGGGACATATCCCAGTTTCAGCAGCAGGTATTTCTGAGGTCATCTGATTGCATCAGTGAGGAGTGCAGCTGAGGGGGGCTGAGAGTGAACAGCCAGGAATTGAACACTGTCACCACCTCAAATCTGGACAATCTAAAAATTGAAGTGATTCTGATTTAGTTTCAATACATATATTTCTCTTTTCATCTTACCTTGAAGGGACAAGGTCTCCCTTTTCCCACTAAGCCTCCCAGCATCCCCCTAATAAAGAGGAGAAACAAAACAATTCAGCTCATCATTCAAAACAAAAGGGTTTCCTGCAAAGTTGAGCAGTAAGAAGGTCTAACAACACTGAAAGCTAATAAGAAAATAATTTGAAAGCCTTTATGTCTGTTTAAAGAGCCAAGGAGAAGCTGTGGTTTGTTTAAAGTTTGCATTTGTTGCCTAGGAGCAACAGTAGCAACATCAATGAAATACACTGATAGGCTACAACTTTATCTATTTTAATTCCAAAATAGGATCTCCTTACCCACTTATTTGAAACTCCATTTGTTTTTTTCCCTCCTCACAGAGATCACGTTCTCTTCTTAACCCCTAGAGCCTGCACAGATCATCATAGCGCACCTGCAGTCTCCTCTCTTGCTCAAACTCCTCTAAATACTCCTGCAGGGCGGATAGCAGAGCGGGAAGCTCCGTCTTCTGCTCTGTCATTGGCGGCCAGGTCCTGTTTTTTCCTTTAAGTGGCTTGCCCGATGATGCCTTCTGCGTCCTTGTTTCCACTGCAACAAATAAGTAGACAAAGTAAAGAAAAACAGCAACGCGGTAAAGCTTTAATAGAGAGGGCGGCAGCGTGTTGTTGGCCCTACAGAAACAACCTGCTTCACTTTTATTAATCTATTCTAGCCAAGAATAATTAAACATCAGAAACTGTATTTACCGTATTATATGGATGTCAGTTGCCAAGAAGGGAAGTTGACTCAATATATTATATCAAATACATTTTCGATAATAATATAAAAGGCTCATCTTATAAATAGAGATAGATAACTCACACATACATGTTTATATGATTATTATGTCATTGTTTTAAGAAGTTTGTGGAGATAGCCTACAGCATCGAATGTGTTAATAACAAGTTAAAATGCAAGTTTATTTAGTTAACCTAGTTACGTGCCTACTTTAGATATAACACAAGTATCGGTTTGAAAACATCCCTAGACCTCTAAAACATATAGACGTACTATAAAATTAATTATATATCTATATATATATATATATATATATATATATATATATATATATATATATATATATATATATATATATATATATATATAGGCTATATGAGAGAAAATTACATCCGAAATAATTCAGCTGTCAGAAACTATAACTGTGGTCGCACGGTTCACACCATTTGGTAACTAGCTGCTGTTGTGGCGCTAACTGGGCTGAACGGCGCGCACGATTTCGCCACCTGCCACCTCCATATGGGCCTTTAAACACCGCGAGCTCGAGCCTGGAAGTGCGCCACAGGTGCTCGCGGAGTCTGGCTGCTGCTGCTGAGCAAACCTCTGCTTTTTTGATTCGGCCACCTGTCACTTTACTAAAAGTCAACGCTTTTAAAATCTGCCTGTCGTTGTTTTAAAAAAATTTTCAGGCCTGTTATTTGCACTGATTTAATTAAACATCATGCTATTATTATTTTGTTGTTTTTTTTAAACTTAGTTGTTGTTCAACTTGTTTCAAGGCGCCCATCCATAGTAGTTTATTGAATAGGCTATATTCTTCCCTTCTTACTGACCTGGACTCTTAACAGCTAAGGAACTGATTTGTTTCCTCCACCCAGGGCCGGATTAAGTTAGCAGAGGCCCCTGGGCACAAAATGTTCAAAGGGCCCCCTCGCCGCCAAAAAAATCATATCATTTAAATAGGATTTTCACCACAGTCTTGTAAAACTACATTGCTCATCTGAGGGCAACAATATCAAGACACAACACAGCGGTGTAACTCCCTTGCCTATGTAAACACATCCTGCTTGATCTCACCTCCACCAGGCCAGGACTACAAGTCAGATTGTTCCATAATTTAATCACAAAAACTCACTCATACTCGTTAATTTTTCTTTCCTGTCTCTCCTCTCCTCTCTCAAAGCTCTCCTTCAGTTCTTTTGCTTCATCTCTCCAATGCTGCCCCTCTGTGTCTCTGTCTGTCTTCCCCCTATTTTTCTTTCTCTTTTATTGATAAAAAAATAGTACAATCATTTTAAGTAAACTTGACTCATACTTTAAAGCATTTGATCATAAATGGAAAATGAATGCAAAGTAAAAACAAATGTTTTTCCTTTTACATAATTATGTGTTTAATAAACCTGTATCTGTATATCTAAACTCCTGTTTCTCCATCCTCATCTACTGTCTATTTCCTCCTCCTCTCCTGTTTTTCATAACTAAAACCATGAAAACGTGGCTCTTGTCTAGGAATGCACAATGTATTGACACCAGCATCGGTATCTGCTGACGTTAGTCATCTTTTAACATATTGTATTGGTCCGACAAGTAAAACTGAGCCAATATTAAAAATCACTATTTATTTCCATCTTTGTAAGAGATTAATGTAATATTTATAACATTGTAAAAAATAGTTATTGGCCACAAGAGCAGTAACATCAAATATCTGTATTGCCGCAAATGTTTTGATCGGTCCATCCCTACTTCTGACTCTGTCCTCCATGATGTGCTGCCCCAGCCTTTCTGTCCACCTCTATGAGTTCACTAAGAAAATGACCAAACTGACAGATAAATGCCAAAATGCCAACAAAGTTAACACTATGTGCTGATCCAAGTAATTCATCATCACCACAGAAACCTCTTTCACCTAAAAACTGACTGACAGCAACGACCCGCCTGAGCAGGAACTCCCACCAGTACCGCGTCTCTCCCTCCAGCTGGTCCAGTTTAGCTTTCTGTCCTGCTACCAGTTGCTGATGCTAGCAGCACACTGATGCAATGATCAGAGCTTTCCTCATGGTCACACACGCATTCCTACGGTCCGGTGACGGTCAGCAGAGCGTTACTTGCAGGGGCAGGGGCGTGGCCTGTTACCACTGTTTCCACAACTGCGCCTTAGGTACTGTGTAACTTTGTTAGGGTAAAAAAAATGGTGTAGATCTTATTGGTTATCTCTGCCAGCACCGATCTCTGCCATATTTGAAATATGAAGACTATTTTTTTTTCTTCCTTAAACTGCTCATGTGGGCCCCCCAGTGGGCGTGGGCCCCTGGGCCTGTGCCCATAATGCCTATTGGAAAATCCGGCCTTGCCTCCACCATTATCTTTCCCGTGACCCTTGTTTGCAGCCTCCGTCTTGGTTTGGTTTAAACACCTTAGAAAATTACTGTGTCTCTGTGACTTTCTTTTATTCCTTCAGTTTGACGTAACCAATCAGATTTTTCCCAACTGGCAATAGTAAAGCCTTGTTCTCTTTGCCTTTTTTTCTAGGTGGCAGTCATTCGTTTCACAAGGATCTTCATGACTTGGTTAATCTCAGTTAATTAGATTATCACTGAACGTTAATGTATTCAAGTAATTCAATGGAAAAATGCAATTCATGGTATATAGATTCACACACACAGAATGATATAGGCCTATTTGAAATGTTTTCTTATGTTAATTTTGATGATTATGGTTTACGTCCTATGAAACCCGAGAACTAAACTTTGACTTGATAGTTGTCCAGCATACTCTCATTGACAAGCTCCACAAGGGGGGTAAGCCACAACAAGCAATGGTTAAAGAAGCTATGTATTGCAAAGGGCTGTATCCAACCTTATTTTTGGAAAGTTGAGTGGAAGGAAAATGTGTGGTTGAACAAAGGTAAAAGTATCAGGCATGACCACAGCAATGAGGAGTGTGAAGCAGAATCCAGCAGTATTTGGCATTTGCCCATGCTGCCAAAACTACCAACACCTTCATTTACGATCATGGTATCACTGTGCTTGACTGGCCAACTACTTTGCCTGAATTAAACTCATTAAAGGAACCTGTGGACTACTGTCAGGAGGAAGATGAGAGACAGACACAACAATGTGGAAGAGTCAAGGAAGTCCAGTTTATTGCCTGGGCTTCCTTAACATCTTACCAGGACCACAGACAAAGGCATCAACAATATACTAACTGTCCACTGTACAGATACACCTCCTCAGATGCTTTTTAACCCACATAGGAAATTAGCCAACCAAATGGTAGCAACTCAACACCTTTAGGAATGAAAATGTGGTTGTCACACACAGTTTTAAAGATTATTTCCTTTTTAAAACTGTTTAAATAACTGTACAAAATGTGATCAAGGTTATTATTAAAACCAGTATCGTTTCCGGGTGTAAATGTTCATTATTTCTATGAATGTTTAGAAAAATCTCATTTGTGGAAACGATTTGGGAACCTCAGCTTGCACATTAAAACCATTAGCAGGCTGAAGTCGTGGCTTTGTTGATCATGTAAGCTGTGTAAATAAAACATATTTAAATTTAAAGGATAAAAAACAGGATGTTGGCCGTAAAGAAGCAGGACTCAGGGCCTTTTCTCAAACCAGTCTCAGATACAGACAAAAGCGAAGGAAGCCTCTGCATTTTAAAGCAGGTCACGAGGTCCCATTCATTTCTCTGCTCAAAGAAGGAGAGTTCACTCTGAGAAGTTTCTTCAACCTGCTTAAACACCTACCTGTTGTATTTCACACACACACACACATGGTCATATATATTGTTCTTTAAAGTTGAACCAAAATATTTTTATTTTCAGTCTTGAAAAATATATATTTCCCATGAAAAAAACTCAATGACATGCAAATTTAGACAGATCTTGAGGAGTGTAAACAAAAAGTATGTAAACAGCAGAGAGGGCAGACGTATTTCCTGAAAGCGCCACTTTTGACTGATTAGCTCACAAGCTACCTGAGAAAGACATGATTCAATAATTTACAGATATCACTATAGATTAGGAGTTAAGCATTAACAGCTGCTGCCCACCCACATCTTTCTCCATTCTCTTTCAGATTAATGGCACCTTCACTACCAGAACCCCCTGTGTCAGTCTCTCATTTCAGTTGTGGTTGGGAACCCAGCGAAAACGGTATCCCCCCTGCAGAGTCCTTGATGTAAACGCATGCCCATGAGGAAACACCTGAGTTCGAATGGTGCAGTGGTCTCTGACGGAAGTTCTGAAAGATGGAACATGTTCTGCAGCCTCTGGTGCACCAACATTCACAGTGCTGTCGTTAGGTGTGGACATCTGCAAGCTTGAGAATGTGCCATACATGCGTATCGTCTCTGACTCCTGTGGTGATCCTGCAGCGCTGCTGAGCAGGACAGCGTTGCAGCGCATGCTGATGTCCCTCAGCATGTCCTCCACTGAGTCAGAGGACTCTGTTTCATAACCTTCATCCCGGCGCTGCCTCTTGCATGGACTCAGAGAGGTGTTTTCAGAGCTTGGCACCTCTGGTTCTCCAGCATGAACATCTGTCATCAGTTTCTAAAAGAATCAAAACAATCACAAGTTCAGACTTATTTCAACTGTATAAAAGTACGATTCGGCAATGGGTCCAGGACCATTCCTTTTCTCTAGAACTTAACTTTCTGTATAACCATGTATAACCATGACTGAGACAAAAAGCTGTGAATATTCAACCAAAGAAGTGTTTAGCATCCTCCACTATAAAACTCCACCTTTAGTTCAGGGTCAATTCAAAACGTCCTCCCTCCCTACTGGGGCTGTTTTTAGGATACATTTCCACCTGCATTGATCTGATTGGATGGTGGTTCCTGTTGTGGTAAAAAACTACCCTGGTGCCTGAAAAGGTTCCTGCAGTGGAAACACACATAAGAGATGGACTTCGAGCATGTTTTGTACTCACTTCGAGAACTGAGGCGAGGTGTTTTGCTCGGCTCGCCAGTTGCTTCAGGTGCAGGTTTCTTTCCTCGAGGGAGTCCAGTTCTTGCTGTCGCTTGTGAAGAGTCTCCTGGAGCTGCAGACAAAAGTTACAAAATATTCTTAGCTATGCTCTCTGCTTTGGGGATTCCTCTTATTGCAGTGACATCACCTACATGCATGAAAAACCATGTGTTTAAATTTTTATGCACCAATTTGTAAATGAGGTCCTGATACACTGGTCTTCAGAGCAACTAGACCAAGGCATAAGTGAAATAAGTAGCTGCATATGGCCTCCAGACCAGCAGGGGGAGCTATTAAGGTGTTCAAGTTCTCAAATAAACTGTAGTGGTTGCTTTTCCCATTAAAGATGAAGTCATTTTAATTTTCTATGTTGTCTGTACAGTTAGCTTGTTATTTAACCGATGCATTTGTGTGTTCTTGTCAATTGAAAAGATACATTTTACACAGCATTCCAAAGAAACAGTAAAAAAAAAAGATAATAATAATAATAATAATAATAATAATAATAATAATAATAATAATAATAATAATAATAATAATAATAATAATAGTTTGTCATAAACACTGTATAACTTCTACAAATGTCTTTACACATAACTAAAATGACCCAAAATACAAAATGGACCCAAATTCTTTTTCAACATGTACATCATCGAAAGTTGAGTTAAAGAAAATAAAGTCTCCAGATATATAAATAATCTTAAACTGAGGTATACCTGTTTGTTGACGGTCATGGAGTCTCCCAGAGCCATCCTATGGCACTCTGCGATGCCCCTCCATGAAACTCCCTCCTGGGCTGCTTCCATTGAGGATTGAGTCATGCTGTCCTCAGGAAAGAAATCCCTCTGAGGGGTTAGAGGGGGTATAATACATCCCTGAAATGGGACAAGTTCAGAGAGACAGCTTTCTCCTATGGCAGTGGAATCTGAGAGAGGAGACAGATCACCAAGGAAACAATGAGCAGGAGTTATTTGGAGGAAGCATGATTCGAGCAGAAGTCAGCATCCCACTGTCAGAACTTAGTCCTCTCACCTGCAATGAAATCCAGCGCATACTCTCCATGGAGCTGCTCATCTGGATCAGACTCATTCACCTGTGAGCAAATACAGTTGATTATTGAGACAATGCCTTCTGGTAAGTAAATCAATAAAAAAAACAATACCTATACCTGAAAATCCCACCAAGTCAAAGCAGAGCTCCTGGAGTAAATCTTAGTGGTCATTTCAGATGTGTGATGTTGTGCAGAGGGGCAATGTGTGGAAAGAGACTTCAGGTGAGGCGCTAGTGTTTAGTAGCCTGTCTGTCATGAGTAAACTACAATGCCATTTGTGCAGGACTCCAGCGCACATGTGTCAAACATTAACAGAGGGGGGGGTGGCTCAGATCGGCTTCCCTATAAATGCTGGTGTCTGTCGTTTATTGTGTGAAGCTAAACTAAGATAAATATTAAACCCATATTAAATTTTTGTGATTTTATTGTGTAAAACATGTTTTACTCTCACCTGAGAGCCGAACGAGTCTCTCTCCTGTCCCATAGCAGATGCACAGCCCTCAAAATCACCCCATTCAATTGTTGCAAAAGCTGCAAGAAAACTATGGTGTAAAAAAAGAGGCCTGGGGTTCGGTCACAAAATCAAAGCTGCATGGATTACCTTGGTCAGCAATGCTGGGAAATTCAACATAAACACTGACAGGACTGCTGCTTCTTGGCACCGGGATTGTATCCTGCATGAAATGTGCCTGTTATCAAAGTTTTAATTCATTATTGCACATTTTTCTAAAGAGAGAGAACTTTGCTTACAGTCGCTGTTCTCCTGCGCTCTCCCAGTCTATCGGACCAAGCAGCCCTGAATGCGTTCCTGTCTTTTTGCGTCTCCATCATCAGCTCCATCCATCAGAAACAGACAGGGACATGATTTAGATTTGTAGCTGATATAGTCGACTTTCTCCCGGTTTGTGTCTTTCTGTGCCGCGGTTTCCCACTCCTGGCCCAATCAAATCCATTCGTTCGGTCTCTAGGGAGTGTCGGCGTCCTCAGAGATGAAATTAGTGCAGTGTGGGTTTTTTCTGTTTAAAACTCAGAAACGGTGCCGCGCAGAACGGCGCCACCGCGAAGCCAGCAGGTGCGCACCGCAGCGTTACCTCAATCTGCGGCCAACATCCCCTGCTGCCAGGTCCATCGCAGTTATGCACATTAGGCCACATATATGGAAGTATGCTAAACATGTACTGTAACAATCAAAACTTATAATAGAGATAAAATAAAGTAGGAATTCTGTAATCCAGACTGACCAAAACATAAGTATGTGACAGTTGCACATTTTTCTTTTATAAAATGCTTATATTGCGCATTGGTTTTGCACGCGTAATTTCTATTTGCGTAAATACACGCCAGAGTGGAAAAGGGAAAAAAACCCTCCAAGCGCAGACAGTTCAGTAAACACTTGTGACAAACGCTTCAATTAGTAAACAAACAGGGGGATGTCAATTGGTCCTTATAGCGTTGAATGCACCTGTGTGGCCGAGCTGCCACGCGTAATGGATTAGCAGATAAAGCCGCGAAATTGCATGGGCTGTGTTGGCACAGTTTGTCTCCAAATACTGCAGCTAACAAAAAACGACGAAGGGCCGACCTTCAGGCAACAATAGCCGCAGGAATCACTACTTTTAGAAAAGTGTTTATCCTGCGTGTCGGTCACTCTGGCTAAAAGCCAGCCATTTATTGCATGGCCCTATCTTAAGTGGTTTCTAAGATTTGTGTTAGTCTTGTCATGCTGAATCTGGTTAAAAGTGATTACTGCGGTTCTTTTTACTAGGTTTAATTTTCTTCCATTATGTGCGTTCAACTCCAATGTAATCTTTTGATTCATTGTACTCCATGAATTGTAAATATCTGGAAAAAAACACATTTAAGAGGTTATATGGGGTGTTATTCTTTGGTTCACGTGCCATATTAGGATGGAAAGCTCCTGACCCACTTTGGCTTTCAGGCCTAATGTCTTGTCTCCGTGTTGAACAGATTCTGTAAAATGACATGTGGTGCTTTTCTGTCATGTTATCAACTCGCTGTGAGTATAATGGCTTAACATCCAGCCTGGCCGCGACTGGAAAGGAAGAACGTCATAACTTTCTTAGAACTAAATGTGTGGCAAAAAGACTATTTATGTAAAGTGCCCGAGAAAAACATATTCATTGCATCATGAAATTTTTCCAAATATTAGAACCAAAATTTTAATGTATTTGTTTGAGGTTTTTTGAGCAAAGCCAACACAAAGTTGTGCGGCATTATAAGATGGAAGCAGGGACGGATTGGAACAATAATTCAGGCCAGGAATTTTATAAGATCCTAGGCCACCAGCAGCCAGTTAAGGCAAAACACCAAGAGTGAGTTAGGCTGGGTGCCTACTGTTGTGAGGGTGTAAAAGGATGAAACAAATGCTGCACACACAGCTTTTTCTGTTTATTTCCCCTACAAAATAAATATTTCTGTTCTGCTGCAATAACCTGTAGCCTCCTCAAATCCCATAAACTGAATTTATCTCTCATCTACTACGACACTGGTAAATGTGCAGACTGCACATTTAACAAACTGATTGACATCAATCCTGGGTAACCTATTAAGATACAGATAAAAGATATTTTGGAGTAGGAATGAGAGTAATTCTGAAATATCAGTTATAACCCTGTCCTGATTCCTGTCCTTTTTCTCCAATGGATCTCTTTCTCTCAGCAAGTTCTAATCTCTCTTTACCTGTGAAGACCCTGCATCATCTTCCCTGCTGTTGGCCTCTGGTCCTAAGTCTCCTCCCTGACTCAGATTTTTCTATTGAGACGATAAAGATATAAAAACGTGCAAAGCAAATTTTTTTGAAATAGAATTAGAATGATCAGCAGTGAAATTGCTTTGGAAATTTGCCTCAAAGTCCCTTTTGTGCCATTAATTTAAAAAAAAAATTCTGTTACTTATATCCACAAGTCATTATTTAGCTAGCATTATCTGCATGCAACAGCATAACTCAACTTACATAGCATAGCTTGTTTGGAAAAAAAACTATCAAAAGTTTTTTTCCTATGCTGGGTCTGGATCGGTATAGCTGAAGAAGTATTTGTCCATTCTTCATCACAAAATAGCCAAAGTTTCCCAGATTGAATGGACAGCATCTGTGAACAGCTATTTCTAAGTCTTGCTAAAGCTTCTTTGTTGAATTTTGTTCTGGACTTTGATATTGCCATTCTAACCCATGAATAGGCTTTGTTTTTTAGAATTGTATTTGACCTCTGGTTAGGTGTTTAGGGTCATTGTTCTGCTGGAAGGTAAACCTTAGCCCCAAAGTCAAGTCTTTTACAGTTTTAGCAAGTTTTCCTCCATAATTGTGTCTGTATTTAGCTCCATCCAGGTCCCAATTATCTCTGATCAGGTTTCTTGTCCCTGTTTAACAAAATTATTTCCCACAGCATGATGCTGCCACCTTTATGTTTCAATGTAAAAGGTGTGTTCACAGTGTTGTGCAACCTGAGCTTTGGATTTTTTGTCTCACCACCAAAGTAAAAGCAGAGTTTTTTTGTACACTTTATTAAAGAATAAATAACATACAGAGGTTCAAAATCCTTCATTAAAGATGTTACAGAAATCTTTAATTCCCACAATACAATAGCAACAAAAAAATAAATAAAAATATATTACCAAGTAAATCTTTAGTGGTTGCAAACATATGACTGTTTGTGAGGTATTTAACCAGTTCAGGTCTAACAAGACCTTTTTCTTTGCTTTAATTTGGCTTTTTAAATCTTCAAAAAGGTGATGTTTTACATAAGTGACATCACTTTTAGAGTCTCCTGATTCAGTGACACTAATAGCTTTAGGTTGTCTTTGCATTCCTGCACCAGATTGTAGTCCTGGCCGGGAGAAACTTCCACTGTCAAACACTCCCCGGGACTAAATGCAGGGGTTTCACATAACCGGACACAAACCGACTTTGTGCATAGAGCTTCTCTGCAATAGTCCCACTGGTTTTCTGCCAACTCTGTTGCTGCCTGTTCTCCAAAATTGTGTTCAGTTTTTAGTAATTCGCAGGCAAGTTTCAGGGCACAGCAAGCAGTCAGAGATGGTGGGTACTTGTTGAAAGCATAGTCTGCTAGAGTCAACTCACATACTTTTTGTGCAAGCTCACTGCACTTTCTGATCTTTGCTATCTCTGAATCCACTCCTGAACACCCATCACTGCCGTTGTTCTTAATCATAACCTGGGCAGTCTCGATGAGGTTGCTGAAATAGTCCAGGAAGAAGGCCAGGGTGGGCACGGCGAGGCGGAAGTTAAGGCGGAGGAGGACGAGACACTCCAGGTTGCAGAACTGCTCCTTGGTGAAAGCATCGCAGCACAGAGACAAGAGATAGCTGATCGATGGAGAGCGCACCTCCACCTACAGGGAGAAAACAGAGATGGGGGAAATCTGAATGGAGTCAGAGGTATCTGCCTCTGAAAGAAATCACTGAAGACAGACCTGTTTACAGGCTAAGAGGAGTGCAGTGACACCCAGGAGCTGGAAGCAGTCTGTGGCCACTGGAGTGGATGCCAGGAACCTATCCATGATGTTCACCGTCAGGCAACAGCACTCAAAGGACAGACGGAAGTGTTTATGGACGGGAATAAGCCAGCTGACCAGCTTACAGCGTGCCTCTGCAGTCAGCTGCAGGCAGAACAAGAAATCATCAGAGAACAGACCTAAGACTGACGTAAAACATAATTTGCCCTTACATATTTCCTGTTTGCTAATTTTTTACACTTATATGTTTCAGATCAAGCATATTTTAATATCAGACACAGACACTGCAGTTTTCAAATAAAGATTTCACGTATTAAGGGAAAAAACAAGCAATCTGGTTTTACATATATTGTTAAAAAAAAAATCTAATAATTGCTTTTGCCACCCTTATCAGCAAACTATCAAGTGTTTGTTTTCAACTGGAAATGGGTCTTTTAAATTGTTATGGAAGATTTTTGGCCCACTCCTTTTTTGCAAAGACCAGCATTTTTGATTCCATCAATTATGGCAAATCCTTCAGAAGAACCAAAGCCGCCCCAGACCATCACACAAATTACACAAGATGTTATGGGATGCACTCATTCTGGTATGGAAGGTTCACCACTCTTCTATGCCTTCTCCAATTGTGGCTATTGGCTCACACTGTTTGTAGTTTGAATCCAAAAGCCTTAAAAATGGTCTCTTCACCATTTCGAACCAGATACATGCATGCGATTTTTGAACTTCTTTAGACTGGAGAATGCTGTACTGCTTTTTGACTTTCTTTTAGCCCACTTGATGTTGTCAGACAAAAGTAGCCTACATTTAAACAACCCCAAAAAACTTATGAAAATCCATAAGCATTTCACAGCATCAACAACCCCAAAGGATTTTCTATATTCTATACATTTTGTCCTTGCTTACTTTAAAACCTCTACTGCTTTTACAGCAGCACATGTTCTTGGTCCATTGTTAACATCTATAAGAAACTGAGTTGACTAAAGCTAAAAGATTATATCAAATTTAATGACTTAAAAATGCATAATGCATATTATTGCATGTCTGGAAACAAGTCAGAATAAGTCATTTATAGATATTTTTTTGATTTCCATTCATCTGCCTGTACTGTAAATAGGCTATATTTCTTGTAGCCTACTTGTGGTTGACGTGCCAGGCTTTGGCAGGGATGAAACTGCGACTCTTTCTCCCTCTGGATCCTAAAACCGACGTCTCCGTACTGAAGGTACCAGTGGGACAGCTGTCCATCCTCTGGCTCCTCTGACCCCAGATGGGGCGCATTTGTCCGACAACGGGGTGGATTGGGAGAGGAAACCAGATCGTCCTCGAATCCAGAGTCACCCAGTTTGGACATGAGTCTCTGTTTTCTGTGCCGAGCAGTCTGCTGAGGCGGTGTGAGTTTTCTTTCAGAAACTGAATCGTCCTTCCCAATTGACACCATGTCTATCTGTCCGTCAGTCTTTAGGGCTTTTGTGCATGGATGCTCGATGGAGAGTGGTGCCGCTTGCTGACGTCACTTTTCCCGGGATATTCCCCGCTTGTGCTGCTCAGCTTTCTTACGTTGCTTTGGCAACCGGAGCTCAGTCTCACCATCCCATCTCCAAGTAGCAGCTGTTGATGTTAGGCTTATTCAGCAGAAGAAAAAAAACCCAAAACAGACTATAAAAGCATATTTATTCACGAAATATATGTAGGCTACAAATAAAATAAAAAAAATCATGTAATCACGTGTTACACGAGTGCCACTTTAAAATAGTCACTGCACGTTGAATATTTCTTTGAAAATGTGAAATAATCAGCTGGTAGTTTTGAGAAGTGAACAAATGAGTAAAGGACAAGTAAAATGTCCTACAGTTTCCAGTTGTAATTTATGTGGAAAAAAAAATCACAAAGGCAATATGTTAATTGGGCTATCTTTGAGGATATAGACCAAGTGAGTATAACGACTGTCCTTTCAAATAGGCTACATATAAATGAAAATAAGGAATGGCTCAAAATTATGGAGGCTACTCCTACAAAACCAAATGCGCTACAAGGTTGAACTTTTTTCATCCTTTCTATGTCCGAATTTTCAAGGGTAAAATGTCGACCAGTTCCAAATAAAAAAATAAAAAAATATATAACTAAAATAAATATGCAAATGATGAAATACAGATAGTTCTGAAAACATCAACATAAAGATACACGCTGCAATAAAATAAATTGGGAAATTACTAAAGTGTAATATAATCGGCCTAAGTATGTCTTCTAGAAGTGTAACAAAATATACTGGGAACACATACAATGAATAATCCTGATGATATAGAGCCACAATAAAACAGGTAAATCGTGAAAGAAAAAGATTTCTGGTTATAGGAAAATAATGAAAGACAAGAAATTCTTGTTAAAATGTTAAAAAATAAGGAAGTACTAAAATAATATATTTGTGCAATACAATATAATAATAACTCATGAAAATGAAAATGAATTAGGTGTATAATGAAATAAGACATAGACACATCATAAAATATCAATAATTCTGGTAATAGTACAATAAAGTAAAACAGAAAAATCATGAAAGACAAACACAAATCAAGATAATTATGAAAAAGCCATTTAATCTATCAACTGACCTATTACATAAAATCAAATAAAAAATCAAATAAACACTGAAAATAAATCACTCTAACAATACATTCTTTACTAGGCTATTTCTAAAGAAACTGTTTCCATCATCTCCCAATTTTCTTTTTACATAGCCTACTTTGGAGATGAAAATATGATGAAAAGATGTTTTTTTTGTAAGGTTATCTGAATATTAAATATAAAACATCCTAGATTTTGCATTACTCTTGGAAAAAAATCGCATATATGATCTAAACATGATCACCCAAAAAAATTGAAAATACATTTTATCCTGAACCGTGATAGTTTGTGACCCTGTGCGGATAGTTTATATACAAATTTCTTATCAATAAGCACTCTAAAGCTGAACAATATGCTTCATGAAACACGAAGCAATGCAATCATTTGTACATTTTTTCGGTTTGACATAGAGACGTTGTAGTAGGCTATTACAACATGGGTCTCACGGGGTTAATCCTCTCGATTAAAAAAAAAAAGAAAAAAAAAGAATAGCCTGTCCTTTTCCTTTACGTCACCTTTCAAACTCAACAGCAAGACAACATGATCAACCCGAGAAGTATGTATCGTGTTTATCTATAGAACGTATTTGAACAAAAATTGGGATTCTAATATCTGTCTTTTAACAAAAGGCTTCATAGACCACAGCTGCAGACGAGAAGGAAAAAAAAACCCGCAGCACAGAACATAACATTAGCATTTGGGCTAGCTGTGTAGCTATCGTAAGTGGCTTGCTAAACATTAGCAGCTAACATTAGCATTGTTGTTACTATGCCGCGGTGAACGCTGTTGCTAAATTTGACTTCTGTTATTTGTTGGTTACATGTGTAACTGTACGGTGTGGTTTAATTCGGGGAAGTGGTAACGGGAATTCATGCTGCAGACGCTGGTAACTTAAGAAAACAAAACCTTACAGTCATTGGTAAATGACTCACAGTTAGCCACGTATGTTGAGGCGTGTTGCCGAATTGAAATCTATCTCAAAATAGCAGCCTTGATGTATTTCTTTGTTGGTAATATGTGTTAGGCATGGGTTTATTTTTCCTTGAATTTTTGTGTAATGAGATGTTTTTGAATAATGACATTTCTACACTTGTCAATTTCCCCCAGAATAAGTTAGTAGTTAAGCTTAGTTTGCACAAACCAAACTGATACATAGACTGAATTCAAGCATTTTGCTTAAGCCAATAGTTTTAGTCAAGAAGATTGTTCTCGAATAACAACTCTGACTGGTGGAAGCTGTTTTTCTTTTTAAAAATATGTCGTTTTTTCCCCTCACAGAAACCATTTGTAAATAAAGGTTATCTGTCACAAAGGCTTTGAAGGTGATATTCTACACATAGGTTTTATTTAGACTTTTTATCAAACAAATACTTATTCAAAATAAAACATCTCAAGATGGCAAAAAAACGCTAGAAGAAAAATTATTACAAGACAGAACAATCAGTTTCCATAGAAACAGAACCCACTGCTGGAATACTACACAATTTTTGAATTGTGTGTGTCATTTTCATTCTGTTGTCGTGTTTTTTTATGCTGTTTTATTTGAAAAGAGCTCCAGAATTGTTTTGTTTAGCTTTTATTTAAATCATTTAAAAAAACAACTCTGCATTACAATTGCAATTACATTTCATCCTGCAGCAAAAGTGAACCATGGAAAACTCGAGCCGACCCTATAGGGCTAAGCAAAGAAACTGGGAGAGAGGACCGGCAGCAGACAAGGGAGAAAGCTTGAAAATGCAAGACCAAGTTCATGGTTATAACTCAAGATTAGAGGAAGGTCAGCAAGGCAAGAAGAGCTATGGTGGTCCCTATAATGCAAGTCCCAAGAAGGGAGGCCTGGGACCCCTGGGCTACTCACCTGGTGGATTTAGAGGTGGTCAAAGCCCCTCCCAGAGGGACGACCTCCGATGGTTTTCAGGCCCAGTGAACAGCGATTTCAGTCAAGAGGATACTTGGCGAGGGCATTCACCGCAGCAGCACTGGAGGAGGAGAAACCAGGGAGAAAGTCCAAATGAGTTCAGGAGGAGAGAGGACACAGATGACATCGCTCGTAAAGCTGGTGAGACAAAAAAAGAAAGCAAAGTAAAACTAAAATACATTCAAATGTGATACCAATCATGTTGCAGTGACTCAGAAAATGAATCTTTAATTTGTTAGAATTCCCTATGCACCATCTGTGATGCATATACACTACTATTTAATGACTTTGTTCCTTTGTTCTGAAGGAAGAAGACGGAGGAACAGAAATAAGAAGAAAGCTTTGCCTGAAGAGTGTAAGGGCCTTGAAATTGAAGAGCCCAGAGTCTCAGTTCAAGAGCTCCAAAGCATACGGCAAGCAGAGAGAAGACTTAAAAGAGATGGGATACACCCTTTGAGGAAGGTACTGAACATCAGAGACAAAGTACTTTAACTATAAAGTGCTTTCAAGAATATTTTACCAGTGATTTGTTTTTGTTTGATTCAGAATTCCCATAGCAATCCTGGCACACTTTACACCTGCACGTTGTGTGATATTCCCCTGGAATCTTTACCTCATGCTTTCAAACACATCAGAGACAAACGGCACAAGAAGAGGGCTCGGGTAAGAGATCATTTTAGAGTACTTATGTTAAAAAACATCTTACAATGGAGTGCCTTGTGAAACTGTTCAGACCCAATAAAACTTTTTCACAATTTGTTGTGCTACAACTACAACACTAAATGTATTTTATTGGGATTTCAGGTGGGACTAATACAAAGTTGAACGTGATTGTGAAATCGAAGGAAATTATGCATGGTTTTCAATTTTTTTTGCAAATTAATATTTAAAGTGTGGCACGCATTTGTATTCAGCGCTCTTAAATCATATCTTTAAATACATCCATTAAGAGCATTTGCCTCAATTCAGTTGAGAAATACTGTATTTATCCCAAAGTGAAATTGAATGTTGTCGTTACTCATATTATCTAAGACCAAAATAGATTTTCTTTGGTCTCGTCGATAAAAAAACTACATATGGTGGATAACACTGCACATCACATGGAACACACTTTCCTACAGTGAAACAAGTTGGTGGTAGCATCAAGCTGTGGGGATGCTTTTCTTAAGCAGGTTCAGAATAGTCAGTCAAAGTTGATGGGAAATTGATTGAGGTAAATACACTAAAACATTTAAATGAATACCAATGAATTCACAATAATTGACTGCTATCCAATAACATACAGTGTTGATTGTGGTTGTAATTTGATCAAATGTGACGTGATCTGACGTATGATGTGTGAAAAGTTGAAAGACTGAATCCCTGGCGAAGCACTGTTTATGTTTTTAAGATGGGAGTGAACATTTTTCTTCCTCTGTTTGTTTGCGTTCAAAGGAGAAACAGGAGCAGCTTATGCTAACTGAGATCATGCCTCCTGGTCCAGAGCACATCAGTGCAGTGACTGCAGCTCTAAAGGCTGTTGTCCAGGAGCATGGGATGAGCGACCAGGATGTTTTGCGGAGAGAGAGTGTTGTTTCCATCATGCAAGACCTTCTACTGTCCGTCCTGCCAGGTGAAACTTCTGAGAATAAAGGCGTTATTCACACCAGCCTCGTTTAGTTCGCTTAAAACGAACTCAAATTCGTTTCCTCCCTTGGTCCGGAGCTTTTTGGCCGGTGTGAATACAACCCAGCGAACTCAGGTGCACACCAAACAAGCGAACCGAGACCCAGCTGAAGTGGTGGTCTCGCGGTTCTAAACAAACCCTGATGCCGAGCAAATCACGTGTGAAAGCGACCGAACTTTATCCCTCCCAGTAATGAAAAAAACCTACCTTTTCCTGTCAGGCACCCGTCTTTGTGGCAATTACTGAGAAATAATTGTTTTTTATTTATTTTTGTATTTTCTGATGCGTGTGCTGCCTTAATATGTGAATGTCCCCACTGTGACATCAATACAGTCTTATTGATATTCTATTGATATTTATAATATGTTAATTCTACACAATCCATGTATGTACATCCTATTGTACCCCTCATGCTTCATCAAACATGTCTTGACACTCAAACATCAGGGGTCGCGCTAGAGTCTTTTGTTGTTGATCATTTTTACTTACAGGGTCAAAAAAGATCCAGTCACAATCAGTTTTTACCCATAAATTTTTTAAATAGGTAGATAGATGTATATTTTTTTTATACCAAACAAGGGGAAATTCACTTTGTCCAGTGCTTACACATATGTGTGTGTGTGTGTGTGTTTTTGTGTGTGTGTGTGTGTTTTTGTGTGTGTGTATGTATGTATGTATGTATGTATGTGTGTGTGTATATATATATTAGATTAAAACAACAATTAAAAAATTAATTATTTAGAAAACATGTTGGATGTCGCTGTTGAACAGTCTTATGGCTGCAGAGACAAACGATCTCCTTCATCTCCTTGAGATCAACATACTCAATAGTTCATTTTCATTTATTTTAAATCTGAACAAACTGATCAGAGAATGCACATCATGCCATCACACATCAAGCAGATTAATAAGCTATATGTATCATTTCAACCTACTGTGGCCTGAATGCTCTGCAAGAGTGACCGACACCCTTCAGATTTTTCCGTCGCACGGAAAACCAGTCAAATACGGAAAATATTCAGGTAACACGACCCCTGTGTATTAACCATAATGCCAGAAAGACAATAAGAACAGCACTCTCCATTGTTTATGTTGACCTATTTTCACATGGCTTCTTGGTTTTACCCCGCTTACTGACCTTAGCACACGTGCCTTTTTTTAGAAACTCTGGTCCTGTTGCATTTACACACAGTGTGCGGAAGAGCGGCAGCAAAAAAAAAAAAAAAGACACTTGGTCCAGACTGAAGCAAGTGAACTAATGGACCTTCCTGGTGTGAATACACCCTAAAGCTTACAGTTGTTTCTGAAATCAGTACCTGCATGATGATTTTTTTTTTTCACAGAATTACTTGTATGTCACAGACCTTTGGGTCAAACTATTTAAATCTTTTGACAGTTTTATTACATTTTTCCTTTTATTCTCATCTTGTAGAAATACGGCTCAGGCTGTATGGCTCATCTTGTACGAAGTTTGGATTTAAGGATTCTGATGTCAACATTGACATTCAGTACCCACCTCATGTAAGTAACCATTTGTGAATTTGAACTGTAACATTGTCATTAAAAGATATAGACAAAGTTATGTTAAGTAAAACATTTTATAATGTTGATTTAATAAAATTCATTTACATTTTGGTTTAAGTTCTCTCCACATTCTTCTAATTTCTTATTGATGTGTAATCTAGGCCAGACTTTAGAAAGGGCTTACAGGTTGTCTCACTTTTTACTCTAGTATATATTGCTCATCATCCTAACATATTTCAAGAGACACTTACCCTACTTTATATACAACTAATAGGCCCATATCAGGTGAATCTTTATGAATATTAACAGTACTCAAGTAGTTGAAAATTATGAGGTTGTTGTAAATTTCTTTGGGAACTACATGGAGCTGTTAGCCAGGGGACATATTAAACCTGCCATGCATCACTTCACACTTGTTGATAAATAGAGCTTCTTATTAATGTTCTTTAATTTGCATTAGTAAAACGATTTTTTTAGTAGATAGAGCACCAAAACTAGATCTAGCCCATGGACCCACATCCTTGTAAATTCAGCCCTGTGTGTAATGTAATGTCTTTGAATGGAAATTTATTCACAGATGCATCAGCCAGATGTCTTGTTGGTGGTTAAGGAGACACTCTTTCTGAGTCGTAAGTCACCTTATTCTTTGAATTAGGGGTGTCCCGATTCGCCATAACTTGATTAATTCCGATGTGAAAATTACAAAATCGGTAGCGATTCGCAATTAATAAAAAGTCAATTATTTTTCATAATAATTAAATGAGAAAGCCTAAAACTTCGGCATGCCGAACAGAGATTTTTAGGGGACGGACCGGCAGAAACTTTATGGCTGCCCCTACTGTTTCAGCCATGCAGCGCGAAACTGGCAAAATACAGCAAATATTTGGCACTTTAGTTGTGAAAGAAGTGTCTTTGTTGTTGTGTATCATGTTAGCAGCAGCATCTCCTATCCCCAAGCTCACCTCAGGACAGGGCAGGGGAGGGCAGCTCATGTTTACCAGACGTCAGCTCAAGTGTAGCTTTAAGTATCAGACAAGAAGAACATTTCCTTCATTCCACCTCTATATTATATTTAACATTTCTTTTATCTTTCGTTGAAAATATGACCTTGAGATGATTATGAAACATACTTTGGACTTTGGTTTGACATGAATAAAAGACAGGACATCCATTGGTTTGGATACTTCAATTAACGGAAGCTTAATGAATTTAAGAGTAGAAAGTAGCCATGGAAAGAATGAAGAAAAAAACCCTAAATGGGGAAAAAATATGCAACAAAATAATTGTTGTCATGCTGATAATCTGCATTAAATGTTTAAATGTCTTTCGTTTTTTTGTTTTTTACAATTTTCAGCTCTTTTTCCTAATGTGGAAGCAGACTTTCATGCCAGGGTGCCTGTGGTCATCTGTAAAGAAAGAAAGAGGTTAGTCCCAATAATTGGATTGGGTGAGATGTAAATACTTGTTGAAATGGGCAATTGTCACTGTTTTGGAGTGTAAAGCTGAATTCGTGCGTCTTGGGGGCGTGTTCTGTCATCCAGTCTCTTGTGCACATAACTATTTTTGTAAGGTTGTTCCACAGTGCAAGTGATCCTAGCCAAGCAGGAAGAGCAGTTGGGGTATGGTTTTTAACCATGTTTAGTTTCACAGGCATATCATTGATTATATCAACAGGAGTATTGTAAAACTTTACATAAACATCAAAAACAGATGAAAGAAATGCTTTTAAGTGTTCTGATCATGTTGTTAGCTGTATTTGAGGAATTTACTTTTAGACTTTTCTTCTGCATCCAGTTGTTGAAAACAGATAGATTTCTCTGTACCGACCTCTACTCTATATGAAGAGAACTGCAGTGAGTGTTGTGTATTTACAGTGGCATGATAAAAGACAAATCTGTTCATCTTGACAAAACTTCTTTGTTAAAGGGCCCTAGCCTTGGCGATAATCACGCCAGAGGGTTTCTGATTATCCTGAGAGAGATCTGTCTTTATCACATTTTACTGAACTTTTAGGATAAGATACAGCTTTAATCCAAAATGGATTGAAATAATTTCCCACTCAAAGTTCTATACACAATGCCCCATATTGACAAAAAGGGAAAAAATCATCAGATTTATATAAATCAATCACATGTACAATAGTATTTACACCCTTGGCCATGAGACTTACATTCAAGTTCAGGTCCATCCTTCAGATGTTTCTAAAACTTGACCGGAGTCCACCTATGGTAAATTCTGTTCTTTGGACATGGCTTAAAATGGAAAAGTACAAACCAAGCAATGTAGTCAAAGGAATTACCAGTTGAGCCCTGAAACCAGGTTGTTTTACAAGTCTGGGGAGGGGAGTATCAAAATATTAGCAGCTTTGAAGCATAGGTTCACTGTTTGGAAATGTATGAAGTTTTGGAGCCACCAGGACTGTCACTAGCTCTGTCCACTTGGCCAGACTGAGTGATTAGCAAAGAGGTGATCAAGATCTCAATGTACTTGGCAGCATTGTAGGACTCTCTTGTAAAGATGGAACTATACAGAGCGTCAGCCATTGCTAATTCAGATAAAGAGGCCAAATGGATATGGCAGCTTATGTAGTTTTATGTCTTATGTAGGTCTTTTTGCAGAAACCCACCTTAGAGATTGTCAGGCCAGAAGAAATTGAACTCTCTGGTCTGATAAAACCAAAACAGAATTTTTCAGCCTGACCTCCAGTCATCATGTCTGGAAAAAGGCCAGAAGAAAAACACCTAAACAGCTGAGAGGGTGAGATGACAGCGGCCAAATCTAGAGAGATTCTTCAAGAAAACCTGTTCCAGAGTGGAGTCGGAGGGGGGTATTAAGCTCCAAGAAGCATAATACCCCCCTTTAAGTGGCCCAGCCAGAACCCGGACTTAAATCTTGTACTTTTGGAAAGGGTATATTTTTCTTCAGGTTTCAAATTTTGAATACATTTGCAAAGAAAATCAAATGTTGCCACTTATTCCTTATGGGCTGTCATGGGTAGAATTTATTATTAATTTTAAAAGAAAATGTGGAATAAGTGAAGGACTGAATACTTTCTAGATGCGCTGTATGCACACACATGATTTTTCTCCTTTTAATTATGCATCGCAGTCTTTTTATGACTCATGACATAAATTCAAGAGGTAGTAATAAAATTCCAAAACAAAAAGAGCCAACTGGGAATAGTTATCTTTGCAATATACTTTGTCTCCAGGGGCAGAGAAGTTGTAAATCTCTTGTGAGAGCAAACTATAACTTGTCTCAACAGTGGCTTAATATGCAAAGTGAGCGCCGGGAATGAAAATGCTTTCCAGACCACCTCCTACCTGTCCGCCCTTGCCAACAAGGACCATCTTCTGCTCCCTCTAGTTTTGGGCCTCAGACACTGGGCACAGGTTTGTCTTCAGTTTATCCTAGTTTTGCTTGGCAGTTTGTAAAGCTGATGCAGCATGCAGAATTTCATATTGATAAAATGTACCTTTCATTTTCTTCTTTTATGTAGATCTGTGAAATCGACCGTCCAGAGGAAGGGGGGTTGCCTCCATATGTGTTTGCCCTCATGGTTATCTTTTACTTACAGAAGCGTAAAGAGCCTCTCTTGCCTACTTATTTGAACCAGGGGGTTTGTATTTCTTTATATTTCTTGTGGAAAATAAATACAATTCCAAACCAATGTTTAGCTCTCCCCATTTGCTCTCAGTAGAAACTAACATTGGGATCTTGCTCTCTTTAGATTAAGGTGTTTTCACTGAGTAGGCTATCAGTCTTCAATCTCACACATACTGACGAAGGGTACATTCACTGGACCTACAACGTCCCTTTCTCCAAAGAATCCTCACAGCCAGCAGAGAACTCCATTATAAAGGGGAAGGTAATTATAAAAAGAACAATTAGTTGGTTTTGAAAATGTTTTGGAGATGGATAAGCTTTTCCACATTTCAGAGTTTAATATATAGTCATGCAAGTTCACTGTGACTTTCAGGTACCACTGGTGTTTCAGAGCACCCGTCCAGCGGTGGAAGTTGGTCTCCTCTGGATAGAAATGCTTCGCTTCTACTCGCTGGAGTTCATCATGGCCGACAACGTTATCAGTGTGCGAACCAATGCTGTCCTCTCTCGAGAGATGAAAGACTGGCCAAAGAAACGCATCGCTATCGAGGGTCAGAAGCTCTCTAAAGTTAACTGTTCTTTTCCATTGTATAATCCATTGCACAGTGTGTTTTGTAAAAACTGTTTCAATTTGAATTTTACATGATAGACTTGCACAAGGTAGTGCAACAATTTAATTAAAAAAATTAGATTTAAAACCTGAAAAGTGTGGCAGGCATATACAGTGAGGAACAAAAGTATTTGAACACCCTGCGATTTTACAAATTTTCCCACTTAGGTCTGGGGACCCCTCCATAATTTCTAAGTCCAATAAAAACATCATGGGAGGGAGCTTAAACTCCATGTTGCTCAGCGACAGCCCCAAAACCTGACCGGTCTAGAGAAGATCTGTGTGGAGGAGTGGGCCAAAATCCCTGTTGCAGTGTGTGCAAACCTGGTCAAGAACTACAGGAAACATTTGACCTCTGTAATAGGAAACAAAGGCTTCTGTACCAAATAATTAACACTGATTTTCTCAGGTGTTCAAATACTAATGTTCCTCATTGCGGTTTTCAGCACCTCTGAGTCAATACGGAGCAAAGCCACCTGACTCAGCAACTCCAGCTGGAAATCGTTTCAAGTCTGTCTCTACCAGCTTTACACATTTGGGGATGGCAATGTTTGTCCATTATTCTCTGCAAAACAGCTCAAGCTCAGTCAGGTTAAATGTAAAACGTAAAATAATTTTAAGTCTTGGGAAAGATTATGTCTAGGCTTTTATTGGACCATCCTAACATGACTATACTTTGGTCTAAATCAGTACATTTGTTGTTTTGGTTGTTTAATGTCATCCAGCTGGAAGGTGAATTGCCTATACACCCTGGTCTCAAGTCAACTGTAGCTTTTAATTATTTATAAAGCATCCCCAATCATGAGGCGTGACAACGAGAATGGTTTAGGGTGATGTCTGATGCTAGTTTTCCATCAAAAATATTGTTTTGCACGCAGGCTAAAACCTTTAATTATGGTGTCACTGGAAAAAAAGGTAAGTTATTCTACAAGTGTGGTGGGTCCCCTATACTCCAAAAAAGCTGTTTCTCTGATTATTTCTAGTAAGGTTTGCTGTCATTCTGTATTGTTTCCATTTGCAAATGATGGATCATTGAACAGTACAGTTTGGGATTTTTAAAGCTTGGGTTTTGCTTTAGAACCTAACCCTGGTTTAATCCTCTCCAAAACGTTATCTCTAACTTCTCTGCTGTGTTCCTTAGTCTTCATGTTGCAGTTTGTTCACTAATGTACTCTAACAAACCTCTGAGGCCTTTGAAGAATAGCTGGATTTATAATTAAACACAACTGGACTCTACTTACTTGTGATCTATCACATAAAATCTCAATAAAATAAAGTACACTAAATTTAATAAAGTAAATAATACCATTGCAAGGCTGTATAAAAATCTAGATAAGGGATTCATAGCACTGGTCTTCAGGGCCCACTGTCCTGCATGTCTTAGGTGTTTTCTTTCGGCCACACACCTGACCTGAATAACTGGGTGATCGACAGGCTTCTGCAGCACTTGATGACACGCGGGAGCTAATGTTGTAATTTGAACCAGGCGTGCACCAAGGAGGCGGGGCAGGGGAGATAATGGCCAACTCTATAAGTTTATGATTTATTTATTTAAGTATGTGTCGATTTATTTGTCTGGCATTGGTAGAAACTTTTGAATGTCCATTGCTCTCTTCTGGCCCCGCCCCATTCTCTATGACAAACACATCATAAAACTCCTGTAATTCTGTCATGGCTTTTGGTATTAGGGAGGTCAAGCCAATATCATCAGTGTGTCGCCCGCCCGCCCCCCCCTTTTTTTTTTTTTTTTACCAAATTGACATTCTTTAAAGGTTTTTTTTGGCCTAATACTACGTAATTGTGGTGTTTTTCAGACCCGTTTGCTGTAAAGAGAAATGTGGCCCGCACTGTGAACAGCCAGCAAATGTTTGACTACATCCTCCACTGCCTAAAGACTACATACAAGTACTTTGCTCTTCCGCTCAGTACGTCTGCTGCTAACCACAGAGGAGAAGCCAAGCGGGGCCATGATCAAGGAGCCGATGCCGAGGCACTTGGGGGCCTGTCTGATTTCAGTCAGCTCTCCCTTCAGTGCCAACGTGAAAGTCTAACTCGGCGTCCAGATGATGACCCTGATGACTCTGATTGCATCATTGAAGAAGAGGAGGAAGTTGAGGAGTGCAGTGACTCTGACGAAGAAAGAGAGATAGAAAAAGCAGACCTAGGAAAAAGCAGTTTATCAGAAGATGAGGAGGATGAGGAAGATCTAGATGTTGACATTCAGCCACATGATCGACAGCACTTGGACAGCTTTACAACAGAGGACGAAGACATTTTCCCAGTTGATGAGATCTCGGGGGAGGAACTTCTGTCAGACGAGGAGACTCCAGATTTGGACACACCTGGTTCTCTGGATGAGGACGAGGAGGAAGAGGAGCTGGCACATGTCAGGCTCTCACCTTCAATGAGTAGAACTGAAAATGAAAGCGGCAAAAATAAAACCCAACATCAAAGCCGATTGGCCTACGAGTTCACCAAGCAAGCGTTTACCAAAGGAAAGGTGAGTTTGATGCCATTTTATGCTTTTAACGTCTATAAGGTGAAATCTTCATCATCTGAGTGAAACTCATTATTATACTTTTTTAGTCACACATGGTGGTGTGCACCTTGTGCAAACGTGATGGACATCTGAAGAAAGACTGTCCGGAGGATTTTAGGAAAGTGGAGCTGGATCCTCTGCCCCCTTTAACACCAGACTTTCTCCGTGTCCTTAACGGAGTCTGTGAACAATGCTACAGTGAGTCCTATGTCATAGTTGTTAAAGGAAACATATCACTTTGCTGGGATTTATTATACTTGCTTGCAATAAGCATTGTGAAGTTGACAAGTTAAAAAAAAATTTTTAAAAGGAAATTGGCAAGGAAAAGCAGAAATGTGCACATGTTATTAGTTTTCAATACAAAAAAAATGTCTGAGATTTAAAGAGCTTTGACAAAGTGACTTCCCCACAGATGGTGGAAGAGGAGGTGGAACAAGTTTTTAGTTTTAGAGGGCTTTTGTCCTTAATAAATGAAAGCATCACTTGAAAACTGCGTTTTGTTTGTAGTTACTTTATCTTGGTTAAATGTTAACAATTATTTCATTATGAAAGATTCTAAGTGTGACAAAAGTGTGACAGAAATCTGTAAGGGAGCAAATATTTTTTTGTGGTACTCCATTTGTTTTTTAAATCATCCAGTTTATGCAAAATTATCTAAAATGTATTGGTTCAGGTTTACATTCAGATTAAATATTCCTAATGTATTTGCATTGCATCTGATTACATTGGATTAATTTAATGCTTGTTTTATCCAAAGAAGGAACACCTAGGGACAAGTGGTGGTTATGAGGGGTGTTCTTGTCGTACAATGAATCCAGGTGGCTTTCAAATGAACTGAGCTGCAGGGAGGACCTTAATGTTAGGTCAAAGATACAACAAAGTGATTTGTGTTTTTAACTTAAATTACAAGTGTGCAAACCTTTTTTTTTGTTTCTTTTTTTTAGCTGACTTTGCCCCTGATGACCTGGAAAACGGTGTAAGAGAGCTCATCCTTCAGGACTTGGAGAGCTTTGTTAGACGACAGTTTGCTGGTAAAGTGAACTATATTTTTCATCATTTGTTGTTTTTTTTTGTTTGTTTTTTAACTGAAACTAGCATTTTAACTTGTCCTTCATGCAAAATAAATAAAGGGCAAGTTAAGTTAGTCATGTGAAAAATAACTTGACGTTCAAGACATTACACCCCTGCTATTTCCACAGGATTTAAGAGGGAAAAGTAGCTGCTAATCAACCACTTGATTAATTGATTCTCACGAAGTGTGACGAGCTTCATGAAAACAGGATTTTTGGTCATTTTGCTTATTTGGAGCATACAGGTGTGCGTTTATGATATTCAAATGAGTAAATACATCAGTAGGTGCATTGATGATTTAGGCTAGTTTTGCAGCCAGAGAACCTGGACATTTCATAGTTATTGATTTGACCATGAACTACTCTGTATTCCAAAGTTCTCTAATGTGAGGCGACCTGTCTGAAAGCAAAAGCTTGGGCCAATCCTGGTCATGAAACATGACAATGATCCTAAAAGGTCTCGTGTAATACTTGTTGTTTTTTAAATATGATCGGTCACTCCGATGTGCGTGCTTCACATGAACATTTTCTTCAACCCCCATTGCCTGCATTAGCCTCAGAAATGAAATAGATGGCAACAACGAGCGAGTCAGAAAAAGCCAGTCCATTCTACGTCGCAGGGAAAATTAGTATTCATGGTCTTGCAAACCTTGACTTGCGGTCGCCCACGGAAAGGCTGATTTTGCACCCTTGAGACAGCAGAGCATGTCTCTGCTAGTAGAAGCTAACTGTTAGCAACTCCTCAACAAGGCAGAACATGGTCAGGCTTGTGTTATTTGTCGACATGGACATCAGCAATGCATTTTTTACCTAATAAAGAGCAGCTGATGAAGAAGTTGTTAGAATTTGTCTTGTAACCCCGCCAGCGAAGTAAGTCACATTTGTTCAAAGGGAGCATAAGAGTCGCATTGTTGTTAGCCAATCAGAGGCGAGATGTGAGCATATCTTGAATAATAATGAGTAATCCTATAATCCTGACATTTCCTCCCACCCACCCACTCCTCCAACAAGCTGCAGCCTCCTGAAACAGGAGCGAGAGCATTTTTTCCCACATAAAACAACTCACAAGGCATTCATTCATACTGGAGACCACAGCAAACCTATTGAAAAAAACAATAAACGAGACCCACCATGAAATCCTCCACAGAATGTCTGAGTAATAAAGAGATCTGTGATTCAGTGGACCAAGTCTACAAGCAATGGAATGATGGGGTGTACTTAATTTTTCCACATGACTGTAATTGTAAGATTCTTGATAGTGAACATTTTCTTTTTCGGTCCATTTTTGCTGCACAGGGGCTCGGCTACAACTGTTTGGTTCATCCAAAAATGGTTTTGGCTTCAGACAGAGTGATCTTGACATCTGCATGGTTTTGGAAGGAAAGGAAACCATGGATGTGAGTTATTTATCTGTTAGTCACGTATGCCGCTGGTAAAATATTTTCTTTTCTTTTTTTTTTGCATTTATTGTAAATGTTTTAAATTAAGCTAATTAAATTTTGATTATGTGTTGAACCTTTTATTTGGCGAAAAAAAATCACAAGTTATATTAGTTTTTTGTGATTTATGCTAACAAATAATTTTATGTATTTTTTTCTGACAGGATGTTGACTGTATTAATATCATTAAAGGCCTGGCAAGACAGTTGAAGAAGCACCCAGGTATGGCAGAGTAGATGAGATTATATAGACAAGACATTGATCTACGTCATTGCACTTTTTTCTCCTCTTAAACTTGCAGCCAGTGCTTCATTTTTGATGACATCGGCTATCTCAGTTTTTAATCTAATTAGATTAACTTCTCAGTGAAAATTTTCCAGTAAAGTCTCAACCATTAACATGTTTTTCCCCAGATAGCTTAAATTAAAGGTTTACCTTTAGTCTGATTTCATAAAGTTAAAGCTATCCTTTTTTAAGGAAAAGATAGCTTTAACATTGATGGTTTATGCTAAGATAGCATCTGAATTGAAGGATTTTCTATCGCCAGGTCTTAAGAACATCCTTCCCATCACCACAGCTAAAGTACCCATTGTTAAGTTTTACCATATTCACACTGGCTTAGAGGGAGACATCAGCCTCTACAACACACTGGTAGGATTCTGCTCTTCTCCTTTTATTATATATTATTATTATTATTATTGACAGGCCACTGAAGGCTGATGTTTTTCCCTCCACCCAGGCTCTTCATAACACACGGCTGCTAGCATCATATGCTGCTATAGACAGAAGAGTGAAAATCCTCTGTTATATTATGAAGGTTTTTGCAAAGGTGAACACACTAAGCATACTCAAAGAGGGCATCCTTTTTTCTTTGTTACATTATCTCATTCTGTGCTTCCCTCTACAGATGTGTGATATTGGAGATGCTTCACGTGGTAGCCTCTCCTCCTACGCCTACACTCTCATGGTGCTATTCTTCCTTCAGCAGAGAAACCCACCAGTCATCCCTGTGCTGCAAGAGGTACAGACAAAAAAAAACTGTAAAAAAGTTCAAGTGGACCTTCTTGAGCTGAAATGTTTCATTTATAAGTGATTTCAAATATGCAGTTTAATTTGGAATATTGTCAAAATTCAAAGCCTTTTAGCAAGCTTACTAAGTGTTGATTGTTTTGCAGATTTATGATGGAAAAATGAAGCCGGAAGTGCTTGTTGATGGATGGAACGTCTACTTCTTCGATAATTTAAAAACACTGGTAAGTTTTTGTTAAAGTGCCTTTCGTGCTTTTCCACAACTCTAAAGAATTTTATCGGGGTTTTAGGTGATACACCACCATGTTCTTGATTGTGAAGTAGAAGCTAAATGATACATGACCTTTTACAAATAAAAGTCTGAAAAGTGCTGGGGCATTTGCATCCTTGGTTTGTAAAACTGCCTTTCCCTCCAGTTACAGCTGGAGGTCTTTTGGGGATAATCAATTGGTTACACTGGATTTTATTTACAGTACAATAGTAAAGAGGCCTAAATACATATATATGCAACACTTTACAGATTTTAATTTGCAAAAACCATGTATTGTTTTCCTTCCCAATTATACACTATTTTGTGTTGGTCTATTCCATAAAAACTAAATTTAATACATTGAAGTTTGTAGTTGTGACGTGACAAAATGGGGAAATTGTCAGGGGTATGAGTACTTGAGAAAGGCATTTCTTGTGTTTATCTAAGGGAGTAAAGTAAAAATGTTTGTAACTGTGTGATTTGTTATCATCTTCCACCTGCAGCCTTGTCGCTGGCCACTGTATGGAAAGAACACTGAGACTGTGGGGGAGCTCTGGCTCGGCCTGCTCCGCTTCTACACGGAGGACTTTGACTTCAGAGAGCATGTTGTTTGTATCCGACAGCATGCCCGCCTCACCACATTCAACAAACAGTGGACGTCCAAGTACATTGTCATCGAAGGTCAGTTTTACCAACACTTTGAATGATTCAAAATGTATTGTTGGACTTTCTCCTGAAATTCTCCTTCTTCACATTCCAGATCCATTTGACCTTAATCATAATTTGGGTGCTGGTCTCTCCAGGAGAAGTAGGATATTTTCCCCCCCTTCTTTGTAATCTGAACTTTGTTGTCCTTGCAAACCTTTTATCCACTTTCACAATCTGTTATGTAATCAAAACAGTGACAAACTTTATCATGAAGGCGTTTATCAATGGAAGAAGAGTGTTTGGCACACCCTTGAAAAGTTTCCCACCAGTGTATCCCAGTGAAATGGTAAATATAGGAAATGTGGACACTGTGGTGTCATATTTTATAGGTCTAAATTAAGCAGTGCTATTGTAATTGTTGTGTGCAGGAGTATTTCTTTGACCCAGACGTTCTGACCGAGGGAGAAGTCGCTCCCAACGATCGCTGCTGCCGCGTCTGTGGCAAGATCGGACACTTCTTGAAAGACTGCCCCATGCGCAACAAGTGGGTATAATCACTGCACCTGTTTGAATCGATCCTTGTTTCCAACTGCAATGTTTGGAATATCATGTGACGCACCGCATGTTTTGTCCCAGACCCAAACACAGACGGGATTCGGAGAACAGGCAAGAGCACTTTCACGATTCAACAGAGGAATTCATGGATCCAGTCAGGTACAGGAGTGAACACTGGAAGAAAAGAGATGCACTGGAGATGCGTTGCTGCTTCCTGTGTGGATCAAGCGGCCACATCAAGAGGGACTGTGACTTTTACAGAAACCCCGCAGGTTATTGGACAGATTTCTTTTCCCGTCAAAGATATTTTTATTGAATAAAATAAAGTGAACAAGCAGGAAGGACAAGATTCACACTAGTTAATGAATAATATAATCGGCAATTTAGAAAAAAAAAACATATATATGGAAACTTCTCAACATCACAACCGAATTTGATAAGTTTTAAAACACTGGAAACCAAGCTTAAAAATCTTGATGTAGTGCTTGAATCTTCTTTATTTCCTTTATCCTACATAAATCAATATTCATAGACAGTTTTTTGTTTTTTTTTGGGAGTAGGATCAATGTATAAATAAAGCACTTACTGAAAAGCCCTAGAACAGGGGTTCTCAACCTTTTGCAAGCTGGGCCCCCCCAAAGCTGGTTCATTGCAGTTGGGGCCCCAGTGCCATAACCCCCCCCCCAATCCACATCACCTTGCATAGATAGATAGATAGATAGATAGATAGATAGATAGATAGATAGATAGATAGATAGATAGATAGATAGATAGATAGCCCTAGGCTATTGCTATATAATTATGAGGTTACATGCTTTGTTGTTGTTGTTATTGCAGTATTTTGTTTTGAGTGCAGTCATTTATGAGAATCCTGCCTCACACAAATATGTCGACGCGAAAGGAAGGAGAATCTTCAAGGCAACATCACAGTTGAGGATATTCCTGCATCAATGCTGCCCAGAATGACGAAAGAGGGGAGGAGCTAAAGAGTTCCTTCAGTCTACTGTCACTCTTCAGCTCATTAAGCTGGTCCTGCATATCAACTGACATAGGGTGAACATATTTTGATTTCCAAAAAAGAGGCCATCCGGCACAGTACTGAAACACTTTTAGGATTTGGCCAAGATTTTGATTTTAACATATTTAAAGTGTGCATTCTCAATGTGGTTAGAAAAGATTAGTTAAATAACAAACTTGAAAAAGGCTTTCACAAGAAGAAAATGATTTTATAATCTCTGGAAATAAATTATAATAGAAATAATTACTCTTCTGAATTAAAAAAAGTTACCAGCAACAATATTAGTTTACTTTTTAAATTGCACTGGACAAAAACTGAAGAAAAATCTCAAATAATCTTCTGAGAAAACAAGTATTATTTTCTTTTCACTGTAATAAAAGTAAACAGCTGCAGACTCAAACACAATAAAAAAGTGCTTACTCTGTTTAGTTTGCATCTAAATCTATTGGTTATTTGCCACTTTTGTCGCACACAGAAACACTATGTGAATGGCGCACTCCGTAACCCATTTGTTGCGACTGGACGGTAGTATATCTTTTGTGGTTCGTGCATGAGGCTTGTGCTTTGACTTCTTGTAAACAGCAGTAATCCGGCGCTGCAATGCAGGATAATGCGGTGCGGCGCAGAGCAGCGCTGCGCAATGCATGCGGTTCGGCGGAGCTTGGCGCAAAGCATGCTGTCTGTGGCGTCAATAAACGGATCAGAACCAGCTCGGGAGGACGTTACATGAGAGAGAGGCTGTCATACTGCATGCATCATTACAGCCAGTTTAAGTATGGTCCTATGAAAAACAATAAAGACCCGGACATTTTCATCAGTCTATAAATCCTCCCAGATGCCCCGGATAGCACATGAAAAGTGGACATGTCCGGGGAAAAGTGGACATGTCCGGGGAAAAGAGGACGGTTGGTCTCCCTAAATTGACAGCTGCTTTGCTGTGCACACAAACGGATCTCGAACGCACGCAAAAGAGTGATAATCCTCTTTAAAGTACGTCGCAAATAGTTTTCTCATTGCTCACAGGCGCTCAGACGCTGATTGAAATAGAGAGGAGAAATCGTGTGACGTGCCTGTCTCAGTGATAAAGTCTACAAGGCTAGGGTTCCCTCGACTGATGCGGCCATAGAGGTCTAGTTTTAGTGTGAAGGCGTGCGCTTTGTCTGCAAGGAGCAAAATATAAGTTTCGCTGCCTTGCAAAGACAGTTTAAGGCCATTCAAGCGGTCAAATATAGATCAAATAGGACAGAGACGCAAGCCACATATAGTGTCAACCAGATGCTTCACCAGATCTGATTTTATTTATGTCATAAACCCCTTCACCTCCTCTCGCAGCTCATACAACCGCTGTAACACCCGCCCCCCTGGAGAGCCAGCGAACTTCAGTGTGACTCGCTGAAACCGCTTATCACCTGCATTTGCGTTCATGATCGACAAACAAATCAAATTTGTTCAAAACTTCTTTTTTTTTAATCAGTCCAAACAGATTTTAATTTCTATTCAGGAGTTATGTATATACAAAACTATAACTTTTTATGACAGTACTTTAATAATTAAAAAAAAAATCTAAATTTTACTTTTTCAGTATTTTCCCTCCCATCCTGTAGCCTACTGGTGACCCCCCAGGAGCGTGTCCAGGGGGGCGCGCCCCACCGGTTGAGAATCACTGGCCTAGAAGATAGAATATAGGTTTTACGATTTATGTAATGCTGCAGAAACAATCTCCACACCCCGAAAAGCTTTACCTTGAGAATTTGTCACTGAGTAGCAGACCTTTTCATGGATTGCAGTCAAGATAAGATCCTTAAACTATAGACTGCAAGTGAGGAAAAGATCTCTTTCCCTTTGAAAATATATTTATTTGTCTTGCCAGAAGACAAACACATGTTAAGATACTGTTTTCTGTTGGGGAGAAATAATTGTTGGTCTTTCCCCCGGTATCAAAAAGACCCACTAGTGGGTTGGGTTCCATGTGGTGCCTAAAAATGAAAGACAGGATTTTAAAAAGTGTTCATCCAGTACTTTTCAGGACAACGATATGTCCAAGACATAGAAAGGCTCGTCTGCCACCACACTTGTCACAACTAGGTCTAACATCTATATAAAAGCAAGGTAGTCTGAGTTCAGACAAATTTAAAAGTTTAAACTGCAACTATGTTGAGCACAAAATGGAGTTAATGATATCTATTGCAGAAACGTTCATGGCTGCAAGTTTATTGAATAAAACTAAAACTAGCCCTCTAGTGTTAGGATCCAAGGTAAAGAAGGCATCTGCTGTATTTGTTTTTGATGTCTCAGGGAAATTTTGTATCAAAGACTGAAGAAAGCGATGGAACTATAAATATCTGAAAATGTGTGCATGTGGGGAGATCAAGTATTTTAGAAATCAGAGTAAATGCTCCAAAAGTAATGTCCATAAAAAAAGTCACTGAAACACATAATCCCCTTTCTGTACCAGTCATGAAATAGAGGCTTGAAACAGGTGGTTCAACAGAGTAGTACTTAAAAGGGAGAAATTCCCTGGATCATAATGTTTTCATATCTGAACCCACACCCTCACAACATCTTTAGTTACTGGATTATTAATACCTTCAATAAAGAGGAAGAGGAAGTGAAGATCCAAGCAGCACTAGAATGGAGAATTTTACTTCCATTGACATTCAGGATGGATTACTTTGATTAAAATGCATTGGCCACCCAATAGTAAAAATGGAAATTAGGCAGAGCAAGGTCTCCAATGGTTCTAGATTTCAGTTGCAGGTGAGCTTTGGGTGTATATCTTTCTATATTAAGAGTTAGATCTATAGAGCTAAAAAGGATGTCAATATGAAGGCTGGTATTTACATTATCAAATATAAAAATTTAGCCAGGATAATTATCATAATTGAAACTTTGCACCAAAGATGATGTGACCACTGCATTCTATCCCAAAGGGAGCTGGTAATTAATTGTAGCAATGGAAAATGAATATGGTACTTTCATTCATGCAATGAGGTTTTGCCTGATGTTGAAAGTAAATGTTTCCATTCAGTGAGCTCAAACGTCTTTTCAGTGTCTAAACGAAGGACACATTCAGGAAGCTGACCAGTGAGAGAGGACAAAATGTCAAGCAGACGCCGTATAATAAAAATACGTTGTTTTTTTTCAATATAAAACTAGTTAGATCTTCGGGATATGATCAGGATATTTTTCAATTGTCAGAATAACTACATTTTGAAATCAACATTTAGAGCATTTGAGGGGTGTTATAGATGCTTTGGTGAATGTTTTAGGGGGTTTTCTATACTTGGAAGTATTCAGACAAAACTAGGGATAACTGAAGTGTAAACAATGTTGACGATGGTAACAAAAACGTAACGGGAAATACACCAGGGCCTGTGGATTTTCCTGACTTTAAAGAAAGTGTATATTTTTATTTCTTTCTGGGATATATGTTCATCGAGTTTTTTCTGTTATCAGGATAAATCATAGTAATATGTCGAATAATCTGTGGTGATAGTACCATTGTCCACACAAATCTTTTGTGATATTTTTTTTTAACCTGAAAAGCCTCTCAGGGGAGATTGAATGGGTTCTTAGGTTCTTTTCTCTTTTACCATAAAGCTCTGGATTTTTAACCTTGGAGTAACGTTGATCCAATTCTCTTTGTTTGGACAGCTAAACTAATTACTGGCTTTTCCTCCTCAAATTTGCAGTTCAAGAAGAGCCTTCAAAATGTCCCAGATTTTTAAAATAAATGTTTCACTAAGAGTATTTAGACAAAAAACAAATTTTAATTTCTGCCATAAATGTAGGAAAATATTTATCTCAGATAAGGGTCAAATTGAGACACCATTGTCTTTAGAAATCATGAGCATAGGTAAGTAAGGGTTCCGACACTGAATGCGGTTAAACGTTGTGGGGAAAAAAGAGCAGTACCTTCCTTTAGGATGGAGATAACACCAGATGTCTAACCTCATAGTTAGACAGAAATTAATTTATAAAAGAAGTGGACTTGCTCAATGGGTAAGGACTGGAGGAAGATGAATCCCATATCGGGTCCAAATATTCTGAGGGGATAGGAGCCCAGACCGTGCAGAAAAGATATGACCCTTTCACAAAATGTATGTCATAAGTGTTAAGGGCTTATACATTGGACACAGTATGACTCACATCATAGTTTACCATAAAGATTTGTTTTGTTAAAATGTTTAAACACTATAGATATCTACACCAAATATTGATGAATACACTGATAATTGGGGGGAGGATATCTGTTGCATCATTTAATTATCTCAATGCTTCATTTTGCAGGTAATGTGAAAACGGAAAACCTTACCTCCTCCTCAGGCCACCTTAACAATTTTAGAGAAAAGGAGAAACAGGTTTGTTTCCTAAATCCAAGATCAAAGTGATTATTTTTTGTGACCTGCTGTGTAATCTCAAGGCTGTTTTTCAGGGCTTGTCTGCACAAGAAGAGAGGAGGAGAAAGCAACAGAATGTAATTCTAAGTCCACAAGCAGGTATTTGAGTTTTCAGTGCCTTCTTGTGTCCCACACACCCTCCATATTGCCAAACGTATTTGCTCGCCCATCCCGGTAACTGAACTCAGGTGTTCTAATTTTTCTCATGGCCACATGTGTTTAAAACCCTGCATGTAAACATGTAGATTGCTTCTACATTTATTTGTGAAATAATGGGTTACTGTCCAGCGGGCCCCAAATTCCAGTGAAATGAGCTCTTAATGCGTCAGTAAAGCAAGACATTTTCGATAATTTCACACTTCTAACTTGGAGCGAACAGTTTAAGGATGACGCCTTCCTGTTCCAACCTCCACACCAGTGCATGGTAGCATGGCTAGTTACATTTGGTGTGTCAGAACTTAACCGACTTGCACAGAGCCCTGAACTCAACCCGACCGGACACCTTTGGGATATATTAAGAGTGGTGACTGAGAGCTAAGACTTCCTCTCAGATTGGTCGGTATTCCTTTGAACACACTCCTACACCTTGTGGAAACCCTTCTTTATACTGTTGACGTTTCAAAAGCTGTAAAAGTTGGCATGAAATATTAAAACCTCAACTAATGCCACATAAGTTCGCAATGGATGTGAAGCCAGTCCAGTGAATACGTTTGGCAATGTAGTGCATGTGGCAATAGGCTAATTCTATAGCTAATTTTAAATGAGAAAGTAGCTGTTAATGGAAAAATATAATCCTTTTAAAATACAATAAGCCAGCTGTAAGAGCAGAAAACTTTCACAATCAAGTCTGAGTGTCTGTTGATAAATTTCTCCCAACAGGGCTGTTTGCTGGCCTACATCAGCGGAGTAGTACAAGCCATTCTTTAAATGACTCTGGTATTCCTTTGCCGCCTAGACTTTAGTGAAGAAATGTTCTTTATTGTTCTTTATTATAGTGGGGAAATTACAGCAAATGGTTAAATATGTTGCTGTTTGGTGAGGGTGCTGGCTGAATCAATCTGCCCAGTCGCTTGTGACTCAGTCCGCCATGTACATCCAAGTCCACCTATATCTAAGAAAACATCAGGATTCTGAGATTGGATGTCCAACAGCATCGATGAGATGTTCAGGATCTCATAGATGTTTGGAAGTTCTCCCAGCAAAATGACGAGTCACAGCTGATCAAGTGCTGATATGAACTTATTGTGACATGACATCTTTTGTCTACAAGTGGCGGGGGGCTGTAACATATAGCTTTACATAATGTCTAATAAAAGTTTATTTTAAAAATAGCCAAACATAAAAAATGCAGGGGTATTTATATGTGAAAGTATTTGTTTGGGTAACTTAGGTGTAATAACAAATTATGCACGTTGGTGTCAAAAAGGACCAACTTAAAATTTTAACGACATAAACTTGGAATGAAAAGTAATGAAACACTTCCCAAATCCTCTACCAAAGGCAGACAGATGACAGAAAAAGAAATCCTGTTCCAACTTTTACAGACTCACTGTAATTTGATATCTGTGTACTGCAGATATTACTGCTAATAGCTTCACAGAACCTTACTTCAAATAAATAAAACTATCCCAGTAAGGAGAATCCTAAATCTGAGGAATCTGTGCACAATCATTAGGTGCTTAGCTGCCTTGACCTCACAATGGGGACACCTCTTCTTTTCACACGACATACCAGCTAGGATTAGTGTGCCTTGTTCATTCATGGTGTTTCAGCTCTCTCATTTAGAATGATTAAATGTGACCTATTCACTTCTGTTAACAATCTGTTTTAAAATGAATGGTCTTTAAAAAAGGCGATTAATATTGTATTTTTAAATTCTGGGTGATTCTTGTTTAGGATTGGTGAGAGGAGAGGATGAGAACATTGCATATTTGCACCATTCCCAGATTCCTCCATGTTCGTTTGGACTGTGGAGTGCAGTCTTGCTTCCACTTTGCCTAAATTTTAGCATCTTTGTCCTGCTTCTATTTGTTTTCTTCACATTCAGAGAACATTATTTGTTGATGGGTTTTCCTTGGCTTTAGGAGTGAAAATAAACCCACTGTGAACATATCTGGATGATGTGTGCATCTGCCCTGACTTTTATTTTTTATTTATTTGTTGTCTGGATAAAATGATACTTGCAAAAATCTTAACATCTGCTTTCTGGTGTTGTCTTAGGTAGTGTAGCTCGTCGAAATTTAGGTCGTTTTGGTCCAAGGAAAAGCCCAGAGGAGTGAGAGGGGCCGCTGGATACTCAAACCACAGGATTTCTGCTGTTGCCCCTGCAATATTTGGGGAAAATCCTTAAATCTATTGGGCCTTTGGGTACCCATTAAAAAGCCAAAGCCTGGACATCAAGACTTGAAGCCAAATAGGGCCTTTTTATCTGTGTTTCCTCACTTTAGAGGAGCTTTTAAAGCTTTTGTTTTATCAAAATAAGCCATTATGCATGTCCAGTGTTTTTGTTCAATTTTTTACTGTTATTCTTTATAATGCAGTCCAATAATGGCAATTTCAAATCCCCCTCCAAAATGCCCTCCAAGCTGGTTGGTTAAACAAATACTAAAGTATTATTTAAAGATTTGTTCTGCTGAGATGAACAAGAAGAAGGTTGATTATCTTTTTGGATGCCCTAATTCAGTTGGATTCATAAACACTTTCAAACTAAATTCCCCGCATTATGAAACATTGCTTAGTTTATGTGGTTCTTGTCGTCTAGAGATTACGCTTTTTATTTGGATTTAAGGATAATTTAAAGATTTTAATGGCAGTGTTTTTTTCTGTGGCATTCTTTTTAATTTAACAATTTTTAGAAAAATCCATTCTAATTTCTGTTGTGCACTGAGGCCTATCTATTTCTGTCCAAATACCCCAGAATGCTCTATTAAGTTTGGCCTGAAAAGGGGCAAAAATGTATTTCATTGTTAAACTGCAGTTTCCTCTCACAATTTCATTACTGCACCGTCCCTTATCTGCCTGCATGTGTCCATTAGAACACAGTGGCTAAACTTCTTCCACTGTTTCTCCACACATGCCTGGAAACATGACAGTGCAACAACAAAGTTGAGGGAAAGTGTTTCATACCTGCACTGGTCCCTGCTGCAAACTCTACACACACTCAAACTTATAAAACTTGTCCTTTTGTTATGAGTGCCACAGACCGTTAGTTGCACTGTGAAAGTTCACAGCCTAACTTTTTTTTCTTTTTTTGGTGCTTGGTTGGTCTCAAAGTTTTCATTCATTGTTCATTTAGGAAATTCTGCCTTTGTTAAATTTTTCTAAAAAAGTTTAAAAAAAAAAAAGCTTTTGGTTTTATGGTCAGTTCTAATTTTAAAAATTATTTTATTGGCAGTCTTATATTTCTTATAATGGACTCAAATTATCAAAGCTTTCATATTTAACCCTGATCCAGGTATGAAAGGCTGGCTTTCAATCCATTTTGTCTGGACAAAAAAAAATTAAACATCAATTTACGACCCTGTGTGGAGTGTTTCCTTTATGCGTACTTGTCAAATATTGCTATATCTGCACCATGCAGTCTATGATCTGCACTCTTATGAAATATGTATGTACAATGTCTATGTCAAACTTACAAACGTTGCTCAGATTTGCCTTGACATATACTGCTAAAAACATGCTGTACTTCATTTGGCCACGTTAGCTAAGTAGAAACTACTATTTTGTACAAAAATACAAACATTTATTTGGAAATAGGTTTGGATTTTTTGTTCTGTGCACTACCAACTCTAGGATAATTAAAGACTAAAGTTTAGGTGTCATAAACTGTTGTTTCACTGTTGGTGTTTACCTCTATCATTAACTGTGTGCCCACTTTTTTTCTCTCTGGTATTGCTGTGCTTGTGCCACTGAGCCCCATATGAACATTAAATTTCAAGGCAATAATGAATTTCTTCCCAGTTGTATTTTAGGAACTTGGTTGACAGTTCAACCATCAGTTATACCTGTTTATCCTTTCGCGTTTGGGGAGTGGCTGGTGGTTATCTCCCGAGATCATGGGGAAAGAAGTGGGACACACTGGACAGGCCATCAGTCTATCTCAGAACAACATAGAGAGACACACTATGGGCAAATGGGATCAATTAACCTAATTATGTTTTTGGACTATGGGAGGAAGTCCAAGTACCCAGAGAGACCCTATGCATGCACAGAGAGAACATGCAAACTTTATTCAGGAAGGACTTTGAACCCTGGACCTTCTTGCTGCAAGGCAACTGTGCAGTCCAGTTGATAGTTCATTTATCGATAAATATTGTCAGAATATCCAAAAAGAAAATGTCATAAGTGTTCACCTTTAGTACTAACTAGGATTTTACTGAATATAAAGCCATGATAAAAGGTAAATTAATAGCTTCAATTATTAGCTTTAATGTGCAAGGGGAATGAAAATATTCTGCTCCTTGCTAGTTGTTAAAATTTGGTAAATGCGACCTAATTGTTAGTTGTTTAATGTAGATTTGTAGGCCTTTTCAAATAGTAAAGAGCCCAATAACACCAGCAAATCTTCAACAGATTGGTGGTTAAGTAATGGTAAAGTCTGCAAAACGTCTCAAAATTGTGGTATATTCCCCGACTAATTTTTAAAAGCATTTTATTCAATTCAGTTTATTTATATAGCGCCAATTCACAACAGATGTCATCTCAAGGCACTTAACAAGAAGTCATTTCAATACATTTATACAAACATTCCAATCAGTTAAAAAGTTTCTATTTAAGGAATCCCAGCAGATTGCGTCAGTCATTGGCGTGAGGTTGGGCCCCGTTGATGCAGACTTTCCAACCACAGCAATCCTTCAGCAATCCCTCATACTGAGCAAGCATGTAGCGACGGTGGAGAGGAAAAACTCCCCTTTAACAGGAAGAAACCTCCAACAGAACCAGGCTCAGTAGGAGCGGCCATCTGCCCCGACCGTCTGGGGGTTTGAGAAGACAGAGCAGAAACACAGAAGGAACAGAAGATCTGATATAAGAGAACTTTCTATGTTACAGAAAGTAAAAAGTTAATAACAGGACACAGTGGATGTTCAGTTACTGGGGGGATCATCCCAGTCGATGCGCCCCGTTCAACAGGGCATTGCAGCCAAGCAGGATACCAGACCAGGTATATCTTCTATGGAGAGAAAAACACTGAGAGAAAACAAAGTTAACAGTCGAAATAACATAATGTACTGTAATACAACTGGAGAGCAGTAGGAGAAAAGGAAGTAGCAGAGTGAAGAAAATTGGTAAGTCTGTCCTCCACCAGTCTAAGCCTATAGCAGCATAACTACAGAGATAGCTCAGGATGACCTTAGCCACTCTAACTATAAGCTTTATCAAAAAGGAAAGTTTTAAGCCTGGCCTTAAAAGTAAACAGAGTGTCTGCCTCACGGACTTGGGAGCTGGTTCCACAGGAGAGGAGCCTGATAACTAAAAGATCTGCCTCCCATTCTACTTTTAGAAATCCTAGGAATTACAAGTAAACCTGCAGTCTGAGAGCGAAGGGCTCTGTTAGGAACATAAGGAACAATTAGATCTCTGATGTATGATGGAGCTTGATTATTAAGGGCTTTGTATGTAAGAAGAAGGATCTTAAATTCTATTCTGGATTTAACAGGGAGCCAATGAAGGGAAGCTAAAACAGGAGAAATGTGATCTCTCTTTTTAATATTCATCAGAACTCTTGCTGCCGCATTTTGGATCAACTGAAGGCTTTTAATGGCATTTTGTTGACTTCCTGATAGTAAAGAATTACAGTAGTCCAGCCTTGAGGTAACAAATGCATGGACTAGTTTCTCAAATTCACTCCTGGACAGGATGTTTCTAATTTTAGCAATATTCCGGAGGTGAAAGAAAGAAATCCTAGAAACCTGTTTAATATGGGATTTAAATGTCAAGTCTCGGTCAAAAATAACGCCGAGGTTCTTTACGTTATTACTGGGGGCCAATTTAATGCCATCCAGATGAAGTGATTGACTAATCAGTTTCTGTTTAAGAACTTCTGGTCCAAAGACAGCAACTTCTGTTTTGTCAGAATTTAAAAGCAAAAGGTTTAGGGTCATCCATGTTTTTATGTCTTCCAGACATGCCTGTAATCTACCTAACTGACTGGGTTCATCAGGATTTATGGATAAATATAGTTGTGTATTATTCCAGCCTTTAATATTAAAGTACTATTACTTATTGCAATTACTTACTACTTCAATTATATTGTAGAATGAATATGTAGGTTAATTCAAAAAGACACAATTGTTTATAGCTGTAGATGTCCGACAATCATCACACTTTCTTGAGGATCCCCCTGTTTTTAGGACGGGGGCGGGGCTGGGATATAATTAGATCGTGACGGGTACACAGCGTTCCGAACTTTATGTTTTCGGCACGAGATCCAAAAACAAAAGCTTGAAAAATGGCGTTCACCAGGGTGTGGCGTTAAGGTAATGACCAGAATATTCTGTACGAACACAAGGAATTAAATAAACAGTTCTTAACACAGTAATGCAACACAAATCAAGTAAAATAAAGAAAAGTCGGATGTTACAGAACATATGGGATGCATTAGAAAGCGGTTGCATAACTGAAAAGCACACGTATCTTTCCGGACCTCTCCCCCTTTTCTCATTGGTTGGTTAGCTAGCCTGTCAAAATAGTAGCCAATCATTTGCCAGCATTTCACAGGGAGGCGTTGTGTAATTTGTTAGCGCGCTTGCGCAAATCAATGTTATGATTTTTAACAGTATCAACATGTCTGCCTCCTTGGTGAGAGCGACCGTCCGAGCGGTCAATAAAAGAAAGATTTTACCCACAAGAGCCGCTTTAACACTGGTGAGTTAAATGTTTTGGTTTGTAGAAATAAAAGGAAAACCCGTCTTGTTTCCGTCTGGGGAGTGGGCTTCTCGAAAACTGCGGCGTTCGACACTAGCGGCCGTCAATGTGGTGTCAGTTGTGTAAGTTGGCTAAATCAACTAGCTATCCGTGAAGCGGTCGTCTCTGCTGTTAGTTGTTTTTACCGAAGTGTCACTGTTTAATTTATCGGTAAACAGTTTAAGCATAGCTGATACATTTATACGCGTTCAGTTTATTTGGTTTTAAAGTTACATTTAACTCGACAACGTAATCAATCCGTATAAATTGTTGCTATCGTAATAATCGTAATGGGAATAGGTATCTTATACCCAACACTATCTTTGATTAAATTAAAGGTCCCCGAATTATAGGCTACTAATGTCTAAATAACTGTGACATACAGAGTAGATATATGCATTTATGTTCTTATTAATTTTATATTAAATATAGCTAAAAACATAATGGACATTTAGTCCACCCACCCCCCTTGCTAATACCAAAGGCTAGTCTGGTCATAAAAAAACGGGAGCTATTTTACTGAAATGTTCTTTGATTTTTGAGGCTCTACTGATTGTAGTTAATTTTTGTTCGTTTATATTTTTTGCTTAGTCGTGCAGAGACAGGATGTCTAGCAAACTAGCAAAAAGAATTGAAAGCATGCACATGCCACAGTAAACAAAACCTCTCTCAAGGGAGTAGCCGAGATGTTTTTTCAGCTTTCAAGAAATCGGGATCACACATTTCAAAGGATCTGCAAGACAACTGGGTCACATATTTCTGACAAGTAGCAACAAAAAGCTGCAGATCACCATCTTCTACTGCTTATCTGGGACCAGGTCAAACAAAGACCCCCTCCCTCCCTGACTTCCCTTTTCCCAGCTACACCCTAAAGCTCATCAGGGAAAAGTCTGAGGCATTTCCCTGCCTGACCCTGCTATATAACTTAACAAATCCTGCTTCTACCCCAAAGCCATCTTTCATTTGGACATGTTGAAAACAGCATTCTTTCCAACGGGGTTGTTCATGCAAAGGGGTGTATATGCATTTCTTTAATTACATTCAAAGGAATATTTAGCACCCTTTTGCATTAAAACATTTAAAAGGCTGCGAACAATCAATGAGACAATTAGTTATTTCCATAAACTCTCAGCAAATCTAATTTTTTTTAATAGCTTGGGCAGCAGGAGCTGTATTTAAAAGCATTATAAAACAGTAATTTACTTAACAATATTTTCGACCCAAAAAGTGGGTAAAGAGAACTCTGGTTTGAAGCAAAAACACGTTCTACCTCAATTTTAATAGCAATGAAAAATTATTGATATTATTTTAGATTCAGCTAAAAAAAATATTTCCAGTGTTTCTTTTTTTTAATGTGAATGAGCTGCGCTTTTCCTTTGAGCTCCTCACCCCTTCCCTACCTCTGCCCTGTGGGGGCAGCTCATTTCACCAGTTTGGGCTCATTCTCTTGGTCATTACGCGCTGCACATGACCAAAGGTTAGGAATGCATGACATCAGGTAAATTGAAAGCTTCATCTTTTGGCTCAGGTCTATTCAACACGGACGGCGCAGTGTCCACATTGCTGCGAACGCTACGCGAAATCCCCCTACCGATCAGCCGGCTATATTCTACCCACATGTTTAACAAGACCCTGAGGTGCCTAATATCACCCACTTTGGCCGTCAGCTCATTCCCATCCCGAAGCGGGCAGTCCGCTCTATTCTATCATGCGCTTTTGAAGAAAGTAGAGTTCACACCTAATTCCCTTGCCATCTTTTTCTGCAGCTGTACTGCACAGTCTGACAGATGTTACGAATAAAATTGGCTGATCGTGTGTGCTGTTGGTAATATAGCTGCAATCTAATATTTTTAACATGTTAGTATTTGTATTAATATCAGTATCTGTTAAAGAGCAGAGCCTGCTGTCTTCAAAGTCTCCATTTGAACATGCATTCTACGAAAGCAGATGTGAGCAACAGGTGAAATGACATAGTACAGTCTCCCTGATTACTACTGTATTTTAATTCAATTGAGCACAAATGGTGGATTTTACAGAGTATACTTACTCAAATGTTTTTGACAACTTTTCCAATCAAAAGGTTCATATAAAAATTTTCTTTCTTTGATTTTACCAAGTGGAAGGCTTTTGTTGTTACTTCCTAAAAAGAATCACCCTAACCCCAAATTATTTAAAGTAGCCTAGTGCTTTACCTAAAGTGTTCAGCTCAATGTAATTTGTGTAGTCGCGAGGCCGAACAGACCCAGCGTGTCGTTATAAATGAAATGGAGCGAAAAGTAAACAGTCAGGGCGATCACGGTTCGTTTGAAATGGGCGTGTTAGAAAGTTCCTGACGGAGAAGATCGTTAGAGGGGCTCTGCTAACAGTGCTGCAGCAAGATAATGTGTTTGTCTAGTGGCCTCAGAAGATAAAGTCTCCTTAAGTAAATGCTGCGTCATGAGAAGTGGCAGCCAACAACAGCAGATTTTGAACAGGATGGTGGTGCTACTTTAACCCACGGGGAATAACTGGGATCTTTATAATGATGTGTTGCATCTTGGAGGAAGCTTTAATGAGGTCAACAGTTGTATGAAAAGGTCTTGGCTTTTTCTGGAAAAGCAAACCACAAAGCACAGCGCTAAATTGCTTCTAAGCTGTGTTCAGTGTTATGAAACGACTGCAGGTTGTGACACAGTTGGGTCTATATTAGGGCTGCGAGATATTAGGAAAACAGACACGAACGTGCTTAACTTTGCCATGTCGGTATCAGTTGGTGTTAATCCTTCTTCTCTTTATAAGATCTCCTTTACTTGAATCTGTTAAGTGTTGGCAGCAAGAGTCGATGCAACTAGCTAAATGAATAAACAGATTTGCGGAGCCTGAACTCAAAAAAAACGTAAAATGTTTAGCCAACCAATGAATGCATCCGAGCAGTCCTTTGGTTTGTTGTATTTGGCGATGTTTGCAGTAATGATTGCAAATCAGCACACTGTGCAGCTCTAGTCTGTATGTTTAAAAATGGCTGCACAGACTGATGGTCACACTTTAAGTGCTTTAAGGGATTATTAGTACCTTGTGGCCCAAGTGTTCCCACTCAGAGTCCCAAATCCCTTCATGTGATCGCTTTAGTTACGCTGCAGGTGCAGGCTGGAATTTCAAACAAGTTAGAGTCTGTTTGTGTTATCTCAGTCAAATGTAAGGTATCAAATTGATAGAAAAGAACCTTACATAAGTTTTTCACTTTTGTATCCTTTGCTTTTCCAGATGCTTCCATCAGAACTCAACGTGTTCTGTAGCTCTATGGTTCACACCTTTCATGTTCTGTTGATTTTTATTTTTATTTTTTTCTTCTACAGACTCCTGCAGCTGTGAGCAAAATCAGATTGTTGCTGCAGGACAAACCAGAATATGTGAGTATGCAAAACGATTCACTGTAATATTTTTATTTTATATCAGAGATATTTTATCTTTGCAACGCTCTGTTGGGTTGTTTTTGATAAACTGGTTTTGGTTTTATGAGAAATAAATGTTTGTACAGTTTTTAGGAAATACAGTACTGTGTTAAAAATGTGTTTCCTTTAAGAAAAATCCTGAGTAATGAAGGGGACCACAGTGACTGAAAAGATTGATTAATTGATCTTAGTTCACTATGTCATTGTGTTTACAGAAGCACTGAGACAAGAGCATCAATACTTATAGCTCCACCTAGTGTAAAAGTTGAGAATCTGAAATTTGCTCTCTTTTATGAGAATAACAATTCCGTTTATATTCAAGAGGGGTTGAGTTGATTATTGTTTTGTTAAAGGGTCTTTTATGTACATATTTTTCATAGAAAAAACTTTCAATTCTTTATTAGTTCCTTATACACTCTTGTGTTATCATTTTTAACAAAAGTGTGTGTGTGTTGATATGTTTGTGCTGCATCATCAACAGATTGCTTTGAAGGTGGGAGTGAGAACACGCGGCTGTAATGGACTGACTTACACTCTGGAATACACAACGGAGAGAGAGAAATCAGATGAGGAAGTGCTTCAGGATGGTGAGCAATTTTTTTTCATCATGAAACAATCACAGTCTGGGCTACAAGGTCGAGATGGGCAATATAAACCGAAAATTTAATAATGATATTTTGTGTTATTTACTGTGATAATAAAAGTGATGATAAAGTATTTATGACTCCCTTTCAGTCTTTCTAAGGTCACTGTATCGCTGTCACTGCTGTTGAAACCCGAAAAACAAAAATACAGTTCTTAAAAAGAGTTTGATTTGAAATGGGTTTCAGGTTTCTGACATACAATAATCTGATTCCTATTGCTATATTTTGCTATATTTGTTGGTACGCTCATGAAAGAACCAGTGGAGGAAATGGTAAAAAAAAAAAAAAAAGTAATTTGGACAATACACACAGTTTTTATAATAAGATAATGATAATGTTCCAACAAGTAGAATGCTGTTCATAAGCGTCTTCTTCTGCGTAAATGTCTCCTTTAGATGCTCACCAGGGGCAGTTCAAAGTGTTTAGATCTTTAATATTTTAAAGGCAGAAGAGACCTTATCAGTACATTTTAATTTTCAAGATAATAGTTTGAGAGGCAACTGTTTTTACATTTGTGGGTTTGTTTAAAAATGTGTGTGGTGAAGTTTTGGACAATGAAAAGCCGGAACTTATACTGCTGAGACCCGAATCTTTCTTTGTAGTGCACGCTCTAGTTTTCTGTAATACTTGAATAGATATAACACAGTGACTTTGCGTGTAATATCTGCCCAATAAGTGAACATGACAGCTCCTCCCTCAGGCTTGACCAAAATGTGTTTGAAGGCACTTTTACTTACTGTTTCTCTACAATGTGTATCTTTTAACACTCAAAAACACAAGTCATTTTGTATATTTTAAAGTTTTGAAAAAACAACAACTAATAAAGCAGGATTTGTTTATTATTGAGAATTGACACTCACTAGCTGATAGCAGTGCTTTAAAAAACCAAGAATAAATGTACATAAGTTTGACTAGGCCACTCAAGACATGTGAGGTATGGTTAAAATTTTGCTTTTTGCTGTATTTTATCCTACTTTATGTTATCTGGCAGGCTCTATTAAAGTGATTTTCAGATCTAGCTGTAATCAGGCCTTGATGTTTCTAGTGAAACAGAACTCTATCCAAAAATGTTTGAGTTCACAGGAGGAGGTCAGGTTGGTTTGGATAAGCTATTTCTTTTCAAGATTTTGATAATTGAGGAGATTGTGTATAAAAAGGTGGTTTGACCTAACTGTACATAACACAAAACTGAATTTATTAAAGTAACAAGTCTTTAAGTTACTACAACATGTAATAACACTTTTAAATGTAGAGTTGAAAGCTGCAGTCTTGTTTAGTTAAAATTTATGAGTGGTTTCTTGTGTTTTCTTTCAGGTGTAAGAGTGTTTATAGCGAAGAAAGCTCAGCTCACCCTTTTGGGAACTGAGATGGACTTTGTGGAGTCAAAGCTGTCCAGTGAATTTATCTTCAACAACCCCAACATCAAGGGCACGTGTGGCTGCGGAGAAAGCTTCAACATCTGAGCGTCGCTGAGCCGCCGTCCCTCGCCGCTCCTTCCCCCGGCTCAAAACCCTGTCTTTTTCTCTGAAGACCGAGAGACTGCCGACGGGGAAGTTGGGTGTGAAGAAATCTTTGAGATGTGGACACCCCTCAGTTCCTGCAGCTGCTTTTCCTGCATACCATTCACACATGCGTACCAGATAATTTCCAGCTATGTATTTTCGTTTACCCTAGAAAAAGATTTCAAAGCCAGAAATTATTTTAGGTTAAAGTTCCACTTATGTTTAACTGTTCTCAGTTCTGTTTTTATAAAACAAAAACAAACAAAAAAAACATTAGGACCTCAGAAGCTAGATATGTTTTGTCCAGTCTTTTTACACAAAATATTTTCAGTCAAATCTTAACAATGAATGCAGGGGAAACTGCTGCAAGAAGGTGTTCATTAAATCAGAGAGCTGAGAGGAGAGTGGTTTTAGTCCTTAAAACTATTTGGAAACAGGATGGTAGTAAGAATCCCGTTTCCATTGAAGTCCAGACATTAAGGCAAACCAACATCAGCTGTTTGATGAAAGCACTGTTCTGCAGTGTCCTGTTCTCCAGTCTATAATCTATGGAACAACTGGAGGAGCTCGAGTGTCTTGAAGCTGTTTTATCAGTTTGTAACATTGCTAAGTATGTATTTATCGGCTTGTAAATAGATTAAAAACATGTAAATTCCTTGGAACAACAATCACGCACAAAACAAGAAACGCACAATACATGTACCCCTCATGTAAGAGTACACAAGGTTTCTAGTAGTTTGTTTAGCCTGATCACAGCCGAGATTCTTTGTGTTGATCGTGTGCTCTTAAAATCATTAACCTGTGCAATATGGCTGTGTACATAAAAATAATAAAAAACAAAAATAAGCTCTGGTTCTGTTTTGTTTACAGTTTGGTTTTATGACAGAGATTGTTGAGCTCACTAAGATTAATTTGATTCAGCTCAATTTAATTATATTCCATTTCTTTTTCTATTTTCACTCAAACAGGTTTGATTCGTATCTAAATAAGCTGACTATAATTTTGCCCAAATTTGGTTCAGTTACACAAAAGTTAAACCCAACAATGCATTATTCTCAGATTCAGTTGGTACATTAAGTAGCACTTGAGAGAAAAGCTATTGAGTTATGAGTTTGGACGAGCTGAACAAGCATGTGGCAACAGTGGAGAGAACCCATTCTTTTAACAGGAGCAAACTTTCAGCAGAACTAGGTCCAGGATGAGCGGCCATCATATAAAACTGGTTGGGGGTTGAAAGGACCGGAAGGAGATTGAGGGGGGGACCCAGAGATGCACTAAGGTGTACTTTCAATGGGAATAAAAAACAAAGAGCACATGTTGCTATGATCATTTAAATTATGACTTACAGAATTCCTAATATCCAGTTTTTTATTTTAGCAAGTAAGCTATTTTATTTGCTAAAGAGGAGCTTCAGTTATGTTTTGAGATTGTTGAGGTGTCATGGATCCTGAAAGCAGAGAGTCTTATGGGATTAAGGTAAAGTGTGTTTGCAAATGTGTTTAAGACCCAAGTATCTATGTAAATAAGGTGCAAATTTCTTTTGATTTTGAGAATGCTCAAGTGGACTACTTTGACCATGCATCAAACTGAACCACTAGGTTATTTGTAGGTTTGGCTTTGAAACCTGCAGTTTGTGTCCTCTGCTGGCTCCTCCATTCAGCTAAATTGAAAGCAACAAAAACTGTTATCTGAAAGTCACTTTTGCTAATAAAAAGCTAATTTTGTAGTGGTGGTATTAAAGTTGAATTTAGTTCATTTTAAATATTTTAAAATTAAATTCTTGTTTGGGTGTTTTCAGTTCTTCAAGAAAATTCAATGCTTTCAACCACTTATTTTGTTGTGCTGGTCTTGACTACGGAGGTAAACTCCTGCCTAAAAGTATGGAATAATTTCTTATTCTTTAGCATTTTGCTTCTGAGGACAAAGAATTTTTCTAATCTTTTAAAATGGTTTTGAACCCACTAGTTCATATATATGTTAGATGTGTTTTTAGTCCTAACTCTGTAGTCCTCCACTTTTCCTCTGCTCATGTTTAGCAGATACTACACAGATGCTGCTTTCATGATCAGGTTCAAGGACTGGAACAGAAAACGGTAAAAAGGCCGTCAAAGTCCAAAGATAACTTTTAAAAGACCTTCAGAGAGCCTGGAGGACTATTGATAAAAACACACTACAAGGAAATTAAAGGGTTTGCAATACCCTAAAGACTGAAATACTTGCTATCCAGCTTGGAGTAAAACATGGTTCCTGTCTTTTCTTAGATGTCAGATTTATTGATGGCTTTGGCTGAAAGGACACCCCCACCTCGTGACATCTTGCATATTGATCCCAGAAACATCAGCAGCACCCTGTCTGCCCTGAACCAAACTGGGAGAGGTACTGGTCTTCGATCCAGAGCCGTTCTGCCTGAGAACATCCAGCAGCTATCCAGTTGTCAGTTCAAGAGGAAAGATTATCTGAGAGAAACCTTTTCAACTTCAGTTCCCACTCCCATCTCTGCTGAGAGATCTTCTCATGAGGGGCAACTCACTGCCTGTCCTTTTTGCACTCCTAAAGAAAAAGTAAAGGATCCAGCTTGAGCAAATACAAAGCAAATTAAAAAGCAGGAGAAAAGCTGTGCATTATCAGCGTGAAAGATGATTCAAAGATTCAGTTTAGGCCTCCCTTAAAATCCTCTGTGCTTAACGGGAACCCCAAAATCCTTACTTTTCCAGCTCTTTATTGCTCTACCACTATAAGTAGATAAAAAAACTTGTCTTTTGGTGATTTAAATAAAGGACACATTTTAATTACTTAAGATCAAACTAGGATAGCCCTTAAAAGATGAGATCCTAAAATACCTTACAGTATAGCTTTATTCATGTGAGTTTGCACAATAATAGTAGGGGACACTTGGAGAATGCTTTTCTGGTCAGATGAGACCATACTGTAAGTGAACCTTCTGGCCTACATGCAAAAGAATGAATGTGAAGGAAAATGACCACACCCCTAAATAGACAGAACCTTCTAACGTGACAGCCTTTGAGGAGAAGTACATGAATACTTTTGCAAGACATTGACTTTAACATAAAGAGGAACACAACAATTCCCCTGAAGTGATGTCAAGGTGAGTAAGAAAGGAAATCTGTACATTGTGCTGGTGGAAGGAGACTTATTGCTGAACATTGCCCAAGGGAGTGGCAATTTGCCAAAGATATCAATCTCTACAGTTGGATCCTGATCCAAGGCCTATGAGAAAGCAGAATGTTGAGGCCTTCAAGTAATTCTAGTGCTTCGAAAAATCCAGGGTGCACAGCTTTACTTACCATGACATTGAACATGGAACTGAAACCTGGAAAACATTTGCTGTATACAACTGGAAAATGTTGCAGTACTGACAGAGAAAACTTGAGCAAGAAATGTGTTCCTACCAAGAAGTTGCCTCATTCAATTCAGTTTAGTCTGACATTTATTACTCCCTTCCATCAGTCCTCATATAAAATAGTTCAGAGATACACTGCTCATAAGAATAAAGGGAACACTAAAATAACACACCCTAGATCGAATGAATGAAATATTGTTATTAAATACTTTGTTCTATACATAGTTGAATGTGTACAACAAAATCACACAAAAGTTATCAATGGAAACCAATTTTATCACCTCATGGAGGTTTGGATTTGGAGTCACACTCAAAATGAAAGTGGAAACACACTACAGGCTGATCCAACTTAATGTAATGTCCTTAAAACAAGTCAAAATGAGACTCAGTAGTGTGTGTGGCCTCTAAGTGCCTGTATGACCTCCCTACGACACCTGGGCATGCTCCTGATGAGGTGCCGGATGGTCTCCTGAGGGATCTCCTCCCAGACCTGGACTAAAGCCTCAGTCAACTCCTGGACATGCTGTGGTGCAACGTGGCGTTGGTGGATGGAGCGAGACATGATGTCCCAGATGTGCGCAGTTGGTCTGGGGAACAGGTAGGTCAGTCCATAGCATCAATGCCTTCCTCTTGCAGGAACTGCTGACACACTCCAACCACATGAGGTCTAGCATTTTTTTGCATTAGGAGGAACCCAGGGTCAACTTCACCACCATATAGTCTCACAAGGGGTCTGAGGATCTCATCTCGGTACCTAATGGCAGTCAGGCTACCTCTGCCGAGCACATAGAGGGCTGTGCGCCCCCCCCAAAGAAATTTTACCCCACACCATTATGGACCCACTGCCAAACCGGTCATGCTGGAGGATGTTCAGGCAGCAGAACGTTCTGTACGGCGTCTCTAGACTCTGTCACATGTGCTCAGTGTGAACCTGCTTTCATCTGTGAAGAGCTCAGGGCGCCAGTGGCGAATTTGCCAAACTTGGTGTTCTCTGGGAAATGCCAAACATCTTGCACGGTGTTGGGCTGTACGCACCCACCTGTGGACATCAGGCCCTCATACCACCCTCATGGACTCTGTTTCTGACTGTTTGAGCAGACACATGCACATTTGTGGCCTGCTGGAGGTCATTTTGCAGGGCTCTGACAGTACTGTACTCCTCCTGTTCCTCCCTTCACAAAGGCGGAGGTCCTGCTGCTGGGTTCTTGCCCTCCTACGGCCTCCTCCACGACTCCTGATGTAATGGCCTGTCTCCTGGTAGCGCCATCATCCTCTGGACACTACGTTGACAGACACAGCAAACCTTCTAGCCACAGCTCGCATTAATGTGCCATCCTGGATGAGCTGCACTACCTGAGCCACTTGTGTGGGTTGTAGACTCCATCTCATGCTACCACTAGAGTGTAAGCACTGCCAGCATTCAAAAGTGACCAAAACATCAGCCAGAAAGCATAGGAACTGAGAAGTGGTCTGTGGTAACCACCTGCAGAACCATTCCTTCATTGTGGGTGTCTTGCTAATGCCTATAATTTCCACCTGTTGTCTATTTCATTTACACAAAAGCTTGTGAAATTGATTGTCAATCAGTGTTGCTTCCTAAGTGGACAGTTTGATTTCACAGAAGTGTGATTGACTTGGAGTTACATTGTGTTGCTTAAGTGTTCCCTTTATTTTTTGAGCAGTGTATTTTATTTTTACTAGGGCTGTCAAACAATAAAATATTTTAATCTAATTAATCACAGGGTAGCTGTGAATTAATCATGATTGGTGTGAAACCAAACTAGTTCCCACTGTTATTATTTGCAGTTATCTTGCAGCTGCAGCGTTGGTTAGCTATTTTAGCTTGTTTGTTAACCAAAGCTTACCTAATGTGAAGTTATCACTGCAGATTATGGCATTTTTAATCACCTGCTTGTTCCAATTGCTTCTTCTAATCATTTACAGCACCTGATCATGTCTCTTTCCGCAGAATAAACATGCAGTAGAGCAGGGAGTGACGTAGACCAATAATCCCTCTATCTGGCCTGCGACTGAAAAGAGATGTTCACATGGAACCGTGGATGCATTTTGGTTCTGCCATGCTGTTTACGTGAGGAGCAGTGAACACAGCACGGGCTGAATGTAGGATAAACACGGCGGGCCGTCCTGTACATGCGTTAATTGCATTAAAAAAATTAGTCACATTAATTCTACAAATTTAATTACCTGCGTTAACGCGTTAATTTTGAAAGCCCTAATTTTTACATAAAAATGTCTAAATCAAAGATCTTTTTATTTGTTGGAATGTTGAGACCTTAATCAAACATGTGTTTGTTGAGCTTTGAACATTCTATGTCAGAGATGCTCTTTTACTCAATAATGCCTGCAAATGATCATGATTCTATGCCATTTTGACTCCAACTCCTTAACTGGTTTAAGTTTTTGGTGAATAGCTTCAGAAAAGTCTTTAAACATGCCTTTCCTACCATTGTTCTGTTGCTGCATGAAGAGCAAAGTTATAGTGGAGAACTAACCCTCTTTGGAGACTAAAATCACTGGATTCCAAATGAGTGCTTGCATGCAAAGATTGTCAACTATTATGGAAAAAACACATCTCTTAAACAAAAATTAGCTGATGTCCTTCAGGCGTCTATATCATGTGACCATTTAGGAAGAGTTAATCGATTTATAGCTTCTCACGAGATTCACGAGCTGGAGAAATCACTAATGTGTGTCATGTTTTTCTTGAATTGGGAAAGATGCAGTGAGACTGAATGCTTGAACAACCAAAAGTATCTAAAGAAAATTGTGAGGGACAAAAAAAAAGTTTTTACTACAGACAGGTGGGCATAATGTGAAATCTGCACATTCTAAGAGGCTTTTAGGTTGGACTGGAAATATGAATATAGCCATGTTGAAATCATTCAAATTGATTTTAAATTGTTATGCGTTCTTTTCTGTGGAATTGCATTGGTAGTTAAACACCTATTACCTGTATCGTATGAAGGTATACAGAGGCTTTTAAAAATATGGTTTCAAAGTACATTTTCCATCTTACAAATCCAGCAAACTAAAACACATGGCATTCAGCGCAATACGGACTTGAAAGCTACTTCTTAATTTTTTCTGTTTTTCATTCTGTACTTTGAAGTTCATGTATCAATATCTAAATAACACTAAAATAAATTTTGTAAGCAAAGGCCAATAATATTCCTACAATTAGAAGCACATGTCCTTTGGCTTTAAAGGAACAGTTCCTACCACCTGGACATGTCAGAAAAAGGAAGTTATCATAGGCTCCCACCAGATTCATGAGGAAGCAGATGGTCAAAAGCCTTCAATTGACTGCAAAAGACATGCAGCAAGACTTACTGGCAGCAGATACTAAGATTTCAGTTTCTACAGTAAGATACTTACTAAAGGCTGAAAGGCTCCATGCCTGAACAATAAGATGTATAGCACTACAATGAGGTTTTGAGACTCTGTGGACCAATAATTCAAAACTGGAACTTGGAACTGGACAATGTCTACAATGGAGCATGCCAGTAGAGCATGTAAAAGGTAAGAGGGATTCAAGTATAAGGGAATCCTGGGAGAAAATGTTCTTCCCCCTGTGAAGAATCTGAAGCTTGAGTGTTTTTTGACGATAGTTCACAGATATGTCTGCCTTGTTTGTAAAGATCTTTTAATTTTGACCATCTGTGTTTTAGCATGCTTTTTATATGACGCATCCTTGTAAATGTTTTTTTTCATGTCGCAGCGTTCAATGTCGTCTTTAAATCGTGTGGTTAAACTCAGGATACTTAGTATATGAGTCGGCAGGTTTTTTTCGTGTCTTTGAGCAGTTATGCGTGAAAAAGGGTTGTTGGTTTTAGTGCCTGGTAGCAGCTCAAAAGCCTGAAAACTCCTTGCTGAGTTGCATCAGCCTTCGTTCATTCATGTGGAAACCTGCTTCATCTATTGTGCCTCACTGGCAAATACAGTATCCAACCTCTAGATGGCAGAGAAAAACTGCTTGCTCAATAGAAAAAAAAGAAAAAGAAAAAAAAACAGCACAGATTTACCCAATTACAATTTACTTTGTGGTCAGTTTAAGATAAAAAATAAGAATCTGCACAGGCTTCTCGTTTTAGTTCGTTTAATTCTATCTATCTATCTATCTATCTATCTATCTATCTATCTATCTATCTATCTATCTATCTATCTATCTATCTATCTATCTATCTATCTATCTATCTATCTATCTATCTATCTATCTATCTATCTATCTATCTATCTATCTGCCCCTGCAGTGCCGGGGGCCCCTCGTCGGCCGGTCCCTTGTCGGGTCCCTGCTGGGGGGTGGGGTGCCCCTGGGCCCCGGCTCCCCCGGTCCGTTGACCGGCCCGCCCTGACGCCGCCGGTTCCCTGCGGGGCCCGTGGGCTCGTCACTGCTGCCCCCCGGGACCCTGCATAATGGCAGCTGGATGTTCCCCTGGGGTTCTCCTTTGCTCCTCTCTTGGGGGTGTATTTTTATATCTATTTTTGTGTGATGTGGTTATGTAATTCTTAGTTCACAATGTTTGTTTTGTTTTGTCGATGTTCCTCTCTCTGCCGTCCTGTGGGTATGGAGGCAGACTTCAATGTCTTCCTGTGTTCTCTTTGTTCCCCTTCCTCTCTTGTATTTTCAACTCACCCTCTCTCTTGACTTTTTGTTTCCTACCTCTCTTCTTCATCTTCCTTCTTTCTTCTCCTTAATTTTTCGTCTCCGTGTCCATAACATCAGGAAATAAAAACCCCAACAATTCATAATAAAGATTTTTCACACATATATCAAGTGGAGTACTATAGCAAAAGCTGTACTGCTCCGCTTGTGAAAGTAAATCTGTTGGGCTTCTACTTGGTACTCAGACACCAATTCACAAATCAGGAAGCTGGAGGTTAACCTTGATGGATAGATATAAAGTATGTGAAGCGATAGCTCTAAAAAGATAGATCTAGAGACAGTTATGGGGATAGAGCAAGGTAGGTAGGTGTAACGATACTTCTCTGTAGAGAATGATAGTTTTTACATTTATTTCGGTTAAAATTGTGCTGAATAGTGGTTTAAGTCATTTGCATGACTGAGTCATAATAAACTCAGTAAACATATTTTTGAAGGAGAAGGAAAACAGGCAAGTAAAAAGCTAAAATGGCAAAACAAAAAAGAAATAATGGAGACTTTTGTGTGATCTTTGTTTTTCTGAAGTCATACTTAGCTTCTGTTTGTTGAGGCAGTATTCACAATCGTTTATTTCATGGAGACCAAAGTAGAAGATTACATGCTCAGTTTTGCATTGTTTAGCTTTGAGATATGTATATAAGTACAGGTAATGTCAAAATCCAGCATGAAAAATTACAGTTTAAAATGTCAAAACTAGAATTTAAAATTCTACACCAGTGGCTAGAAAAAAAAGATCTATACCGGGTGTTATTTCCTTTAACTCGAAAGGAAAAACACAACAAAAGGAGTTCATTTTTATTCAGTTTTATGTTGTGGGAAATAACATTTCATTAACAGTTTTTAAAGTATGCTTCTTGGTACATTCCTGTTGATCTTTGCAGCTTGGGGTATTTTTTATAATAAAGATTTTTCACACATATATGAAGTGGAGTACTATAGCAAAAGCTGTCCTGCTCCGCTTGTGAAAGTAAATCTGTTGGGCTTCTACTTGGTACTCAGACACCAATTCTGAGCTCCACTCTGCCAAACAGGACACATAAAAAAAAAAGAAAAAAAAAGAAATCTCTGGAATATTGATGTACCGGATGTCTTTGTCCATGATGAGTGAGCTAAGATTTCTAAGGAATGCTGCCAGAAGATGATCCCTGACTATGAATATTTCCTTCAGGTCATAAAATGGGGTGCACTACTAAATATTAAAGATGGTTGTCATAACAGGAATGAATAAGTTTGACACTGAAACAATAATCAACAGTGACATTTTGTGTTTAATTTGGAGAAATCATACATAATATTAGTTTGGTGGAGCTATTTAAATTGTTAGATTTTTTTTTTATTAAACACGCATTCTTTCAATCATCTTTTTAATCATTTATGTACTTTTACATTTGAATCACATGGAAAAAGGCTTTATCTGCTGTTATAGTCACACAACACTATCTAGTATCATACAGTGTACCACGCAGTACATCTGTACTGCTTTGTAAATCTGTAATGTCACAATACAGTAAATCTGAGTTTTTCTTTTACACTTTTCAAATTTAACTGCGTTTGTATAATCTAATTTTCTTTCCATTTCTGCACAAACTAAGAATAAGTCTTAGACAACATTTAAAGCCAAATAACGGTATTGTATGTATGTTCATCTCCCGTCCCAATTGGATAAAAGTTTATGTAAATGTGAATAATCCAAAGTGACACAACCACTATTGTACAATTCAAATAAACACGTCTGATGGTTTAGCTTATCTTGTTTACTGTACAAAAGTCCTCAACAGTGACCAGGCATTGTCTACCAATACATAATGGACATTTTCCATGATTCCCTTTCCAGTGTTATGCTAATGACAGTGTGATATTTTCCTTTATTGTTTTCTCTAAAATGAGAAAAAAGCTAAGCAAAAAGAAAACCTGCATTCCATTACTTAAACATTATGACATGGATGCCTTAAATTAGAATTTCTATCAAAGTCTATATTAGCTACCTTTTCAAAATCTAGGGGAACATTCATTTTATGGTTCAGCTTTATTTAATCTGTGTGACAGCGAAAAATACATCAATTGAGAAGCCAAGAACTTCAAATTCTTATAACAGTTGCAATCTCTACATGTGCATGTTTGAGTTGAGACAACTGAAAATGTGTTTGACTCAAATTGCGGATGTTTCCAAACCTGGACAACTTGCCACAATTGAAGAAACTATGAATTCTCTCTCTACTAGAAAATTCGTAAGTAGAAAGTCTGGTCATCAATTTGTAACCAAAGTCTGGACATAATTATCAATTGAGATTCTGTGGTGTGACCTTAAATAGGCAATTCATGCATTAAAACGTTATTTTGACACTGACTGTTAAAATTCTTGATGAGTTGTCACTGCCAAGGGTGGTACAGCCAGCTAGGGGGTTTAGGGGTCAGTTACCTTTTCACACAGAGTCAGGTTCCTTTGCATAGCATTCTCCCATAACAAACAAGAATAATTGTTTGAAAGCTTCCCTTTTTGTTAACTGTATCATTGATGTTAAAATGCGCAATCTGAAACATTTAAGTGTGACAAAAAAGAAGCAAAAACAGAACTTTGTAATACGTCTACATTTTCGCCTACTCGAGGCCTACAATAAACAGCACTGCATGCAAGACTTCTGAATAATCACCCTCAACCAGAAACTGGCACAAAGAAGAGGTGAATGTCTCATGAACAATGATTAAAATACACTGAGGTTTATTTTCAAAAGCTCGAAGAAACTCTGGCTTGATATATTACAGGTAGCAAAGAGTTTTTCCAGACATCAAAAGATAAAGTTCAAAAATTGTCACCTTTACATAAGCTTTGTGAAAAACCTCCTCTTTGAATAAATGTTGCACACCCATGTACAGTCTATGTGCACACCACTTATCACCATTTGAAACATGCAGTAACTTGTTTTAATTTAATTTGCAAACGTGGTCCACATTCCAGATGTTATTTGTCCAACAAATGATCGTTAAGCTCCTTTAGGCTATATAAAACATTGATTAAAACTAGAAAAAACCGTTTCCAGGTTTGGCAGAATCCTACTGTCGTTTCATATTCATTTGGCTCGGACATCTTGGAAGTACAGTGACTCAACAAAAATGAGTTCAGTATACGTAGATATTAATGAATCTGAATTTGCTTGGATTTTACTTTATTAACTCACTCATATTTGCACTAACTGATGCCTTTTAATCAATATTTTTAACAGTTCCGCTTGCAAAAACTAAACTCCTTCTGTCAAATCAAGTCCGGGAATGCACCAAGAATAAAATGTATAGTTAAAAATTGAATGCAGGTACAGTTACATGAGGTTTGAACTTTACGGCTGAGATCTTTCCTACAGCGGCTGCAGTTTGGGAATTTACTAGATTCCCCTGAACGCCTCACTTTACACAAGCCTCAAGCAGCGACAGTAAGAGGCGAAGCTCGGTAACTCACAGCGCAGGAAAGACTAACTGAAGCAGCATCCATCATCTGCATTTAGGAGCTTCTTTACATGATGGAGCAGAAAAAAATCATCAACTTTGGTGCTGGACCTGCCAAACTACCTCAATCTGTAAGTTTGCAGCTGCTCGTGGTCTGCGTGTGTCTCGAAAATCTGCGGAAAAGATGCAAAAATACACGATAGTTCACAGAGATGTCTGCCTTGTTTGTAAAGATCTTTTAATTTTGACCATCTGTGTTTTAGCATGCTTTTTATATGATGCATCCTTGTAAATGTTTTTTTTTTCATGTCGCAGCGTTCAATGTCGTCTTTAAATCGTGTGGTTAAACTCAGGATACTTAGTATATGAGTCGGCAGGTTTTTTTTGTCTCTTTGAGCAGTTATGCGTGAAAAAGGGTTGTTGGTTTTAGTGCCTGGTAGCAGCTCAAAAGCCTGAAAACTCCTTGCTGAGTTGCATCAGCCTTCGTTCATTCATGTGGAAACCTGCTTCATCTATTGTGCCTCACTGGCAAATACAGTATCCAACCTCTAGATGGCAGAGAAAAACTGCTTGCTCAATAGAAAAAAAAAAACAAAAAAAAAACAGCACAGATTTACCCAATTACAATTTACTTTGTGGTCAGTTTAAGATAAAAAATAAGAATCTGCACAGGTTTCTCGTTTTAGTTCGTTTAATTCTATCTATCTATCTATCTATCTATCTATCTATCTATCTATCTATCTATCTATCTATCTATCTATCTATGCAAGATATAGAAAGCTGTGTTTTAGAAAGATCCACAGAAGATCCACACACAGATCTATTGAGAGATAAATCTAGATATAGATTTGAATGTAGCTCTAGATAGAGTTCTACAATAACCTAGATCGATTGATCGAAGTATATCCGTCTAGATCTATAAACAGAAAACAGTGGATTGAACTACATAGAAATAGATCTAGATAAACAAATGTATGTATAGTGCCAGAGACACAGATGTAGTTATAGACAAATAAATCAGGAAGCTGGAGGTTAACCTTGATGGATAGATATAAAGTATGTGAAGCGATAGCTCTAAAAATATAGATCTAGAGACAGTTATGGGGATAGAGCAAGGTAGGTAGGTGTAACGATACTTCTCTGTAGAGAATGATAGTTTTTACATTTATTTCAGTTAAAATTGTGCTGAATAGTGGTTTAAGTCATTTGCATGACTGAGTTATAATAAACTCAGTAAACATATTTTTGAAGGAGAAGGAAAACAGGCAAGTAAAAAGCTAAAATGGCAAAACAAAAAAGAAATAATGGAGACTTTTGTGTGATCTTTGTTTTTCTGAAGTCATACTTAGCTTCTGTTTGTTGAGGCAGTCACAATCGTTTATTTCATGGAGACCAAAGTAGAAGATTACATGCTCAGTTTTGCATTGTTTAGCTTTGAGATATGTATATAAGTACAGGTAATGTCAAAATCCAGCATGAAAAATTACAGTTTAAAATGTCAAAACTAGAATTTAAAATTCTACACCAGTGGCTAGAAAAAAAAGATCTATACCGGGTGTTATTTCCTTTAACTCGAGAGGAAAAACACAACAAAAGGAGTTCATTTTTATTCAGTTTTATGTTGGGGAAATAACATTTCATTAACAGTTTTTAAAGTATGCTTCTTGGTACATTCTTGTTGATCTTTGCAGCTTGGGGTATTTTTTATATAAGCCTAACAGAGATTAATTCCCACAATAAATGTCAATCTTACCCCATGAGAAACTTTTTTTCATTGAAATCAACCTGTTGTAACTGCTTTTTTCTGATAAAACCCTAATCTTGTTTTAAATCTGTAAAATGGATCAGTTTTTGTTGGGAAGAGTGTACATGTGATGTGTTGCAGGTGCTGCTTCAAGCTCAGAAGGAGCTTCTCAGCTACAGTGACCTTGGGATCAGTGTTCTCGGTGGGTAGGATAACTGCACAGGCAGACTTCATCGAAGCATTTAATGCTGATCTGGGGTCAGAGTATGTCTGGAATCTGGTGTGAATGCTCTGGAGAAGGACTTTTAATTTGCTGTGTTTTTTTTCTTTCTTCTTAAACCAGAGATGAGCCATCGATCAGCAGATTTCAACAAGATCATCAACAAGTCAGAGAGTCTGCTTCGAGAGTTGCTGTAAGTAAATTTTTGTCTTATAATGATCAGTATTCCATCCATCCATTCATCTGTCTTTCCATCTGTCCTCTGTTAAATTCATCCATCCATTTTTCCATTTGTAAAGCTTGCTAAAATTGTATTATTCTTGCATGGAAAATGGTCAAAATCGGGATGTTTTTGTTTGAAACAATGTTGACATGAAAATATATAGGGACTTTACAGATTTAGTTTTCTACAAAACAAGACCCGTGCAAAGCCTGACATGCAGAAGAATCCTACACATAAACATGAATACAGAAATGTCTAATGCTGTAAGAATATTTATCATTTGGTTCCATATTTCCCTATATCAGCTGTTGCTTCTTTGTGTGTAAACTTGATCTTGACTTGGGCGTTGTAACACAATGACTTTTGTCTCCACAGAGATATTCCAGACAACTACAAGGTATTGTTTCTGCAGGGTGGTGGGTCCGGACAGTTCAGTGCCATTCCCCTCAACCTGATTGGTCTCAAAGAGGACAGGTGCGCCGACTACCTGGTGACCGGCACGTGGTCGGCTAAAGCTGCAAAAGAAGCAGAGAAATACGGCAAAGTCAACATCGTCCACCCGAAGCTGAACAGTTACACGAGTATGTGTGCATGACAATATTCCATGATGCCTTCATCTTAGCACAGAAGCAGGTTAACAGTAGCCGTTTAAATCTGTTTAGATAAATAGCTCTGGTTCTTACAACTGGGTCATTCTCATTCAGGCTGCATCAGAAAAGAGCCTGAAAAGAATCTGGCAGCATTTCCAGTATGTTGCATAATCAACAATGGCCCAACTACCAGTGAAAGACTCTGGAATGAAGCTGCATATTCCACATGGTTGTCTCTTTTGAGTTCTGAGGGGAGCTTTTTTGTACAGTAATACTTGGAAACGTTGAAAATCCTTGTGAATGATCAGTATTTCAGCAGAAATGTGCAATTCAACTGAATAATATATTGCCCGTTAAAAAGAAATGGTATAAAATGGCACTTTACAAAGCAAAAGTACTGATTTCCAGCGCTACAGAATCCAGTTCCGTCCAAATTCAGTCAGTCCATTCCAGTGCAATCCAGTCATATAGTAAGATCTGGTCACACACTAATGGTCTAATATGACCAAATTTATAACATGACACAGTCAGATTTAAGTGATTATGTAAAATGGTAAAACATCCAACCTTTGAGGAAGCCCAGCAAATGTATCAAAGTCGATAACTTCACAGCAATCCTGTTTTTTTTGTGTGTGTGCAAGCATGTGATGACGGTGGAAAGAAACCACTCCCTTTTTATCAAGAAGAGCTTTCTGCAACCAGGCCCATTGTTAGAGCCAATGGCTGGGGGTTTGAAAAAAGAGGAAGAAGACACAGAAAATAACTGAAGATGATCCAGGGCAATGTATGAAAGAAAAAAAAAAACAGAGAAACCTTAAATATTACCTAAGACATCTGGAACTCTCAGAAGATTTTAAAAAAATGCCTTGTGGGCACATGATGGATAAACATAGCATGTTAACAAAGTTGTTGGAAATTGAAAGAAAGTTTCATATTAAGATTACAAAAATTGTTTCATAATGCAAAATTTAGTATTTGATTAATTTCATCTAACTAATGTAAAACAAATATGGAGCTTGAGTTTGAGATATGTTCAGATTTGTTTGTGTGTTTTAACATCTTTGCCTTCATTTACTATTCTTTTTACAAATTATTTTCATAAAACTTTTTTACTTATGCCTCTAATTGAGTTTAATATTTAAAGAGTTTCGCCTCTACTTTGAATAAATTTTAGTTTAGCTTATTTTTCTTTTGTTGGTGCCTCCTCCAGACATTCCCGACCCCAGCAGCTGGACCCTGAACCCCTCAGCATCCTATGTGTACTACTGCTGCAATGAGACAGTCCACGGTGTGGAATACAACTTCACGCCTGAAACCAACGGCGTGGTGCTTGTCAGCGACATGTCCTCCAACTTCCTGTCACGGCCAGTAGATGTATCAAAGGTAAGAGCAAAACAGATTGTACTTCTTTCTCTCTTTCCATACTGGCCTCTTTGACAATAATGAAAACATTCCTCCTTTTTCAAGTGAATGTGGTCTAATACATCCTCTTCATACTGGCAATGTGTAGTTCGGGCTCATTTACGCCGGGGCCCAGAAGAACATAGGTAGTGCTGGCGTTACCGTGGTCATCGTACGAGAGGACCTGTTGGGCCACGCCTTGAAGGAGTGCCCCATTGTGCTGGACTACAAGGTGCAGGCTGAAATGAACTCCCTCTACAACACTCCTCCATGCTTTAGGTACATATTTTTCTGCTTGCAGTTTGAGGACGAATCATGCTCTACCTTGGTGCCTCACACAGATTTGCATACAAGTCTAGTTGAAGTTAACTTTAAACAAACACTTGATGTTCGGTTTTATATCAGAGGGAAATGTACATTTGTCTTTTTGAAGTCCTGAAAACTAGCCAGATTGTTTTTGCTGCACAGACAGAATTCTTTACTGTGAGAGTGAGGGATTTACATGCAATACTGGGAGTTGGCTCTATTTCTTTTAGGATAAACAGAACAGCAAAAGTAGATTTAACTTCTTTATTTAATTTTATAAATTTGTTTTAAATTCTGTTTTTTGGCTCCAGCATCTACATCATGGGTCTGGTTCTGGAGTGGATCAAGAATAACGGAGGCAGCGCTGCTATGGAAACACTCAACAAGCAGAAGTCCGCCATGATTTATGACATCATCGACTCTTCAAATGGTTTTTATGTGTGAGTACTAAAGCATCCGTATCAACGACGTAGCATTAAATACTACATTTGTTGCACAAATGAATGTGTCAATTGGGACCAAAATACAGATGTTCGGTCTATGCCATGTTAGGAGAAAACAAAAAATAGCATTTCAGCATAAAACACCTCATACCAACTGTCAAGACAGAAGTGTAGGGTTGATGATATGGGTTTATGTTGCTACCACAGAATCAGATCACCATGACATTGAAGTTGAGTCGACTATGAACTCCTTTGTTTACAAAAGTATTTTCGAGTCAAAAGTGAGGTCATCCATCCAACAGCTTAAGCTTGGCCCAAACCTGGCAAATACCAGAAAATGTTGTGTCCTGATGAATAAAAACTCTAGATTTGAAAGAGAGATGGTGAAGCTTCTTTTTACAGTCTTTGGAAATACTGAATTTACTAAATTTAATTTAAGTTTCATTTCAGACATTTGACCAAAAATTCTTCTTTCTTTTAAAAACCTGAGGCCAATGATCAGTTCAGATTGCCGTCAGAGTAAGAACTGACTTTCATTAAATGAGTTCTTCACATAATGATTTCCAGAACCAAAGATAGTTGAATATAAGGTAAAAGTTCTGACATTAAAAAACTCACAATTTGTCTGGTTGCTCACCGGGTCAGGTGTCCTGTGGACGTTGCATGTCGGAGCCGCATGAACGTGCCTTTTCATGTGGGGAACAAAGAGGGAGATGATTCCTTGGAGAAGGAGTTTCTGGAGGGTGCATCCAAGCGTGGAATGATTTCACTGAAAGGACACAGGTCTGTTACGCAAGCATGCACCTTGTACTGTTCCATGTTCACATTTTACCATTCTGTTTTAAGTGAAGAGAAACTTTTCACATAAAAGTATTTTTTTTATAGACATAAACATGTTTATGTGTTTGTCCCCCCCTTCAGGTCAGTGGGAGGGATGCGTGCATCCTTGTACAACGCTGTTACTGTGGAGGACACTGCAACCCTTGCTGCCTACATGAGAGGTTTCCTCAAAGAGCACCAGTCAAACAACTGCACTTAAAAGCACAAGTTGTCACTTTGTAGCTGAAGATTTTCAAAGTAAATATTGAAAATGAAATCTTTTGAAAAGAGTTATTAATTGTTCCTAATGGACTAAACTCACTAATGACAAATTAGTCTTATTTGCATGTATGCTTTATGTCGAAGTTTTCTTTAATTATTTTTGTGGACTAATACTTTTTTTATGTACATACTTAAGCAATTCCCAGTACTTATATTTCAATAAATCTAATTTGGATATTCCATTTATTTCATGGCATTAAGAATAATATTGAATAATGTATTTGCTGAGTTTCTTTTTATAATTGCTGCAAAATGTTTAATGGTTGCTACTGCTGAGGGGTTGACAGTTTAATTTGGTTTCTGATGTCTTTAAGTATTTAGGTAATTTTACCTGTACTGTGCTGTAGAATAAAGTAACATTACAACATAGGAGAGGAAATTAGAAGATAATCAGTGTCACGAACAGAAACCACCATATACTAAATATTAGTTAAAAGGAATATTATAAGAGCTTGCAACCTCAAAAGAAATAATGCAGATTGATTGCAAGAAACCACATTTGATGGAAAAAAAGGTGTGCACACCCTCGAACTAATACTTTATTGAAGCTCATTTTAGGTATTCAGTCCTCTTTGTTTTAAGTATCTTCTTGCCACCTTGACTTAATATTTGCTGACATCACTTATCCAAATTCATGATTGAGGACATCCCTTGTTTACAGAACTCTTAAAAAGTTAAGAGTTATTAATTACATAAATTTCATAGAACTCTGTAAATCCAAACAGATAAACCATTTTGACCAAATAATCAAATTGAGATTCAGTCTCAGTTCAACGTCAAAATATCTAAAATAAATATAAATCAATGTTAGGGAGGACTTCAATGCTTAGCGATTCAGATCTTTGAATATATTAGTAACAGGATAAGAATAACATTTGGAAACTCAAATATTTTTCAATACTCCATTTTCTTATTTCCATACCTTTACAGACCTGGAATGTAATCAAGGCATTTTCCATTTAACCCCCCACCCCCACCACCACAAACCTTAGACAGCATGCACAAAACATGGGTATCATCATGGAATCAGAACTCAACTTAAAAAACTTAAAATCTATTATCAGTCGTTCTCATCTTAAAAACAGATTAAAGGGGTTCAATACAAACAAGACAACTGGTGCATGAATTTCCTCACAACCAACAATTACATTTGTGGCCCATATGGGTAGAAAATGGGCTAAAATGATGTGATTGACTGCTGGTTACTGCAGCTTACCCATAAAGGTCAAATGTTTAAAATCTTTTCTACCATGTTTAAGCTTTTTAGTTGAATTTGCATTTTAATGTTTCTCTTCATATTTCTTTTTTTTTTTTTTGCTAGTGTTCTTTTGTATTTACTATGTATATTGGGTCATTAAAAACATGTCACCTAGCTACCAAGGAAAATAAACTGTTCTAACCATCCATGTTTTACTGCCAACATAATGAAACCAGTTGTATTTGCACCAATAAACCGCTAGGGGGAAGTGTTAATTCAGAAATGCCTTTTTTTAGTAGCCTAACATTTCTATATAAAACATTAGCTATACAACCAGATCTAACAAGGTTATTAGTATAAATCGCCATTTATATGTTCAGATGACGGACTTCAATACAAACACATCACCTGGAAATTTGATACAAGACGGCTTTTATGTTATTTTATGAAGAGAAAAAAAACATGCATTTTTCCTTTTTTTTCATGCCACCATGCATCCAAATTCACACAGATTTACAGATTGTAATGGAGTCTAACTCACAACCACTGCTAAAAATGTCATCAGGAGGGGGAAACCACATTCATTACTGAAAATATGCTCCCTGCTTTACAATGTTTACATTTGTTTAATACAGGCATTTCATAGGCGATTGGCACATAAATAAACACACTTTGCATACACAGAAGCATGCTGTTAACAGAGGTTTATGTGGCAATACCAAGAGATCTGCATTTTCAGCAGCAACTGCAGTTCCTCAGTAGGTTACTGCTTTTCTGTATGTGCAAATTCATGTATGGCAATAAAAATATATTTGTCATTAGTACTAGAGTCTTGTTAAAGAGAAAGTTTTATAAAACAACTGGGGCCAACAAAACAACCACAATGCAATGCAGTGCTAAAGAGTTAGACTGTAATCCATGATGGAGTACAAACAGGGAGGCTGATCTTCTCCGCGCTGATTCCAGCTGGTGACCTGAGGAGAAATAATAAAAAAAAGGTTTCCATTTTCTTACTTTCATTCTAAGATGTAATAAAACACAAGGTAAAGTTGATCCAGCAGTTATTATTTTATATAACATCCCAGATGATGCTTTCCAAAAAGTAATTTTGGCTGTTAGCAAATATCAATACCAAAAGCAGGGGAGAGTAGGCTGACTGCTGCTGTTGACTGTGGCTCACGAGGGAGAGAAATGTTGGTCCTGCTGTGTGAAGCTTTGTGTGCTGAAAGGCTGACATGTTCTTCTGCAGCAAGATATTGCTTAATGCTTGAAATCTTTGCATTCGAAGACAGTGCCTCATAGTTTTCAAAAAAAAAATCTAAGGCTTATGTTACAGTCATCCTAAATTGCATGTTTAAGAGTTTTTGTGCTCATCAGCAGTTTAAGTGTCTGCATTTTGCTCTTTTTAGCAATCAGAGAACCTTTAAATGCCTTCTCTACCGATTGACTGGCAGATCTCTGGGGTTTTTAAGACTGTCTGCATATTGAGCATAATATCTAAAATGATTTGATCCTTTTTTGTATTTTAGCAAGTATTTATCAGGCACAACTCAAAACGCCTTTGCCTCAAAATGAATATGAAAATTGGAATTATCAAAGAAAAGGCTAAAGTCTGAATAATTTTCTTCTATTGCTTGTTTTGGGACAATAGTTTGTGTTTTTCTCCCAAAATGATTGCACTTGCTACAATTTTAAGTAAATGTTGAGCTAATTTAATGTTTCCCTTTTTTACCAGTTTATTTTTTAAAGTTTATTTAATTTGCACAACAAAATTAGAATTGTTTGAGGCTCATGTAATTGTATTGGGTAAAAGCTTCAGATGACAGGAATAGATAACTTGAGTCGTTACAAATTATTGTGAGAATTTATAGGTAAAAGATTTATTTATATATTTTACTCAAACCCATCAATATTAATATAGCAATTATGAAATAATCTAAATTTGTTTGTGTGAACAAGTTTTGATAAAATATTCATAAATGATCAACTTGTTTACCCCCCTGGAAACAATGCCTAAAATGCCTTTTCTCTTAATGCCCTTACATTATCCTTTAGATAATCACAATGATGACCCATTTTTCCTATTCTTTAGAGTGGAAGATGGTTGATGTTGTGTCTCCCAAAATTAGTAATAAATGATAAATATAATATGATACAATAATAAAACAGCATAATTATTTTCAGTGTTTTGTTTAAAAGGTTCTGGACCTATTTCATATGTTATTTATAAAGTATTTTGGAAAAGAAATGGGCCAACATCATCACAGATCTTCCACCATACTTAACAATGGATATTGGGAGCTTTTTCACTTGTTCATTGAACGTTTAATGCCAAATCCACCTGAAGTGTTTGTTGTCAAAGCACAAAGCTCCACATAAACTCACTGTAAAATTTAGAAGAATGATCTGTTTACTTCTTTGATGGTAGGACAGACGAGACTTTTTCCATTCCGGTCCCCCAGTCAACAGGTAGACATATACAGTAAATTGTCAAATGGTTGTTATGGAGACTTAGTGATTCCATCATTTAACTCTGCTCCAATTCTGTACCAGCAAACCTTTACCTATTTACCTCTTCTTTGTTTGTGGAGTGATGCTAAGAATGACTTATCATTCAGCCCGGTGGCAAGTAGCTAAGAGAAATGCACCTTTGTCTAATGTTGTATTTATTCCCCCAGACAACAGGAGGCCATGGATTACTGATGGCTTCAGGTGGTGTGTGGTAAAGATGGATTATTTCTACGATTGTCCATCGGTTTCCAAAGAAAGAGGATTTGAAACTTACGTGATTGAAGAATCTAAATTTAAAGTGTCCACCAAAAGACCTGCAGATGTGAACTTTTTACTTGTCAAGCAAAACCCTGGGATGATGATCCTTACCCCACTTGTGCTTGAGCTACAAAAGATCACTAAGAAATGTCAGGTGTGACTCTAGGTCTCAGGAATAATGGTAATTATGTTATTTTGTGATGGAAAACAACTCATTAGTGCATGATGTCTTTCCCTTCCTGACTGAATTCTTACAGTGAAATAACCTTTTTAAAATAGTCAAATGCGCAACTAACATGCTCTTAGTGACATTAAAGAATAGAAAACAAATAGTCAATTAAGAATTAAATTAGATTTTACCTTTGTTCTTGTTTGTTGCTGTGGCGTTGGAAAGGCAAATAAATATGGTGGCATAGACGTAATCACAGTTATTTCTTTAGGTCACACCCCCCGAATCATTGAAGGAACTGGTATGATTACATTGCACCCTTGTAAAAGTTGATTTTCCCACATGTTTTTTATTTTTTATTTTTATCTTTGTTTGCTCTGAAAGAGACAACTTGTAAAAATCCCTGATCAGCATTCAATGTGCCATGCAAACTAGGAATAAGGTAGATAATTAAATTAGACAATGCTTCAATTGTATTTATTAGAGTACCAATATAAACATCACTTGTATTTTTGTAAGGCAAATAATAAAAAAACAATTGTTTTTATACTGGGTTTTTCCCCTCACTGAATAAATCAGCTCAAACATAAAGTTGGAATTCTAAAAAAATGTCATTGTGAGATAAAAGTTTTTTTTGTTGTTGTACATATTTATAGTGATGGCAATACATGGGAAGGGTGCAGTACATGTGTTAGAGAGAAACATACAAAAAGAAAAGATTTCAGGACTGATCCAGCTTAAAAAATAAACTACTCTGCAAAGCAAACCTGCTGTTTCTCGGCATTTGCATTCATTAGTTAATCATCTGTATCAAGTTTCACCTAGTCCAGAATCTAAAAGATGTCTTGCTAAAAAGAACTAGATAGAAGCTGAAACCTTATTTCTACAGCTAGGCCACTGCAGAACTTTGCAATGCTGAGGAGATAGTTGGTCTATCTGAATCAGCTGTGTTGGAGCAGAGACTCATCTAAAACTGCAGGACATCGGCCCTTGAGGCCGGTTGGACACCCTTGGTTTAGGAAATTTAATCGGCGTGCTCATTTTTTTTTCTTTTAACATTGTTTGTTTAACAACCAAAGATCATGTTATTTATGTATTTATGTATCATTGTTTTTGGGAAAAGAGCTATAAAATACATTTGTGTTTTTTAATTAAACATTTAAATATGTTGAGAAGTTTACTTTTGTTTTTGTAAAAAGCGATAAATCTAAGAACTCTCTCAAACTTAAAAATGAAAACCAAGGAGAAAACAAGAGAATTGCACTGATAAGATGGAAAGATTTATTCACCCTGACAATCAGAGGAAACTTATTGAAAAAGATAAAACATTCCTTAAGCACTCGATTAAAGAGGCTATATGGAACTTTTTCCCCAAAATAAACGTAACAATAGCCTTTTTATTTGACCCTGTATGACTCAAACATCTCCTGATGACCATACTGACACCTTGTCAGCTCATAGTGGGTGCACCTATAACCCTGCATTCAATTTTTTCTCATTTCTGTCGGGTCCGATTTTTCCCGCGCTGTCTGCGGATGTGACGTCAAGCGCGTTCATGTTAAATGTTTCAGATCACTCTGCCACTACCGGTAGTCAGCACTTGCAAGCAGTTAAATGTATTGTGCGAATACACAGAAGAGACCAAGGACAACTCTGACACCAACAGTAACTCCACATAAGGCTAAGAAAGTTAAACCTCTGACAAGTCCCCGAAAAAGATAGAAGATTGAGAGCGACTGGTGCACGAGCGCGCGCTGCGAGAGCGAGCAGAAAGGAAGAGCAGTTCCGTTTTTGGCCACATGGGGTCAGTCGCGAGTTTAAATTTCAGAAAATTGCATTTAGCCCCTTTAAACCACAAAAGATTAATTAAAATAAGTCTGAAAGAGACTGAAAACTGAATTATTCTGACACCAGAACAGCACGACCTGGCCAACGTAAGTTCACATAATCCACTATTAAATATACTGTGTATCAGAGGAAAATGTGAGACAATTGGTTGAAATAAATTCAAAGCTGAACAGAACTAGACCTTGCAACACGACACGACAACATGACTCGAAACATACCAATAAATCCACCAAGGAATGCCTGGGAATGCAGAAATTGACATTTCTGGGCCTAGTCAAAGGCCACATCTAGATCTCTCTGAATTGCTCTGGAGTGTCTTGAAACAGGCTGTGAATGGAAGAACCTTCCCAAACACCCCACAGCAGGAGTGAAGCAAACTTTAATACATGGCTATTAAGATCGCAGTTTCTTACAGTTTCACATGAAATGTATTTTATGAGATTTAGGGAGTGAAATAATGTTATATTTTGCTGGTAATGTGCAATTAAGTCACTTTCCCCTCTGGAGGTGAATTAAAAAAAAGTTTAAACATCCATATTTGAATATTTATTAATAAAGAACAGAATAAGGGGTGTCCTGTGTTTCGCATGAGACTGTAACTTCCCAGGTAGAGCAAAAGCAGTACAAATGTGAGCTGCTTTATCTAAAGTGATCAATAGTAATCAACCAGCAATTAAAACAGATACATTAACATATATGGAAACACATAATTATAAGAAAGAAACTATGCTTCTTGTGGCTTCATCATCTGCATTGATTAAGCTGATGACCTGCAAGAAATAACTGAAAAAGTCCTTCATAAAGGTAATTTAACCAGTTCTTTAATATTTGAGCAGAAGGATTTTTTGCAAAAATAGCATGTCTTTATATAATATACTTTCCAGTCCTTCAAAGGAACAATTTGTTATTATGTCTATAACACCAGCTTTTTATACTCTAATGTCAGCCTTTTTTATTCTGCCAAGATACCTAACAAAAAAAAGGAGAAAAATCCCAGAATGTTGTTCACGACGCTGCTGCAGATCCACCTCAAAGCAAGAAAAAAAGAAGATGAAAGATAAGAAGGAGCAGAGAGGCTTTGAAATGCGAGCGGGAGTTAAAGCAGAGATGGGAGGTTGTGACAGGATTGTGTGGTGATTCTCGGCCCGTCAAGTCCATTAATGTCGAGGTAATGCCACCGGCGAGCAGCAGTAAGACTGTGATAATGAAAAACACCGGGGAAGACAATATCAAATGGCTCCTCTACATCCTGCAGTGGAGATTAGTCTACTCCAAAGCAGGGTGGCAGAGGCACAGGAGGCAGAGGCAGGCTTTAGTGCTGCTGATTGAGTCTCATGTCAAGAGCTCCATGCATGCAGCACAAAAAGTTACCGTGACTGACATTCTTTATGCAGCCAGAGACCCACACACACATTTATCTCACACTGCCTTGGAAGCTGTTTTCTATAGATACAGTATTCTGCAGGCTTTAAAAGGAACATCAAAAATTCCTGGATGTACCATTGGTCCTGATTTTTCCTTTTCTGTGCAACTGCTCAGATGTCACAGTTTTCCATTTGATATGATTGCTAGTTAGATGTTGGTTATTCAAGGATTATGAATGCTCAGCACTTCTTTTTAATTTGAAATACCTGTCTTGTGTCCTTCAACCTATATCAATTATTTTTTCACTGACATGATTCATCTCTAAGCACAAATTTGAAATTTTAGGTTATTTTAATATTTCAAATTTATTACTGTAAAGACAGATAGCAGATATGTTTTCATGCTGAATATAAAAACTAATTTCACTCTTCACCTATATTAATTTTGGTTTCTTTCAGGTTACCGCTGGTCACTGCCACAGTGATATCTCTTATCTGTTGTAGTGTAAATAAGCAACGTTAACCTCATATATTAGTATAATCAGTTATCAAATATTAAACTGAGGCATGGATTCTTTTCCTGTGCTTGAGCAGTCCCTATAAGACAAAATTAGATTCCTGCATTTTTTAAAGATTTATTTGGGATCACCACTAAAATTAAAAGGGAAGATTTTGAGAAAACTAACAGAAACTTGTAATGAACCAAACAAATTAATTATTTTATTATTATTCACATTAAGGTCTACTTATTAATGATTATTTAATTTTAAAGAAACACAAAAAGAAAAAGAGAAGTTAATTCTACTCTGCATCTACTCTTTCAGCCCAGAAGGAGATGACTTGGGAAAGTACAAGTTCAAATACAAATCGTTAAAGCCTAATACTTATCAAGAGTTTCTGGTCTCTCAGGAGTATGGAGAATGGAGACTATTGAGTAGTTCTGAGTTTTAATACCTAACAGTAATCTTGGAGGGGAGAGAAAATTAAATAGAGGAGGATCTCAGAGTTTCAGAACCACCTTTGATCCTTCAGCTTTTAACACCAGAACTGCCACTATAGAAATAAATGGACACCTTGGTCTTACTTACTTGGTCTAAAATTGGATTGCTGTCTCTCTCAGATGACCAACTAATGGAGGTCATGCTAAGAGATGGGAATGTCCCATATTGGGATTTGGTGTTTTCTTTATTTGGGTAGAATGACAACTTACTTCTCACCATCCTCCACATCTTGGGGCAACCGTGGTTCAGGATGTAGGAACTCGTCCTGTAATCAGAGGGTTCCCAGTTTGAAACAACACTCCATCTGCCTCTGTCTTTGTGTCCTTAGACAAAACACTTCACCTGCCTTGCCTGGTGGTGGTAGTCAAAAGGCCCGGTGGCTCCAGTGTGCCCCAGGGCAGCTGTGGCTGCAATGTAGCTTACCATCATCAGTGTGTGTGAATGGCTGAATGTAGTGTAAAGAGCTTTGGGATCCTCAAGAGATAAAGTACTCTATAAGTACAGGCCATTTACTTACAGAGAGTTACTAAGTAATGTCCAGTATACATCTAAGGCATGGAGAGAAAAAACTACATAATTGCTGGAACTTTGCACTTCTGTATGGAGCTGCATAATACTTTTATTAGATGAAAATATATTTAGCTAGAATTGCATAGTCGGTTTGTTAGCACCATTACCTTGCTGCAAAAAGATCCTACTTTCAAATCTCAACCTGAAACTTCCTGCATAAAGTTTGCATGTACTTCCACTGGTTGAAGGTGTTCTCTCTGGGTACTCCAAAGTTCCTCTCACAGTCCATTAACATGCATCAATGTTAACTGGTTCTCTTAATTATCTATAGGTGTAGGTGTGTGTTCGTGCATGGTTGTTTGTGCTATTTGTTGCACAAAATATAAATATATGCAATTTCTTTCCTGGTTTTAAGATTTTGATCTTGATTGCTGGAGATAGGCAACCCCCCCGCAACCCTGCATAGAATGGATGGGTACAGATAATGGATGGATGGATGCAGATAGTGTTGGTGGTCAAAAGGACTGTTGTAAGTCATGTTGTTTTTCTTTGACAAAAGAACTGAATTACTAAACAACAAATCTGACTATTAGTGAGCATTAAACTATTTTTCTGACCAGATATGCACCTCTAGAGTTAGTGGACTTTGTAAGTCATTGTAATCAGTCCTGTGTGCATCAACCTAACATAGTCAGAACCTCAAGGGCAGGGGTATTGACTTATTTTCTGTTATGGAAAAATATTTTACATTCTTCAGTAGAGCCTCTTGTATGTCTAAAAAGTAAAAATTTCCCCCATTTGTACTATGTTCATTTTAACACAAAATAAAAGCAAAATCTGCAAGCCAAAACCAAAGCTAGTCAAGACAACACAAATATTGATCTTTAGCCTAAAGCCAGTAGCTCAAAGTACTGACCTTTTCACAACATCTCAGACAAACTCAGCTAATTAGTTATTACTCTTTAGCAGATATTAGTGCTGTATAAAGTTTTAACACTGTACTGTATAATTCAATAAATCCTAAGAAGGTCTGAGGGTAGACAAACAGGCAATCTTGAAAAAATCATGGGCTAAAAGACACATCTAAAGTTAGAGTGGATGTATGGATGGATGAATGGATGGATGGATGGATGCATGGATGGATGGATGGATGGATGGATGAATGGATGGATGGATTTAAATCCAATGTGTCAAATCAGTGAAATCTTTACAATATAAGTTACTTAAGATGCATACTGCCAAACAAGTTATTTTCATGTTAATGCAGTAAAAGGCTGAAAGGAGTTCTGGTCAGTTAATGTAACAACAGCTAAACCTTGAAACTTGGATGATATTGTGAGCTCTTCTTCAGCCTCTGAGGTCAAACTCTTTTTCTATTATGCTTCTTAGCAAAGAAATCCCATTCAGTCTTTTCCTCTTGAACATGTGAGCCATCGTGGTTTTTTAATTAGTTTCTTGATTCTTTTATCTTCATTATATGACCACACTTGTGGCTGAGTGTGATATTTACCCACTTATTGTTTATGTTTTAGCTTCTGAATTTGTTATCACTGTCAGCTTTCTCATTAAACTATGTTACCATCAGAGTTGAACAGTCTCTTTCCTGCGTCTTTTATCATTCTGCACCCTCAGAAACCTGAGTGTCCTTTATGCAAGAGTTCATTTAAAGGCCACTCAGTGATGAGAAGAAACATACAGGAAAATGAAAAAAGAGCTTGAATCAGAAGGACACAGTTTTTTTCTCTGCATTGTTAAATTTGGTCTTCCATCATTTTCTGTTTTCTAGTTTGCACTTCTATATCATTCTTTTCCCATTTACCTTCATTTACTTTTGGTCATTCTTCAGCCTCTGTTCCCCTTGTCCAATTATAGTTTCATTTCTCTTCACTCTCTTTTCAGCTTCTTGTATCCTCCATTTCTCTTCTTCCCTGTAACACCTTTTAATAAATTTCTCTCCCAGATGAATCTCCTTTCCAGCTTTCCCTTTGTGTATATGTGTGTGTGTGTCTTTATTCGTCGTAAACTCGATGCTCCATGAGACTAATCTTGTTAGCACCCAATGCACCATGTTCCGCTAGCTCCTCTTAATTGCTGTTGTGTTATTAATGAGTGGGGAGCAGGGAAATCGCTCTTAATTAGCTTGTCTCGTTCAGCAGCCATCTCCAGTGAAGCAGCGGCGACAGCGCTCCGGCACAAACACGCTGGAGATAATTAAAGCACTCCTCTTGTTGGAGTATTTATCTAAACCAAAGAGCAACAAGCCGTTCCTGCAATTAGCCTTGTCATTCATTAGCAGCAAAGTGCCATTCATTTAGGTGTCAGAGTACATTGTCATTTTGCCATTTAGTCACTCAGACCCACTTGTGCTTTGATTCATGTGAGAAAGTTATGGCATAGCCTCATTGTGCATATGAAAACAGGACAAGGTGATTCATTTGTGTAAACAAATTGAAGAATTTATACTGTATGATGCACGAATGTTCACTGTGCACTTTAAATGCAGCAGTGCAAATTTACTCAACACACTAGGTGATAACATAGCAAAAAATAAATAAAAATTATGAGAAAATGTGTTTTGTAAAATATAGAGAAAGTTATTTAACTTTTTACAGATGTTTAGTGTTTTAGCCTTTGGGTTAAACTTCCATTTTACAATCATCAGACACATTTTAATGAGATGACAATAACCTCACAATAAAAAGCGGTTTGCTAATGATGATTTAATTTATTAAGGAAAAAAGTTATCCAAACCAAACTGACCCTATCTTAAAAACGTAATTGCCCCCTAAACTTTGTGATTCTTTTTGCCACCCTTGGTAGCAACAACTGCCATCAAGTATTTGCAATAACTGCTGTCAATCTTTTGCATTGCTGTGGAGGAATTTTGCTGCATTTTCCTCTATTGAATTGAACGGCCTGTTTGAGGTCACACCCCAGTATATTAGCCTAATTTAAATCCAGACGTGCAATTTTTGGGGGATCTGGGATGATGTGTTGCTTTTTAAGAGTTTTTAGTCTACTTCATGTTGTCAGACAGGTTCTGTTTGCACGATCTCTTGATTGTGGTGGACAGGCAGTAATTAGACATATGTGACCAGTGAAATCGAACCAAACCATGATGACAGGTTTGGGGTAGTAATTTATTCCTACTTTGTCTGATCTTCTATGAATAATCCTAAAGGAGATTAAAAAGTATCACAATAATCTAACAATAGAATGCAGTCAACAAGATACTTATAGACTGTCTGTACTGAGCTGAGCATTCAGGCCAAGATGGTCAAGTCTATACAAAATCTGCATCTCAGATGTCAGATTTTTCATAGATAAAAAAGGAGCTGGTATTACATTCCTACATACAGTACAATATAAGAAAAAGTGTTACAGCATGTTCCGAGTTAGAGTTCAGGAAAATAGCATCTTGGAATTCCTAAAGTTGGTTAGTGTCATAAGAAGCTTCTAATGAAGGTAAAAAAAGTAAGCAATCTTCCTCATGCTTTTAAATGAAAACTAAATTGTTCATTTGTTGCAATTTTTACTCACCACTAACTTGATTTTTATTTGACTTGGTCTTTGCATACAGATTTTTGAGTAATGGCCACAAGATTAACAGCAGAAGAAAGCTTTTTGGAGGGTGAAACATTTAAATGTGAGGATGTGGATTTTAACAACAAAAAGGGTGGAGTTCTTATGAGCAGGTCATGATTACTTTTTAAGAAATGTAGGAACCTCTCTGGTCTTTTCTGATGAGCAAATGGATCTTACATTAGAAGCATCACCTAATTGAAATATGGATTGTGTCAGAAAAAACAATATCCTGAATACAAACAAATACAATTAGCTTACTCCATGGAATGGCCTGGCTCAGTCCTGATTACGAAGGTGAGGAGCTCAATTATTCAGCGGGAACTTGGAGTGGAGCTGCTGCTCTTCTGCAAAAGAGGAGTCACTTGAGGTAGTTTGGGCTTATGATCAGCCGCCTCTCTTTGGAGTTTATCTGGTCGCATTATGATACTGGGAGGACGCCCGGGAGCAGGCACAAATTTTGCTGTTAGGAACTCAATGGAAACCTCCCAGATCCCCTGGAAGGACTCAGAGAAAGTTACTAGAGAAAGGGATGTGTGCGTATCCCTCCTGAACCAGATAACTCTTCAGCCTGAATAAGTGGTTGATAGTGAATGGTCCACTTTATGAAGGACATTTTTAGCTTCTCTGAAATCCTAATAGTGTATTCTTCTCCAATAATGTCTGAGAAATATTTCACACGGAGGGATTATGGTCCTATGACTGATTTGCAACCTGTACAGTTTGCACTCTGACTCTTACATATTGACCTAAATGGACAGTCATCAGTCAACCTAGACCCTGCAAGGATGAAGCAGGAATAGAAAATGGATGGATGATTACAAGTAGATCGAAACTAGACTTGTTTCATTCCTCTCCTAACAGGTTGTTTTTACGTTTTTTGGACTGATCTGAGTCCTAATTAGTCCATAATCTTAACGATTCCAAGGCCTTGTGCTCACTGGCTCACACTCATTGTTCAGTACTACAATTGTTCTTTGTGTTTGCACCTGTCGTACATGTTAAGTTGAGTTTCTGGAAAGAAAAACATGTTTTTGAACAGAATTTAGAGTATTACCGCGAGTCTAGATTTTCTTTACTTTATTGGGCACTTGTATATGTTGTTTGGATAAGCCTTTCAAGGCAGCAAAATCTGGGAGTGAACTCAGTAACTCTGCTAAACTAACAGGAAGAAAAAAATCTGTAATTGTATTTGTCTTGTCTGCATATGAGTGTGAGAGCACCTGCCTTTGTCTCTGTGTGACCCTGACATGTTCATGTATGTTGAGAGACCAGTGGCAGCCCTCTAAGACAAATTTAATTTACACCTACAGCTCAGTGAGATGAGGGAGGGAACTCTTATGAGGCCCAACTAATTGCTGCCTGGGGATCTATGTTCACGTGTGCGTCCTCGTAAGTGTGTGTAGTGTAGTGTGTGTTCCCAGGCTGTCTCTCTGCCATTATAAACAGTTTTGTGAATATTTAATGCATGTGTTTATCTGTGTGTGGCTGTCACTGTGTGATAACAAAATGTCAGCAAAGACAGAGGAGTTAATGAGGCTTTTTTTTGCCACCAGGAGAGGATGGAACAAGGTGCAAACTGCTACGTTTGGTGTTTTGGTGTTTAATTATGACTGTGAGTAGGATTCTGTGCTGGCCCAGTGAACAGTATTCAAACAGATACCAAAATACATTCTAGGTTAAATAAACTAATAATCAATTTACTTGCTAGAATTAACAATTATTTGGGATAATTATGCACTTAGCTCCCTTTAATCATGAATATCTTAACAGTCATTTAATATGTGGGGTGTACTGATATTGAAATTAATATTTAGTTTTTAACCATTCAGAAGTGGAAGCTTTTAATCTTGTAAAAGAAGAACAGAAAGAATGATGAGATGTAAGGGGCAAACAAAAAACAAAGTGAAATAAAATACATTTGATATTCTTATCAAACCCCAAAAAAAGTATTCAATCACTGGAGAAAACAGCCTGCGGGATAAGGATTCAACACTAAAACATTTGCCACCCATGAGCCACATTGTTTAAACCTGTTTCATACTTGCATTCTGTAGGTTTAAGTAATATCCCTGCCATACTTTTGAATTAGTTTGGAACTTGTCTTGTGCGTTGATGTTGTGCAAAGACACGTAGCTTTAAGTGACTTACATTGCATCACATTTCAAAGCATCTGATATTGATTTGATCTCCAGCTTAGCCAATCAGCCACTGAGTTTTCTAAGTCTAGAGTCTAAACTTTCTCTTATATGATCATCATCACTGAGGAATACCATATAGTATACTAAGGCAGTAATGCACCCAGGCACCACTACTATAGAATTCACTGTGCTGTGAAAAGTACTTTTTTTAATCACACTTTAATATTTCATCAATAATGTAATTTGTATGTTCGCATAGCGCCAAGTTGGTTGACATTTTTCCTTTTTTCGCTATCCCAAATGAAATCATCATATAAATACTGCCTTTTGTTATTACTTAAGTTGTATTTGTTTAATATTGTAACTGGTTGGCTTATCTGAAACATTTGAGTGTGACAAGAAAGCAAAAACAAAGAAATCTTTACAGGGAAAATACTTTTGTACAGCACTGTCCATAAACAATATTTAATATTCTCTGCTATTCTCTAATATTTACCATTTACTTGGTCAAAAGAAAAGTAAACAAATGTCAAAAACTACTTTATCTGCCAGTCACATAGAACATCCCATGGATATAAATAAATATAAGATTTCAAGAAAGGTAAGATCAGGCAACACAACAGTTTACGGGGAATACCTAACCTATAATACCAAACCCTTTCAGTGATGAGTCAAATAGTTGTCATATACAGTAGATAAGCCTCATAAGCATTAGTCTGAAAGGAACCTAGAAACGTAGGCTACTTTTTTGTATTTTTTTGCACTCCTTCACAAGATCACTCAAGTCCAGCTTTCTCGCTAGATCGTTCTCAATAGACATGAGCGTCAAATGATTCAGCCTTTCCTGCCCCATTGTGGATCTGAGTTTATTTTTTTAAATATTTTAAGCTTAGAGAAGGATTGCTCACCACTTGCATTTGTGGCAGGTAAAGTCTGGGCGCAATGTACACATTTGGTAAGATGCCCTGTAGGTACTTTTCTCTAATTAACTGTTAAGCAGTGGAGCAGTTGTGATGCCTTTACCATGAATAAAATCTTTGAACTGGACAATCTCTTCCACAATTCCATCTCCAGGTCAGCTGAATATTTAATATGGATGATTTGCTTTGTTTCTGTTGCTCTGGAACAGTAATATCAGAATAGTTGTTCAGGAAGCCAAAGGTGTTGCTGACGTCTATCAACAACCACAAAAAATACTAGTAGATAATTTTTGTCAAGCTGATAACTCAACCTCTGAGGCTTTGCTTTCTCCAAAAAATGCTGTTGTATTTTTTGCTCATTCAGTGCTACCTTTGTGAAACTGTTGGAGACAACCCCTTAGCTTGAGACTCAAACCTGTCAAACTGATCTCTCAGACCTTCAATATAGTACCTCAAGGATCCCACCAAACCCACAAGTCCAGTTCCACAGCCTGCAAGGCAACACTTGCTTTATCAAGGCGCTGGAGAATACAATGCCAAAATGTGCACATACAGCCGCTCTGTAGCTCTTTTCTCTGTAACGAGACCGTCCCGCCTGGGGCACTTTTAAAGGCTCCATTGCCTCACTAAGCAGAGCGGAGTGGGGTTTGGTTATTGGAAATCGCTTACTGATACTGCCTGTTAAATATAGCTTTCTTTTTCTTTGAAGTCATAGGCTTTTCTTTTGTCTCTTCACTGCACCTTTTGGCAAAGAAACTTTTCAAAGATTTCTGTTTTTAATCATTCTGTTAGCTTGTTGGTTTGTTTTTAGTGGTGATGTATGACTTGACGAGGAAAGCGCAAGTTATAGCTGGAAGTAACAAAGATAATCCGGTGCTTTCACAAAATAAAACATAGTTAAGACTTGGATAATAAATAAAATGGAAATACAGCCCCACAGTGCCGGGCCCCCTACAGAGAAGGTGCCCTGGGCTGGAAACCTAGTAAGCCCCTGCTAAAGTCCGGGCTTGGCTATCAGCATGTGGCACTGCTGAGGTGTTATGGAAGACCAGGATGGTTCAATGGCGCCCTTAAGCTCTTCTGCATTGTTCGGTCTCTTATTTCTCATCTTTCTCTTGGCAATGCCACATAGATTCTCTATGAGGTTCAGGTCAGGCGAGTTTGCTGGCCAATCAAGCACAGTAATCCCATGGTCATTGAACCAGGTTTTGGTACTTTTTGCAGTGTGGGCAGGTCCAAAGTCTTGCAGGAAAATGAAGTCAGCATCTCCATAAAATTCGTCTGCAGAAGGAAGCATGAAGTGCTCCAAAATGTCCTGGTAGATGGCTGCATTGACTCTGGACTTAAAAGCACAGTGGACCAACACCAGCAGATGACATGGCTCCCCAGGTCAACACAGACTGTGGAAACTTCACACTGGACTACAAGGATCTTGGATTGTGTGTCTCTCCATTCTTCCTCCAGACTCTAGGACCTTGGCTTCCAAATGAGATGCAAAATTTGCAGTTCTCTTTTTCTTTACTCCAGCTAAGACGCTTTTTATTCTGTTTGTTGTTCAGAAGAGGCTTGGCAAGAGGAATGTGAAATTTGAAGCCCATGTCCAGGAAGGTCCCCAATGCTTGGGAATGGCCTTTTTCTGACAATCCTCTCCAGGTAATCCCTGCTGCTTGTGTACCTTTTTCTTCCACACTTTTCCCTTCCACAAAACTTTCAATTATGGTTTTGTGCACAACTGTCAGGTCAGCAGTCTTCCCCATGATTGTGATTGCTACTGAACCAGACTGAAAGACCATTTAAAGGCTCAGGAACCCTTTTCTGTGTTTTTGATTAATTAGCTGGTGAGAGTGTGACACTTTGAGCCTAAAATATTGAACCTTTTAGCAATACACAAATTTTCTGAGATTTTGAATTTGGGGTTGTCATGAGCTGTAAGCTATTAAGCGTCAAAATTATAACAAATAAGCCCCTTTCAAACAGGCCATGAAAACCTGTAATTTTCCGGACTTGGTCTGTTTTGCTTTTGTGTCTGAAAGCAATCTTCCGATACCCTTTACCGGTTATTTTACGGATGAACACCTAGTAACAAGAGCGGACTTTTCGCGGTATGGCGTTTGCATTCAGACAGTCAGGTAATGTTCCGCGAAAGCTGGAGGGGTGTGGGGTGGTGGGGAAAAGGGGAGAGGGACAGGGAACGCTGTGAGCACACACATTGATGACGTATAAATGTCATTATTTTCCTTTCAGCTTCTTTATCGATGCCTCTTAAGCGTTTCCATGTGCGCAAAATTGCACACATCACAAAGACGAGCGCTGCAAGCAGATCTGCAGTTTCGTCTACAATCTTTGCAATAATGCATTTGTTTGGGGAAATGACGTACGCCCGCCGCACTAAGTTTACGTAATATCCACCTAGAACCCCAACAGTCCCCCGCACCCCACACCCACAGATATTTATCAGGAATCTCCGGTACATTTCTTGCTGTGTGAAAGCAGCCCAAAGGCAATGTTCCGGGAAAAAGTGGCGTGTTTGAATACACAACTCCGGTTAAAGACCGGATGGAATTGTCCGCAAATATTCCAGAACTTCTGTCTGAAAACGGCTATTAAGGCCTGAAATATCTCGCTTTGCATGTAATGAGTCTATTAAGTCTCTTAAGTTGATCTACTGAAATGAATTAAATTTTACACAGTATTCAAAATTTTTAAGTTTCCCCTGTATGCTCATCTTAATTTACACACAAACATGTCTTTTTAGACATGACTTGGTTGCTGGCATGTTAAAGACTTCGTTGTGGGGAAACAAACAGCATACTCTGCAAACAGCATAGGTTTTAATTTACTTAAAAACAAGCACACAATTTACTTTAAAAAAAACGTACAGAGCTTGAAAGGCAATCTTCTGACATTACAAAAGTGGCACAGTTAAAAAATGCAAAATGTAAGACTTTTTTAAACTCGAGTTCAACTCACGTTTTACAAAACGATTAAAAATGATTTTAATTTGTCAACACATTAAATACTTTAGCGTGCCTTCTTTTTTCATTTTTTTATGCAACATACTGGTGTTGGATTTGCTTGTTTTCATGTTTTGGATTTCTGCCTTTCCTTGTTAAAAAGTTGCCTGACACAACAGCTTGTGTTTGAATATCTGATTAAGTGATGGAGAAAGTACTGTCAGGGTTAAAACTTTTTGTTCTGTGTAATCTCATCTGATGTGCTGCTGCAGTGTTTCCTCTGTCTCTTCACGCTCATGTCCACAGCAGGCAAGCTCATAAATTGGCCAGCTAAGCCTTTCATAAAGTTTAATAAAGCGCTGTTTCGTGGCTCAGGGGAGCTGGTATTAGTGACGAGAGCTGCTGCTGCCATTCCAGCAAATCACATCATCATAATGAGGCTGTACTATGGGAGTGTGACACCTCCTTTACCACCCACGCATCCGACCACATCCTCTCCATCAGCTTTGTTTTCTTTATCGTTCCTCTGACACAATGCCATGTCTTCACTTCACAGAGTTTTTTCCAATGGGAATACGGGGATTTTGCTGTTTAAACGCTGTGGCCGGCTTGGACAGGCTAGGGTTATTTCTCATTTAGTAAAGATCACAGACGCTGTAAATGCTCCGGTGGCATGCCGTGAATGCCAAGGCCGGCATGATTGGCAGCTTGACGGCAGCGGCAGCATTTGCATGGCATTTAGCTGGGCGGGCAATCACCACCCCTTACACCAAGGTGGGTAAATAAGATGACTTCTCTGTTCACACAATGTACGCACGCACGGACACACACAATATATGCTTATGTGCTCACTCATGCAATCTCACTTCCCCAACAAGATCCAACTATCTTGGCCTGCCAAACCTGGAGCCTCTCATAATTGTTTGGCATTTAAGCAGAGGAAAAGGGACATCTAGTCATGTGGGCAAGAGGACCACTGAATAGCCTGAGCTTCACATTTATACCTCTGAGGCTGTTGTTTGATAATGATTAGGCACAGTTGCAATGTTCTAAGGCTCAAATAGGTGGAGAATGCAAATTACTGCAAATAGAAAAATAACAATATCTTTTGGATTTGAAAGATAAACAAAGATTTGTTATATTAAGCCTGTGAAAATACTTTTTAATGTAATTATGAACTTTGGGTGTGTAAATAAATAAATAAACTCCCAAACCAGTTAGAGTCAACATTATATTACTGATTCCTTTTCTGCATGTGCTTTTTTTAGGAGAACATTGTAGCTCCAATTGCAAGAACCTCATTGCATTTTAATGCCGCCGTTAAACATTGCACAAGAGGTGAGTGTCTCTCTGGTGTTGTCAGTTTAATCCGATTGGGCTTTTAAACCTCTTTGTATTACCAACCTATCAAAACATCGTATCCCATCCAGTGATGCAAGTATTGTTTGGACAGTTGCTTTACCTGGATAGGATGGTAAAAATGGACAAACATCAGGCTGTATAAGCAAAAAACAGGCTGGGAGCAGATGGATGAAATGCTTCATTCAGCTAGAATGTATATCAAGACACTTTTTATTTATTTTTTCAAATTTCCTGGACTAGCAAGTGTGGTTTGGATCATTGTGACAAGTGCGTTTGAGCTCAAAGCAAGGCAAGGCAACTTTATTTGTGTAGCACACTTTCAACAACAAGGCAATTCAATCTGCTTTTGGTGATTAGGGGATAAAATAAAAGCAGCAATAAAACAACAGTAAAAGCATACATAACATATGACACATTAATAAATATGACACTCCAGCTATTATTAACCACTTTCTCAAAGCCAGCTCTAAACAGATGGGTTTTTGGCTTTGATTTAAAGGAACTCAGTGTTTCAGCAGCTTTGCAGTGGTCTGGAAGTTTGTTCCAGATAAAGAGAGCTCAAGGTCAAAAACTGATGGTTGGACATGCTATGCTATAGAGCAGAACTCATGGGTCTGTCAATTAGTCATCCAGTCATCTAGATTTTGAAGCACCAAACCAGCCCCAGACCTTCACATTACCACTTTGGACATGATGCAGTTTTCCTTAAGTTCCGTGATAGTTTTAATTCAGATGTAGCTAGAAATACACCTTCCAGCATGGTCCATTTTGGCCCTGGTAGTCCACAGAATATCAATCACAAAGTATTTTTTTTTGGGGGGGGGATTTTGAAAAAGCTTCTTTTTTTGGCAATTGTGAAAAAGCTTCTTTTTTTTGGTTAGTAGTGACTCTCCCATGGATTCCATTTTACCAAGTCTCTTTCTAATTGTCTAAAAGTCTGGATTGCTTTGCATGCTTTTCTGGGTTCCTCTACACCTGGATGAGTCTTTTGGTTTCAAATAAACCTAATTACAAATTTACCACTGTACCATGTTCTTTTCCTGAGATAAAGGCATTATGTATTTTTTGTTGTTGTTGTTGTTTTTAAACATACTTCATGTTGTCATTGAGATTCTGTTTAAATGGTTTCTTGATTGTATATTGATTCATATTTGACCTGGTTGTTTTATCAATTGAGAAATACATTTGTATTTACTCAGGCTATCTTTGTCTGATATTAAAAATTGTCTGCTGAGCTAAAATATTTAAAGTGGACAGAGAAGCAAATGCTTTAGAAATCTGTGTGGAAAAAAATAGTTTTTGCTTAATTCTTCATGACACTACGGTAATGTGTTGTTTTTTTCTTTAGCGTGGATATGATTTGTAATTCTTCATACATGTGTGAATTTATATTAACAGGAGTGGTAGCAGTAAAAGAGGTAAAAACCAATTTTTATCACAACATAAAACATTTCCATATCTTCACACACCAGCGACTGCTGTGTCTAAAGTCATTAACTTCTCTCCCGTCTTCTTATTTTCCAATAATTTTTTTTCTTTCCAGCTGCAGACACATTTACGCACCGTCCCTCAACTTTTATTCACCTGAAATGATTTCGAAATGACATTACCGGTGACAGCAAGGCAATAACAAAAGTAGAAAAACTTCTTTGAAAAACAATAAATCAATAAGCCTTGCCAACACATCCTGTTACATTCTCGACTCCTTGACACCTGAAGCTCATTAAACAGAGCCTAATGTCAACTTAGAGGGAGGAGAGTACACATAGGCTTGCCTGCGCGCAGCCTATCATAATAAGAGCTACTGAGTAACCTTGATATATTGTATATACTAGAAATAAATATGATTGTCCTTTAATCTGATTTTATTATTTTGGGGACTCCCGCTGGCAAATCTACTGAGGACTGATAGGCTGTAATCTTATTGCAAGGTAGCACGCTGTGTTTCATATCCCCTTCTTGATGGTGTTTTATCATGTCAGGACTATTATTGTTCCTATTGGTATATGTGTCTCTCCATTTATATGCGGCGGTGTATATAACCTAATAAATCGTGTTATTGCGCATTCTCCAGCATCTGTCTCTGTTTGTACCTGTATGTGTGCTTGTTTGCATGCACCCAAAGGTCCCCCCATGTTTTTTTGGATCTGGGTGCTAATTTTACCTCGCTCAGCATGCCAGCCCGCTTCGAGGGGGTTCTGCTCTGTTTATGAAGCAGGCATATTGACCCAATTTGTGGCCTTGGTGCATTTTCTCTCTGTTTTTTCTTTTTTTCTACTCTCCATCTCCCTTTTTTTCCGCCTGCCGGGGCATATTGCGAGCCTGCATGGTTGGAGAGACGGGTGCGCTCATTCTGAACTAAACGGCACACGCATCATTGAGCAGCATTACCGACCTCTCCCATCTCATCACTCTCTCTGGGTACTGTGTGTGAGTCTGTGTGTGTGCATGCATGTGTGTACTATACATGTCCGTGTAGAAGGCCTGTTAACTAGAAGGTCTAATAAATCAAGCTGTCTGTCCACAACCTTCTCCCCTCCTTCGCTCTTACTTATTCACCCATTACTCCTCCCTCCTCTCCACCCATCCCCCTGCTCCCACTTTTTCCTCCCCCTCTTCATCCCTCTCTCCTTTATGTCCTGTAATTCTTCTTTTAAAGCTCAGGGGGTGGTGTTGGAGGCATGACGTGCCTCCTGATAAATCACTGCCTCTGAGCAGAGCACGAAAACATCTGCAGATCATCTTACAGCCTTCCTGTAGGTGCACTGTCGATACTAAAAGAGATCATGCTCTTGTTTAGTTTTGTGCTTCCATGTGCATGAGGGCTTACATGTGTTTCAGCTATTCCTGACTGTATATTACATGCAACTGGATTGCACATGCATGCATTACGGCTGAACGCTGTATGCGGCTGGGGGACTGATCTCCCTGTCCTGCTGAATGGTGGCTGATTGAGACACATGGACTGCCTTTGTGCCCTGATCTAGTTGCCATTGATTACCTATCAAGGTTTTTGATTGCATCCTGGAAGTAATTCTTTTAAATAGGCCCTAATGGCCTCCAATCTGGGCTGATGACGACCTCGGAGAGTCCAATCGCAGATCCATTTAGGCCCTTTCAGCCCCCTGCACATACATTCTGCAACTCTCACTCATAGTTCAGCCTCCACTTTCTGCTGTCACTACCTCCCTACCTGATACTCAGCAGCAAAAATCTCACAACTAAATTCAGACACAGACAAATATGTTGCCACCAAAGGTAGATATGTATAAAGATGCTCAAAATAAATAATGGTTGGTGCACACAAAGAAAGGATCATTTGACTATTCCTCATTACTGTCCAGATTGTACAGATTCCTGGGTCCTCTTTCCTTCTCTTCAGCTCACTAAAATAAGTTTATTTCTGGTGATTTAAACCTGGAGACTTAGATGGCCATGGAAAAAGGATGAGTTTTTGTTTGGTGAACCATTTCTTGATTGAGTTGGCCCCTTCTCTGGGTTGTTATTCTGCTAAAAAAATAATATTTCTTAAGCACATATTTTCTCTGACTGAGGTCAAAAGACTGTCATTCAGAATGTCCTTCTATTTCAATTAGTTCATGGTGGCATGCACTCTAAACAAGATTCCCAGGACCTTTAGAAGACAAACCTACAACATCACAGATCATCCTCCGTGCATAATAATGGGCACGAGGTGCTTTTCCACATATTTATGTTTTCATTGAATGCAAAAGAGGTATATGGTTGTAAATCAGATATATATCTGATGTGTTTTAAATGGTCATTAATCTAAATACTGGTATTGCATTTCATCCAGCTTTTACATCACTGAAGTGTGACAGTCTACCAATTTTTGTATAAATATTTCTTAACCACTCAGTGGCGCAGTTGGTAGCACTGTTGCCTTGCAGCAAGAAGGTCCTGGGTTCAAATCCTGGCCTGGGTTCTTTCTGCATGGAGTTTGCATGTTCTCCCTGTGCATGCGTGGGTTCTCTCCGAGTACTCCAGCTTCCTCCCACAGTCCAAAAACGTGACTGTTAGGTGAATTGTTCTCTCTAAATTGCCTTTAGGTATGAGTGGGTGCGTGTATGGTTGTTTGTCCTGTATGTCTCTGTGTTGCCTTGCGATGGACTGGCAACCTGTCCAGGGTGTACCCTGCCTCTGGCCCCTTGACCGCTGGAGATAGGCACCAGCACCACTAGGATGGACGGGTACAGAAAATGGATGGATTTTTTAACTAAAGGATGCAGGAAGCGGCTAGATTGAATGTTGAATTAAGACCTGTGGTTTGAACAAAGTTCTAGTTAAGAACCATCTAAAGTTTAGCAAACTCCACATGTTTACATTTCTTTTGGTTTTATAGAGAAGACGTCTTCCTGGTATCACTTTACTGACTTGTTGGCTTGTAGAAAGCATCTTCTTGTTGTCATGGAAACATGGTGACCCCAAGATGCCACTCTTTGCTGCAAATCTCTAAAAGTGAGCCTCGGAGATTTCCTAATTAACTGGTTAACCATCTTGCTCACGGTGAGTGTTGGGAAAATACATAAAATCAACTTTATTTCTAAAACACATTAAAACTATAGAGTTGAGTAAAGTGCTGTACAATAATCCCGTCAAACATTAAAGAAAAATAAATAGAAAAAACATAAAAACAGTAAAAAGAAACCGGCTACCACTTATTGATATTAAAGGATCTAGATTAAAAAGGAAAATACATTAAAAAGTACAAACAAATTAAGATAAATATTAGGGCTGTCAAAATTAACGCATTAACATAGGTCGATAAATTTGTGGAATTAACACATTTTTTTTTTGTAACACAATTAACGCATACACAGAATGACCCGCCCTGTTTGTCCTACAGTTCAGCCCGCGCTGTGTTCAGTGCTCCTCTTCTCTGTCACAGGCCAGATAGAGGGGTTATCAGTCTATGTCACTCCCTGCTCTACTGCGCATTTAGTCTGCAGAAAGAGACACGATCAGGTGTTGTAAGCAATCAGAAGAAGCAATTGGGACGAGCAGTTGATTAATAATGCAACAATCTGCAACTATCACTTCACATCTGGTAAGCCTTGGCTAAAACCAAGCTAACATAGCTAACCAACAGTGAAAGGTAACCTCAAATAATAACAGTGGGAACTGGAGTAATGTAAAGGTTTGGTTCAACACCATTTGCGCTTATGTTGATAAGCAAATAATCCCTCTATTGGTCAGAAGAATACAATCCAAGTAAGAAATGCTTTACTGATCACAGAGGGAAAATAAGTGTTACTGTATCTCATACTATTTTATTCTTCTATGAGTTGTTGTAGATCCTGATGGCTGTGGGCAGGAAGGATCTCCTGTAGCAGTCTGTTTTGCAGCGAAACTGTATGAAGCCTTTGGATAAAAACACTCTGTTGTTGTAGGATAGTCCCATGAAGAGGATTCTAATGGTTGTCCAATATTAATAAGAAATGTTCAGCTTTACATTCCGAAAATGTTAACCAGTTAGTTTGCCTTAGCAATTGGCTAAACGATAAATAGGTTAAAAGGGCCATGTGTAAATGTGATTGTGAAGCTCAAAACTAACTTTCATAGATCTTTCCTGTATTTTAAAAAAAAAGAGAGCAAAAACATCCGATTTTGTCCTATATTCACAATGAAAATGGTAGTTTTTCAGTCCTATTTAGGAATGATAACTAATTCGTGATTAATTCCCAGCTACCCTGTGAATATTTAGATTAAAATATTTAATATTTTGACAGTCCTAATAAATATCTATACCTATATAAATATAAATATATAGAGAGAGATCTAGTGGCTAAAGGAAATGGGCTTCTGTGTCTATGTCGTTCCCCAAGAAACAAAACAAAAAAAAACCTACAGATTACAAATAAGATGTTTTTTTTTATAAAATTAGAAAGTCTTTGACTAAAATTTAAAAATATGATTCAGTTACTTTTATTTTATAGGGATTATTTGGGGTACCAACAACTCTGCCCGCAGTAAAATTGTTAAAACGATTATTTTCTAATGTGTGTTCTTCCCTCATAATACATGTACTCAGATTAATTAATTTGTCAAATATTCAATATGAGAATGTGTTGCTGCAGTAAATGATAAATCATTTTAGGCTTTTTACACATCTTTACCAGGGTTGCTTAGAAATGCAGTCAGGACTATACATATCTTACAAGCCTTTGATGCAGATTGTAGAGGATGGAGATAATTGCAAGAAGGCAATGTAATTGATAGAGTGAGGTGGATCAAAACAGAAAAAGACTGTAATCCTGCTTTTAACTAAAAAGGATTTTGTTAAGAGAGAAGAAGTCCTAGTTTCAGACCTGATAAAAAGAGGAGAAAATGAAGTCTGGAAGAATGAAGAAGTATGACAGATCTGTTAGGGATAAAGGAGAGAGGAGAGCCTGTCAGTCTGGCAGGCTATGTTATTACAGTCTGAGGGTTGGATGGAAGCACGGTAAGGAGGCAGAGGAGGTGGTAGTAGCAATGGTGGTGCTGAGTGGGTGGGTGGGTTGTACCAGACAGGAAGAGGGCTCGCCGTCTAATCCTCCAATTTTCCTACATTACTGCTCCCTCCTCCCTGCCTCCCTCCCTCCTTGCTGCCAGGGCTGTCGACAAATGAAACCAGAGAAAGCAGCAGGTTCAGAGATTGACTTGAAGGAGTAAAACACACAGAGAAAAGACAGGGCGAGACAGAGACCTTGTGCACCTCAAACAACATAAATGTAAACTCCCGTGGCTCAGTACTCTACTCCTGGATGAAAGGCACGTTTGTAGGATTAGTCAAAAATATGTACAGACCTTTAAGATATTCATACCCTTTGAATTTTTCATATTTTGTCATGTTACAAGCACAAACTTTGATGTGTTTTGTTGTGATTTTATTTAATTGGCCAACACAAAGTTGCACGTATTGTGAAGCGAAAGGGAAAATGATGCATCATCAATTTCTTATTTTACGAATAAAAATCTGAGAAGTGTGGGATGCATTTGTATTCAGCCCCCTTGGGTGAATATTTTGTGGATCCATCTTTTGTCCAAGTACAGCTGGAAGTTTTTTGGGGTCTGTATTTAGTACTTTTTAACATCTAGAGAGTGAAATTTTGCACAATTTGCATTATGAAATAGTTCAGGCTCAGTCAGATTGGATGTAGAGTATGTAAATTTTTTTTATTCAAACATTTTGAAAGTCTTTAGACACATTCTCAGTTGAGTTTTGGGACTCTGACTGGGCCATTCTGACATATGAATATGCTTTGATCCAAACCAGGTGCACTAAGGTCGAGTCCTCAAGAGGTACTATCCTGTAGCTTTTAGATCCCATCCCTTCTCCAACACTGAATGACATGGCTGAAGTCCTTCATTAGGATGTCATTCAGCTTAGCAACAAGCCATTCATTTGATTTAGGTGTGTTAAAAAAAAAGTCATACGTCTAAAAGTTGCTAGTTTGTACCTCTCAGGAACTAGACTTGGGTATCTCTGATCTATGCCATTACGTTATAGCTCTGTCTGTTTGGGGTTGTTGTCCTCCTGGAAAGTGTACCTTCACCCAAACCTGATGTCTTTTGCAGCCTCTAACAGGGTTTACTTACAGGATTGCCATGAATTTTCCTCCATTCACTGACTCTGACCAGTCACCAACATGATGATGTAGAAAGTGTTAGTTTTACTCAATGGATAAAATGTTGCATGTTAGTCAAAAAATTACTTTTGGTTTCTTCTGGGTAGAGTTTCTTGCAGTGTCCCCTATATGGTTCGTGGGAAACTGTTAAAGGAAAATCTTATGGCTTTCTATCAGTAATATCTTTAATCTTCCCGTTCTTCAATAGAAGCCAGATTTGTGGAGTGCACAACTAATTGTTTTCCTTCTTTACTAAATGCTCCCCTTGCCCAGCCTGTTACTTGAGATAGATTTGTAGTTGTTCAATATTCTTCCTATTTTATGATAATGGATTGAACAGCAATTCCTGGGATATTATTTGATAACCTAACCCTATTTCACACTTCTCCACAATGCTTGATCTTAGTGATGCTGTTTGTTCATTATTGTTCTCTAACAAACCTGTGAAACCTTCACAAAACATTTGTATTTATACAAAGTCCAAAGATGGACTCTTTACTAAATATGAAACCTCTAAAAGCAATTGGTGGATCTGAATTTTATTTTGGGGTATCAGAGTAAAGAGATCTGAATTCAAATGCAAGCAAAACTTCTGATTTTTATGAGGAAAGAATTTGGAACACATTTTTATTGTCCTTCCATTTTCACAATTCTACAATATTTTGCAAACCCACATACAATACATTGATGTTTGTAGTTGTAATGTAAAGGGGAATTCATATTTTTCCAAAGTATTGTAGCTGTCTTATTCAGAATTTAGCTTGATCAGTAACTTCGTTTATATCTGGGGGGGGGGGGAGTACTGATGGCAGAGAAACTTAGAAATTTGATTGTACTACCACTCCCTTCACAAAATGACAAGGAGGGTGGTCTTGTTTGTTGTCATGTCAGGCCTTGTTTAATCATTGCTCAGTTTTTTGTTTTTGCCTTCATTTTTTATTCTAATTTAGAGATGTACAGCGCCTAGTTGACCTTGAACTGATTTGATTAAAACCTTCTGTTGATTAAGGCTGATTTTAAAATGGGAAATTAGGCTGAGCTTTTAAAGGAATCAAACTCCCAAATTCCCAAAAAATGAGCAAAGATTCAACCACTTACACTTGATTTTCTTGCACTTACCACATCACATTTAGTGCAACACATCATCCTCTTCAAAGTGGCTCCGATTTGCTTTTCTTTTCTCTAATTTCAGTAAACAAGGCAACTTAAATTTTTTTTAGTTCATCATCTCTTGTTCTTCTCCACAGACGTCACTTTGTGGTATCCAATTCCCCGCCCTCCTGATTGATTTGCATTCCAGTCCCTTCTCATTGGGTGCAGGCAGGGCCCCCTGACTGAGCGGGACTAATTTGCCATGTTAATGAGATGGCTCCGACAAACAGAGCCAGCTGGAGACCAGAGTAAATGATCCTGTCATCAGTCAAGAACACAAACATGGCTAACAGCTAATTAGCTCACGGCAGTTTGTAGAGGTGACATTTTGTCTGATCTATGCTGCTGTGGAAGTGGGAGAAAAAAGGGAAAAAAAGAGAGGAGTTGCAATAAAAGAAATAAAGGATATGAAGGGAGGACATTTAGCTTGGATTTTGTTTTCCAACTCATTCTCCCTACATGAGGTGTCACGTCCACACAAGCACACCGCCCATAACTTGCCGGCTTTGTTTTGTATTGCAATTTGCAGTGCAGATAAGACCACGTATGTGCCATCAGAATAAGGGGAGAAAATATGCTAAGCAGACAATCAGAGGTGTACCCCCTGGTGTGTAACAGCCAATCATGGCTGTCCCAGTGTGTGTCACCACCCAGCAGGAGGCAGAATTAGTCCTGGTTAGCATCCAGAGCCCTGCCGAGTGCCTGATTAGTCTTTTAGACTGAAGAGGAGACAGAATGTTAAAAGTCCATCCGCCTGTCTGAGGCTCTTCGGTGCAGCACACAAAAGCAAGGACTTTTTATATGTGAAAGGAAAGTTATCAGCCACCCTGCAGCCTTATGAATGTGATACTTTTAAACTGCACAATAATTACCTTTATCTTGGTTCCATGTGGTCTCAGGGATGAGAGTTGAATTTTAACAAGGAGAACCATCGTGATTTGGACTAATGAAAAATTCTTATGTTTTGTTTTCATTCAAGTTATTGCTTGATTTTCCTAGTATTTGTGTCTCTTTTGCAGTATTTATTCTGGTTCTGTCTTTCCCTCGCAATAGTACCTAGGGTCCAGGCTACACTTCTCCAGATATTTTATAAACTGATTTTATGTCTCACTTTGATTCCAGTCAACACACTATAATATCAATGCTGCACTAGTAGCAGGCAATAACACTGATGTTCAGAAGAAGAGGATCCTCAGCATGGCTGAAGCAGTGGATACACTAAATGTTTTCTAAAAAACAGCACTAGTTTGTTTTTCTTTGATACTCTTTCCCTCTTTGTTTCTTAGTCATTAACTTCTACTTACAGCTCAGGTTTACTGGAAACAGAGAAAGGAAAAAAAGATGTGGAATATCCCATTTATCCATTGTTGTTGTGGTAACCCGCTCAAAAATTTATTGTGGTGATGTGCAAAACATGTTTCCACATCATTGTTTCTAGTAATCTCTAAGTATGAATACATTTTAAACAGAGTTTTAAAAAATTTCCACTTGGGAAATCTCCCTTTTTATTCACTAAAGCTCTATTTCTATGTGAATGGCAGGGGCTAACATCACAGTTTTGCAAAATATTAATCAGCTTGAAGAGGGTTCTCAGTCCTGAGCTACACTTCTCAAAACATTTTCTGATATTTTTCAGCAAATTTTGAATTGCGTGGTCATATGGATCACAATCAAAAATGCTGTTGCTGAAAATCCTGCATTGCTAAAACCGTGGTGGGCTAAAGATTCTCTCAGACATTTTAACTTTGTGCTTACCTTGACACAGCTTACCCTTTCCTACAGTACTTTGTGAAAATGTTGGCAGAAGCTGCAGAGGGTCATTATCTGCTGTGAAATGATTCCTCCACCAACGTAGACTGTAAAGCCATTGCATTAGATGCAACATAAAAAGCAATTATACAGTTTAAAATTTCACATAGGACCCCAATTTTTGGTGAGATTTCCTGTGGTCTGATGAAAATAGAAGTGTTTGGCCAATATTGGCCATTGTTACATGTGAATTTTGAGAAGACCATTTTTAACTCTGAAGTACGGGGGTGGCAGTTTGGATATTTTACTGCAGGAGGGACTGATGCATAAAATAGATCTCATGATAAATAAAGAACATTCTGAGGAAATACTGAAGCAACATCTAAAGAACAGGAAGTTAAAGCTTGGGCACAAATGGGTTTTTCAAATTGACCCAAACATATCAACAAATTAGTCACATGTTCTAAGTACAACTAAGCCCATGTTTTCGAGTGGGCATCACAAAGCCCTGATCTCAGTCCTATTGAAGAAGAGCTGAAAAGATGTGTGTAAGCAATTAGCTCTACAAAACTATTTCAGTTACATCAGTTCCATGCCTAGAGTGGCTAATCGAGAGGACCGGGAAAATTCCCAGTGGTCTGATGTTTGGGCCACAAGGGCCGGTATACTGTGGCAAGTCGAGTCATACTAGTGTCCCAAAGGTGCAACTAGGCATAAATGAGTTACTGGTAAGAGTCCATCCATCCATCCATTATCTGTACCCAACCATCCTATGCACGGTTGTGGGGGGGCTGGTGCCTATCTCCAGCAGTCACTGGGCGTGAGGGGGGGTACACCCTGGACAGGTTGCCAGTCCATTGCAGTACTGGTAAGAGTGTTTCTGAACTAGTTTGGCAAAACTTTAAACTAGTAGGGGAAACTGTTTAACTAGTTCCGTGTAGTTGCATACTAGTTGGCTTACACAACACTTGATATCAAGGATATGGAGCAACTTCTTCACTAAAACAAGCTTGTGGTTTGTGAAAACAAACGAGGACAATGAAATGGGTAAGACAACCCGTTGAAATTTGCCTGCAAACCACAATTTGAGTTAATTAATTATCAAGTCAACGAATTGTGTGACATTGTGGCAACTAGCATAACATCTTTTCAATAATAATATGATGTGACATTACATAACTGGAAAACTTTGTCTTGTAGCTCCTAAAAGTTAGAAGGAAAATACAGCATCAAGCAATGTGAGCCCACAAGTCCAGAGTGGGAAGGATTATTGAGGGAATTTTATTAGTATTAATATAATGAAGAGCATGGTGTAGAGCTGATCCATATGAAAAGTGCCCCGCAATGCTAGCTGATACAGCACTACAATAATAAAACTGACGTGAATTAATCTGAGGCTTTGTAAAATTGGGAGATTTGCACTGAGAAATGTTTTACCATTTTAAAATGTGTTTTTGTTTCACTTTCTATGCCCAAATGACAGTGTGACATGTTATCCTGTTATTATTATTTTTTCTTTAAAAGTAAGACAATAAATACACAAAGCCCACATTTGAAAGAGAATTGGATGAAAGTAATATAAAATAAGCCTGCATGTTTTGCCATTGAAAATATCTTAATTGGTTAAGTCAAATGTGTTTTCCAAATCAAATGCACTAAAGCTTTACAGAATATTATTTTTACTGTGACAGGTGCAGCAGGTGAGTTTAGGGAAACTGGAGGAAGTGTGAAAGGGAAAGCAGAGTCAACTCAGGGACTGATTACAGAGGCAGCAGCTCAAAATAAAGATTCTGATATTGTTGATATTGTAAAGAATAATGTAGTTGTGAAGACTTGCTGAAATAAATCTACCCTGTGAAGCAATTAACCCTTATTTGCACTGAATTGGAATTTTTTTAGAAACATACTCTGAATTACAAGGCTTTACAGAACAGTGTGCTGTTGTAGCTTTAACATGTATGGTTATAATTACATGATTTTAATAATAATAGGTTGTGTTATAAAGTGGGCTGGTCTGAGGCATGAAACTCCAGGGCTAAAATTGAGTCCCACTCCAGCCCTGACCAGTTCTGTCATGAAAATTCCAGCAAACTATTGTAAAAGCCTAGTGAAAGGAAACCCAAAATATTTGAGTCATACAATTTAAAGGAAATTCTACCGAACACAGAATAATGCAATTCTTAATTTAAAGAAAATTTAAAAAATTTGTAAAAATTAAATTTGGTGATCCTGAGTGACTAAATACAGGAAAAGATATAGTCTGATTTCCGACAGTGAGAAAAAAGATTATGTTTCTTTTCATACATATGTAAATGTCTGGTTTCAACTGTTTCTGACAACCATTCATAAGCTACTTGCTTTTTCAAGCAGGAATAAAAATATAAGCTTTTAAACTTTTAAATAGAGAAAGTGGCATTCATTGTAACATACTGCAGTATGTTGGACACTCACCAAAATATACGTATATTAGTTTGAACAACTATGAAACATTTCAGCATCTACATACTGAACTACTCCTGCAGTAACACGTTTGAGATTGATACAGCTTTGATAAGCTCTTTTTATTGTTTGAGCCCTCAGGATTTCAGCTTTTAGATGTTTTTGTTGTCACTGCTTCTCTGGTAATTGCTCCTCATCAAGGTCCATCTATTTTTTCTATTTTCAGCATCTTGGGTTTGTTGTCATCTTTTTGCTCCATGCCATTTCTTTTTTTTTTTTTACATCCCCATTCTTGCATCTTTCTATTTCTAATGTAATAAAAAATGGCAGCAGTTTGTATATTCCTTTAGGGAGGATTGGATGACTTTGAGCACCAGCTGCTGATGTTCCCCCCCGAGTCGTTAGTGAGATGGAGGCGATCTTTAACTGTCTCCAATAAAAACACACACGTATCTTCACAGACACCCCCACACATACTGCATCCTCACATTCTCTCAGTGTGGAGGCAGGATTAACCTGCTGGTTGCAGTGTAAATCCAGCACTGCTCTGCCTCCTCCTTTCTGTCTCCGTGTCTGAGGAGGCCTGGTTATCCCCTCACACAAGCTCCACCGTTCAAAGAGGTGGTCGCCGGGGATTAATGACGTGTTAAAGGGGCAACCTAGGGGGATTTAGACGCAGCTTGCTGTAAAGATGAGAGATTTAACAACACGATCCAATGGTTAATGCTCATTGAAGTGAGATTAGCTAGACAATGAACCCCCAACACACAAATGACAGACAAGAACTTTTGATATCATTACTAATATTATGATTCTGATTTCCAGAACATTTGTGTTCGTAGAAATAAAATGTGCTTAACTGGTTGTAAGTATACATGTGCAACCTTATAAATGTGTGACATTTATTAAACAACTGAACAAATTAAATTAATTTATTAGAAATGTAATTAATCTGTTCAGTTTGTTTTGTTTGTTGGAAGTTAGCATTTAAATTCAGATTTATGAATACATAAAGAGCTTTGATTTAAATTTATATAATGAGCTAAAACTGAATATTTATAACAAACTTAATTTAGACTGTGTAAATTTTGTTCTTTGGACATTTTGTCTTTTAAATGGTTTGATACATTTACCCTTTTATTTTTTTGTTGATTATTTTTGCGATACAGTAATAAAAAATAACAGATCTTTCAGTCTTCTTAGGTAGTGCCAACAAAACGTTATTTATTTATTAAACAGTTCTCTTGGAGATGACCTAAGCAGTTATTTTAGGTTGACGACGTCATGCTCCTATGACTATAATCAATGAGACATGAAAACCTATGCAAATAATAACTAATCTTATGTGAATAAAATATCCCAAACAGTATAGATTATTGCCCAAAATAATATTCTCAAGCCTTTCTGAGCATAGTAAATTATTTTTGTGTGACTGCTGTCAAAACTGTTTTCATCCTGTTGCTTGGTTGATTACAAACTTTTGTTTTATAGCAAAGTGGGTTTCAGAAGATACATATTGTGGAAAAGGAGAAAAACCCTATATAATATTTTAGGTAAATGCAGGTGTAAATTAGGATTCAAAAGAATTCTCTTTATACAGTACTGTGCAAATGTTGTCAGGCACTTGCTTTCGAGGAACCGGGTGTTCTTGCAGTCTTCTCAGTGGCTTTTAGGTTTGTTAAAGGTCCTTGAAAGTTTTTTCCTTAGGACATTTTGACTCATTTTCAGTCCTGCCCTTGCACCTGACCATAGCAGCATAATTTGCAGTGTTAAGTAGTGTGTTGTGGGAAAATATTTTCAGCAGATGAAGAGTGTCTTAAATTCAGAAATCTCTAAATCACAAATAATCTAAAATACAGATAAAACATATCTTGTCGCCTGTAAAATGTGACATATTGTCCAATAAACTCTGCAGTTGTCCAGTAATTTTCACTAATTAATCTAAAGAAAGATGAGAAGAATTTTGTTTTTTATGACGGACTGCTCACTCACTCAACTTGCTAAGTTGCAACATTGCGTGACACCGTTTTATCCCTTGAGTGTTTATGTGACCACATGATTAATGTAGTAAAAGTATTGAAGAAGTTGTGAAATATATGCCCTGTTTACTTTGTTCTGTCAGACTAGAATGTTTCAGATCATCAAACAAATGTTAATATATGTCGTGATTATTCTGTTTTCTGTTTCCTGTGTTTCCTGTTCCTTGCCATGTTTCATGCTGCTCCCAGGCATTGCTCCTGGTCCTGCTGATTAGTTCATTGCTCTCAGCTGTGCTTCTGCCTATTTAACCACCTGCTCCTCACTCACCTAGTGTGGGATTGTCAGTTGTCATTCTTGTTACAGGTGTCAAGTGGCCCTGCCATGTTTTTGTTGTCTTGACCTGTGCCTGGTCCTTCCCTGTTTTGTGAGTGACTCTGATCTTAGCTCAGAACCTTCCCTCATGTACCTGGACTAAAACCCTACATATCTTGGATGTGTTTTGCCTTGCTTGCCTGCCTTGTGTATGACCTGGACAGTTTCTGTAATTTACTTTTACCAGGATTATGTATAAATTAGGCCCTGGTTCCTCTGTGGTTTACACAATAGATCCAGAAGGATCAAGCCAAACCACTCAGTGTATAGAGTTACCATCTCTATACAGTCTATGTTTGCTGCGTTTCTTGATCCAATATTCTGTGAAGGGTTGCTCTGGAAACCACCTACATCTGGTAGTTGTTTACTTGCTGTTTCTGAATCCGTTTTAAGTTTGTTTTTTTAACCTTAGTTTCTGCTTTACAGAGGAAGATCAGATTGCTGATCTGGAGAAGTAATTGCTTGTTATGCACATTCTATTTGTTGTTAAACATTTTTTTTTTTACCTTTTCTGGATTGGGATCTGGACTCTGGCTCTTGGTTGTACTTAATTAATCAGATAAAGAACACTCTTGGATATACACATTAAGGTAAAGAAGCTTTCCAGACTAGCCCAGTTCTATTTGTGAAAATAGAATACAATAGACTTATCCTTTATTGTTCCACAGAGGGGAAATTCAGCTGTAATAGCAACAATGTGACAGATGGTAGAAGTATTTAGATTCACACAAGAAAAATATTAAAAAAGAATTAAGAATATTTCTACATGAAGGACAAAATTACAAAAACCTGTGCAGTACTGTGCAGTTAATTGAATGTGGAACTGAGTAGAATAATTTAAAAACAAAAATACTTACAGACTGTGCATGTGTAGTTGTGCATTAAAAGGTAAATGTATTATTTACAAGAAGTTAACAGAATATAAACAGAGAAAACAGATGTGCAAATAACAGCAGCAGAAATGTTACTTAAGTGAGTTAAACAGTGCAAATTATAGCAGAGATGTAAACATTGAGTTTATGGGAGCAGTTCTGGTTCTAAAGTCTAACAGCTGCCGGGAGGAAGGACCTGTGAAAATGCTTGTTCATGCACCTAGGATGCAGTAGTCACTGAAGGAGCATTGGGTGGGAGACACAAAGTGCCATACATATTCAAAATATTACTCATAAGAGGTCTGAAATTAGGTGGGGAATATTTTTTGGGGGGTTTAATGTTTTTCTATAACAAATGAAATTATTTGAAAACTGCTTTTTGTATGTACTTAGGTTGTTCTTGGATGGTATTAACATTTTTGATCGGTAAGATTTGAATTTGACACCAAAAGCAAAAACAGAAAAAATGTCTGGAAGCAAATATTATTTTACAGTGCTGTAGGTCAGAGGTATGGTGTTTTAGTGAACAACAAAATATTCCTCTGAAAATAAGTGAATAGTCCAAAAAAACAGAGAATACTGTCAATGACCTTCAGAAAGTCTAAAGAAGACTGCTAAAAGAATCCAAAGAAAACCCAGGTACTTGGCAGAATAAGAGGAATAATTTAAAACTTACAATTGCATAACTGTAAAACAATAAGGAATTATGTCATAACTGTAGTATTATTGATCAGAAAATACTGCTCACAATGACCTTATGTGAAGGTTACCTGGATGAAGTTAAAAGTGAATCTACAGGCACTGACACCTAAACCAGATGTACAGATCTTGAGTCCTCACCACCAATTCCACTATAACCCATGTCAAACATGCTTCCTCCCTCTTAATCTCCCTCTCCCTTGATAAGGCACTGTGCACTTCTCTTACAGACACACGCAGACATCCAGTTCGCTTCCGATCTATCCTCAGAATCCGCTTCCTTGCAATCACCTGCCAAATGAAGTTCCTCTTTAGAAAAAAAAAAAAACCCTCTGCTGTCGGATCGTCTGCGTGCCAGGCAGCACCGGCAGCCCTTGTATTGAAGCCAATAATCCAGCATCAGAGCTTCAGGTGCACAGAGGGCGGTGATTGACAGGACTCGATATGAGGCCCTCGCCTCACTTGACATTTGGGTTTCATAAGGTCTGGAACAAAAGGCAGGGGCAAAATAATCAGAGTGGGGCGCAGGCAAATAAATCTGTTTATTCCTCCTCACCTGCCCCCTCCCTCACCTCTGCACCTCCTCTACTCGTCCACATCAAGCCTCAGCCCTTGAAGGGGAATGAGGGAGGGCGCAATATTACCTTTTCACAGCCTTAGTGGATTCACGCACCGCGACAGCAGGTCACTTTAGGCCCTGTGCTTACCTGAGATATTAGTTTGTATGAGTGGTAGATAGAGATGTGTATTTGAATGGTTGCAGCGCTGTGTGTATGTGTGTACAATCCTGTGTATGTATGAGGGAGAGGCAGAGACAACAGAGAGGACAGAGAGATAGAAGCAGGATTGATGTGGAGTCATATTGTGGATTACCATTTGTATGCTTGTGTGGATGCAAGAAAAATATAGAAACATAGCATGCAGTACTTTTAGAGGTCTTGTTTTATGAGAAATTAATTCAGTAAAATAAATAAAGTTCAATGCAGAAAAAGATTTCTTTTTGCACTTATTTAGTTGTTATAAATGACTGACGGCAGCATTTATGAGAGCTGCTGACCCAGCAACCCTGTCTTTCATCTCCACACACTGAGCATAAACTAAAAACCACAAATGCAAGCGGACTTACTTGATACACTCACTTCCTGCGAGTGAATGAGGAAGCTGTAAGTGTCCTGGTTGTAATATTTCACCTTACTCAGCAACCCTAATTGGATTGTAGCACTCAAAAGGCAAAACACTGCAAAATGTGCTGTAAAGTGTATTTCAGTCCTTGCTTCTTCAACTGGTATTTTACTCATGGCTGTTCATATGTTGCGTTTTAAGCTTGCACAGACCTTTGACAAAATCACATATAATGCACATACATAAATGAGTCATAATGAACAACTTTACAGTAATGCTAGGATGGTCCTGTTTGACTAAGCTCCTATTGAAGCATCTTTAGCAATTTAAACAACAAAATTGAAGCATGGATAACCTACATTTAATAATTCTCTTAAGTTTCATGAAACAATCAAACCCATGATCTCAAAATCAATCTAAAGTTGGAATAATTTTCCTTTACCACTGCGAAACTTGTAAGATTTATTAGGCAACGTTTTGGTCTCTCTGTTTCATCAGGCAAACATATTACCATGGTTAAAATCTCTTAAATAGGACGTGGTTGTATGTGTCTATCCACCTGTGTCACCTATGTGTCTATCCACATTTTAAAACACAATTACATTTCTAGAAAACCTTTTTTTAAAGACCATTTCAGTGTTTCATTTAATTTCAAATGTTAAGATCAAAATGTACAAGAACAAATTACTCCATTTTACACCCAGTGGATAAACCAAGTGTTGAACAACACATCAATATTTTTCTCATTAATCTTGGTCTGATATTTCTGCAGACAGGGTATTCACACCAGATCAGTAACAACCCAAATAATTTGCACATACAAAAAAACTCTAAACAAATTACTCCATCAATTGAATTATGTCTATTGAATTGGAATGGTACAAACAAGGAAACAGATCAGTGGCAGAGTTTGCTATTGAATTCCGCACTTTGGCTGCCTCTTCGGGATGGAATCCCAGCGCATTAAAAGGGAATTTTTCCATGCTCAGAATCATTCAATTAAAGACAAGCTAGCTTTATTAGATGAACCTAAAACAACGGATGAGCTTATTAATTTAGCCATCTGTCTGGACAATCGTCTGAGGGAAAACAATGGAGATTGAAACAAAGGAACAATATCCAGAACAGTTTCCACCTTTTTTCCACCAGTCCCAGCTACCTCCTCCTCACTTCTCAGAACATCACTCCCGGATCCAGAACCCAGGCAGGTCGGTCGGACCTGGTTAACTCCAGAGGAACAGTAGCACAGACAACAATTAAATCAGTACATCTATTGTGGCTCTCCAAATCACTTCATTGCCCCCTGTCCCATCCGGCCAAAAGAAGAGGGTCCATCAGTAAACTAGTTAATATTGACAGACATGCTCAACAATACAGATCATCCCCGGTTCCTACTTCCTGCCACTCTCTAGTTCAGTCAAGTATCTCTTAGTCCATCTGTTCTCCTCGACTCTGGTTGTGAGCAAAATCACATCGACACACCTCTGGTCTCTCAGTGTAAGACAGCTACAATTCCTCTTTCCATGCCACTACATGTCTCAGCAGTGGAGGGCAGATCACTGTCACTCATAACTCAAAACTATTCTGCTACAACTAATTATTTCAGGTAAGCATCGAGAGCAGCTTTCATTTTTTGTTTTCCCAGTGCTAATCAATGTATTGTCTGTTTAAGTTGCCTTCAAAGTCACAACCCCCACTACACTGGTACGATCTCAGAGTTGAGTCCTGGTCATCTTACGGTCCCTCCACCTGCCTCAAGTCTGCCGTTCCTCTGAGTCCGCTCCCGGTCAGCCTTGTTGAGGCTGAGAGGTAGCTCAGGTCGTTGTGGAGGTCTAATTATGTGGAGATTGCCTACCATCTTGTCCGCATATACCATGCCCATGAGTGGAAGACCGCATTCAGAACTCCACTTGGACATTTTGAATACCTTGTCAAGCTTTTCAGTCTTCAAAGGGCTCTTGCAATCTTCCAAACACTGGTAAATGATGTACTCCGTGACTTCATTAACATTTTTGCCTTTGTTTATCTGTGGATATCCTAATCTACTCTAAATCCATCAGTGAACACTAAAGACATGTCTGCCTTGTTCTTCAGCTCCTCCTGGAAAACAAACTCTACATGAAAGCTAAGAAGTGTGAGTTCCACAAAACCTCCATAACATTCCTTGTCTACATCTTCGAGGGCGGACTGGTGCCTACAGATCTCAACAAGATCTCAGCTGTTTTGGACTGACTAACCCCACAGACTTTCTCCAACTAAATGCAATTATGATGTTGGGGACCGGGACCTTCTAAAGTTGGCCCTAGTGGAGTGGCATCACTGTTTGGAGGGTACATCCGGTACTGGTATGGATAAATCACAAAAACCTTTCCAATATTAAATCAGTTAAACGTTTCAATCCCCGCTCGTCTCACTGGTCTCTCTTTTTCTCCCAGTTTAACCTCACCTTTCCTATCGCCCAGGATCCAGGAACACTAAACCTGATGCTCTTTCCCGTCAGTATTCACTTGAGGACTGTGACAAGACTCCTGCTCCACTATTGCCACCCAGTTACACCCAGTTGGTACCGCAACCTGGGTAATTGAAGATCTCATCAAGACTGCCCAACAACAGGAACCTGATCCTGGCACTCAAATATTCATTCTGTCTTTTGTCCGCTCAAAACCTTTACACTGGATCCACACCAGCAAGTTCTCCTGCCATCCCCGAATCAGCTGCACCATCGCCTTTATAACCTGCAGGTTTTGGTGGCCATCTCTTTGTAGAGATGTTAAAGACTATGTCCTCACCTGTCACATCTGCACCTGAAACAAGTCTGGTGATTAGCGTCCTGCTGGCCTGCTTCAACCTCTTCCCTTATCAAAACAACCCTGGTCAAATATTGCCCTAGATTTCGTCCTCAGATTACTCAAAGGGTATGACCACTATTTTTACAATAATTGACAGATTTTCCAAGGCTTGCCATTTTGTGCCCTTCTAAAAACTCCCCACACCTTTCCACACCATTCATTTTCTTTTCAATCATGTTTTCAGACTCCATGGCATTCCACAGGATATCCTTTCCAAATGAAGCCCATAATTCACCTCATAGGTATGAAACCAGTTTTGTCATGCTCTCAAAGCCACAGTTAGCCTTACTTCCACAATCAAACTGCCGAACAGAACATGTGAATCAAGAACTAGAATCCACTTTACTTTGTCTCACATCCACTAATCCATGTGATTGGTCTCTACATCTTCCCTGGGTTGTACACTCATAATTCTCATATCTCCTTAACAACTGGACTCTCACCCTTCGAAGCATCATTCAGTTACAGCTCCCCCTTTTTTTCTCTCCAATGAAAAGGACATCTCAGTCACCTTGGTTCATCATTACATCCCCCGTTGCCTTTGCATCTGGGAATACACCACAGCAGCTCTCCAACGTACCATAAATCAGAAAGGAGGACCCCAGCACCTCAGCATTCACCTGGACAAAGGATTTGGTTATCAGCTAATTACATTCCTCTCAAGTCCATCTCCCGTAAACGGTCTCCTAGGTCCATCAGTCCATTCAAAATCAGCTCAATTTTCTATCCCACCTCTGTAAGCCTCAAGCTAACTCCTAACCTCAAGATTCATTCCACGTTCAATGTTTCACTGATTAAGCCTGTTCATAACAGTACTCTTTGCCCTTTGGCTGAGTCCCCTCCACCTGCCCGGGACATTGAGGGGCACCCAGCTTGTTTGGTTTGACGTATTGTAGACTCCTGTCGGTGGGTTGGTGGCTACCAGTACCTAATCGATTGGGAGGGCTCATGGGTGCCCCGTTCTTTCCATCTTGATAATACATTTATGAGTCCTCTTTGCCTTTTACATCGTCTAGGCTGCCCAGTGGCGATTGCTGAGGGGGGGATTGTTACCAATCTGGGTTTTGATTTGTGTGGTGGTTTGTCTTCTCACATCAGTTCTGTAGGTTAACCACTGGAAGGTGCAGCGGAGGCACAACTTTCCAGCTCTGTGGTTGGAGACCTGCAGGCATGGTCTTGCACATGTGTGAATTATCATGGATCAGCAGGAGGATAAAGGGAGCTGGAAGGCAGTCTTTCTTCCACTGAATGTTGGCCTTCATGCTACACCAAGTCCAAGCCCTCCGAGTTCCTTGAGAATAATCTTTGCATAGGCGTAATTTTAGCCTGGGATGTCGTGGAGATGTCCCCAGCAATATTCATGATTGACAGTTTTGTCCCCACCACTTTTTTAAATCTGATGTGGAATTTCTTTCCAGCACAGATCTAACATCCACTTGTGCTCCCAGCACAATTTCCTTAAAATCAGTATCAAATCACCCCATTCCACAATCTTATACAGTCTTTTTTTTTTGCACGAATGTTGCAGCATTCTTTGCAGAGGCTGATGTTACATTTAGTAAAGACCACTGGAAACACCTTGAGGTGCATACATTCATACAAAAGTGGGTACAGTATCAACAGTAGACTGATTAACTCATATCTCCTAATGCAAGGTGTTTTAAATATGCAGCGCCACGTGCTCCATCCACGTATGCTGAAATGTACACATTTCCCAGGTGGCAAGGTGGGCTTACGCTGGGTGATTTTTGGCCCATTTTTAGCACATTCTTCAGTCATGCGACAATTTTTGAGATTAGGTCTTTTTCAAAGCCCCATAAAAATAAATGTTTTTTCCCCAAGAATTTCTCCTTGCATATTTAATTTAAGTTTCTTTCATCTCTCTCACATATGTTAATACAAAACAACTGCAGTAAAAGTAGGCTGTTAACTGTAGCAGGATACTACATGCGCCAATTTTACCACTCTGCATCGCCCGCACCCATTAAGTTGATTTTTGAACCTGACCTGGTAGGCTGCCTGTTGTTGTCTCCTGATCAAATCCGGAACCAATCCGGCCCGCTAATTTAAAAACCGCAACCTGACCCTGGACCAACACACTGACACAGTACAAGGACTATAGCCTACATAACTCTTTGAAAACGATTTCATTTCAATAGAGCCTACTCTTAACATTTAGGTTACATTAAACTTTGTCCGTCATGTTGACTAAAGGGATCAAAAAAATCCCATTAAAATACAGTTTTACCCGTCAATGTTTTAAATGAAATTGACACCTTCAATGGTATTTATCTTTCATTCATTTAAATTAACATAATGCCCTAGCTGAATCCGCATCCAGCCATCACACATTGAGCAGATGAACACATGTAATAAATATGAACATTTTACCTGCTGTGCCCTGAACACAGTGTCACAACTTCTTCCTGGTTCATGGACGAGAATTGCACAACCCCTTTGTGTAATGGAGGCATAATCCGTGCTCTGTTGCCACGCAATTACAAGCCCCACTTCTCTCTGAATGAGGGCTCTCCTTTTAGATTCAGCGGGTGGAAATCTGCAGCATCCACTCATTCTGCACGGCTGCTGCAATTTTGGCAAGGGTGTGAATTGTAATCTGCCAAAATGACAGACGGCCTTCAGATTTTCCTTCGCAGTTAAAAAAAAAAACAGTCAAAGACCGAAAATAACGCGACCTTGATTGAAAGTCGGCTAAATTATATTACAATGAATTATTTCCCTTTTATTTATCTGGAATGTTGGACAGCTGACATTTATTTGATGTGGAGATTGCTGTGCAAAAACCAAATAACTTCCACAGTTCCTGGCTTCAGCTGTGTTCTCCGATCCTGGATCGCAAATCCAGCCACAGAAAAGTCTCTCTCACTGGCAGTGCTAGATACCCGTATGACGAAAATATTCCGCTATCAGCACAAGGTTGGGAAATATCCCTCACAGAAAGGCAAGGGTTGCAAAGGGAACAGGTTTGTTTTTGTTACGCATTCTTCTTCTTGGGCGAGTATATCATTAATAAAGCCAACATTGTTCTTTGTGATATGATGTGTATTTCAATTATCCCTCCTAGTCAACAGCTTAATGAGGATTTTCAGTGCCATTTGAAAAGCAAGAAAAAACACTGGCCTTCAACTTTTATTAATTGAATAAAGATACAATTTTCAACAATTGTCAATACTCTGGAGTGGATATTGTAATGACATGTTAAACGGATTAATATGTATTGATGAATAATTAATATTAACTGTCCCCAGCAATCTTCAAACATCCCACAAGTTTATGATTATTGTCCCCAACAATTTTAAAAACAAACCAATGCCCTTAAATCTTTGTATTTGCCTCCAGAAACATACTTTACAGGTTTACTAGCCTGAGAGATTCCACTACTTATCCAACAGCTTTATGCTCAAATTCAACTCCTTATACGACTCTAGCTCCTCCTGTCATGACTGGCTCCTCCTTACCATCAGAATCCTTCTGCTACAGTTCCCCCTTCACCCCTGAAAGATAAGTCTTTGGACTTCTTCATCCTCATCTGCATTATCGTGCCTCATGTCCGCCCTAAATTCATCACCTCTTCCCGATTTCCATCAGAGCTCCCTGGGATCACCACCACACCAACCATTCCCAGACTCCACTCACTTCTCCCTGGCATTTCCACTTCTCATCATCTAGTTCCAGCTCCAGTCTCCAGCCATCTCTCGTTCGAGATCCAGTCACAAGACAACATCTCATTCAATAAATTTCTAAATCATATATGTCTCCTGAGAGTTTCATGCATGTGAGTCAGACAGCTTTCTAAAACCATAACACATACCCCAAAAAGCTGGAAACTGTCATTACAATAAAAAGGTTGTTCTGCTCAACTGGCTTACAATAAATGCATGCCACACTTTTCAGATTTTCTTTCCTGAAATTTTGAAAGCTTCATGAAAACAACATGTATGGGCTACTTTGTACCAGTCTATAAAATAAAATCCCACTAAAACAAACAAAAGTTTTTGCCTGTAATGTGACAAAATCTGAGAAAAATTAAGAGCAATAAATGTTTGCGGGATGTCAAGTTAGTTTCATATTTTGCGCAGATTTTGTCATTACTGAAAATGTATATATTTCATACTAAGCTATACATTGTTTATTGTGTTTATCTACTGCTTAGTTGAGCATGTGCCTTCTTCTACATTGTAAGCATGACAATATGAGATCATCTTTAAAAGCAAACACTAACATTTCATGTGAATACTTTTGACATTGTGAACTGCATTGGTTTTATGTCTGTATCTCGAACAGTGTAAAATTATCACCATGGAACCTAAATCCACCTTTCAGCAACAATAATTATTCGAATGCGAGTAAATTCAGCCGTTTTCTTCTGCTCTCTACATGATTTATACCAATCACAGAGACTTAGATGAGGTAGCTGAATGAGAATTTAATTGCCAGGTTACAGGTGCAATCTGTGGACAGAATATCGAGCAATTAAACAAACGATTCAGTTAAACAACGGGGGAGAAGGGGGGCACCATTAGGCATCTTGAGGCCATATGGTCACTTCTGGTTTAAACGGTCTGTAAAAAACAGATAAACCAACAGATAGTTTTCAGATCAATCCCTGTCACTGTCCTCTTCTCTAGATTGAGCCCCCCACGTGGGGGTCTCCATAGCTAGCATCATACCAGGATGTGATTGGGCAGCTTGTGGATGACAGACAGCCGGATGCGGCACAGTGCTCACTTTTTTTCTCGCCATTGGCTGTGTTTAATCACCCCTCCTCCTTCAGACCACACACCATTGGCTTTATGGGAGGTGTGGGGGCATTGCGGAGGAGCCGGGAAGTTGTAGTTCTTCACGGCACATGCACATCTGCGGGGCATATTATCGACTAATATGAATTAAACTACACGTCCCGACGTCACGGTGTGCGGGCTCCTGTAAATGTTGTGAATATGTAATTGCGCCCGCACGACTGACGGCTGCTAAATTTGGCGTCACAGACAGGGGTAGGCTGGTACAGTTGGTTGGTGAGGTGGTCTCTCGCTCTGTTGTGAAGCGTTAGATGAGGCTGGAGGAGATATACTGATTAATGCGCGACAACGGGGAGGAACCTGGAGATGCTCAGCTGTGGATGTGCTGTGCCACCATGCGCCAAAAGTTGAGGCTTTGTAGGGAAAAATGAGGAAAATAGAAGATTGCTGTTAGTTTAAAGGGATTACTTTGAGTTTTATGGACAGGAAAGAAGGAAAATAAAAGGAATCTCAAAGGATGTTTCTACTTTTTACTGGACTTGCTCTCAGTCCGCTCAGCGGCTACTGACTGATACTTTACGCACGGAGAAAAAGCGCCTTGCGCATTTCATTCTTTTCCTATATTTTTTCTTCTTCTTGTGGATGAACTTTACGACGCCTTTTTCAATGATTCGAGATCTGAGCAAGATGTACCCGCCGGCTCGGCATCCGGTAAGTAGAGCACATAAGCAGGAAAAAGGCAGAGTGAGTCAAAACAGCGCAGATTAACTGCTTTGAGTCCGATGCGTAATCAGTTTAGATACAGTTTCCGTGCCACTGCGCGGCCGCACTAACAATTGAGCTCATTGTCCAAATTACTGCAGCTGTTTGTGTCTGTGTGTGAGTGTGTGTCCAAGGGTTAAAGTGTGAGGAGACTGAGTGCAATCACAGAGATCCATTGTAAAAAAAAAAAAAAAGAAAAGAAAAAAGAAAAAGCTCCAATGCTGCACGTTGTGTCATGACACTGAACTTTGGTGGCTCAGTTCTTGCTCTCTCTTCCCCCTCCCTCCTTTTCCTCACACGCTCTTTGATTTTGGGTTGAGGTGCCACACCAGCCGGGGCAGCCGTTCAAGTTCACCGTCACCGAATCCTGTGATCGGATCAAAGAGGAATTTCAGTTCCTGCAAGCCCAGTATCACAGGTGAGAGTATGGAAGTAAAGCAGAAAACAGTCTCGCATCATGATAAGCCCTGCTCCTTTAGGAACTGCTCTGGGTTAACAGAAAAAAATAAAGAGCATTATCAATTAAAATCTGTAGAAAATGATTTATTTTCTTTTTGTTTTTTACAATGAAAGAGTTTGATTTTAGGACCACCGTTAAGCTAAAAAATACACTATTGCTGCATGAGTTAAAAAAACTGCTTTCTGCACATTTATACATAAAACTTATCTCATAATGACATTTTGACCAGCAAGACTGGTCTATGCAGTCCTATACAGACACACAAAACTGGGATTTACTGTGCATTCTGACACTCTTTGACACCAATTTGAGCAACAGTAGTTCTTCTGTCAGATTAGACCACATGGACCCCTTACTATGCTGTCAGTTTCACCATCCGTCCTTGGAGCACTTTTGATGGATATTGACCGCTGCAAAGCACAAACACTCCACAGAAGCTGCAGTTGCAAAGATACTCTGACCAGTGGTGTCACTAAATGGAGGCTGGGGAATGACCAACGCATCCTCTTCTGAATAAGCGGTCTGTTATGCATCATATTTTTTATTCCTTTGAATTTGGGACAGAAAAGACTAGTTTCAAAAAGGTAATTGCATTTTTTGCAAGCCATTTTTGTTTTTACTTGGTATTTTGGTGCGCCACCCCATCATTACCAGTTGCCCCCTTCTGGCCATCCCTTGAAAAACCTTTTGGAGCCACCACTGGCTCTGACCAAGGCATCGCCATCACAATCTCACCACTTTTCAAACCTGCTCAAATTTGTATGTTTGCCTTATTTTTTCTGCTTCTAATGCAAATGGCAGTTGTAATAACAGTGTGTAATATTACCTATCACAGTAGACTATTTGGATGCTATATTTGCCAGGATATAATATTGGAAGTCCCATACATCCACTCTACTTGTGAACACTCAACTTGTCAGTGCTATATTTGGCCAGTTGGATATAGTCTCTCTATCCTTCACAACCACACTTGATGAAGATTGTGAGCCGAGATGCTAAAGCTCACAAAAGTGATGAGAAAAAAGACAAAGTGAAGAAAATGTAGGGATTATCACAATCACTATCATCACCCCACTATAAATAATATCACAGCAATTGCATGTTTACGTGATATTCAAAATTCAAACTTTGAGGACAAAAACATTAACTTCCATCCTAATATATCTCACCTAGTAACAGGAGCCATGATGAGGAGATGATCTATGTTATTAACTTCACTGGTCATAATAATATGCCTGACTTGTTTATATTAAGGGTAAAAAAGTTTGACAATGCCTTACACCATGCAGTCATGCATGACTCATGCAATATGACCAAAATGTCAGAGAAATAGATGATGCAATGACATGAAATACCAGACAGAAAGCAGGTCTTGGTTCAGGTTATAGTTGATAATTAAAACAACCTCAGTTTGGCTGTTTTTTAAATCTTAAGATGATATGTGAGTGCTTTCCTCCAACAGTCTATAAAGACCTCTTTCATACACTGGGGCTGTACTGTATGATCCCCCGTTTGTCTCAGCCCTGTCTATTATCAATGACTAACCACAGGTAAACCCCATTGACTTTCGTCTGCACGTCTCTCCCTGCAAGTGCAAGTGGTGTGAAATACTGCTTTACCCGACATGATGAAGTGTGAAATACGTCGCCGCAGGGCAGGACCATAAAGCACGACACCAATGCATAATAATCGCCCACTTCTGGCTACCTTGTAATTGTTACCCAGTCTCTTGGGGAGATGAACCAGGGGTCCAGTTTTCTGGTCAATCCCAGGGCTTGAACGGGTTGAACCGAGGATAATAAGCTGCATGCTTAATGCTGCAGCCGCCCACATCAAACGGTTTCAACATAGGGGTTTGGTTTGGGAGAAAAAAGAAAGAGACTAAGGGTGGATTAGATTGAAAGTCAGAAAACTAACAATCTTTGTTCTGATGGATGTTTTATTTCTTTTTTGGATCAGAGTTCCTAACTGAATAAGTATGAAAAAATAGAATAGAATCCAGCCAGCGAGCCAGCCATTTTGTATTTTTATTTTAAAAATGGCCCAAACAACGGCTAGGACTCTTATCATTTAAGTGTGAAAATGTATGAAATTTTGAGATGAAAAGTGTTTAGGAGCCTGGTCGGATCGATTCATGATTCTGGTTTTAAAGTTTCATTCAGATAAGCTGATGTTTACCAGCTGCGGTGTCTTAATATGATCACGCACCTGATGATCGTCTTATTAGCTGACACTCAAAGGCTTTTTGTGGCTGTAAATAGAAGATTTCCTATAAGCTGAAACATTTAAAAGAGTTAACCTTTTGTGTAAAATGGATCCTCATTATATGGTTACTTTTTTGTTGATGATGCAGTTTTGGCTTCCTCTCACACTGTAAGAATATATGATGAGGCCTGTGCATGCATCCATTGATTCAGTAATTACTCCTCTGCACCTGCTGAGTAAGGGCCTATGTCTGCAGCAGGAAGCTGTGGTGAGCCACACAACTCTTTTTGTTGTGTTTTTGTTTTCCCTCTTTTAAGGCTGATCTTAGATTCAGATTTGCTCGTTTTTATTTGCAGGCACCATCCCATGTTAATTCAAGCTGGGTTTCCTTCAAGGCCCTGGGTCATGTAAAAATTAATGTTTCATGTTGATTTAATTCTGACGCTAAGTAACCTTTTTCTTAATATTTTCTACTAGTCTGAAACTGGAGTGTGAGAAACTGGCCAGTGAGAAAACCGAGATGCAGCGACACTATGTAATGGTGAGCCTGACTGCTGCTTGTGTTATGATTAGAGCATATGCCAAAAGAGAGAAAGTGACTTTGCTTTCATCTGTGTTTTTTCAGTACTATGAAATGTCATACGGGCTTAACATTGAGATGCACAAGCAGGTAAGATGCCTTTTTAAAAATTGAAATGCAGAATAAAAGCAGTGTTGTGAAATCAAACAACCATTTCTCTTAGGTCAGAGGAACATGAATGACAATAAGTTCCATGTAAATGTTGTTGTAAATGTGTAGATGACATTAATAGATCAGCATACCTGAAACACCACAAATAGAAGAGACAGACTGCCCTAACTTTTTGGGAGAATTAGAAAAATGGTTCACCTTTTATACAATCTGTTATTGTGAGTTTCATGGCACTTTAGGTTGCAGTATAATATTTTGGTTACTTTATTCTCATTTTGGCTGCAATTGTACAGAGAACTATTAACAAAAATATTTAGATTTTCAGACATCTTCGCTTTCAGTTCAACATCTTATATATCCAAAATAAGATGGGCCAAACAGATAAAACTGACTACCACAGAAGCTTACTCCCAGCTTTGACCTGTGTCCCGAAATGTCAGATGTTTCCTTTTCTGCTTATCAAATCTTGAATTTTACATTTTAAGTCCAGATATGTTGGAAATCATCAGTGAATGCATGCACCTCTAGATGTTCCACAGATTACACACATGTCCGACAGATAAAGACAAAGGAGAACTCTTGGATTTAAAGACCATAAACTCATTGGGAAAACAACAGCTCCATTTCCATTTTTTTGCAGTCTTATATTTTTAAAGCTGACCATTGTGGAAATATTTGACATAAAGCTAAACTGTACTTTTGAATTTATGAATTAAAAATGTGCCAAAAATGTGCAAAGAAAGCAGGATTTTTTTTCTACATTAGTATGGAATTGTGAACCCTGCAACCGCTGCAGTTTTAAAAATCAAAAGAAAAGAAAAAAACGAACTTTCTAGTCATTAAAAGAAAAACAGACTCGCACCAACTTCCTCTTTAAGGTGGAGTAATTTTTTTTTGAAAGCACACGTCACTGTGGGCCTATACAGTATATTAGAAAATCCTCAGACAACGCAGGAAGTCAATCCAAGTTATTTTGGTTTGATCAAGGACTATAATCTCTTATATTTCACAAGAATAGATTGGCCCAAAAATCGGAGTACAGTCTATGGAAATGTTTATTTCAGTCACACATTGGAGAAAACCTGCAATACAAATGCAATAAATATTTTTACAAAGACTGAATGTGTGAGAAGGTCCCCCCTGAAGAGTTTTTTTGAAGCTGTTTATAGGAAGTTTCCTTCAGTTTTCGACAAATAAAACTGATGTAATCTAGATGTTTGGCACTAGCTTATTATATATGATTTCATTTGTTCATTTGGATTCTGGTGAACAAAATTCTTCTTTAATTATTAGATTTACGAATGAGATTTGAGCAATTAATGACAATTTTCTGTAGTTGTCATAAATGTATGTAACTGCAAAGTAAATTAAGCTAATCGTCCTTGATTTAAGTTCATGGCAATGAGTTGCTTTGTTTATATAGTAGGTAAAAAAAATGGAAGAAGGAGGGGCCAAGTTTTAATGTGTGAATTGTTGACTGGGAGAATTGACACTGAACCAGTGCAAGTTCATTGAATGTAATTAAAATTAAATTGAAGCGTCACACAATCTGCTGGAATGAAATGTATTGCTAACATAACAAACTCATCTGTTTCCAAAGTTATTTGAAAGAAATTGTTGAGATTTGGAAGCTCAGGTTAACAGCAAAGGAATATAATAAAAGAATAAAATAGCTTTAAATTCACATTATTATAGAATAATGTACGAAGCGTTGTTTGAAATTAAATCTGGTTGAGCTAAAGATGAGGCGGTTGCATTGTTTTGTATTCTGAGCTACTGATGTGTTGCACTTTTTCATTGTTTACCTAATCTAAACAATTTTACTCTGAAAAGCAAAGTGTAGTTATTTTTGGGGGTACATTAAAAAAAAGCACACCAAATCTATGCATTCAATTTCATTTTTAATGGGTTTCAGCTAGCATTGCATATATAAGGGCATTTTTGTTGCCATATTTGTAGAGGCAAAACCATCAATAATAAAGAGGAGTAGAAATATTCTGTAAAGAATTCGATGCAACACCTAGTCTGTTTCCTTTTGTCTTGTTTGGTCACTTGGTGAGGCTGGTGGGCATTTCACATGTGAATAAGAGTTTCATCAGTTTAATTGAACAAGATAATGGGCTGAAAAATGACTGCAGCCAATAAGGATTTGGCCTTTAACAAGCCTTTGCATTACTGCTGGGTTTTTGTGTTTTTTTTTTACTTTAACACGGAGGGTCATTAGCATAAATGTCTGTGTTAACCACACATCAGCTGCCACGATAAATGGACCACAGCTAACCAGCCACACTCTCATCTTTGCACAAATAGTGTGTGTGTCAGTTTGAGAAGACGTGATAAATGCTTGGCCTTTGTCTTGCGTGTATGTGTGTCCTGCTGTAACTATACAGTCTGTTTACTTTGGTTTGCGTGTGCATGCGTGTGTGTGTGTGTATGTGAGAGTTTAACAGCCCATACTTACCGCACATGTTTACACAGTGTGGATGTTTTCGTGAATGTATTTGTCTGTAGGCACACCCTAGATGTTTATTCAGTTTTGCATTCACTATTTGTGAATCTGTGCACATGCTGGGTGCATATGCGTTTTGCTTTTTGTGTTTACTCCTGCTTCAATGTGCACACACATATATAAACACACACACGCATGCATGCAGCTTTTTCACTGGCACACTAATCATAGTTGTCGGATGAAATATGGGGTGTCTGCTATAAATCTCGCCCGCCTGCTGCTGTTTGTGCACACTGCACGTGCAGCTGTGTGTTGTTGTGTTTGCATGGACAAGACAGACAAAATGAGAAGTGGTAAAACGTGGCCTGAAGCTCTGTGTGGTGCCGAGTGATTTCTGTCAGGAGAGCGAATCCCTAATTTCTGCCAGCAGTCTGTGGGTTCATGCATCATGCGGTTGTGTGTGTGTGTGAGCTTTGGAAGCAAATTATTTTTACTCTTGCTCCAGCATGCCTGAGTATTACTGTGTGAGTGTGTGTTAGAAAGCATGTGGATCATGAATGGATAGAAGAGACAGAGGTGTTTCTTCGCCGGGCAGGTATTAAGGCAATCACCCTCCACTTCCAAGAGAGTCGCTAATATTGCTTGTTTAGCATTTTCTAAGGGTAATAGGATCATTGATTTTTGGCTCTGCTCCCTGTTTTATTTACACAGAAGGGCTCTAGTGCCCAGGGGAGAGAGATGTACCGAGCCTCGTTAAAGAGAAATTGACTCGTAGATGGAGGAGAGGACAGGACGGGTAGGTGGGGAGGAGAGACGATGAGGGAGGAGCAGTGTGCACAGGACTGAGAGAGGACAGCTAATCAATTGCAAATTAGTGAGGCTGAAAGAGAAATAAAGCAAAGTGCAGGATGTAAGGGAGGAAAAAGGAAGGAGGCACAAGGACAAAGTGGTGAAAGAAGGAAGTAATAAGATGTTTAGATAGTGAAAACTGCCAGAGATTTCAATTTTGTGTGACAGGTTATTTTACTGCAGCAAATAGGCAACCATTTGTTTCATTGTGAGGTTTGTTCACACTGTGGTTTTGATTTAGATTTTTTTTGAAAGAATAAAGCAAGCTGAAAGCAGACTGGAGTGTCTGAAGTGCAAAATCAAGATTTTTTGTAAATGATTTGGATCACAGTTTTAAAACTTATTTCCAGACATATTTTGAGTAATTAAATATTGCTTAAAAAGACAATTTGAAGGAAATCAGCTGCTTTCAGCCAGATAAATTACACTAGCATTACCAGTAGGTTTCATTGGCTTGTTGATATGATGGGAACAACAGGCAGGTTTTGTTCTAATGGTGTGCGGAGACAGTACCCTTCTTATGCTTTCCTCTTCCGTCACTACAAACCGCCCTGACAAAAAAAACTAACAAAAAAAACTAACTTATACATATCATCTGGGGCATTAAAGATAAAGGATTTAGTTCTGCTCAACATTTATCAAACTCATTTTCAATACATTGCTTTAGAGATATCCAGTGTGGTGAAAAAGTATTTGTGCTTTATAGATTTGTTTTTACAATTTTTTTTTGTCTACTTAAATGTTTTAGATCATAAACTTTTAAAGAAAAGGTAAGCAGAATAGATACAAAATGCAATTGTTTTACTTTCCACACCAACCTGATGCTACTACATGTGAAAACAAATAATTGCCTCCTATACCTAATGACACGTTTTATCACCCTTGTTGGGAACTACTGTCATCAAGTGATTGTGATTAATGGCAATGAGTCCTCTACATTGCTGTGGAGAAATTTGATCCAGTTGGTTATATTCAGTTACATTTGAGGGTTTTTTCAGCAAGTGACCTGTTTAAGGTCATTCCACAGTATCTCAGTTGGAGCTAAGTCCAGACTTTGAATAGTACACCCCAAACCTTTAGTTTTAGTTTCTTTTTGAGCCATTCAGACTGGTGGTCGGAGAATCTCCTTTGGGATTTTACTGTAAGGACTAGAATTCATGGTTCTACCATTTACAAATAGTCATCCAGATCCAGAAGCGGCATCAAAGCCTCAGACCATTACCCTACCAAAAGCATGTTTCACTGTGTGTATGTTGTACACCACATGTAACAGAACACATACCTTCCAAAAAGTTCAACTTTTGTCCTGTTAGTCCACATAATAATTTCCCAAAAACCGCAGTAATCAGGAAGATGTTTTTTTGGTAATTGTGACTTTTGTGTTTTTGGGTCCTTATTTGTGGGGAGTGTTTTTTTTTTATATCTTGGAACTCTCTGGGATATCATCTTTTCTTATTGTCAAATCAAGAACTCTGACCTTGACGGAGGCAAGTGAGGCCTGCAGTGCCTAAGATGTAGTTTTGCCTTCTTTTATAATCTCCCGGGTGAGCCATTGATGTGCAATTGGAGTAATTTTAGTTGGCCATTCACTCTAGGGAAAGTTTCACCACTGTTCCATGTTTTCAGATTTTTTTCTGAAACCCTAGAAATGGCTGTGTAAGCTTTTTCAGACTGGGAGATGTCAATTACTTTGTTTCTCATCTGTTTTTAAATATCTTTGGATCAGGGGATGATGTGTTGCTTTTTGAGATTTTCTGGCCTACTTCACGTTGTCAGACTGATTTTGTTTAAGTGCTTTCTTGAGTCTACGGCTCTGACAGCATTCAGGTCTAAGTAGAGAGATCTCATATGACAAGTTTTCATTGGACAGCTTTTTTCTTTAATGAAGGAAAACAGGTTTTTGTATTTACTGTGATTATCCATTCCTGAAATTAAAGTATGTTTAATGATCTGAAACATGTAATTATGATTTTAAAACAAAGCAAAAGCAACATCTGGAAGTAGGTTAGCTATTTGTTCACAGCCCTGTAGAAATGAAAACAAACAAACTAGATAGTTTCAGGATTTCAGCAAAACTTTTGGAACACTAAAATTTCCTACTTTTGTTTTTGCAAAGAAATTAAAGGTTTTACAAATTACAGACTGTTTTAAAGAATGTTTTTAGTGTAGAACATTTCAGTCCATATTTGACTAGGCTGTTTATTGACAATTATTTCATGCTTAAAATCTAACGTAGTCCTAAAACCATAAAAGCATCCATTCATTGGTGAAATATAAAGGGCCTGTTTTATCAATATTCCAAATAAAAAAAAACAAAATTAGGTCTGCTGCAAAACTTTTGTGCTGGAGGCGTGTTCATGATTGGTGGGTGATCATAACAGGCGCAAAGAGCGGTATTCAAATGAAGACTTCGCGTGCGCCGCTGTGTGTGCCAGCCTTTCTGCCCCATGCATTGCGCCACAGCCAGAGAGAGGAAGAATAGGCACAGTGGATTCATGATGCATCTTTGGCAAAAAAAGGGGGAAAAAACGACATACCTGTCAAGTCTATGGCTGTTAGAGAGTTAATTACTATTAGGCTAGATGTCTGTGAATTAGGAGGCTGCACAGTAGCACAGTTGGTAGCACTGTTGCCTTGCAGCAAGAAGACCCAGGTTCAAATACTGGCTTGGGGTCTTTCTGCATGGAGTTTGCATGTTCTCCCTGTGCATTTGTGGGTTCTCTCCTGGGTACTCTGGCTTCCTCCAGATTGGCTGAATTGGTCTTTCCTAATTGCCATTAGGTATGAGTGTGTGCATCGTTGTATGTCTCTGTGTTGTCCTGCGATGGACTGGCGACCTGCCCAGGGTGAACCCTGCCTATCACCGTGACTGCTGGTGATAGGCATCATTTAATGCATGCAGTATACAGGCACCATATTCCAGAGTTAGACTTATTAAAGCTGCGGCTTGTCCCAGAACAAGGAAGGCTGCTCGCTCAGTTCTAAAATATCCATATTCCACTAATTTTGTTGAAATGCACCACACTTTATCATGGCCTCTTTTAAATGTCAAGTTACAGTACAACCTACTCATATTCATTACAGAGCATTACAGGAATGGAATAAATTAACAAAAAATATTTGAGAACTTAAGAGCATGTATTCTTTTTAAAAAAGTATTAAAATCTATCTGAATGTTTTAGGAATTTTATTGAAGGTTGGAATTTTTATTTTTAATTTTGAAAAGTTAATTACATCTGGCTTTTGTATGTAATCTGAAATGAATGTAAAATGTCATATACACTACCGTTCAAAAGTTTGGGGTCACCCAAACAATTTTGTGTTTTCCATGAAAAGTCACACTTATTCACCACCATACGTTGTGAAATGAATAGAAAATAGAGTCAAGACATTGACAAGGTTAGAAATAATGATTTGTATTTGAAATAAGATTTTTTTTACATCAAACTTTGCTTTCGTCAAAGAATCCTCCATTTGCAGCAATTACAGCATTGCAGACCTTTGGCATTCTAGCTGTTAATTTGTTGAGGTAATCTGGAGAAATTGCACCCCTTGCTTCTAGAAGCAGCTCCCACAATTTGGATTGGTTGGATGGGCACTTCTTGCGTACCATACGGTCAAGCTGCTCCCACAACAGCTCAATGGGGTTCAAATCTGGTGACTGCGCTGGCCACTCCATTACCGATAGAATACCAGCTGCCTGCTTCTTCTCTAAATAGTTCTTGCACAATTTGGAGGTGTGTTTTGGGTCATTGTCCTGTTGTAGGATGAAATTGGCTCCAATCAAGCGCTGTCCACTGGGTATGGCATGGCGTTGCAAAATGGAGTGATAGCCTTCCTTATTCAGAATCCCTTTTACTCTGTACAAATCTCCCACCTTACCAGCACCAAAGCAACCTCAGACCATCACATTACCTCCACCATGCTTAACAGATGGCGTCAGGCATTCTTCCAGCATCTTTTCAGTTGTTCTGCGTCTCACAAACGTTCTTCTTTGTGATCCAAACACCTCAAACTTGGATTCATCCGTCCACAACATTTTTTTCCAGTCTTCCTCTGTCCAATGTCTGTGTTCTTTTGCCCATCTTAATCTTTTTCTTTTATTGGCCAGTCTCAGATATGGCTTTTTCTTTGCCACTCTGCCCTCAAGCCCAGAATCCCGCAGCCGCCTCTTCACTGTAGATGTTGACACTGGTGTTTTGCGGGTACTATTTAATGAAGATGCCAGTTGGGGACCTGTGAGGCGTCTGTTTCTCAAACTAGAGACTCTAATGTACTTATCTTCTTGCTCAGTTGTGCAACGCGGCCTCCCACTTCTTTTTCTACTCTGGTTAGAGCCTGTTTGTGCTGTCCTCTGAAGGGAGTAGTACACACCGTTGTAGGAAATCTTGAATTTCTTAGCAATTTCTCGCATGGAATAGCCTTCATTTCTAAGAACAAGAATAGACTGTCGAGTTTCAGATGAAAGTTCTCTTTTTCTGGCCATTTTGAGCGTTTAATTGACCCCACAAATGTGATGCTCCAGAAACTCAATCTGCTCAAAGGAAGGTCAGTTTTGTAGCTTCTGTACCGAGCTAAACTGTTTTCAGATGTGTGAACATGATTGCACAAGGGTTTTCTAATCATCAATTAGCCTTCTGAGCCAATGAGCAAACACATTGTACCATTAGAACACTGGAGTGATAGTTGCTGGAAATGGGCCTCTATACACCTATGTAGATATTGCACCAAAAACCAGACATTTGCAGCTAGAATAGTCATTTACCACATTAGCAATGTATAGAGTGTATTTCTTTAAAGTTAAGACTAGTTTAAAGTTATCTTCATTGAAAAGTACAGTGCTTTTCCTTCAAAAATAAGGACATTTCAATGTGACCCCAAACTTTTGAATGGTAGTGTATGTAATTGTCATTGTGGCATAGTGCATTATTATTATATTTTATTAATTGGACCCCAGGGAGATAATGGAGATCCAAATAAATAAACAAATAAACAGCAGGTGCAAACATGGTGAGTGTACAGTGAGTTATGATGCGTCTTTGTGGGGGGGGGGGGGGGGGGGTAAAAATAGGCACAAAAACAGCCAGGGCAAACAGTTTCATTTAAAAAAAATCACTCTGCGCGTGGAACGCCTACTTATTTGCATGTTCTCCTCCCAATATTTTGTGCCTTCTGACAGAAACGCCCACATTGCATATTCATTAGGGGAAAAGCTCTAAATGGATTGCGCGCATGATGCTGCAGGTTTAACAGGTGCAGTGCTCTCTGCGCCTGCTTAGTAAATGCCACGCTGCCCTATTGACGCCTCATTGTCTTCACCTGTCTGTCCAATCAACCACACCTGATCCTACTCACCACCTGCCTTTAAGACCCATCACTTCCTTTCACTCTGGGCCGGATCATACTACTACTAACTATTGATGTCTTGTGTGCCTTCCCTGCTGTCTCGTTCCTGCCCGATGTCCAGTCTCTCCGTTCCTGCCGCCGTCATCTTCATCATCATCATCACCATCACCTCCACCTTTAATAAACATCCTGCACTTCCTCAGCGTCTGCGTTTGGGTCCATACTTCACACACATCCCTGACGGAATGATCCGGCCTTAAATCGGACCCAGCAGTCGCTAGAGAGATCGCCTCCCTCCGCCAGGACATCAGGGCCAACCTGGTGAAGCTCGCGGCCTCTCCTCACCTTCCTGTGCGCTTCTCCGGAGCTGAGGTGATCCTCGGAGTGCTCCCTCACTTCCAGAGTGTCTTCTCTGCCCGGGATCTCGCCGATCTGTGGTGCGAGGCGGAGAGGATTCGCCAGGAGGTGTTGGACCAGATCACCGGTCCGCCCTCTCCGCCTCCACCATCTGGCCACAGGCGGCGGTCCCGGCGAGCCGGAGTTTCCGGGAGTGGGGAGAAGAGCGGCGCTCCCACACGGACCATCAACGTCGGCTGCATCTCTGCGCTGCTCGCACCGCTGGTCCTCTCCCCTTCCGTCTTTGTCCCTCCTCCAGCTGGCTCCTCGGCGGCTCCTCACATCAAGGAGGAGGACCTGTTCGAGTTTTTTCTTGGGGACAAGACGGCCTACCTCTGCTCCAGGGGAGATCCAGCGCCTCGCCGGAGACGGCGACACCGCCGAGGTGAGGCCGCTTCTGAGGAGGAAATCAGAGCTGTAGTCCGTGAGCCCGTTCCAGCTCCAGTCCGTGAGCCCGTTCCAGCTCCAGTCCGTGAGCCCGTTCCAGCTCCAGTCCCAGAGCCCGTTCCAGCTCCAGTCCCGGAACCTGCTGTTATCGTGGCTGCTGTATTCTTAGCAGTCACAGCGGCAGCTCTCCAGTGACCGACATTTCCCCATGGGTCGCTGGAGCTCCCAGGGAGGGTCAAGGAGGACCCGTCCCCATCGCTAGAGCTCCCAGGGAGGGTCAAGGAGGACCCGTCCCTGTCGCTAGAGCTCCCAGGGAGGGTCAGGGAGGACCCGTCCCCATCACTGGAGCCTCCAGAGTCTTCTTAGCCAGCGTCCGAGCCTCCAGACTCTTCTCAGCCGGCGTCCGAGCCTCCAGACTCCTCTCAGCCGGCATCCGAGCCTCCAGGCTCTCTTCGTCTCGGCCGACCCCTACCAGCCAGGCATCTTCTTCGCCGCCGACTAGCCAAGCCAGACTTCCAGGGGCGTACCCAGAAAGACTCAGGGCCCTCCTTCCGTGGGCCCCCTCCACCCACCCTGGCATGGGTGCTTCTTTTTTTTTTCCTTTTTCTTTCTTGCTCCTCTCTCCACGGCGTCTGGAATTCGCCTTTAAAGGGGGGGGGGGGTCCTGTCACGCTGCCCTATTCATGCCTCATTGTCTTCACCTGTCTGTCCAATCAACCACACCTGATCCTACTCACCACCTGCCTTTAAGACCCATCACTTCATCACTTCCTTTCACTCTGGGCCGGATCATACTACTACTAACTATTGATGTCTTGTGTGCCTTCCCTGCTGTCTCGTTCCTGCCCGATGTCCAGTCTCTCTGTTCCTGCCGTCGTCCTCTTCTTCATCATCATCATCATCATCATCACCATCACCATCACCTCCACCTTTAATAAACATCCTGCACTTCCTCAGCGTCTGCGTTTGGGTCCATACTTCACACACATCCCTGACAGTAAATCATGCTGCATGTTGTTGCGCCCGCTGTCAGGTTTGTGCATGTTTTAACAAGCGCAAACCTTTGATAAATCAGGCCCTAGATCTGTTGAGTCACAAATCCAGATTGACCACAGGGTAACTCAGTGAAATGTTCGTGACTGGTGCAGATCATCAGGAATAAAGTTGAGGAACATCAATGTCATACATACTCTCTTTTAATTGTAGAAGTTGAGGTTCAGTCACACAAACATAGGTAATGGATGAAGGACAAGATGAAAAATTTACAAATGGCTGCCTAACATTTATAGCTCTAAAACCATTGGTCATATTACATCATACTGTGTATATTCAGAGGCTCAGCCAGATTTGATGTAGAGCGTCTGTGAAGATCAGTTTTCAAGTCTCGTCACAGATTCCCAAATGCATGAATGTCTGAACCTTGACTGGGGAATTCCAACATGGGAATGTGCTTTGATCAAGCTATTGCATTTTAGCTCTGGCTGTTTGGTATTGTTTTCCTGCTGGAAAGAGAACGTTCACCCCACGTTCAAGTCTTGTGCAGCCTTTAAGTGGTTTTCTTCCAGGACTGCCCTTTATTTTGCTCCATCGACCTTCAACTACTCTGACCAACTTCCCGGTCCCTCCTGCAGAAAAACATGCCCACAACATGATACTGCCACCACCCTGTTTGCAGTGGGAATGGTGTGTTCAGGTTGATATGCATATTTAGTTTACCATTTACACATAGCATTTTGAATCAAGCAAAAACATTTTGAATTGAAGTCTCAACTTTACCACATCTCTATGACCTATTTTTTTGTTTACTCCGTCTTAAGTGTGTTAAGTTTTTGTCAAAATCAGAAAACTTCCATGTCACAATGACAGCAAATGAATCTTGACATTAAGGAATTAAATTGCAACAAGAACTGCTCAGAGACAGTCTGCTTGGGGCCTTTTATATTTCCTCTCATTCTCTTCCCAATGTTCTCGTCGCTTCTTTCACACAGTCACTCACACACAGGGTCACAAGGGAATGTAGACTTTATATGGTGAGGTCCATTAGATGTATTAGCTGGTGGTGAAAAGTGGTGCTGATGTGGTGCTTACAAAGCTCCACAGGGGAGATGGACATTTGATCCTGTATATGACCTTGTCTGACTCCTGGGCTCCTGCCTGATCTAATTTCATTGTTGTTAGGAGGTAAAGTGGGACTGTTTCAGAATGTTCTCTTCGTTTATTGACATTATTGTACCTGTTGACTGTATTTTTACTGACAAGTGTTTATTGATCGACTGCCAGCCTGTTATAAAGAAAATTCTGTAATCCAAATAATTTTTTTTTTATGGTTTAAGGTTTAAGGGTTGTTTAAGATAATTTAACTGAAATATAATCACCTACATTTTTTAAATATAAAATTTTTTATTTGAATAATACAGCGGCTCAGGTGTCAGGAGTCCTCTAATAGAGCAACACACTCAACAAATCTATCTGCTTTGTGTCCTAAACTTTAGGAGTCTGTATTCAGTCGTTTCTGATTATACATTCTCTGTTGAGCCAGTGATAGGTCCAGGCCAAAGCAGAGTCCTAATTGTTAAAAAAAAGAGCTTGTATATTTTTCTCCCATTTTTTATGTATCCTTGCAGTGCAAAGAAGCATGCTGGCCAAACTGTCTGACATCCCTGCACTCCGGCATACTTTCACAATGGTTTACACCTGTTGTAAAATGTCAGCTGTAATGGATTGTGTTGAACGCATCATAATTTGCCTTCTTTTTCAGTCCGTTTCTACTTTTACAGCAAAATTTTAAGATCAACTCTTCCAAAGGAATCACCTGGATGCTCGATTATTGGTGAAGTGATCTGTGTCTTTACAACCTCTTAGTCAAAATATAGTGCAATAGTAGTGTATATTGATACTTAAGGTGTCAAACAGCAACAAGAACAACAAAATAGTTCTCCCAGTGTATGCATGGTTTCTATCTGGATACTCTGGCTTCCTCCCACACAGTCCAAAAACATGACTGTTATGTCAGCTGGTTACTCTAAGTTGCCCTTAGCTTTGAGAGTGTGTCTGTATGGTTGTTTGTCGTGTATGTCTCGGTGTTTTCCCTGTGATCAACTGGCGACCAGTCTAGGGTGTATTCCGACTCTCCCAGTCGCTCCTGGAGAGAGGCACCACCCCGAGAACCTTGCAAGGATAATCGGGCACATACAATGGATGTATGGATTAAGACATCTCTTACATTGTTCTTTTATCTTTTGAGAGATGCTCATCTCATTTCCTATCAGCAACAGATTTCTTGGTTGAATGAAATTAGTTTTGGATCTAAATCTGGAAAGGGTATGAATAATCTTGGGCATAATTGTATTTGTCAGATTTACTAGTTTATTTGGCATTTAAGTATATATTACATAAACCCTCTAGCAGTGTAGCCAGTCTGCTTGCTCACAATTACCTTCTCTCGAGATATCTTGGGGTTATTTCTTGTGTATTTCACTCACATCAAGAGTTAAAATATGTTAGATTATTAAAGTAATAATAAATGAGGAGAGCTCAAAAAAGGAGGAAGAAAGAGCTTCATCCCCATAAGGAAGAGTAGCTGAATTATACAAAGTTGCTTTATTTTATTATTTTGAGCATTCAAGCACTCTGTGACTAGAGAGCATGACTTACAAGTCTGTCTCATTAAATATAGGAAATCTTTCATTGTTTTAGAGCAGCACAATTCACTTTATTCCTCCATATCTCTGTGTCCAGATGTGCACAGATGGGAAAAGAAATACTATCTTGTTTCTAGTAAGCGGGTGTTTTGTTTCCATTTGCATCATGTCATAACATGTAAGATCTTTAAATAATGCTTATTTAGAAGCTAGTAACAGTAGCAATGGAGCCAATTTTAGCCTTCTTTCAAGTAGCCATCAACTATCGGTTCAGTGTCTCCTTGAACATCCATTAAGCTTTGCATTCAGCTTAAGCGGCACCAGTTGCTCCTTTTTCCAGCTATATAAACATTGAACATGGCCAACACTTAACACCAATGTTCCCTTGAGCAAAGCACTTAAACCCCAGCTAACAACTTCACTGGAGAATCACAGAGGCTAATATGTACGGGTGAGTTCCCCGGTGTCAGAAATGTGAAGAGGAGTCAATCTGAAAAAGGGCATGTGTGTTCAGCACATCTTGCCTGTATAAAGATTAAATATAAAATGAAAATGTCAGTGTTTTAGGTTTTCTCTGGAAGAGAGTGTGCCGGTGCAGTTCTGCATTACTGGTATGTAAGAAATCAATTTTTCACTTAGTCCCCTTCTACCAGGCACTATAATACTCTGTGATAGAGGATCTTCAGAAAGCCTGTGATGATCCATTGTGTAATGTCTTTTTATAAACTCCTAATCAAAATTAATTATAAGTGTTTAGTCCACCAGTGTATGAAGAAGGATCTTGAACTACTGGTCCTGTCTGTTCCCACATTTTTCCTTCTCTGAGCTGTTCTGATAATGACAGACATTATCGATTTTTGATTTTGTCACTACACTTTCTGGTATTTATTGCCGTATTGATATATGTGATAAAGAAAATCCAAATTAATTTGACTATTACATTAAAGCAACATACAATCTTACCTCACAAACATTGCTCTAAAAATAATACATTTTTATCAAAAAGACTAATTCACCATACTACATGACATTAGGGCTGAAATCAGTTTCCTAGGTTTATCCCTATCACTAGCACTTCCACTCCTCTGTATCCCTTGGCACTTTATTCAGAAGAAGTTTAAATTATTCCACTCAGAAATTGGAAGGTCTTTCAAGAAGCATTATTAGTTCTCATTACATTCTATACTGTAGAGTTATTTGATTTCATATTCTATATGCATTGTAAGCAGTTAAAAGTCCTGTAGCACACATTATGTTAATGCTTGTTGAGGAGAAACAGAAATATAATGTCAAATGTACCTTGCTGACACATAAATCTATTGTAATGTGTTCACATTTTAATCATGTGATGTCAGTATACTAGGCTGTAGGGTAATGAAGTTGTTAGCACTGTTAGTTAGGTCCTGGGTTAAAATCCTGGCCTGGGATCTTTCAGTATAGAGTTTGCATGTTCCCCCCATGTATATCGGATTTCTCTCTGTGTACTCAGACTTTCTCTCACAGTCCAAGAACATGCCTTTTAGGCTGATTGGTTACTCCAAATTACCCCAAGGTAGGGACTGTGTGCGTGGTGTATGGGTGTTTGTCCTGTTTGTCTCTGTGTTTCCTTGTGTTGACTTGGCGACCTGTACAGGGTGTACACTGCTTGGAGATAAGATTAATATATTCATCCCTTGTCTAAACCTGCCTCCAGAGGTCATTGAGGAAGAGTAGGGTATACCCTGGACAGGTTGCCATTCCATCACAGGGCAACACAGAGATACACAGGGCAAACAACCATGCACGGGTGTGCATGGTTGTAAATGCTTATATTTAAGGCCAGTTTTCTGAAATCAATTAACCTAATAGTAATTTTTTGGGACTGTGGGAGGAAGCCAGAGTATCTGGACAAAACCCACACATGCACAGGGAGAACATGCAAACTCCATGCTAAAAGACCCCAGGCCGGGATTTAAACCCAGAACCTTCTTGCTGAAAGGCAACTGTGCTACAACCTTTCGCACTGTGTGGCCCAATCAGAATTTATAATAAAATTAATTGTGGTTAATTTAGTCCAGGTCCTGAAGCAGCAAAACAGCCCCAAACCATGACCCTACCAAAACCATGTTTGTTTATGGGGCTGATATGTGCACTTAACTGATATATTCTCGATGCCACACAGTTTGGTCAAAAATCAAAATCAGCCGAATCTTACAAATTAGGTTTCAACAAGAACTTACCGATTAATGCAACAAAACTCAATATATCCTTTCCTTTTAAGATGCTTGTAACCATTGTTTGACCCCACAGATCAGGGCTGCAGGAAGTGATGCTACCCATACTGACTGTCACATGTAAAGTATTTCCACTAGATTACAGACTAAATAAAAGTCCCAAAAAAAGACAACTGAGCTACATATAGAACACAAATTTAAAATATTTATTACGTATATCACAATAACTTTTTCCCATATACAGCTTTAATAATTAAATAATTTAAAAAGAAATGCAGTTCACACTAGTCAACCAAAAACAAAACACAACATTGTTTTATTAAAGGAGTCATAACCTAGTATTATCTTGGATACCCACGCTCTATTATAGTCTTTCAGGCCCTTCTAAAAAAGAAAAGTGGAAAAAAAGTGGAAAAAAACACAGAGCTCCTCTGACCCTTATTTCTGAAGGCATTATTGTCTCGCGAGATTTGATGCAATATTTTGGCTGTCGTGGACGGGCATTGTAATAATGCAAATGAGGGGCGCGTTGATTGGTGGCAGGAAGGAGGGGGGTTGACACAATAGGTCTATGGTTGACAACGCTTCAGCATATCTAACCCATATCTACTACTCCCGCTAGCATACAATAGCCACATTAGCAGTTAGCTGCTGTTTGTTACACACAGCAGAGCAATAAAAACACAGCCTTACCGTTTCAATTGCAGGCAAGTCTCTGATTGTTGGAATGGCCCCTTTTTCCAAACGGAGCTACGATGCCAACTTCGCCTGATATTGTCCAAAATTCATAAAGGATTCCGGTGTAAAAAAATAGAAAAAATAATTCCATGTTGATTCTGGCAGTCAACAACAGAGCAACTCACGTGTGCACTACGTTTCTGGTAGAAATGGTTTTAGCTGTTTTAGCTGATTAAAATAAAAGGCTGACACGAGTATGTCTTCTTCATGCATCATTGCGTGAAGAAACTTTCTGCATCTTTCACGGTCGAGTTCGTACTTCGAATCTGTGATGTGTCGGTCGCGAACGAACCGGCTCTAAGAGCTAACTCTTTGAAGTGAACGATGGGAGCCGGCTCGTCATTGGGAGCCGTTTTTTTATTGTTTATTTCATTCCCCCCCGCTTGTTTTGGTACATTTGGTACACATCGTTTTGCATTAATATTGGTAATAAATACACTTTAAGCAACAGAAAATCTGAGGAGCCACTTGGGAGCCGAAAGAGCCGGCTCTTAATGGTGAGCCAAACCAAAAGAACTGGCTCTCTTAAAAGAGCTGGAATTCCCACCACTAGAATTCAGTAATGGCGGCGCTCGACTGAATATGATGGGGAGAGGTGCAAGGGAGAGGGGGGAGAGGTGCGAGGGAGAGGGGGGAGGGTGGGCTTTCTGCAGCATAGGTCTGCGATGTCTATATATGGTATATCCTGCGCTGACTTGACGTCAAGTCGGCCAGAAATTAAAATCACGTATTTGAGTGCGCGTGCACGTGGGCTGGTTGACGAACCCAGGGGTAAACAAACGCTTCACTTATCGGCTTCTCGGCCAGTGTATAATTGTTAGGCAAATAATAGCATAAATTTTTTCTGGTGGAAAAGTGAAAATTACAGGTCATGACTCCTTTAAAAACAAAATCCGTTATTGTTTCATCAAGACCAGTTTTAAACTGAAAAGTTCTTTCACAGACTGAGCTGTTCAGCCAAAATATGAGGAGTTTCTTTTCAGCAGTTTGCAGACAGACAGAAGTCTATCTGCAGTTCCCACATTACTTCCCCTTCAGCAGCCATTGACACCCTGTCCTTCATCCCAGTTAATCACAAGAGGAAATACTGTCCAGATGGAGTCCTACGTTGTTTGTGTTACAAATAAATAATGTGATGTTCATCCTCAGGTGCCCATTAGTATGCGTTTCTACTTTAGTCTCGTGTTTTGTCTGTGTTTATGTTTGGATTTGAGTTGCACTGGTAGCACTCCCTTTGGGATGGTGGATCAGGCAGTTTCCTGTTAAAAAATATCCCACCTGATCTGGAGGAAGTAAGTGCTGTATAATCTTTAAAAGCCAAGCCTCAGGTTTAGTAAAAACATCTGATGAATACAAAGAAGGCTGTGGGGGGTGGGGTTGCCTTTGCTTCTTGATGTGTGTCTGCGTGTTCGTAAAGTTGTGTTTATGCGTCTGCTGTAGCTTTGCTTGTGCTTCTGGCTGAAGGATTTATTTAAGTGTGCGTTGGGGGTTTGCTGTCATTGCCTCAGGGGAAGTCTGGTACCACTGATACCTAAGTTCACCTCTTCAAAGGTTATGTACATGGAACAAGTTTAGAAATTTAGCTTCTGTTCCTTTCTTTTGCCAGACTCTAAAAATTAATTTATAATAGTTTTTTTTTTGCTCTTTATTTACATAATTAATAGGGCAAAAATGAAATATTTGTCTTTAGATGGCTGCTCAAAAAAATCTCATAAAATTATAGCATTTTAAGTAGGGAGTTCCTCTTTGTAAGTCACCTTTTAAACAGCATGTTAATTGGTTTTAACCTAGCACCACCATTCAAGGAATTCAATAAAAAGTACTAAAGGAGAGTTTGGTAAACATTCACCTTTGATCACGATCATGTTGGCTGATTAAGCCAGCCTGAGGCCATGCAAACTTAGCCTCCAGAAGGCCCCAAGTAGTCCTTGAATATATAAACACAATATTGCCCTAACAGCTAGCTTGTTTCTTTGTTGTCAAGAGTGTCAAGAATGTGACAACTTTTAAATCAGATCCATCTGTAGTTTAGACATTTCTGTTGCCTGGGTCTGAGCTGAGGGTCACATTTCATGCATAATGTAACCTTTTTGAAAAAGATCTCAGCAGTTGTCAGTGTTCTGTAAATGTTTTGTAAGCTCAACCAACTGAACTTGCCCTATTTTTTACCACTCTACTGACTGAAGTCTAAATATATAACCTGGTTTATTTACAGCTTTCACCATCTACAACAGTGCTATTTATTCAACAAAGAACGGAAACTGACTCATGTAATTGTCATATATTATTTACAATCCATTGCAAAAGTATCAGTTCTCTTTGAACATTTTTGTTTTTTCCTATAAAAACAATAAAGGTATATGTTAGGTATGGTGAATGTATGTAATTTATGTGATACAACAACTAAACGTAGTGCATAAATGTTTTCCAAATAAATAAAAACTCTGCAAAGTCTGCCTCTTTTACTATTAAACTTAAAAAATCATATGCCATTTCCTTATAATATAATATAAGTTACTTATTCTCAATAATAATAGAGTTGTTCTATTCCATTAGAGAACAAACACCATCATGAAAACCAACCATATCAGGGAGAAAATTGATGCAAAACAAGGCAATTTTATTTGTATAGCACACTTTCAACAACAAGGTAATTCAAGGTGCTTTAAATGATTAGGGGATAAAGTAAAAACAGCAATACAGCATAAAACACACATATGACATGTAAAACATTGCTCAAAAGCAGACATGAATAGAGGATAAAGTAAAAACAGCAAGAAAGCATGAAGCACACATAAAACATTTGATACATGAACACATTACACAAAGGCAGCTGTAAACAGATGGGTTTTTAGCCTTGATTTAAAAGAACCCAGTGTTTCAGCAGCTTTGCAGTTGTCTGGAAGTTTGTTCCAGATTAGTTGAGCTAAGATAAATGCATGGATGAGTTTTTCAAGATCCCGTTGCAACATCAGTCCTTTAACCCTAGAAATGTTCTTCAGGTGATAGAAGGCTGACCTTGTTATTGCCTTTATGTGACCCTGGAGGTTCAGGTCTGAGTCCATAACTGCACCTAGATTTTGGGCCTGATCAGTAGTTTCTAGCTGTATTAACTGAAGCTGTGTGCTGACTCTTGATCATTCCTCTTTAGGTCCAAAAGTAATTACTTCTGTTTTGTATCTGTATAGCTGGAGAAAATTATGGCATATCCATCCATTGATTTGCTCAATGCATTTACTTAGGGTTTGGATGGATTCAAAGTCACCTTGTGACATCGTAATGTAGAGCTGAGTATCATCTTTATAGTTGTGGTAGCTAATCGTATTGGTTGTTATAATCTGGACTAGTGGGAGCATGTAGATATTAATTAAGAGGGGTCCCAGGATGGAGCCGTGGGGCACCCCACATGTGACTTCTATTTGTTCTGATTAAAAGTTTCCTATTGAAACAAAAAAGTCCCTGTTCTTTAGGTAAGACTCAACCCAGTACTTGACTCAAACCAGTCAAGTACTAAATACCAGAGAGTCTGACCCAGCTCTCCAGTCGTTCCAGTAGTATATCATGATCAACAGTGTCAAATGCTGCACTGAGGTCCAAAAGTACTAGCACGGTGGTTCTACCACAGTTTGTATTTATGTGGATGTCATTTAAAACTTTGATGAGGGCAGTCTCAGGGCTGTGGTGAGCACGGAAACCAGACTAAAAAAAACATCAAAATGGTTGGTCATTGTTAGGAAGCTATTTAACTGCTGAAACACAGCTTTTTCAATAATCTTTCTGATGAATGGAAGATTAGAGATTGGCCAGTAGTTTTGAATTAACATGTTGTCCAGGTTGTTCTTCTTTAGTAGTGGTTTGATAACTGCTGTTCTTAATGCCTGGGGGAATACACTTGACATGAGGGATGAGTTAACTATTTGAATCAGATCAGACCTGATGATAGGGAAAACTTTCTTAAGGAAAACTGTTGGTAGGATATCAAGACAGCAAAAGGAGGAGCTTAATTGGTTGATGATTTTTCAAGGATTTTTTGGTTTAATTCATGGAATTCTGACATTTTCTCTACATCGGTGTTGATTGGGGATGACTCTGGTAGTGGGTTCGGTCCTGAAGTACAGACTGATCATCTAATTGTTGGAGTCTTTTCAGTGAAAAAGCTGGCAAATTCATTGCAGGCCCTGGTAGAATTTAGTTCAGGGGCTACTGTCACTGGAGGATTAGTTAGTCTACCAGCTTGTTTACTGAGTTAGAGTTGGGAGATGAGGGGGATGTGGTGGGAGGATAACAGCACTGTCCCCGAGAAAATGTTTTTTTTACTTTGATCTCACTGTGGCTAGATAGTTTAGCAGAGATGGAGAAGTTTAAAACAGGGTTAGGTTATAAAACAATATCCCAAGCTTTAAATGTTTCACTGAAGACTGATAAATCCCATCAAAATCCCAGAAGATGGTCTTATATTTCCCTCAAGCACTCTTTGATACACAGGAGAAATCATGGTGGATTCAGTGTTGGTGAGCTGACCAGGTGCTGCTGCATCAAAGCATTCCCAATCCATGACACAGCCAGCTCTATACTCCATAGACGGTCTGAGGTTCCTTTCTTGGATTGCTATATGTGGTTTATACTAAACATGTCCTATTTTTGGTGTCAGAATGATTCAGTTATACTCACCTGTCTAAACACGATTATTCCAGACGCCCTGGTTTTTGTCTACAGTCACTCTGGAAAACTGTATTGTGGGCTTCATGCTTTTCTTAGAGAGTAAATGCTTCCTCTTTCCACATCTCCCATGAAAGTTAAACTTGTGTATTCTCTTCCCGATTGGACTGGCATGCACTTTCATGTCAACAGTGGCAAGAGCCTGCTGTAGGTTCCATGATGACATTTTATCAGTTTTGGAGACTTCTTTTGGCACTTTTCTATCTGCTTTCAGCGTAAATGTGGTAGGATGACCAGATGTCAGTTGTTTTAAATGTCCTCCATTGGTGGACTAGTCAGCTTATGGTGAAATGACAGAATTTAAATCGAGACCTCTTGAAATCCTCTTGAAAAATTTTAAGGCCTAAAGGCCCAGTCACACAGCCCAAAACGTCAACGCCCAGAACGGCAAGATTACATGTTAAGTCTATGGTTGAGACCGTCAGAGGGCCGTCAGAGTCTTTGCGGTACTTTGTGTGCTTTGGCCGCAGAAATGTTTGAAACTTTGACTGCTTTCCAAGCTTCAAAGCCGCAAAAGCCAGTAGCGCAGAAGTTGAGCTAGCTGAACATTCGGCGCCGTCCCCTGAACGTCAACCAATCAGAGGGTCTCGTTGTAGTGACGTCACTACACATTTCTTGAATGGAGATTCAGCGAACCTCATCCATACGCAGCTCCTAGAGCAAATGGTTAAACTTTCCAAACTCAGAACGCCTCTCAAAAATGGGGTGTATCCACAAACGGCGTTGATGCGCCCGACAACGACATTGTCTAGCTTTAGTTAGCAAATAAAGCCAAGCCACTCTCTCGATATGATCCGCCATGTTCAAAACATCCGACAACAGAGGACGCCCTGCCCACAGGCTTTTCTTTTTTGTTCAGCAAGTGGCAGGCTGTGTAAGCTTCAAGCTTAAAAATGTATAGGTTTCAAACTAGTTACTTTGTGAGCGTTTTTTGACAGCGACAAAGCGTGTGGTGTGAACTAGGCATAAGACTTCTCTTTTGATCTTAGCATGGTGTTACTCTCACTTCAGCACACCCAATTGAATGTCTGAGGTTTCAAAAAGACAAACCTCCTTTGAAATATCCTAACGTATATTTAGTCAGGATGTTATCTTTATGTGCATCTTATTTGTTATGCTTTTATGTATTATTTAGTGGGAATAAGTGTGGGAGGGAGTCCTAACTTATTCTTCACCCAAAATTTTGTGTTTTTGTTTTATTTACAGACTCATTTGTCATATTTGATTTTTAGTCGGACTCAAAGGCAGGACGACCATGGCAGTGAGGTCAACTGAGATGTTTACTGATGAAAAATAAAGAAAATTTTGCACAATAAGATTGGGACATGGATCTGACATGAGTGTAATGGACTGTAATTGAAGAATCCAGCAAGAAAAAAACAAAACAAAAAACAAATAAAAAACCCAGTAGTTTAAATACTGAGGCAGGGGTGGAAATGGACAAAGGAACCACAAATATTCATTCACATATGCAGTACAGTTGTTGTCGGGAGAAAGCAGGGAAACTGAGGAAGGGATTGTAAATAACACAAGGCGAGATTAGCTAAAATTCAATAGGAACACTGATCTAAGAGAACTAAACTCTAGTGCACAAAGAACAGAACACAACACAGGTATAAACTAAAAAACTAAACATAAAGGAATGAATTAATATGACTACACCCTTTAAACAATAATGAACATAGAAATGAATTGAAAATGACAAGATATATGAAACATAAATGAACAACAAGGAAATTATCATAACACAAATACTCGAGAATAATTTAAAAAAGCTCCTTTGTTTCAGTAACTTCATTTACTAAACAAAACATATTATTACACACAGATTGATGTTTTCAAGCCTGTATTTCAGTTTATTATGATAGTTGTTGTTTTTTATTTATTTATTTGCTCACAGCTATAACACAACATTCAAAACATGAATATTACATCCGATCAATAAACATTTTTATTACAGAAATGGGGGCTTTATGAAAAATGTGTTTAGTAGGCCTAGTTGCTTAAAGGTTGTTATCAAAGGTTTGGTACTTTTAATCTGCTTCATTGGAACACATTCTTATTTTTTGAATTTGAATGTATATATATATATATATATATACATATATATATATATACATTATATATATGTCCAAATATGTTGTAAAAACAGACAGGCTGTTTTGTGGTCTTGTAATTCTTTCACGTGAAACCAGCCCCTGTTTGTTGCTAATTTGTTGAAGGTCTCACCTAATATTACATGAAGGTGACACTGGCATGTGTATAACCACAATACTCCTAATCTACCACTTTTGTGCAGTTAGTGGCCCAGCTTGACATAGTTGTAGTCTAAAAAGTGTCAAAACGAGTGTGCAGTCAGTAAGTGTTGATATTTAATGCATTCAAAGCTGCTAAGGTAACACAGAACACCTTGATTGCAAAAAGCCGACAGCTGGATTTCAAGGCCAAAGATGGATTGCTCCAACTCAGGAATGATGCTCACGTACTCAGACGAAAATGCACTTGACTTTGAAAGGGTGAAAATGTAGGGAATGTTAACATTATTTCATAAAAATGGAGCAGATGAAAGCTTCATCCACACAGATTCTCCTTTATAGGCTTTTTACATTTTCAAAGACAACTTAATGATGGTATTTGTAGTTGTGCCAACTGCAATAATTTGGGCGGTGCATGTTATGAATGTAATGATAATTGCAGAGTGGTTGTGTATTTTGGTTGTGCCAAATCACCATTTTTTTCTGCTCAGTTAAATGCACACAGTTGCTTGGGATGTAAACATTTACACTCCCATTCATATTTGGATGATCATGATTCATGACACCCAATCCAAATCAGCATGTGAAAGGTTTTGCTTTATACAACAAGATGTCTCTGTTTGCGTTTCTTATTTTGTCACATTGATGGAAAGCTTTTTTGTGACTGTTACTGGCTTCTTCCAGAACTCATTCCTAAGCCAAATTGTGTAGGTGCTACATTGTTTTCTTTTTCTCTGAAGATAAATTCTTAATTTTGCCCTTCACATGACAAAAGCCATGAAAAGAGTAAAACTACCTCAGTCTTTTTTTCTTACAATATTTAAGTAAAACACATTTAATTTTAACTTCACAACTTACAGTGATGAAAATTAAAACACAACTATGTGATAAACGCCAGACATTATTGTGATCAGAGTTTGTTTCTGCATAGTAGAATTATTGGTTTTGTTTAAATCTTTTGGTTTAACTTGGATTACAGAAGCCCTAGTGTCAGTTTCTATTGAGAAAATACTCCCTTAACTTGATCATTTTGAGAGGTCAATTCAGCACTTACTAAGATCACTTTCAGAAAATATCATAGCTTGCAGTGGATTTGGAAGCATCTAAGAAAGTTTTAGTTTTAGTTTTTAATTTTTAATTTCCCTAGTTAATGGCTACTGATTTTGTGAGGCTTTCGTGTGCTCAAAATCCTTAATTTACGTTTGTCAGGGATCACTGTAGGATTTGCATGTCCTCCTCCCTCCTTATTGCTAAACTGGATGCCAGAGCTTTTCAATGCCAGCATGACATGTACATTTTGCTTTTGAATTGCAGCCTGAAAAATTGTTTTTCCCTGCTCTCCCAGCAACCAGCTTATATGTGCAACTTTGAGGTTTGTGCACTTCTCTCAGCAGCTGTCCTGCCAGCTACAAGATTGTAGTCTTAGAATTAGGCCAGTAGGGCCAGTGCTCCTTCAAATTTTCCCATGAACAATCCATAAAAGTGCACTTAAGGCAAATATCACAAATTAGCTACCACTAGTTCTACCAGCCTTCTCCGCTCTATTCCCAGAATCCAGATATGCCATCATTGCTATGATAATACCTACACAATACAATTCCTCATCATGCCAATGTTATGTAACCATGGGAAGTGTATTTCATTCCTGATGCAACTTCTTAAAGACCATGTTCTAGGTGATCCTTCTGTATTAGCATATGGCCTTGCAGAGTGAATAGGGGCTACCCAAGCGACAGCCCCTAAAGTGGCTAATATCGTGAGACTTTAGTACTTCTTCCACTTTTCCTCTTAAGTTATAAACCAAAGCAATGCAATATTGTTACATTAAATGTTGAAAGGAGTTTTTTATCATTAACTTATAGATTAACCCATCCTTTTAACACAATTCACAGTTAGTAGTGTTTGATTGTAGTTTCCAGTGTGACTATTCCGATGTATACACACTCAACAAAAATATAAACGCAACACCTTTGTTTCTGCTCCCATTTTTCATGAGATGGACTTAAAGATCTAAAATTCATTCCAGATACACAATATTACCATTTCTCTCAAACATTGTTCACAAATCAGTCTAAATGTGTGATAGTGAGCACTTCTGCTTTGCTGAGATAATCCATCCCACCTCACAGGTGTGCCACATCAAGATGCTGATCTGACATCATGATTAGTGCACAGGTGTACCTTATACTGCCCACAATAAAAGGCCACCCTGGAATGTGCAGTTTTGTCTCACAGCAAAATGCCACAGATGCCACAAGCATTGAGGGAGCGTGCAATTGGCATGCTGACAGCAGGAATGTCAACCAGATCTGTTGCTCGTGCATTGAATGTTAATTTCTCCACCATAAGCCGTCTCCAAAGGCGTTTCAGAGAATATGGCAGTACATCCAACCGGCCTCACAACCGCAGACCACGTGTAACCACACCAGCCCAGGACCTCCACATCCAGCAGGTTCAGCCACTCAGACAGCTGCTGAAACAATTGGTTTGCATAACCAAACAATTTCTGCACAAACTGTCAGAAACCGTCTCAGGGAAGCTCAACTGCATGCTCGTCGTCCTCATCGGGGTCTTGACCTGACTCCAGCTCGTCGCCGTAACAGACTTGAGTGGGCAAATGCTCACATTCGATGGCGTCTGGCACGTTGGAGAGGTGTTCTCTTCACGGATGAATCTCGGTTTACATTGTTCAGGGCAGATGGCAGACAGCGTTTCATGTTTCAGCAAGATAATGCACGGCCCCATGTTGCAAGGTTCTGTACACAATTCTTGGAAGCTGAAAATGTCCCAGTTCTTGCATGGCCAGCATACTCACCGGACATGTCACCCATTGAGCATGTTTGGGATGTGCTTGACCGGCGTATATGACAGCGTGTACCAGTTCCCACTAATATCCAACAACTTCGCACAGCCATTGAAGAGGAGTGGACCAACATTCCACAGGCCACAATTGACAATCTGATAAACTCTATGCGAAGAAGATGTGTTGCACTGCATGAGGCAAATGGTGGTCACACCAGATACTGACCGGTTCTGAGTCCCCAGAGCCCCAATAAAGCAAAAAACTGCACATTCCAGGGTGGCATTTTATTGTGGGCAGTATAAGGTACACCTGTGCACTAATCATGATGTCAGATCAGCATCTTGATGTGGCACACCTGTGAAGTGGGATGGATTATCTCAGCAAAGCAGAAGTGCTCACTATCACACATTTAGACTGATTTGTGAACAATGTTTGAGAGAAATGGTAATATTGTGTATCTGGAATGAATTTTAGACCTTAAAGTCCATCTCATGAAAAATGGGAGAAGAAACAAAGGTGTTGCCTTTATATTTTTGTTGAGTGTAAGACAATAATGTGGGTTTCATATCATAAACCTCAGTGATCTCATCAGTTAAATGTTAATTGAAGGGGACACCTTCTTGTTTGCTGGTGAATTTGATGATGATTGTTTTTTCTGCACCCACCCCTCTGTCTTACAGGCGGAGATCGTCAAGCGGCTGAATGCAATCTGTGCCCAAGTCATTCCCTTCCTCTCTCAAGAGGTAAGATTCAAAAATTCCTGTCACTGGGAGTTAAGGAAGAGGTGGGTGAGAGAAAGAATGGTAGGGAGAAAAGACGATGGGGGGAGAATTGTGCGGAGGATTCAGAGGCAAAAAGAGAAAAATATACAGACACACACATAAATGCACACACAAACACGCAGATTATCCTGGGCTAATCCTCGCTGCTCAGGATTGGCAGATATACCGTGAACTTATCAAATGTCTCCCACTAACATATGCAGGAGCCAGCAGTGAAGTGTGCGTGAAAGAAAATACTTTTTTTGTTAAAATACATTTTATTTGTGTTCATATACAGTGGTGGGTGTGAAACGTGTGCTTTATACTGTGTGTTTATTATCTAATCATAAGGTGTGTTTGTGTATGTGTTTCGGTGATAAATCCTCCCTCTAAGGAAGTAACAAACTGTGTGCGTGTGTGTTGTGTTGAGGGGTGGGAACAGCAGGAACGAGTGAGTTTGGACTCCGAAAGCTCTCCTCCAGATTAGCCATGGATTAGGAGGCTTTAGGATGGATTAGGAATAATGGCATTAGACTGTGGTGCTGCTACATAGCCCTCAGGCCCGCAGAGAGGGGAGGCAGGGAGAGGAAGCTGCTTTGTGTTGGTGCATGGCCTTGTTGACTGTGTGCATATGAAATGCACCACAATTTCACTGCATATCATCGTTATTATGGAGCAAATAAGATCAGTTATGTTGAGTCTTTGTTTTTATTTTCATACCTGTCCCTTTTTTTAAATTGTGTTCCCCAGTATACTCAAACATTTCAGCTGGGTTGTTACAAATCGCATTCTTCCTAAACATGGGTCAGTACAGTTCTACCCAGAATGTCTCCACACTTCCTCATTTCCCACAGCTTAAAGCACTGTTCTTACAGTATGTGGGCAGGATCTGCTGTTTACTGTTGCTTACACATGAGACATATCCAACCCTTTTAACATCTTCATTACACAACATTGGTTTGGAAGAAACTCAAACAGGAAAAACTAAGCCCACAGTGCCTTGCAAAATATACACACTCCCTCAAACTTTCTACATTTGATCATGTTACATCCACAAACATCAATGTATTTTTTCGTATTACACCAACGGAAATAAGTCTAAAAAGTGTATTATACATTTGTTTTGAGCCCTCTTTAATCTTGTGCCCTTAAATAATATCTAATGCAATGTTTTACCTTCAGATGTCACCTAATCTATGAATCACATTATATTATGGGACATCTGCAAACCTACCATGTCTTGATTGTCAAACCAAGCCTAAATGTCTGGGGAGGAAAGCATTAACAAGAAAAGTAGCCTGTCGTAACTCTGGGGGAGCTGCAGAGATCTACAGCTCATTGGGAGAATATGTTGACTGTAGATCTTAATAAAATAATGACAAGAAGAAAGCCATTGTTGAATGAAAGCCATAAGAAGTCCTGTTTATAGTTTACACAAACAATGTCAGGGACATGGCAAACAAGGTGACAATAGTGTTCTGGTCAGATGAGACGTGGATTACATTTTTTGGGTGACTTGCTAAACAAGGGGTGTCCAAAGTGCAGCCTGGGGGCCATTACCATCCTTTAAATGTTGTTTTTTTTGTGGCACTTGACCTCAGTTTGAACCCACCAATATGTGGAGCTGATGCAGATGGACAGTTGTAGAAAAAAATATATATAACAATTTTAGGGTTGAATTTTCATAGATGCAAGGCCTGTCAAAAAAAGACATATCCACTGACTTTTACTAAAAGCAGACTTCGATGCGCCTATTCTCAATTTGTGTTTAATACGGCAAACATTAAAAAAAAAGAAACTATACTATGTTTTGTTGGTGAGAATACACAAAAAAGATTGCTGGACCAAAGAAATACCAAAAAATTACCCCATATTTCAGGAAATTGTATGCCTTTCTTTTTGTAGAAGCTATTTATTATACAAATCTACAATCATATACAGTTCCTTCTCCTACACACATTAGACAAGTTGGTTACATTAAAATATTGTGGGCCTGATTTATCAGTATTCCAAATAAAGGCCGCAAAATTGAGCGAGAGGCGTTTTACTGACTTGCGGGTGATCTACTAAGATTGTGCAGTATAAGTACAGTATTTAAATTTTCAATTCAGTTTATTTCAATTCAATTCAGTTTATTTATATAGCGCCGATTCACAAAAGATGTAATCTCTAGGCACTTAACAAGAAGTCATTTCAATACATTTAAACAAACATTCCAATCGGTTAAAAAGTTTCCTATTTAAGGAATCCCAGCAGATTGCGTCAGTCATTATAACAGGCGTAAAGAGCAGTATTCAAATTAGGACATTGCGTTCGCTGCTGTGTCTGCCAGCCTTTCTGCCCCATGCACTGTACCACAGCCAAAGAGAGGAGGATTAGGCGCAGTGGATTCATGATGCGTCTTTGGCAAAAAAAACAAAAACATACCTGTAAAGTCTATGGCTGTTTGGGATTTAATTACTTTGAGGCTATTATGTCTATGAATGTTGTTTTGTTTGTTTGTTATTAATAAACTTAATGCGTGTGGTGTAAATGCGCCGTTCTCTGCTCCATGCAGGCGCTGTATTCCAGAGACAGCAGGTGCAGATGCGTTGAGCGCGCAGTGAGTTATGATGCGTCTTTTTAAAAAAAAGGGAAAAAATCAACATAACTATTAGGTTTATGGCCATTAGAGTGTTAATTACTAATAGGTTAGAATGTTTGAACATTTTATTTTTCGTTTGTTAGTAATAAACATATTGAATCATGGTGGCACAAAGTTAAGACATGCCTTTCAGAGGCAGTAAAAATAGGTTCAAAGACAGCCGGCGCAAAGAGTTTCATGTTTGATAAATCACACTGCATGTGGAACGCCTACTTATTTGCATGTTCTCCTCCCAATATTTGCACCTTATGACAGAAACGACCATATTAAATATTCATGAAGGACAAAAGCGCTAAAGGGATTGTGCCCATCATGCTGCGCATTTAACAGGTGCAGTCCTCTCTTTGTAAATCACCTGCTGCATAATTTTGCACCTGCTGTGAGGTTTGCGCATGTTTTAACAAGTGCAAACCTTTGATAAATCAAGGCTTGTTCGTTTAATGTATGTTGAGCTGGCAAAAAAATTCCCGGTAAAAATGTTCTTACATTTTTAATAATACATAAATCTGCGGCCCACAAGTGCTTTCACTGAATGATTCTGACATAGGTGTGAAAACATTCCGACACCAATTTGCTAAACGCTATGTATGTCTTAAATCTAATGCTAAACATCACCCTAAAAAAACCATCGCCATGGTGAAACATGATGGCAGCCTCCCTTTGTGGGAAGGTTTTGTCTTTAGCAAAGACAAGGAAGTTGATCAGAATTAATGGGAAAATGGATGAAGCTTAATACAGGGGAATCCTGGAAGAAAACCTGTTTGAGGAGACAAAGTCATGAAGAGTCTGGAAGATGTTCTCCAGCTGGACAATCTTAGATAACAAAAACACACAACTAAAACTACAAAACAATTTTTTGGATCAAACCATATTCCTGTGTTAGAATGGTGCTGTAAAAGTCCAAAACCGAATCCAAATAAAAATCTGAGCCTAGACATGAAAACTGATATTCACAGAGATGCTTCTTCCAATCTGACTGAGTTTAGCTATTTGGCAAAAGAAGACTGGGCAAGAATTTCAGTCTTCAAATGTGCAAAGCTTGTGGAGACATATTCTTAAAGACTTGCATCTGTAATTGCTGAAAAATATCACATTAAATTTCCCATAAATGTTTGTGGTTTCAAGATCCTAAGATGTTGAAAAAAGTGGTGTGAATACTGAATGCTGTATGTGCAGTTCTATTTTCCTAAGATCAAGAAATTTTCCACTGATATCCAATATTTGCTTGGGCTTAGATGACAAAGATTATTATTGGTAAGATTTTAGTTAGTTATGTCTATGTCAGATTTGTAATTATTAGAAGTAGAGATAAGAACATCATAAAAGCTGTTTGAAAGTATTTATCAGAGTTTTGGATCTTTACTTGTGTGCGTATCACATTCCGGTAGGTTAGGGAGGTTACTCAGGGAGCCGACGTGTAGCTGAACTCGATGGTCAGGTTCATTTCCACACCCGATAAGCTCTTTCATCTCTGGTATACTTTGATGTTCTGTGCTCCTGGATGAATCTTTCTCACTGTCTGCATCCGTCTTCCTCTCTCTGTACCCTTTCTATGACTTTGTACTGCTTGCTGTCTCTCTCTCTCTAGCTGTCTCTTTCTGGTACAGTGTTATGAAGATGTGGAAGCTACTTTGTTTTGAAAAATTCAAGATGTACTAGCAACCAAAACATAAACCAACAACCAAAATCCATGACACAAAAGGTCGGGGTAAACTCTCTTTAGGATTTAGCGAAGAAGGAAATACTTAACTTTACCTGAAAGGTAAAGCAGGATTTTTAATATTTAATTAATGGACTCCTAAAAAACAGTTTCAATCTGTACCTCACACCAAGGGATCAGATGATATATGATTCTCATAGAATTATCATTTTTAATTACAAATATCTCAATGTTTACACAAAAATGTCAAACAATATTATATAAAGTGAGACTTAAGCAAACACTTAATTTTTAGGTGCCTTTTGCGCACAATGTTAAATCTTTTCACCATTCTGCTCTTTATAGAGCAACAAGTTCAACAAAATGAGATTAACTGGGTAATTAGTTAGGCTGACTGCTTGGGTAGAGCCAGTAATTGTCTACTTTACAGACATGTCACTGTAGATTTAAAACAATCTTACCTCAAAAAGAAGAAAAGGCACTCATTTAGTGTATACACCACAACGTTCTATGGGTTTTTTAGTGATTGGTAATATTACCATAAAACCTGTTGATCTAATTTGTCATTAATGTAAACAAGAAAAAAGGTGAAGTATCCTCTTTTACCCAGCTGACTGGCTGTGAGCAGAAGCAGGTGATGGAGAGTTATTTATTCTATGCTCCATTCAGGAAAAAAAAGCGCTACGGTTCTTAATACAGTTTCTCTTTCATCGCATTAGAAACAATTTAAACCATAAGAATAGTGTGACGCAAAATTTTGAATCCATAAAATTTTTAGACAGTTGTGTCTTTTGATGCCTTTAACTGTGCTATTGTCACATGTTATTGAGATCTGAATTTATTGGGTTATCAGTGGAACAGAAAGGACTCACTTGTAGTTGTGGCTGCGCTAACTAACAAAAATGTAAATGATTTTAAAAGGATAAACTAATCAGGGATAAAAACAAAACAAATCAAAAACAACCAAGAACATCATATGGTGGTATATTATAATAAATAAAAAAATCAGACTAATCTCTCAATATAACTCTTTCCTTGTGCTTACCAAAGCGGTACAAAATTAAAATGTGTCATTGAAAGATTCAGACAACAAACTAAAACGATGGTGATCTTCTGATAAATATGCACCTCATATAGACTGCTTGATAATAGTTTGAAAAAAAAAAATTCAAGGTCTTTTATTTACAACAGGGCTGATTTCATGCAGTTTTTAATCAACAAATTTCTTACATTAATTTAGCCCTTTCTTATACGGCATTGACATCGGTTTGAGATCTGAGGCTGGGATTAGACGTGGTGAGTTCTACATCAAATCAGGTCAAGTTTATTTGTATAGCACATTTCAGCAAAAAAGACAGTTCAAAGTGCTTTACTTGATATCAACCCAACACAATATAAAGGAAACTTTACATTGCAGTGTCTCAAAGAAATCACAATCACTGTATCATCAGTCAATAGTTATTCGCACAGGAAGTATAGGTAAGAGACGATGCATCTCCGATAATCTTCCTGTGTGCAACACCTTACAACAGAACCTGTAAAGGGTTTAAAACTTCTAAGTGCCTGAAGTAAAAGCAGTTCAGTGTTAAAAATAGAACAATATTATGCTATTTTATTGATTTTTAAACCACTTTTTATTTCATTTTTTTATTTCAGACACTTACAATGACTGGAGTAGTCATAAAGTATTCCTTTAATAAGCAACGTACTTTTAAGTGTCCTTGATTATTTTTATATTAAAGACAGTTTCCTGGTTTTTTTATCCCTAAAAACTGTATAGCAGAGGTGGAAAGTGAAGCCATTGTCAAAGGAACACAAACGTGGATTCATTCAAGTGGTCACCATTTCATTTTATAGCTGATGATGTAGTTGTAAAATAAAGGAAGATTACTTAGAACTCTATTAGCAAATGGCCCTCATTTCACATAAAATGTACTACCATATTAGGTTATTTCCTGTTGAATCAGTGGTTTCATTTTTTAGTTTAAGTCTTTTGAAGCAGCTTGATGTTTAGTTTGAGAATTATGTTCTCATTTACATTAGCAGAGCCAGTATGTTAACATTATAATTTAGAGTCAATGAAAGTTTGTTTTCTCAGTTAAAAAAAAACTTTTATTTAAATCTAAGTATTTTTTGCTAATCTTTTTGTCTCTATGTTAGTGACTGTTTCACTCAACCAATTGCTGATATTTCCTTTCTGTCCATCAGCATCAACAGCAGGTGGTGCAAGCAGTGGAAAGAGCCAAGCAGGTCACCATGGCTGAACTCAACGCCATCATAGGAGTGAGTTTAACGCGCACACACACACATGCAGACAGAATCAATAAGAAGGATTCATAGACTGCTTGAATAGTGATGAGAATGTCAGATGGGTTATAATATAAAAAACATGGAGAACTAAACAGTGGCAAAGAACATGCACATGGAATGTTTTAGTTTGAAACAATGAATAGAGCACAGGGTTAGTATTTTAAAGAAATTGTAACATGAAATTGTAGATTTTAACTGGATTCTTTTGGTGTAATACTTGATGATTTTCAAACATATCTTTTAGAATCCACTCAATATGGCATTTAAAGAGATTTAATGGGTCAAAATGAGCTTATGTAAATTTATTTTCAGTATTTGTTTAAAATCTCTCCCACGTTTTAAGGGAATAAATTGGTCCTTCTTTTATGCAACACAGGTCAAGCTAAAGTGTGAGTGCTTCAGGTGTCATGTTCTGCGACCTTAATGCATTTTCGTCCTCACATACAAACTGTAATCCGTGTGTCCATATGTGGATCAGCAGCAGCAGCTCCAGGCTCAGCAGATCTCCCATGGCCATGCCATTCCAGTCCCGCTCACCCCCCATCCAGCAGGTCTGCAGCCCCCTCTGCCCTCCGGTGCCAGTACTGCCAGCCTGTTGGCTCTTTCATCCGCTCTGAGTCACCAGCTGCCACTAAAAGATGAGAGGAAACACCACGAGAACAACAGTGAACACACAAGAGGTAAGTCTGGGTCTGTGTGGGTCTAATGATTAGTAATACTGAGTAGGTCTGAGAGAGCATCTGTTTTAATTAGCTTTAAGATACCTACCTTTTCTGTCCTATATAATAGTGTCTTATTGTTTCTTTCACACGGCCTCACGTTAAATCAGAAATTACCTTTTCACTGGGTTGTGTCAGTTAGGAATACCATAATGATTTACAATTTAAATGCTGGAACGTTAAAAGTTAGAATGTCTTTGTGATTTTTGTATGTTGTTTGAATTCAGATGTTTCTGTATACTAATAATACTGTACCTTTAAATAACTTGGGAACTCAGATTAGTTGTAGCTTTGTAAGCATCGTATATTAATGAGTAAATTTTCCTCTGGATATATTTTAAGGCAACACCTCATACACACGTCTTCCTTGTCTGACATTATGGAAACATACAAATAAATAAGTTAAGATATTAGGAAGATAATTGTGGGCCTCAACATGTCTAGTTCACACCTGGGATACATTTTCCAGATGCCAGAAGGTGCTGCTTTCATCTGTTTAAACAGCTGTCTTAGCATAAACAGTATTGGAATGTCCAGCCATCATGCTAGGATTTATTGGTGCAAAATATATGAATTAACCCCTGAAAAAGGCTAAAAGCCGTTGTGAAGATACCAGCAGAAGCTGGTAAAAAAAGATGAGTGTCATTATCTGCTATAATACGATTCCTGTACTAACATAACCGAAAGGCCCCTCAGAGAGGAAGAAGCCATTGCTTCAAAATCGACATAAAACGAGAAACTTTAGAAACAGTAGACTTATAGTAATCTAAAGCTATGAATAGTAAACAACTAAATATAAGTGTAAGTTACAGTATTGAACTAAACTAGTGCGAAATCAGAGGTCGAGGCCAGGGTCGTTTTTGGGGCCATTTCAGGAACCATTGGAGTACAAATCTTTGGGTATGTACTCAGAATTGGACCAGTAGAGTTGCTGGGCTGGAGCTGTGGTTAAGTCACGCTGATTGGTTGTAATTCAGAGGCAAATGAGCAGACGTTGCCAAACAACCGGCTTTTAGCAATTTATCGCAATTTATAGCAAACAGAAACACAACAGTAATCCCTGCTTCTTCTATGACAATCTCTTGTTATTTCGGCTGCTGTGGGCGCCTTTTGGGGCTAATAAGTGACGCTGCTCACTGCAAAGAGAGTCGTGATATGCAGACCACTTAGCTAATTCCTTAAAGGCCCACTTTTGTATGGAGACGCGACGGCTGAGAAGAGGGGTCCAACAGATAACCCAATTTGATAGATCCGGTCAAATTAACCTGAAGTTCCTATAGTGGAAACGTGCCTATTGTTGGTGTTGTATGTTACATTGTTGCACCACAGAAAAATAAGATGCTTGATTAAAATATCTGAAAAGCTGAGAGACTTTGAAACATGACAGTAGGGTTATAAAAAGACTTCTAAAATAGTTTCACATGTTTTAAAAAGTCTATCAGAACATGGCCTTCTATTTCTTCTTCATATTTAGTTCCCCTAAGGAACAGCAGGTAAATTTTTTTAAAAACAGATCCAACGTTAAGCCATTTTAATTGGCCTGATAGGAAGCACTAAACCCCATGTAACATTTTTTGTCTTCTCCACATAGACTGGATTTGATTTTTCTCTTAGCTGACTTTTAGCTTGAGTATTTAATTACTGTTCATGAAGTAGATGTAACTGTGTGTATATGATAAAAACTGTTCATGCCACCACTTAATTACTCTGTTGCAACAAGGCTGTGAGGGTTTTTTATTGTGCATTCAAGCAGTTAACCCTGCCCTTTAACTGCAGAACAGCTAACATTAGATAATGAAGCAAGCACTCACATGCATTAGGAGAAGAATCAATAAAATGTAATATGATCCTCAGAAAATTGATGCACACATGTTGAGAAGAAATGTTTTTTTTATTGTCTTTAAAGTTTTAAGTGTTTTATTGCTAGACTTCACTCTGTTGCATAGTTGGTAATATTAGTATTGAGTTCAATGTCACGTGATCATCTAAAGCCCTCAGGATGGATGTAATGGCACCAGATAATTTTTTCAATATGTTTTTAGTTTTTAGTTTTTGACTAAGCTGACAATTGTCTTTGCTGCTTTTCTTTTGTGTTCACATATGGTTACCGAATTCTTGTGGCTTCCACAACAATTCATCATAAGTCAATTCCTATTCTAACATCATCACCTCGAACATAAAGTTAGCGTGTGAACATTAACGCTTCCATGAACATTCAGTAAATTAATATTTCATAAGGATATTTGTTATAAAGATATTTTGCACATAAAGTCACAATTATTAGCTATGATAGTTTATGTAAGATTTTCTTTGTTTAAAATATTTTTTACTTCAGGTGGACATAACTCACATGGCAGAATTTAAACTTTTATACAGTTTTTCCTTTGTAGAGTTGGTTTAAGTTATCCCTCTTATTCCAGCAGAAATTTATGATAGTTTATGTTTAATAGTTTATTGTAATACTTCCAAATAATCCAGAGTAGCCTTTTTCTTACAATACGAAATTATATTCTTTATCCTGTAAAGTTTGCATACAGCAGGACACCTTGTGTGGTGAATATAAATTGTTTCTGGACTGCTTTTGATCAGATTTGCTAAAACCATTTTCTCTCTTTAAGTATTTTTGTTTTATTAAAATCTGCTGAGCTGTAAAGAACTCACAATATCTTCCTTAAAATCATTACAACAGCTCATAATGCTCCCTAGGTTGAAAAGGATACCTATAAGTGTGTGATCAAATGTTAATTGCAAGAAGTTATATAGCTGCATACAATGCTATATGATATTTAAGTTATTTTAACAGATTTTTGTAGTACTTGAAGAGGCAGCTGTAAGAATGGCTTTTTGAACAAAGACGGTTGAGACAGACATTCTCAGTCCCAAGCTTTATTGATTACTGCAGCAAGGAGAGCAGTACATCAGAAACCAAGGCATTCTTAGCATTGCTGTGAACAAATCAAACTTCACACAGTCTTTTAACAGTTTCCTAAACACACACCCAAAATCACACAATCTTCTATACACATCAGTCTAAGACACAAAATTCACAACTTCGTTAACTCCGTTTACTCCGTTAAACAGTTTCTTTCAGCAACATCCCATGCTCAGAACATACATTGTCCCCTTGATTAAATTTACAATGCACTCAAAGTTAACTATCACATTTTAAAAGGTCAGAGTATTATGATATTAACTATTGCAACTTATTTTATACAGAATAACATAAGAATAACATACACAATTACAAAATCTACACCACATACTCATAGAACATATCCACATCTAAATCACTAAACAAAGTTTACAGAAAAATGTTGCTGCAGCAGGAATTTATCTGTAACCGGTGCTGTATCGAATTAAAGCTACCTTCTCTTATTTGTTGCATATTCTTTTATATATTGCATATGTGGTTGTTGATTGTGGATTTTTATCATTTTACTTTATTACTACTTTATTAAGTATATTTCTCTCTCTCTCTCTCTCTTTCTCTTTCTCTTACCTTTCACCTCGTCAGACAGAGACTCAGTTAAGGTAAGTCCTTTCAGTCTCTATTACCCTCATAACAATAACTTTCCTAAACTTAAAGTTTTTTTATTTGAGATAACACATCACTTTTTGACACTAAATCAGAATAAACCTTTCCAGTTTTATATCAGTTAGGCATACAGAATGTATTTTTATTAGCTAAAGGTCAGTATAATAAGGGATTTTTTTAAATTTTTAATTTTGGATTATCACTTTCTTCAAACTGGCTGCACAGTGGTGCAGTTGGTAGCACTGTTGTCTTGCTGCAAGAAGGTCCTGGGTTCACATCCCCGCCTGGGGTCTTTCTGCATGGAGTTTGAATGTTCTCCCTTTGCATGCGTGGGTTCTCTCCGGGTACTCCGGCTTCCTCCCACAGTCCAAAAACATGGCTGTTAGGTGAATTGGTTTCTCTAAATTGCCCTTAGGTACGAGTGTGTGTGTGTGTGTGTGTGTGTGTGTGTGTGTGTGCATGGTTGTTTGTCCTGTGTGTCTCTGTGTTGCCCTGTGATGGACTGGCGACCTGTCCAGGGTGTACCCCGCCTCTCGCCCCATGACTTCTGGAGATAGGTACCAGTCCTCGCCCCGCAACCCTGCATAGGAATGACGGGTACAGAAAATGGATGGATGGATGGACTTTCTTCAAACTCAGAATTTCACATACACTAAAATAAATCTACAAGTCTCAAAAAGGGAATTGTGGACCTCCACAATGCTTAGAATGGAGTTCTCAGGAAGCCTGAGACATTTCCACTGCACGGGTGGCAGTATCATGTTAAATGGTTGTTTTGCTGCAGGGGAGAATGATGCACTTTATGAAATAGATGGCATGATGAAGTTGGAACATCCGAAATATTGAAGCAACATCTCAAGACATCAATCAGGAAGTTAAGGCTTTGGTACAAATGGGTCTTCCAAATTGACGATGACCCTGAGCATACTGCCAAATTAGATACAAATTGGATTTGTGGGGGTGATGTCCGGGCTGTCGATGCGCAGGGTTCCATATAAACTGTGAGACGTAAGAGTCCCTGGTAAACAGATAAAAAAGCTTGGACGTAACTTGTTTTTTATCCCGATTGTCTTTTTGCGAGCCGCTCCACATGGTGGCTGTCCTTCACAGTCCCCATGAACTGTCTGGTGATCTGGTCTTCAGCTCTAAAGGCTAGAAACTCCCGGACCTCTGCATCACTCCAGTTTGCCATTTCAGCTGATACAATGTACATATGCTAATGAACTCTCCATATTTACTTGTATTTTAGATACTGTTGCTGGCTGGGGCTCAGGGCACATTCCACACATCATCATGACATCACCCTCTGTTACACCAAGGTGTGATCTTCATTCATAAGTCCAGCATTGTGGCAACATTGCGGTAATATTACTTTCAAGCTTCCCATCACGAATGCTGTCATTTTCACACCTCGCCATGCAACCACGTCGCATTCAAAAGACACACTGTACTGGCAATATTAGCCTAATATGCTGCCACGGTGTGTCTTTTGAAACAGGCTTTAGTGTCTCAGTTCCCTGCACCCCTCACCTGTCTCTTGTCTACTAGATCGCCTGTCTAGCATTTCAGTTATCAAGCTCCCGGGTATAAATACTTCTTGGTTTACTCAGTCAGTGTCAGATCATCTGTTGTTGCCGCAAGCCTATTTTGTTAGTTTCACGAGTTCCGTTCCCCCAAAACTTTGTTATCATGCAGCTTCAGTCGTCTTCAAGGACATTATATGACAAGAAAAGGTTTTCCTAATCCTAACTGACTTACAACTGCAAAAATGTAGTCTTATTTAATGTTGACAGTGAGGAAAAAAAGATTGTGTTTTTGATACTTTGTATGTAAATACTTGGTTTTAACAGTATGTCTTCTCTAAATGGAATCTTATCTTCACTTTACTGTTTTGAAAGGTGAATTGCTGATTTTTGCTAAAACAAGGTGACAAAGCTGTTTTTGATATTAATCCAATAAGTGTATGATTTTGAAAAAAAATCCAAATACATGTTTTCGAAATATTGCCTAAGGCTGATTACACTAACTTTATCCAGTAATGGTTACACATTGCTAAAGCTGAATAAAAGTACAATTATAACTTTCTTCTTTTGATACATTGTATAGTTTTTCAAAATTCATATAATTAAAAATTTGAAAAATAAAGATAAATTATAACCACAAGATACATTAGGACAGAAGCTGAGCAGATATTAAAAAAGAAGAGGTTCAGGAACACTTCATGGTTGCCCAATGAATGTCATAATTAACCCCTCAAGCGACCCCCCCAAAGGAAAACATGTGATTTGTTGAATACTCAATGAACAGATTAGCATGTCTTTATATGAGCAAGCTGAGCTCACATGCTTTTACACACAGCTTAGAGACGTTGTGTGTGCGTGTGTTTGCGTGTGGATCTGAGGTCATCAGAAATCAGCAATAAAGATAGAGCGGCCAGAATGATAAATTCCTTTCATTAGCGCCCAGTGAGAAATCTCCCTCACACACCCAAACACCCAGAGATGCTCTTTGACACAGCGGCCAACAGTCACTCCATGAAACCAATAAGCTGTTTGTCAGTGATCTGCCGTTGCCTTGGCTACAGTCCACAGAGTACAGTTTGTGTGAATTGCATGAACATCTGTGCCTTGATGTCCTTGGAATTAGGTCATCACACTAGAGGTGTGCGGGCATGAAGTGAGCGCTGGCGTGCGTCTGCAGACCTATTGTCACCTGTACAGGCAGTCAATTAAGCAGTCATGGTGTGTTCAAGGACAGCACCTTCTGAGAGCTTCTGCTGCTATTGGTAGTAATGAGAATGAGTGTAACAGTTGGTTCAGGGATCTGTTATTTACTCCATTGAATTGATTGTGTGTTACTGGTAATGTCCCCATTCAGTCTCAATAATGTGATGAATTTCTTTATGTGTAACAGATCTGATTACAATTATGTAAAAGAGCATGACATCTTTATTGGTGAAAAAATTAAGATGCACTGATCAGAATTTTGTTTCTGATTTATGATGTTTAGTTTTTGTTTCGGTTAAATTACTTTATTAGTTTTAGTAGTTTTTTTTAAGGGACAGTGCATATGAATAAACCAGTTAACTGAAATGCCAGAGTTAGCCCAAAAAGCCATTTTTATCTGTTCTCCTCACTCTAAAAAACTAAATACAAACAAACAGCATACTTACAATATAAAAGGATAGAAAACAAATAATAATTAAATCCCAACATTGTCTAAAAATGACAAGAAGATAAAAAATCAAAAGCTATAATTCATACACATCCATGTATTGTCTGAACCCACTTATCCATACAGAGTAAGGGGGGAAATTGTGGCTTTTTCCATTGATCATTTGGTTAAAGGTTGTGTCACAATTTATTCATATCAGTTATAATTATCAACATAAAACACTTTAATCAACAAACCCTTGATTTGCCTATATCTTAGTTTCTTTAAGAACAGTATTCTAAGATGACAAAAGCAGGATTCATAATATTTTTCTAGTCCTTTGCCATATTAAGAGTAGAAGTGATGTCAGGCCAGGTGTGTGAGAGAGCAGTCACTGTAAAACATTGTTTTATTGTTAATTTAAATGAAAAGCAAAATGATTCGAAAGTTCTGCTCTGAGCAGAACAAAAACAGAATGTGAATTCTTACCCTAAACCGTCGCTTATACTTCTCCGACAGTAGAGGTGCGGAGACACGCATTGTCATTATCCGTTGACGCAATGGCTCTCCGACTGCCAAACAAGGATGGATGGAGTAGAGCCCAGTTTTTAAAATATACATCGAACACAACGGAGAACGCACATCTGTGATTGGTCAACCCAACACCAGCCCAAAATCATTTTACTAGAACAGAGCTCTATAGTCGATGTAATTAGTAGTCAGTGCAGCTTTTGGGCACTAGATGCTTTATATTGCAAGGCCAGTTTATCTAATATGGTCTTTTGGTGATTTTGAACACCAGGAGGTGTAGAGAACAACAAAACAGACTGCTGTGTTTGTTTTTAGAGTATTCAATGAGTTGCACTTCTAATAAAAAGCTTTCCTGCTCAATCAAAACTCACTCTCTGTCAGCCATTGCTCCTTGAGTGGATGTGCATTTGAAGTAGATAAACTGTCGTCGACTAGAGACATATAGGCAAACCCGCCAGAAAAGGTCTGCACCCTCTGCTGTCCTGACGGAATAGGAATTGCTTCACAACAACGGAGAAGTATAAAAAGAAAATGTCTTGGTCAATACATGTGCGTGAGTCCATAAACTAGGCTTAACTCTAAGATTTTCCAAAGGTTGCCAAAACTATCTTTAAAGAGCAACTCACCCCCAAATCAATTTTTTTTTTGCTGATAAACTGTAGAAATGAGTGTCTAATAGTGCTGTCTACATGCCTGGTCATTAGTTTTGATATTTTATTGCATCTTAGTAAAAATATAAATTTTCTACCAAAAAACGTCAGTGTTGCGCCCTCTTCAGGTTAAAACTCTACACTGCACTTGAATTTGAATCGGGCATTGCTGCTTGCTCTGCGGTAGTGGCTGATGTCAGCCCATGAAGGCTGACATATGTAATTCTGCCCATGTGGGGTATAAAAGTCTCAGAGCCACGCCTCCGTAGTGAGTTGCAGTTGGAATAGACAGGAAGTCGCCGCCCAGCCCTCTGTCCCCACCGTCTCTCGGTCTGCCAGGCAATGCCTCCTTTTGGCGCATCTTTAAAAAAGGAAATGTGGGTGGAGTTAGACTGTGGCAGGGGGGTGAGTTGCTCTTTAAATGCAGCAGATGTTAAAAGCTCAAAGAAAGGAGAAACTTTTCTGTATTCCATTCAGCCTTAGCCTTATCTACTGAAAGCCTTGCTTTCTCGCAGCCCGAATGAACCACAGACTCTCACTTCATGTTTAAGCACCTCACTGATACAAAAAATAGCTAGTAGCTAAAAGCTAATCTGATTCCAGCTTATTTCTCAGTGCATCTGTACTACAGCACATTACAGCTTTTTGTTTGTATGGAAATGGCAATTTGAGACTTACTTTTCAGATTTTCTTATTTTTTTTGTCTCATTTTTATTTTTGCTTGCAAACAAGCTTTAGAGCTGCAGTCCATTTCTCATTGCCAGTGCTAGGATGTTCTTTTATAAAGCTCTGACTGCAGTGTGTCACCTCGCCTTCCATGCTGGGCTGGCTGCAGAGAAAGAAACAAATGAACAGGCCAAGGGAGATGGATGAAACAAAAATAACTACCATCCAGACATCAAAAGCTTCTCGGTTTGTACAGAATCTTGTGCAAAATAAAGGTGAGAAACAAAAAAAAAGAAGATCTTTTCCAGCCTAATTGGGTGAATGACCATCTGAGCTGTTAATCAAAAGGGAATAAACATAACTAGACCACTGGTCACAGCTCAAACATTGCAGCTTGGGCAGCAACCCTTTAAGTCAACAATTATTGTGTAGTGTATTAAATCTATATTAGCATCCTGACAATTGGGGATGAAAACCATAATGCACTCATATCTAGAGTGACAAATGCGATCTGTGGCTGTGAATGGTGCCCGCTCAGCTTTAGGGGCAAAGGTGGAATGATGATTCAAGGGACGATTCTAGGTGAGACTGATTGGCACATCTGTGATGCAGGTTGCAAGGTTAGTGAGTGTGCAGAGACCCAGAGACACCTCTATCCCATCTTTAAGGGAGAAAGATCTTATCAAACTGTGTGTAAAACATGTGAAAACAAGAATAAATGTAATAACTTATTTGTACATTTTTCTGTGTGAAAGTCTTTTCTGTGTAGCCTTTGGAGTAGCTTACAGTTGCTTTTCTGAGTTGCTCTTAAAGTGTCCATCTGTCACCAAGGTAAAAAGTCACATTCAGCAATGATCTTTGTTAGTTACTTTTACAGTTTTAAGAATAAAATGCAATGAAAACTAATTTGGTTAAGGCACTTATAAAGTCACAGACATCAGCTCCACCTGGTTGCTATACAATCACTGTATATACAGCTAACTCACTGAACAGTGGACAGGTGTGTTTGCTGAACTTTTTACCAGCTTGTCAGATATATTGGATTAGTTATATAGCAGTTAATGGTCTTGTATTACATTCCAAAACTGTCAAAAATAATAGTGACGTTTTATGCATGAAGAACACGTCAATCCGTATTTTCAAAGGATTTTTACAAAACTGCTATTATATTGATAACAGTGTTGATTTGTACAATATTCATGATACTAAATTATCATTTTGCCTCTCCAGTTGCTTTGTATAAAAAATGGCCAATTCCTCCAGGTTTCCGGTTAGGTTTAGAAACAACTACTGAATATTTAGTTATTTATTTTTTATTAGTCTTTTGGCCGGGGCTCAGGGCACATTCCACACATCATCATGACATCATAAAAAAAATAATTAATAATTCTAGATAATTTTAGTCTTACGAAAAAGCTTTTTTGTTTTTTAGTTATTTTAAATATTTTCTATACCACAAAATAAAATCTAAACAAGTTTTGGACTTTAATTATTATTTGTTTTTATTTTTATAAATAAATGAAATCCTTTTTTATGTTTTGAGAAATAAAAAACTCTTAAGTATTCACAATGTGAAATATGACGAGTCTTAACTGGAGCCATTAAATTTTAGGTCTCAGTTCAGTTAATGCAGTTTTCATTACACCTTTTATTTAAAATGTCCTAATTGAGACTGTACTATTAAAATAGCTGGTGTTCATTGACTGTTTATATCATTTAGGAATCTGTCGTGCTTAATTTCTTTTCATTTAGGTTACGCTATGCACACATTTAAATGTGATCAAATTGACATTAAGTCAAATTAGTTAGTGTATGCACAAAGGAGGCAGAATTACAGTGATGATCCATTAACTGTTTAACCTCAGACAGCATTGAGCAGCTTTAACATTGTTGTATTGTCATTATCTTTTTGCTCTCCTTTCTGCAGCCCCTGGGTTTGTCTCTTTAGGTGCTCATGCATGGCATGGTGCTCTGATTTTTACATCCCCTTACTTATCTCCATGTAGCAAGGCAGGAAATAAAAAAAACAATATAAAAATAATATAATAAATATATAAAAATAATATAACATTAGATAGATAGAATATAACATTGGAAATTAAAAGTAGCAAATCAGGATGAAACACACATAACACATGATGCACAATAAACATACACAACACATGATACACAATAAAGCAAGAGAAACATTAATAAAGTAAGAAAAACATTAATACAGCAAGAGAGCATGAATACATTTGATACATATGACAATCATTTACTCGAAGGCAATTCTAAACTGATGAGTATATATACGCTTAGTATCAGGAAGTACTTCCATTGATTCGAGTACTTTGGCCTTTAAATACATTTTAATATCTTTATAACACAGCTCAATAGGGAGTAATAAGGTGTTCTTTCTAGAGTAGGTTAGTTGCCTTGCAATCTGAAAGTTGTGCGTTTGATTCCAGCTCCCTCCTCTTGCATGCCAATGTGTCGCTGGACAAGGTACTTTACCATTTCAATTGGATACAATCTATATATTGCTGTATGAACGTGAATGGATGAATTGGCACCAGTGTAAATTGCTTTTTATCAAACATGGAAATTTAAAGGAAATGTGTCGCAACTTTTGTCAAAAATAAAAAAAGATAGTACATCAAATCATAAAACTAATGTGTTGACTAAAAATTGTGATTTTGACAGATTGTTATAGCCAACATCATCAATTATGTCGATGAATCACAGCAGCCCTAGTTTGAAGTTACAATGGATTGATCAGAATTGGCACTGATGTAACACCCAGAGAGAGCATTCTTAAAGTGAATGAAAAATTAAACAAGAGGCCTCAGATACCATTATCAAGAGTTGCAGAATCAATTGGATACGGAAGGTAAATGTAATTATGATGTCAGTGAAAATTTATAGTTTCACTCACCCACACCAAAGACTTTGTCACAGTCACAATGCTCGCTCAGCCGGCGGGGCCTTCATTTGTCTCCCCAGCAAAATTAATTTGCTTTGATGTTTTTGAAAAGAGCTAATTTGCAGGCTAATTAATCTAATCAGCCTGAAAAGGAGGCGACAGAGAGCGATGGCTCAACTTGCTCCTCTATCACTCACAAAGGGACACACACCCATACACACACACTGATATCTGCAGATTATTTGCACATCCAGAGGACTAAAATGTAAACAGGAACAAGTGCTCCACACACACAAACACACACAGCCTCACCCTTCCCCCTACTCGGAATCGTTGTCATCAACACTTGCAGCACGGCAAAGGGCAGTGGAAAGGTTACAAGCGTGAGTTAGTGGAAAGGTCGAGCTAAAGGTCTTGTTTTATTTTATTTTTTTCCTTTCCGTCTAGTGTATTCCTAGTGAGCAACGCCTCCCAATGTGTGTGTGTGTGGGGGTGGGGGGGATCAGCAAAGACATTCAGAGGGAGAGACCATACAGTCTATGCATGTGGCTGGCCTTAGTTTGATCTCTACTTCTCAAAGAACGTTAATTGTTCAGTGACGATATTTAAAACTTGCAAAGCTTGATTAGGGATAAGCAACATCAGTCTGGCTGCTTCACACATTAACCAAGTGGTACAATCAGTCTGTTATGTTTCTGCACTGCTTTGTTGTGTTAAAACATTTTGACAGACAATGGAGTTGCTCAGTTGCTCTTTAGATGATTTTGTTGAAATTTCACTGATACCACCAGGCAGAGAAGTCCCAATTCTCCAACATGTCGTTTTGCATGCAATGTTGTCGGGTGGATTTAAAACATGTGGGAGTGACCCACTTTTAATTCTACAGTACAGTAATTTATATATATAATTTATATATATATATATATATATATATATATATATATATATATATATATATATATATATATATATATGTATATATGTATGTAATTCAACAGCTTTTCTCAAGGTCAGAAACTGCCTTAGCTACAACAGGAGGAGACCAAGTAAACATATCAGTGTGCATTACTACCATTTTGGTTGTGTTTGCTTTAGCAAAGAATTACAAAGAGAATCCTAGAAAAGGAGATCAATTAACAACACCCCCTAAAGTAAAACCCAACACATTTATTATATCACCTTAGTCAGTCATAAAGTTATTTGTTGTTTTTCGTTGCTCAAATTTATATTCCTTTCTGCAAAAGGACTGACTAACTTCATGCCACAGACACTAAATATTCAAAACGCTCTGATAATGTGGTTGTTATCTTTGTCTGTGTTGGCAACTAATTTTAAAGAGTTGACGTGGACATTTTCACCACTAATTTTCTCTTTACTAAGATTTTTAGCAACTGAAATAAAACATTTAACTTTTTGAGTCCGTTTTTGAGATGTTCAACAGTTTGAATACTCATCTAAATGTGTAAAATTAAACTAACATGATATATTTTTCAATATCAAACCAATTTAGGAATTGTGAAGAATCCCAACATACAGATAAAAGAAAAGCATTCGTTTCTTCATGTAGGATTTTTACTCAATGGTTTAAATGAAGTCAGTTTACAGGTTCATAGATGGGGTTGTTTTAAGGTCTTTTAAACAGGGCTGCAATAAATATGCAGAGCTACATATTTTGCAATGGACTGACGACCTGTCCAGGGTGTACCCTGCCTTTCACACCATGACTGCTGGAGATAGGCTCCAGCCCCCCGCAACCGTGCATAGAAATGACGGGTACAGAAAATGGATGGGTGGATGGATGGATATTTTTATTGTAGTATTTTAGAGCTATTAAATTGTGTTTTTCATTTACAACAGATTCCACTCAGCATACCAACACTTGGTATAAATAGGAAATGGGATGAGCCTGATTTGGAGAAGAAATTGTAGATAATTTGTCCAAAAATATGAGTTCTGCTACAGTTATCTGTCTTTCACCTGTCCCATCTGTCTCAGTGAAAGTTCAGTTTTTTAAAACTGTCTATTAACTGTTAAGAATAAAAATGCTTTGATATGATGATTGTGGTTTATGATTGTAGTCTTTAGCTGAAACAAAGTGTTACTTAAAATATTTTCAGTAAGAATTATAATGTATTCCATGTCTCTATGTCTTATAAAAATCTAATTAAAATCCATCAATAAGAATTATTTATCATGTTTTATTCTACATACCACTTCATGTTTATAAGTTATAACAGTAATATTTGCTTATTTCGGTTTGCTGAAATGTTTGTTATCTGTTTCAGAGTTCATCTGTCTCTCCGTCAGCCAGTTTCCGGACTGGAGAGAAACACCGGAGTACCAGCGATTTTTCATCTGACAGCAAGAAGCAGAAGACAGATGACAAGGAGCTGACCTCCACCCGCTATGTGAGTGACGAGTTTGAAACTTCCTTTTCTGAGCAGGGGCGAGATGTATGATTACATTTTTTATTACTGAGAGGAAAAATTGGGAAATTTATCTCTCAGTCCTTGATTCTGCTATTGCTACAGTTTGTTTTTAAGAGCTGGGAGAGGAAATAGAGAAAAGCTTGGGAGATGAAAAGCAGGTTTACTTGTAAAGCCACAAGCTTTCAATTTATCCTTGATGTTTATCATATTGTCAAAAACATAAAAGTGAGAGCAGACTGATTAGAAATTATTGTGAGCCCTTTTGCTATTTACAGTAAGGCTACAATTACTTTTTAATTTATTATTTCATCTAATTATTCCAAAATGTAAGTTACATTTCTGTGTGAATTGCAGGAAAGTGATGGAGAAAAGAGTGACGACAACTTGGTAGTGGATGTCTCCAACGAGGTAGGGTTAGCTTTTTTTCTTCTGATGTCATGTTTTTTGTAATTCTTTGTAAAAAAGAACCTTGTTTCCTTGAAAACATCTGTGCTCACCCACTTCAGGATCCTACGTCTCCTCGAGGAAGTCCCGCCCACTCTCCTCGGGAGAACGGTTTGGACAAAAGTCGACTGCTGAAGAAAGATGCCCCCTTGAGTCCTTCCTCCATTGCCTCCTCCAGCAGCACACCTTCATCCAAGTCCAAAGAGATTAATTTGGTGAATCATTCTGGGGAATTATTGCCTTTTGATCTGATTAAATTCTTTTCTCAGGTTAATTTTCTCTTATTTTAACTTATTTATATAAGTATAAACATCCCAAAGAATCATTGTAAGTAAAATACGATTATGTTTTAACTGTTATAAACACGCTCTGGACTTCACCAGGTTCCAAAATTCTTTATACCTAACTTAAAGAGTTCAAATACAAACAACAGATTCAAGAAAGTCATTATTTGTGAAATTAAATTGACCCAAATTAGAATGGTTTTGTGTGAGAATGTAGATACATCTTTGCTGCTTTCATAGGATATGAGCCGGAAAGAAGCAGACAGGTTAACAGAATGGACTTAATAAATTTCTTTTCAGCAATCAGGGGTTTTGGCCTTTTGCAGGTTTGCGCTGTTCAGATATGTGTTTGGAACCTTGGGATAACCTTTGTTTTAGGATTTACGCTGCAAAATTATGTCACATTTCTGGTTCCATCCTAATTGTACCATTTGTGAAACATTACCAAAATTATTCCAATTGTCTTTCATCCTAAAATGGAGATCTTAATTCATGCTTTTCAGGTTTTGTCTCATCTGGATTATTGCAATGGACTTTAAACCCTACCTGACCAAAACCTCCCTAGACTGCTTACAGTCTGTACAAAATGCTGCTGCTAGGCTCCTGACTAGATCTTCAAAATTTTGTCGTGTAACTCCACTGTTAATGCAACTTCCTTGGGTCCCGTTTTTTTAAGGAGTGCACTTCAAGATCCTTGTTTTGACTTGGAAAGCTAGTCTACATCTCTGGACTACAAAATCTCTACACCAATGCACAACATTGGTTTTATAGACAACTTTAACATTTTCTGGGGCAGGAGTTCCCTGTTTGAGGCAGATGAGCTTCACCTCAACAGACAGGGCACCCGCATGCTGGCAATGAGTCTGGCATGTCCACCCTCATCTACCACACCGGTCCCAGCTGCCCCTGCCCTCTCTGCCCCCTCCGCCACATCTTGATGTTCCTATGAACTCAGCTCTGATTTTAACAGTAACTCACATAGTGGGTTACACATAGTGACCTTGCCCTACCTCATTCATACCTGTCATTAACAGAAGAAAGTTGACTAAAAATCATAAACTCTACAAATGCAACCCCAATAATCTCAAACAGTTACCAAAAGTCCCACTTTCCATAAATCATACAGTCACTCCATCTCCAGTCACTATTAATAGGGCACTTTTAAATGTTTGCTCTCTACTGAACAAAACTGTTACTATCAATGATCTGATTTTAGACCATAATCCTGATTGTTTATTTTTAACGGAAACATGGCTGAGTGCAGATGCCCCTGTTGTTCTTAAAGAGGCCTCCCCACCCAATTTTAACTTCACTTATTCCACGGGGAGTAGCAAAATGAGAGGCGGAGGCAGATGGTTCCTTTCAATTGCTTTTCCTTACCTTACCTGGCTCATGTCAGGCTTTTAAGTCTGTGGGGGAGAGATGGGAATATGGTTTATTGGGGTGGGGTCATTTTTAATCTGTAAAGCACTTTGAGTTGCGATTTTTGTATGAAAAGCGCTTTGTAAATAAAGTTTGATTGATTGATACAACCCCATCAGGGCCCTGAGGTCCAGTGATTAAGACCTGCTGATGCCCCCCCATACTAAACTGAAGGAGAAAGAGGTTTCTCTTCTTTGACTCCAAGACTCTGTAACTCATTCCTCTGTCTCTGAGATGACCAGACTCAGTGGTTTCCTTCAAAGGCCAGCTAAAAACTTTAAAATCTACTTTTGTTAATATTTTTATTGGGCATTTTTTATCCTCTGTTTGTTAAAGCGCTTTTGTGATTTTTGTCTTGGAAGGTGCTATATAAATAAAGTTTTACTTACTATGACACAATGCCAAACAAGAAAAAACATGGGCAATAACCTTATAGAATTATTTGTTGCTGTCCATCAATCTGAAAGGGGTCATAAACTATTTTCAATACAATTTGAAGCTAATTATCGATTATTCACAAATGAAACAATTGCTGCTAGCTTCCCAGGAGTGGACATTCCAGGAAATTTACCTCAAGGTCAGACTAAACAAAACTGCCTAAAGCTCAAGAGCTCCAATAATTTTGGCATGCTTTGAACCTATCAGTGCACTAAATGATTCTAGAGTGAAATGAATAAAGTCCAGACTTTAACCCTATTGAGGTGATGTGGTGGGGCCTTTACAGAGCTGTGTAGAAACTAATACCTGGACACCTCATTGAACTGATGCAATGCTTTATGTGGTAAGACAATGTGTTACAATGTGGGAGACTGATAAAGTCAGGTTATTGCTGCTAAAGGTAGAAACTATGGGTTCATGATTTTCATTTAATTTCCTAAATGCTTCCATTTGTGATTACACTTTCCTTCACACTGTAGCTCATTGATGTTAGATGTATGTTGTTTTAGAACTTATTAGGAGCCAGATTAACTTTATTATGTCCTGATACTTAAACCCCTAAAACCAAATGAGTATAGACTTTTTATTTACATATACATGCGTGAGTTTTGTAATTAGGAAAAAGTGTTGAGAACAAAAATTATTTCAACATCATTTATTGTTTCTACTTTGGATAGGATTTTTTTTGCAACCCACTCTTGCATCCCTACTAGATGTAAATGCTTTTTTTTTGTAATTTGCTCTTGTTTGTATTGTATTTTTGATTCAGAATGAAAAATCTACAACCCCTGTGTCTAAGTCCAGCTCTCCAACATCTCGTTCTGAGGCCCCCACACCCAGCAGCACCTCCACCCCTGGCCTAAGGCCTGCACCAATTAAACCCGCAGGAGCTGAGCTGTTGGGTGAGTCCTGATCATAGCTAATCATAAAGCATCTTTACAGCAACAGGAAGCTAATGTAAATCACAAGGACTCACATAGGACTTTTAATACCAATAAGCTTTCCACAGATCCTACCCTGTAATGTTGACTAATTACCGTTGAACATACAGTTTGGGCATATATTTCCAATATATTTATGAGTGTATTTTCTCAGATTAAAAACAAAATTCGAAGTTAAAGTTTTTTTTACATAATTATTATATTGCTTCTAAATGTCATATTTCAGAGTTGAAAAAATTATGTATCGACATTCTTCTGTCTCAGAAGAAGTAGACCATATTTTTATGTTCATGTTTACTTAATTAATTAAATTAAAAAACTCAGTCTTATTTACATTTTTAAAATGTGTTTCCTAATGAAGAAGGAATTTGGGTCTTACGGAAACCTGTTCTCACACATTTTCAGAAAGCATTGTAACTTCTGTCTTTTGATTTTTTCTTTTTCGTCTTCCAGCTTCCGGTCTCCGGACGCCGCTCGCAGTGCCCTGCTCGTATCCCGGACCGTTCGGAATGGTTCCTCACCCTGGCATGAACGGAGAGCTAAGTGGAGCAAGTGCTGCCTACACCGGCCTACATAACATCTCCCCACAGATGAGCGCAGTGGCTGCAGCAGCAGTGGCAGCATATGGGCGCACGCAAGTGGTATCTGAACTCTTACAGAAACATACATTGTAAATATGTATGTTTTAAGATATACAAAACAGAAACCAGTAATATAAGAAAGAAAAGCAAAACAACAGTTTGTTATATTTTTTGAAGACTTTATAATCAGGATCAAAAATGTTCTAAATTCTGACTGGGTGTTGCAATAGATGGGAATTAATCAATTCTAGTTGTGTGATAAAATAATGAGTTAACTGTAAATAAAGCAGTCATGACTGTATTGGTTTCCTGTGTCCAAGCAAGCAAGCTTTCCACTGTTTCATGTTACTCTATAAGGCCTGTTGATGTTTGATCTGCCTGTACAGTATAGCAGTCAGCAACTCCTTCTAAACATCATCCATGCTAGATATTTTGTTTTTTCTTTGACATGTGTTCTCAAACTTCACTAAAGATGACTTTTCCAAGGCCTTTACTAGATGTATGCCTATCAATTTAACCTCAGATATTTCCTGGCAGATCATTTTGCCCGCAACCTCCAACATTTATTTGCCTTGTAAAAATTGGGCTTAAACTCTTGTAGTGTGCTGGTGGCCTTACGAGGAAGGTCACTGGCAACAAGACAGCAGCTGGTCTTACACATCTAACAACACAGACAAAAAAATGATTTTTTTTTTTATTTGGAACAAAGAAAGCCTAAATATGTAAAGATAGGACACAAAGAGTAAGGTGCAAGCATTTTCTAAATGGCTACAGAAAGATACAGAGTTCTCTTAGAGCTAGTCAAGAAACCGTTTATTAAAAGATTCAAGTGAATAAGTCAATTTTTTAAATAATTTTCTAAATAAAGTATTACTTCCTTACTAAAATATCCATTGTCATCTTGACCAAATGTGAAGAACTTAAGATTTCATTTGAATGATAGCGGAAGATGCTTAACTTTGAGAAACCCATTCAAATATGTTCAATTAATCCGTACAATAAACTTCACATTCATATCTAACATCTCTTCTTTTCAGTTTGGTTTGGTTGTCAACTTGGACATTTTATTTGAAGGATTGTTGCTTCTAGACTGATTAAACTGCATTAAATTACATTGCAGTTTTGCTCTCTCTTAAGCTTCAGTATCTCCTTTTTTAAGGAGATACTGAAGCTTTAATTAGAGACAACTCCTGTTACAAAAGCATTTTACTGTGGTGTGCGGTTGAATTATTATCCTCTTACTGTGTTTAGGTGGGCTTTGATCCTCACCATCACATCCGTGTCCCAGGCCTTCCTCCCAACCTCTCGGGAATTCCTGGTGGAAAGCCGTAGGTTTCCTAACCTCAATTTTTAATGGCAGAAGCACACCTAGAAATACTTGCAATTTTGTCTTTATCCTGTTCTGTTTGCTTTCTTTTCACTCTCTACCTGTTTTTTCGCCACTCTTTGTCACCTCCAGAGCCTATTCCTTTCATGTGAGTGCTGATGGACAAATGCAGCCTGTGCCTTTTCCTCCAGATGCTCTGATAGGCCCTGGCATCCCACGCCATGCTCGACAGATCAATACTCTTAGCCACGGAGAGGTGGTGTGTGCTGTCACCATCAGTAACCCGACTCGTCATGTCTATACTGGGGGCAAAGGCTGTGTGAAGGTGTGGGACATCAGTCATCCGGGTAACAAGACCCCTGTTTCCCAGCTGGACTGCCTTGTAAGACCTGTGCCTTGATCTTTATTTTTCAGAAAGTGTCAGTAAATACATGTAATACAGTGTTTTTCTGTTTGTTTAGAACAGGGATAACTACATCCGCTCATGTCGGCTACTTCCGGATGGAAGAACGTTAATTGTCGGGGGTGAGGCGAGCACTTTGTCAATTTGGGATTTGGCTACACCAACTCCTCGGATCAAAGCAGAGCTAACTTCATCTGCACCAGCATGTTATGCTTTGGCCATCAGCCCTGACTCCAAAGTCTGCTTTTCCTGCTGCTCTGATGGAAACATAGCTGTCTGGGATCTTCACAACCAGACTTTGGTTAGGTAAGTGGTAAAAAATTGGTTCTGGACATTTTCTATACACTACATTGCAAAATGTTGTTCCTTGACTAAACACATGAACTTGAGTGACATCTATTCTTAAGCCAAAGCGTTTATTATTATGTATGCCCACCATCCATCCATCTTCTTCCGCTTTTTTGCGGGGTCGAGTCGCCCACCATTTGCAGCTTTTACAGCTTTATCTCCTCTGAAAAAGCTTTGCCCCTGGTTTAAGAGTGTGTTTATGGAAACTTTTGACATTCTTCCAGAAGTGCGTTTGTGAGGTCAGACACTCATGTGGGACAAGAAGACCTGACTTACAGCATGTGTTCTAATTCATCCCAACTGAACAACTCTGTTCCAGAAACCATATTTTCTGTGCCAGTGCTTGCAGTTAATGCTCCTTGATGCTTACTTCTGTAACAACTCTTTTAACCAGAGGCCAGCATGTGGAAAATGTAGAGATCTATTTTGTCATTGTGGTATCTCATGAGCATTTATTCACAAGATATGGAACATAATGTTCATGCACTATTTTTTTATTTTTGCTACTAACTGTTGTTGAATAGTATGGGCTTATTTGTGTGTTTTCGCTACAGGCAGTTTCAGGGCCATACAGATGGAGCCAGTTGTATAGACATTTCTAATGACGGAACCAAACTTTGGACTGGAGGTCTGGATAACACCGTTCGATCCTGGGATCTGAGAGAGGGCCGGCAGCTGCAACAACATGACTTTACTTCCCAGGTACACAGGAAACTGCAACATTACCCCACAGCAAAGCAATACTTATATATACCAAGTTATATCTTTTTGTGAACCTTTTTATGCTTACAGTATATTTCCATATAATTTATTATAGCACTTTTGGATTAGTTTAACTGAGTCCCTGCACTAGCTTCTGAATGTAAGCTGCTGTTCTTGGTCAAAACAAGCTGTGTACCAGTAGTTTGTGCTACAGGTACAGTAAAATGTCACTGATTGGTCAAAATTGTACATCATCAGACGTGTCTTTGCCAACTGCAGCATGTGTGATTACTGTCCCTGCTTTTGCTTTATTGCAGTAATTTACAAGCTCAGTTCAGAGCGTTTAACCCTCGCTAAAGGCCAGACTGTTTTTGTCATGCCCTCAAATACTTTTAATGCCAATAATACTTGCAGTTCGAATTCACATTTTTTTCAGGCAAAAAGAAATGCAGCAATATCAGACCATTATTGCAATTTTCCTGAATAGGACCCTTTTCACAACCCCAGTTTGCACATGAGGGCATGAATGTGCATTAAAGAGATTTGAGAGACAGGCCAGACAAGTCCGGGAGCGATATGGCTGACAAATTCCTACAGCTTCAGTGAATTTGTCACTCACCATTTCTCAGCAAAAACAAATATCACTGTCTTCTGTATAAAGGTTTTTCACATTTATACAGTCTTTTCATTGCACATTTTTAACATTACAAGAATGTTTTAAATACTACTAATGATTAAATGCATCATCCAAAGTATAACATGTAAATGTCTTTAAAAGAGGACTGTTTGTCTTTGTTGCAGATATTCTCTCTGGGTTACTGTCCGACGGGCGAGTGGCTGGCTGTGGGGATGGAGAACAGTAACGTAGAGGTCCTGCACGTCACCAAACCTGACAAGTACCAACTCCATCTGCATGAAAGCTGCGTGCTCTCGCTACGATTTGCTCACTGTGGTAAGAGTGCAACTTGGTCAGGGGGACATAAATGACACTGTCCCTACAAGTACGTTCTTTGTTTAATGGTGGAACATCCTTTTTTTTGCTTTAGACACCAAAACAGTGGGCAGAATATGCTTTTTGGATGTGACATGTAAAGATCAGTGAATACTGGACTGTTATCCAGGCTTCTCAGTGATTTGAATGGGTTAGGCTTTAACATTTATTTATTCACCTAAAGGGTCTTGCATACCTGAAAAATAAATAAAATAATGCAGATGTATACCCAAAACAAATCTCCAAGTGAAACTATTCCCACCGAAAAAAGATATCACAATTTGTTTCTTTGAGTTAGCATGAGTAAAAGTATTTTGCCTTGATACTATAATTTAGTCATAGGTTCCCCTGAAGATTATGCCCTAAAGCAATATTATCCTAAACCCTCAATCTCTTCTGTTCTTTGATTGCCACTGCAGTTTATGCAAATTATGCTGGCTGACTCTGGGAGGGTTGCTCCTATGTGACAGGCTACCGCTTGCAGGAGTGCTGCCAGCTATATTAGAGGGTAAAAATAAAAATATCACCTTCATTAGATTATGGCGATCTTTGAATGGGACTTCTTGTGGGTTTCTTTTAAAAATGACTTTCTTCTCACCACTTTTGAACAAAGAGTAGATTTGTTGAATAATTGTTCACAACATAATCTTCCACCCGAGCAGTGGATCTCAACAGCTTCTCCAGTAACATTGGGCCTTTTGGTCCCACAGAATTTCCAGCATAGAAGTTTCAAATGGCATCTCATCAGATTCTGCAGGAGCCTAATAATAAACTAGTCATCTGATCAAGATATGTTGAACTAGTAGTAGGCAATATAAACAGTATAAGGTAGAAATGTTATAAATTTAGCCAACGATAGAGAATTTGACTATATCGGCCCACCGGATTGCGCATTTTGAAGATGTCATCAAGCTGTGTCTACGTACTTTGTACCAGGTATGCAAAGAAGGTAAATACTGATGTTCAGTGTTCGTTTTTACACGAGATATTGCAAGTTTAAAATTTGTTGATTTCTATTTAACGGGGGGAACAAACCTGTTGAACTTGAAGCATTTTCAATTTATATATGTGCAGCTTTATTTTGTGCAATATTAAATCTATAAATAAGTAACCAGGAAAGCAGACAATTTTGAACTTTGTGTTTTCATAACATTTAGCTTTTATTTTATTTAAAATATCTTAACTTTTGTGTTGCATTTTTTTAAAAAAGGTTTGAATTTTGTTAATGCATTTTGCTCAATAAATGTTCTTTAAATGGCATTCTATATTTTTTTGAAGTTGTTCTCCTGCAATGTATCCAACAGCTCATGTGGTGTTGAACCCCAGTGGAAAAAGTAGTCTTAGAAAGGATTTAAAAGATGACAGGGAAGGTGTCTGCCTAACACGTAGAGGCAAAGAGTTCTACAACTCGGGGACAGTAACCACAAAAGCCATATCACCTCTGAACATCAGTCTTTTCTTTGGAACTGACAAGAGCAGCTGCCATGGAAGCATCTAAAACATGCTGGACATGCTAGCCCGTGAGGACTGGAGTTAGCCACACATGTTCTATGGGAATGAATACTTTTGTAAGTCAGTGAAAAACAATTATGGAACAAAAAGTACAGACCACAAACTTCCTCAGATAACAATTACCATCAAAGTCTGGTTTGGATTATGTGGTTGGACACCTTCAACAATTATCCTGACTTTTGCCAAAACAACATATTGGCCAGGGAAGTTCTCCAAATTCAAGGTGAAAATAAAAGAAGCCTGGAGGTGCATAAGAGGAAAAGCACTACTCAACTGTAAATGTTAACCAACAGAAGGTTGATTTTATGTGTAAACTTTTACTGTGTTCTCTTATGTTCATCTCAGGGAAGTGGTTTGTGAGCACAGGAAAAGACAATCTACTCAACGCATGGAGAACCCCATATGGAGCCAGCATTTTCCAAGTGAGTGAGCAGAGCAGGCAAAAATAAGATTAAAAAAGCTTGAGAGGCATCTGTCAAGCCACACATAGCACAACTGGATCTACAGGAACATTCTTTACTGAGAAATACACTAGTGCATGATGGAGCTGAAAACATTTCATATTTATATTGTTAGATTTAAAGAAAGTATTTTCTTTTCGTCATTTTTATAGATTTTGTCCTTTTTTTTGTTCTTTTTTTAACATATAACCACATTTTTACTATTCCCCTCCCAGTCAAAGGAGTCATCCTCTGTGTTGAGCTGTGACATCTCCATAGACGATAAATACATCGTGACAGGCTCAGGAGACAAAAAAGCAACAGTCTACGAGGTCATCTATTAGGAAAGCTGGACTTAAAGGTCATCCTTGCATCTGGCGATAGAGTCTGCATCATCAGTATAAATATTTGGTGAAAACAAACACAAACACTTTCTGGGAACATGACAGTTTGACCTCCACATTCTGGCTGGTTGAGGATCAAAATCCACAAAGCACAGATATTTTTTATCTTCCTTTTATTTTCAAGTGCCGCACTGCTGGTGTAAGTATAAATGAATGTCCATGTGCACCAAGTCGGAATTTTCTAGATAACATTCCCTAACATATGTAACATTTAACATAGGCATCTCCTATATTTGAGTGTTTCCGGCCTTTAGACATATCCACCTTTAACCTTTAGGTGGTCTGAATTTCACATCCTTTAAAATGTTTTATTTTCATTTCTGCATAGTTTCTCTGCTTGATTGCACCTCAGAGAGTTGACATTTGCCTTCAAAGAATTCATGTAGGAGAGAAGTAGCAACTGTGCACATGCAATTCATTTTTTTTAAACAACTGCAGATACTGACCAGGACTTTTGGCTTGCCCAGTAAAGATGTGTAAAAAGTCTTTAAATGATCAAATATTTTATTGTTCACATAAAAAAAAAAAAAAAAAAAAAAATCCAACCTTTAAAATGAGTGCATTTATACAGTGAGGCAAAAGAATGTTAAAAATAATTGTTTTAATCAATATCACTGGTGGCACAAGGTTCCCCTCATAGTGCATACCTTTAAGTACAGTGAAGGAGCTGTGATACTGGGGTCTGTTCCAAATGTCCTGGAAACCTTGTTACAGGCAATGGCGTATTGGACTCTTTAGAAATACAGGGACATTTTAAGTTGAAATGTGGTTGACTCGTCCATTGATAGTAGAAAAATCTGTCATTTCTGAGTCATTCATATCGATCCTAATCATGTGACAAAATAAGTATAGAAATTGTTCACCAGACACAAACTCAACCTTCTGCTATGATCTAAGTCCTATACAAAACCTATGGGGTAAACTGAAGAGAAGAGAGCAGAAAAGAAGACCCAGGACTCTTATTGATTTGGAGAAATTGTTCAGAGTCAACGATGTCTCTCCCTCACTGTATGCTCCAACCGTGTGACATGTTATAGGAAAAGACTAGGGTCTGTTCAATTGGCAAAATGAAGTTGGACAAATCAGGTGTATCAATATTTGTGTTTATTAGAGACAAATACTCACATTAAAGGTTGGATTTCTTACTGTGTGACATCATGATACCATAATCATCCCGTAAGAGATGAGTGTATTTTAAAGCAATTTTCACATTTTTACCATTGGTGCCAGCAAATGTATGTGTCTGTATGTACGGGGCTTTTAAAAAAAAAGACAAAATGCTTTTAATAACATTAACTTCAAATGCAATATGTTCATAATAATTATGTTGATGCATTTTGTTTCCCTTCCCTTTTCACGTTTTAAGCTTTACATATTTTCTTGAATATTTGTCAAAAGTCCTGCCATATATCAGAAACATCAACAGTTAATTTCATTACAATTGCATGCTGAGGAGTGCTTTTTGTGGACACCAACTCGGAAAGCTTTCTTAATATCTATGAGCTCCGTCAAGGAATGACAAAGAGAGGCAGCATGTTGAAGCTTACCTTCAAAGAATAGTTCCGGAGAGTACACTAAACAAATGCACTAATACAGTGGAAAAAAGAAATCATCATAGCATAAAGAGTTATATTGTAAAGACTGGTTTGCCTAATCAAAAACAACAAGATGGCTACTGTATAGAGTTGTGTGTTGTATTTAAACTGTATTATCTGCACTCATTACACAAACAAGATATGTAAAAAAAAAAATTTTTTTAAATGTGTTGAAAGGTTTTTTTTGTATTTAAACAGGTGAGGCTTATTATTTTCTCTTTTCTATTGTTTAAGATGCAACTTATGCTTATTACCGTCAGTATTTTCCGTATTTTTTTACCAGCTTTCCTTTTTATTTTTCCTGCCTTTCCTGTAATTCAGCTTGAGGTTGGAAGTTCATACACACGTCTGTGTGTTTTGTGTCTATGTTTCGATCTTGTGGGCGCATTAAGAACAAACTACAGAGACGGCCTTCAGTGTCCTCACTCCTGACTGACCTTTGCACTTGGTTTTGAGTCCCAGTTTGGACTCCTGTGAATGCCCTTTCACTCTGCTCTGATAGTTTTTCTGTAAAACTGATTTATTGGTGTTTTGGAGGTCAGTCTTCTCATTTCTGAACTTGGTTTTCTGGTCCAAGACTTTTTTGCTTTTTGTACCTAAAAAAAAGAACAAAAGTAGTCGTGATATAGACGGGATTTCACTGGGATTTAGTTCTTTTATCTTGTTGTAAAGAAAAAAAAAGGGGGGGGGGGGAAGAAAAAAACAACACAGTGCCTTTATGATACTACACTTCTTGGATTTTTTTCCACCCTGCTGGTTGTTCAATGGTACTGAGATCTGAAATTGAACCATGTTTTACAACGTTCATTATTTTAATTATTAATTTAACTAACTATGATTGTTCGAGTGTCAGGAAGCACATAGAGGTAAAACTTGTATACTGCAGTGGGACATCATCATGTAGCCAATTGTGATGAATCTTGTCAAATTTGAGTATTTATAAGAAATTTCAAATGTTCATCATTGATTTAGGCAGGAAAATGTTACTTTTATTTTTTGGTTTTCAGTCTATTGGTGAAAAGCAAAACATGCAGTCTAAAAGCAGATTCAGTCACCAAAACAATGGAGATTATATCAGTGGTTTAGTAACTACACCACTGACACATTGGTGACTGTGGCTCACTAGGTAGTGTAGCTTGTAATCAGAGAGTTGTAGGTTTGATTCCAGCTTCTGCCTATCACAAGTTGGTCTATCCATCGATCTATCTCTTGCAAGTCACTTAACCCCAAGTTGCCTACCGATTGGCATATGAATGTTTGCGTGTTTGCAAGTGGGTCAATGTGGCTCCAGTGTAAAGCGCTTTGAGTGGTCAGTATGACTAGAAAATTACTATATAAGTTCAGCCCATTTACCATTTTACACGTGTCACTGAGGTAAAACAAAATTGACAAATTAGACCCCAAACTATTATTTGATTCATGTATCTCTCTTTTTAATTCTCCTAAACAAGCCTACTTGAACTGTCTGTAACTTTTTAATACCTAAATATAAACCTAAGCATTTTAAGAGTCTGGAAACTATTCTGCAATTATCAACTCATCTTGTAGTTTCTGAGGAAGTCCTTAGCCTCTGCACAACATTATTTCATAAGTTAAGTAAGTTGCGTACATGGGCTCATTATTCGCATGAATGTCTTATTAACTTCAGTTTTTTAAAGGATTTTCCTAGTTCTTTTAGTGTTCTAGCAACTTTCAGTTAACAACTTATATTACTGCAGTTTCTACGATTTTTACGAACAAGAATTTGTTGCACAAGTTTGAATTTGTTGTGGATTTTTTCACTAAGTGAAGCACATCATAGTGTATAGAGTAACTGAACACAGTCTGTTGTTTTTAAGCCTTTATTCTGCTAACTGATGATTTTCCACTTGCATCTATCTATCTATCTATCTATCTATCTATCTATCTATCTATCTATCTATCTATCTATCTATCTATCTATCTATCTATCTATCTATCTATCTATCTATCTATCTATCTATCTGTCTGTCTGTCTGTCTGTCTGTCTGTCTGTCTGTCTGTCTGTCTGATCTGATCTGATCTGATCTGATCTGATCTGATCTGATCTGATCAAGAGCCCTAAATTATTAGAGGAGGGCATTTATGCCCATGATGAGAGTATGTAAACTTCAGGAACTGTGCACTGAATCTGCTTTTTTAAGACATGATCATTTCTGGCACTACAAATAAAAAAAGATGTTATTTTAGTAATAGATAAATGGGAAGATGTTTTGTAATTTTTTTATTTGTGTTGGGAAGATATGATTTTTTTTACTGTACGTACCTCAGTTTAATGTTATTAACCAATATTTTTTGCAGTTTCTGCCTACAGTCAGACCAATATATATTTATATAATTTGATTAGCATAATTTGTGACTTTGTCTGCCTTATACAGTTTCTTTTCAGTACTTGCTGTGGTAAAACCTTTAAATTTGAAACAAAATTATTCACTTTGCAGTCACTGAATGCTCTGCCATTCATCAAATCTACTGATTCTCTGTTGAACTGAATTCTCTTCCACTTTCATCTTGAACATCTGAAGTGTGCTCTTGCTGTGCTAAATATAAAGATCTAATCCTGAATGTTACATTTCTCATTTCAATGCTTCATGAGTTACACAACATCGAACACTCATTATATACCATAGATTTATGATGTACAGAACCCCTGGTTTGACCAGGCTCATGAAAGTGTTACAGCTTGACTGTAAAAATGTAATTACTTAAGCTGAAACAGCTAAAAGAATCCTCCTGTCACCAGTTGAGCTTTTATTCTTTCAGTGTAATTTGCATTCGCTCTCTTTTTTCTAGTCTGTGGTTGATTTTATTAAATTATTGTGTGGATTATTTTGTCTGAGTCTCTTTCGCATTTTACGCCCAATGTTTCAGGAATAAAAGATATCAAACAAATTAATATTCTAACTGAGGAAAACGTTTGGACAACCTAAACCTTAGTAAGTAGTCTCCTTTAATGGAAATAGTTTCATTGAGACAATTCATGTAGCTATATAATAGTGTCTGGTGAAGAAAAGTTACCTCATTTTCATTTTGAGTGTTTTAATTTGCATCAAAGAAATATTTAATGTTATTTTATACATTTATTTTAATTTTTCTTAATGTTAACATGACATTTGATGAAATCATGTTTGTCAGAAATCTACTACAGAAGCAAAGAAAAAGTCCACTTTCCTCCAAGATAAAATGCAATGTATTTCAATGGAAACAATTCCGTTAAAACCTGACATATAAAGCACTTTGATATTAATTTTATTGAAAGTAAATAGTTATAATTACCTTGAGAAATGATTTTTACTCACTTTTTACTGTCAGTGGAGGTCAGACAGCAATGTGTATTGTTGTCATGATCGCATTACAGTGTTTCTCCATTGGTTCGGCTCATTTCTTGACACAGAAATTACATTCTCAAAAAACATGGACAAGTCTCCAAACCACTTTGCAATTGTTCACAACAGAATTGAATTTCTCTTTAATTTCATCAAATTGCAAATGGTTGAGTACATGGCTCAGTGTCTCAGTACATCTTGCAAATGGTTAAGTACATGTAGCCTGCAATTAGCACAATTTCCAAGTGAATAGATCTTGTTGATCTAAACTGATTGTTGATTCTCAGTCTAATGGTTGTTCGCTCCAAAACGTGTGAGCGTCATTTCATTGTATAAGTCATCAGATGCACAATAGTCTGTTCAATTGTCAAAATTAGTCAAGAACACAATACCATGAATCCCTTGGAACATTTGATAAATTTATTACAGCAATTAACAGTCAGGTGAAACTAGAACTTGACTAACGAAGGAGGAGTGTCACACATCTCAGATGACCAATCAAACAGTATGTTTAGTTACCTGACAGGTGTTGTGCATGACTGTGGATGCTGCCAAACATGTATATAAAGAGTTGACCATACAGGACCAGTACAGTCTGAAAATGGAGGTACCTGGCCAAATAAATGAACAAGGACAACTGCCTGCTCGAGGAAGAGGAGTAAGGGTGAGTGGTGGTGGAATAAGGGGAAGAGGCAGAGGAGCACGAAGACACCATGCTGTCCTGGAAGAAATTCGGGCCACAATTATAGACCATGTCCTCAACCATGGCGGAGGCAGGTCGACGAGTGCAGCCTAATGTGCCTCGCTCTACAGTCTCTATCATCCAAACCTTTCGCAGGGAAAACAGGTATGTAGCCAGTCAATGATGGAATCATATGTTGTCTAGGACAGGACACTGCATACAGCAAGAAATATATATTATAATTCTATGTCTAGGATTGGACGACAACCTCGCAGGGGTGGCAGAGGAAAACTTCTCAATGAGCACCAAGAAAGGGAGATCTGTAACATGGTGAAGGCAAATAATACCATCACATTGAGACAGATCCACGCTGCAATCCTACAAGAGTGCCATATTCCAAAACGTCAACTCTATAAGCATCTCCACAATAGAGCGGATATTGAAGAAGCATCACATCACAATGAAGCAGATTTACTGGGTACCATTTGAAAGGAACTCTAATAGAGTGAAAGAGCTGCGGTACCAGTATGTACAGGTAAGTCAGTTACTGGTTGTCCATCATTATAACCTTTTTACAATTAAGCAGTGGGTCCCAAACTTTTTGGCTTCAGTACCCACTTTATCTGATTTGTGTATCCAGGTAATCAAGGTATGACAGTATTTGACTTTTCGCCTACAACTGCAGCTTACTGTATGATGCTATTATTATAATCCGTAATTTGAAGAATATAACAGATCATAAGAAAAAGGGTCAAAGAGCTGCAATTAGTGCCTCCCATGTAAATCTATCTACAACTGTGGGTTTTAGTGTAACATTTCAGTAAGTCTAGTCATTGATGATTTTCCCCCTCCCCTCTCTGTCAAATACCCCCTGTAGTACCTCTGCATATGGGTACATGTACCCCAGGTTTGTAACCACTGGAGTAGTGGCCAGTAGTATATTGAACTTGGAGAACATAGAACATTCCCATGTAATTGTCTGTAACTGTAGTGTATGATTCTTCTGTATGACTGATTTGATTTTTTTTTACTTTACGCTATTGTGGAGAATAATGGGATTGGAAGGAAATGAGACCCCTCACATCCTCGTGTTTGTGGATGAAGCTGGCTTCAACTTGGCCAAGGGGTGAAGACGTGGCCGTAATATTATTGGCCACCGGGCCACGGTGGGTGTCCCAGGCCAGCGAGGGGGCAATATAACTTTGTGTGCTGCCATATATGAGAATGGTGTGGCCACTCACATCCCCAGTCTTGGCCCATACAACACACAGAAGCTCCTCATCTTCTTGGACCGCCTCCATTTTGATTTGATCCCTGGAAATGAGAGAGGTCTCGTAGGGCCTCACTTATCAAAATATGTCATTGTATGGGACAATGTGAATTTTCACCGAGGCCCGCTCATCAGGGACTGGTTTACTACTCATCGAAGGATGGTCATGGTGTTCGTACCACCTTACAGTCCTTTCCTCATTCCCATTGAGGAGTTTTTCTCCGCTTGGAGGTGTAGAGTGAATGAGCATCGGGCTAAAGATCAGAGGTCCCTGCTCCATGCCATGTGAGGACATTACAGGAGATCAGTGTAGGGGATGGCTGCGACTGCACGCCGTTTCTTCCCTTGTTGCATCGCAAGGGAGAATATACGCTGTGATGTGGAGGAGAATCTTTGGCCAGACAGACATCAGCGTGTGGATGGCCAGGAGGGGGAGAGTGAGGACAGCGACTAGTGAAGAATTGTTGTGTAACTCCAACCTTATTTACAGCACTGCAGACTGCATATAATTTTCATTTTTTGTATGTGTTATGTTACGCAGAATACATTTTTCTTTTTACTCTGATGGAAGTTACTTTACTTGTGAGTGATAATGATTAGAATGTCCTTGGCAGTATGAGTGCAATGTGTGATGTCAAACCTTGGACTCTTACTGTAACAACAAAGAAGTAGGCTTTGAGGGTGTGTTTTTTCCTCTAGTTTCTGTTAGCTAGACAAAAAAAGTAACAGTAACCATTGTCAATGAAGGATTGGGCTAAGACTGAAAGGTGGACATGAGGGACATTTCAATGGTCCTCTGCCATAGTGACAAAACATCTAAACATTTAGACTTGCAGTGCTTGCACAATGCCAAAGGGACAAAGCATTTTGGGGGCACTGCCTGTTTAAATGAGTAGGAAATTTAGTTTTGACACATAAGTGAACTGTTTTGGGAGAGGTATGAGCTTTTGCAGGTGACCCATGGTGTTGTGCCAAACCATCCACGTTATTTTGGAAAAAGCACCAAGAGTGTTGAGAACGTCCAAAGCAATTGAGAAGGATCTTTGCCATTTTGGGGGCATTGACTATTTTCATGAGAAGGAAATTTAGTTTTGACGCATGAGTGAACTGTTTTGGGAGAGATATGACATTTTGCTGAGTGAGCTATAGTGTTGTGCTGAACTTACGACTGTTTTGCCAAATGATCTTAGAGTTTTGAGAATGTAATTTCTGTGTCAAGAAATGAGCCATACCAATGGAGAAAAACTGTAACTGTTAGAATAATGGAGGAAGCAGAATGACTGAGTCTCCGCTTTACTGAAACTATTTTTTCTTTATTTTAATTTTACACAAAAAAGACACAAATAACAACAATGTACAGAGCTGTCTATCACTAGAGTGGTGTATATGATTGTTTGAAAATAACTCAGTAACAGCTTTACTTCGACTGACATGAAAGTGTATTGTCTATATGTCTTAGAGCAGGCATCTCAAACCCTAGTCTTCTTGGGCTGATGTTCTACACCTTAAGATATGTCCCTGGTCCAATATAGCTGAATCCAATGGCTAAATGACCTCTCCAACATACAGTCAGGTTCTACAGAGTCCCATTAAGGACCTAATTCTTTGATTCAGGTGTGTTGAAGACAGATTGGAGACAGATCTAAGCGTCGGGGGAATCGGGTTCTTGAAGTCTGGAGTTTGATGCCTCTGTCTTAGAGTATGCAGGGGTAGAATACATTTCCTGCTTTTTTTTTATTTGCTATGTTTTTTTAAATACTCGATAATGCCAGCAGCCCCATAGTTCAAATAATAATTCTGATATTTTTAAAGTGATATATTTGACACACCTATATCCACAGCTGCACAAAAACAAAGCAACATCTAGTCACAAGTACACATTTCTATTGCAGGAAACCTGGTTTGACTAATCACTCAATCTTTTAAGCCCATAGCCAGCTCTTAGGAGAAAACAAGCATTTGTTTAAAGGAAATACTCTAATTTGAACCATCTCCTTAACAGAAATTACAGTCATGCCAACTTGACAGCATTAGGTGTTTGAGCTCATTTGTTTTTTGATATTTCTACATTGGTCTCATCTGTACAAATTACATTTGTTACATATGTCTTGTTTGTGCGATGAAACTTCATAAACTCAAGTTGTGCTACTATATTATCTTTACAGCATATCTGCTTAGTCTTAGTGTAATTGCTCTGACATTAACTTTAACATTTAACATGGTAACCTGACACATGTAGAGTACAACATGAAGCTTTTGGATTTTTTAAAAATTCTCTAAGCGCTGCACAGTCTGACCTACACGTGGGAGAATTGGCAATTGTCTTAAGTGTTTTCCACTTGTGCATAATATTTGGGGGGACTTTAAATTGTTTGGGAATGGCCTTTTCAACTGTCCTAGATTGATAGACAGAAATACATTTCTCTCTTAGGTTATTGTTGATGTCCTCCTCCCTGGCCTTGTGTTAACACACATTTAATATTATCCAGACTGGTAAAGCTCCTTCTTTTACAGAGGTGGTCACTATGATGATGATCAAGTAGTCACGTACATATATTTATCAGCACCTGACTTCTACTTTTCCTTAAATCCTATGAAAAAAGCAAGGGCACAGTTTTTGTTTACTCAATAAAGACTGTGCAGAATCTTGTGAGGGCTTTTGTTCCCTTGAGGTCAGTTTTAAAATGTTTTAGATGACACAAAACCTTAGATAAAATGCACCCTTTTCTACATCGACTGCATCTTTTTCTTTAAGCATCCAAACTTGTCTAATGAGGTTATGATCCTGATATTATTGAAATTACTAATTATACAACAACAAAAGAAATGATTCGGTTGTAATTCTCCATGATATGCAGTTTGCTTTTTAAACTGGGAATCTTGATTTTGTCTCTTATTGTATGCCACAAAACACCATCTTATACATCAGATTTTGTGGGCAGTGAGGAACAAAGGTGCTAGTTCGAGTTCACAGGTCATTTGCCAGTCTCAGTCTAACCTCTTACTGTAAACGTGCTGTGTTCATGCAGCATTGAGCACTGGACTGGTAAAGTGGACTAAGTGATCTAAGTGAGGGCTGTGGAGGAGGATTCTCTGCCATTACAGTGAATGATACTCCTGCTGCAGTTCTCCAGTGAGCACTTTAAACAGCCAGAAGTGGATGAGAAGGAGGAAAGGTTGGGATGCAATGTGGGAACAAGCAACCCTACTTCAACAATAAATAGCAAGAGCTCTTGCAGCATGCAAATTGCTCACTTTCCTGTCAAACACATGAGGTGGATTAAGCAAACAGGACACATGATCACAATGTGCCATAAGCTTTTATGTGTTGCTACATATTTGCTTATTGATTTTAGCTAAGATTAATTTTAGCTAAGATGTTATAAATATTTTAATTCTAACAAGTGAGTACAATTTAGTGCTTAAAAGTGTCAACTGTCTTGTCTTTTTGCAACCCCCCATAACTGCTGTCATGACTTCACGGCCTGATGGAATAATGTTTGCAAAGTGCCACTTTACCTTTTCCAATTCTCTTATAACCTCAGACGGTTATCAAAGCAGCTCATTAATTAATTCACAGTTTTCAAACACTGACAGCACACTTTGGAGATCCACAGAAAAGCTACTGAGGAGGCAGCCAAGTGAATACTCACAACAGTTCAAAACATTTATGGTAAGTTCCCCCTCTGAACACACATTACGACAAAAAATTGACTGCAGCCCTACAGCAACTTTGCAATGCACTTCGGGATTGCAGTTCTTCAGGATAAATGCAAAAAAGACTAACAGGCAACGATACAACGTTGTTTACCATGTTAACATCATAGCTTAACCCACCAGAATTTGAAAATTACCCCAGAAACAAATATTTAAAAATGTGTTTTACCAACACAGTCCAACACTTCACTTTCATATGGAATGGAGCTTTTACTTGCATTATGTGCAAGCTTAACCATTTTTTATGTACAAAAAAAACTGACAAGAAAATACATAAATGAATACCTGCAAAAAATAACTCATACACATGCAGTACCAGAAGGCCTAAATTAACACGTTTCAGAATACAAGAATCAACTGGAAATGTTGAATATTATTTTTGCTTAAGGGGACCAGGAAACAGTCAGAATCATGATGAGTTTTTTTTCCTGTTAAATTTAGAAAACAATTTTTTCCTCTTGTTCAACATGCATGGGGTGCAAATTTAACCTGGGCTAAGGTTGGGGGCTGGATCTCCTCTGAAAATTCATTCAGGGCACAACTTTGATACCCAGGCTCCCTTTTTTCAAATCTGGCACTAATGTGTTCCCCTGTCCACTGCCACCCTGGGCTACTTCCCATATTGTCTACATCAAAAATATTACTGCTTTTACGCATCTCTGAATGACGCAACCTGTGTTTCAATCCAAGACGACATCCTGTTATGACATTGCAAAGCATGTATAAAAATACTCTCAGTCCCTCACAAAAGTGTTTTTTTTCCCCTGGGCATTACTGATAGTAAAAGTTCTTCCTCCTAACCTGCAAGGTTATAAACAGGTTAAGAATTAATCAGGTGAAATGCTCAGTAAAACAAGCAAAATAAATTAATGTTAGTAAAATGTCCTTGGTTTCTGAAGAAGCATCTTAAACCTTGTATTTATAGATGTTTTTGTTTGAAAGGGCATCTTTGAGTTCTTCTCTTTCAGATCCTGTAAATTAATTGTGACAACGTTTCTCCTTGTCATGCCTGACTTACTAATTTTCCTTCTTACACTTCATTTTTCACTCTGTATCTTTGAAAAGAGAGGGATCACAGCAGAAAGAAGATATGTCCTTTAGCTTATCTGATTTAAGGGTGATCCTGCAATCTGAGGGAGGCTTAGTGTGAGGCTTTCTAATATTATGGAGTTTAAAGAGACAGTTCACAGAAAGGCTGATGTTGTTTGCACTTTTCATCTGTTTTAAGGATAGCTGATGATTGATTCATTGCTTTGGCTTATTAATGAGTTTGTGGCCGTTAGAAGGTGGGTTAGAGAGAGGGGGGGGGGGGGACTCTGTACATATCTTTGATATCCTACATTCAGGGCTATGTCATACATTAATGAGCTTTGAGCTGTGGAACAAGCATCATTATCTTTTTCCAAAAAGAGACAGATAAGGGCTTTCTGATCCAAAAAGACAGGGGAGGGACTCACTCACACTGAGAATGCATCTGTGTGTTTGTGTTAATTAGTGAGTGATTAGTGAGTGACTCTTGAGTATTACAAGCTGCATATGGAGCAGTGGGCAGAAGAGATTGCTTTTACCATTTTTATTTTTGACACTGTTTATGTTTTGCTGAAACCAGTTAGATCAGATCGAATTACCTGAAAAGCTTCTGTGCAGTTAATGTATTTATGTTCTTATGTAGTACAGTCACCTTTAGAACAACATATCATGAAGCTCATTTCCACTTCCTCAGCACTTTCGGATAATTTTACCGCACCTTTATGGTATGCGAGCGTCTCTCCTTTTGCCAGGCCAGCCCAAAAGGCTGGGCCATTTCAGGAATGAAACAAGTAGGCCTACTTGCCTTGGGGTATGTAACTGGAAAAACCCTGATAGAGTAGCTGGGTGGGATTTGTGGTTAACTAAGGCTGATTGGTTCTAACTCAGTGGAAAAGGAAATCAGCAGACGTAGCTAAACAACCGTCGTTTGTAAAATTGGAAGAGTTGGTGGCAAAGCAGTACATAACAGTATAGCAAACAGAAATGCCGCAACCAGCAATGCGTCTTCCATTGTCGGTCTCTTGCTATTTCCTGCTGCTGTGGGTGCCTTTTGGCGCTGTTCAGTGACGCCACTCACTGCAGAAACGTTCTGATATGCTGACATCTTAGCAAATTACTTACAGGCTCAATTTTATATGAAGACACAACAGCTGACAGGACCGGAATAATGTATTTTACCTGTCAGCTTCCCTTTCCCAGAAATCTCCAGGAACTCTATTGTCCCTTTTTCTAGATATCTCTTAAAAATAAGCTTCTTAGTGCACATCCATGGTATCACATGAGGAAACTGATCAGATTTTTTGGAAGACAGAAATTTGCATTTTATGCTTATTTTTGCCTCTTTATTTGGTGTTTTAAATCAAATTAATCTGCTTAAAAGTGTTTGCTTTTATTCTAGACAGCTGCAGCAACAGCTACAAGATAACACCAATAGGAAGCAGTAAAGAAAAAACGTCCATTGTTCACTGGAGGTCCAAACATGAGAAACTAATCCTCTTGTTATTTATATGCAACTCAAAATTTTCAACTATGTTGAAAGTCTGTGAAGAGTTGCGTGTTTGCCACAGTGGTGACAAATGCCAATTTATTGTGTCAATTATTGGGCCTCTTGTTATGTTGTTGCCCAAATACACACATAGCAGAAATATCAGTTTTTTTTCTTGGGTGCACTTTTTAAAAACTTTAAATATTTTAAAATTCTTCCTGGTAAAAGTATTGTGCAGCTGTTTTTTGTTGACAATATGCCTTTACAAACAACAAAAAAGCCATTAGATACTGGCTGTAATATGGATAATGATAATCTAAAATTACTCAGTGTTGTGCCACAGATAGGTAGGTTTTGGCTATGAATAATTATGAATAATTGCTTAGGGCAATTATTAATCAGATTAATAATTTTATGTAAAAATTACCACGTTTAGGGCATCACCTGGATTCCAGGAATATCAATAGCCAAATTGTTCAGTCTCAGTTTATGTTTACCTGCCTGATAAGGCTGAGGTAATTAAACAATAGATGAAGGAATAAGTTCTTGGCGTACCTGAACAGCAAGTTACTACACATGTAGGTGAAATAAAAACAACGGTTTTCCAAAATACAATAGTTTATTACAAAAAGAATTCACTTTCAGTTAACATACTTTAATCAACAAACTCACCAAACTAGTAACACACAACTAAACTGCTAAGAAAAGAATAACGATAATAAAACTCACACTCACAGTAAAACAGTAAAAGTGATAAAAAATACACAGAAATAGAAACAACAATAAATTGATAATGATGTCACAGTTCAGAATGAATATGTTTGCTCAAAAACCAAGGCTTGTATTGAACAGTGTTGGGAATGAAGCTAAGTTAGTTTTAAACTAATTGCGATTAATTTAAGATTAATCAGCACATTCCGGTTTGTTTTCAAACCACCAATTCACAATGCAAAGCAGAAGTGAGGAAAAACATTGTTTGGAAGAAGCAATGTTTCATTAAACCATTCGCTGAATTAGAAATCAATAACCTTTAGATAATTGATTCTATTTAATGGATCGGTCACCGCATTGATTGATCTAATTTAATATTTAGACTTTATGTTGACGTTAACGGCAGTACCAATTATGTCGATCTAATTTATTATTTTGACTTACCAAGAGGGCGGTCTCAAAAATGACTTAAAAGATTAGTTTTAGTGTTTAAAGTATCCGTTCTAAAGTCGATCTCTATTTTGAATAGCATTAACAGCAGTCTTTATTGTTCATGAATAAAACGCCATCAATGGCAGGCCCACGTGGTTCGCTATAGCATGTAGCTTACAGCTAACTCACGTGGCGTTGCTTAAAGTCGCGGTGGATCATTTATTAAACATCAAACAAAGGAAAACTGTTGGATTGAGTAACTCAGGTTGCAGGATATAAAACGACTTTCCATCGGAAACCTCGAAAATCACTGTTTAAACCTCCAGGCCGACCGGCCTGTTTGTACCCAAACAATACATGAAATCTTACACAAAGTAACAAATCACAGTGAAAATAAACAACCCTTAAATCTTGTTTAAACTAAACTAATCTCACCTCTGCCCAGACAGACCTTATTGAATGGTTAAAGTTCTCCAAGACGCTCCGTGGATGATGGGCGAAGCTAACACAACGTTAGCCAGCAGGCTAGCAATAGCTGCGGTCGGTTAGCAGCGGTAGGCAGTATGGCTGTTGTAGCGTAGCAGCCATGGAGCTGGAACGTCGTCGTCCTCTCCCGCTTGCTTACACAGCGATCAGCTCTACCCTCTTTCACTGAAAGTACCTTAGTCCGCAGCTTCCAGCACAGCGTTCATGTTACATGAGCTCCGTCGGCGGTGGATGTAACAGCTGTAGTCTGGACTCGGCTCTGCGGCAACAGTAGCTGGTAAGCAGTTCGCGTTCTCACGGTAGCATCTGAAACTCCGAGAGTTTCTTTAGGGCTCAGGTCAGAACAGTGGGGTTTGTCTCAAGACACTGGGTTTGCGACTCACCTGATTGATCAACAGTCTTGTTGTCCTGGAAGTGGGTTCCTCCCAGAGCTTGTGTCTTTTCCCTCGCCAGCGAAGGAAACATGGATCTCTCCTGGCGCTGTTTGGCTGAACGCCAGAACTGGAGAGGGCGTGAAAATCTGTGGCGGTGCCTTATATAACCTCTGGTCCTCTTCTCCTGTCGGAGCTAGAATGTGGGTTAGCGCCACCCAATGGCTGTGTATCCCCAACATCAGCAAGAGTCAGAATTTCTGATTCATCCAAGAAGCATTTTCTTATGGGTTATCTACTTTCTAGCCTATTATGTTGTACATACAGATTTTTTTTTTTTTTATGTAAAGTTTTGCTTTTCTGCACCTAACTTTCCTCATGTTAACACTGATGGGGTCACGTGATGCATGCAGCAGGATAGGTTTTGCCGGTCTCCTCATGGGAATTGTTTTAAACTATATTTTTTAAAACAGTCCCTGCCGGAAAAATACCAAATATCGTCTGTAAACTCACACTAGTGCTGGAAATGTCTTTGGAGGATTTCTTAAACATCCTAAAGAAAAGAGAGGCTCGGAAGATGGGTAACGTGCCCAATGCTAATGTCCTGGTAGCTAGCCAGGACATAGAAGTATTGCTAGCTTATGAGGAGAATGCAAGCTTGTCTTGCACTGAGGAGGCTCAAGAGGATGTTGGCCTGATTCGTAGTGACTCAATAGTTCAACAAGTGGCTGATAATATTGCTAAGACGTTGGATGCCAAGCTGGAAAATTTCATTAGGCCAGTTACCAAGATGTCTGAGAAGTTCAACTTGATGACTGAAGGATTGAAGACTGTCGAGCAGTGAGGGTCTGACTCGGAGGATACAGCACCATTTAGGGAGTTGAGGTGTGAATCCATGGACACCATGCTCAGAAAAGCCCTGCAACGGCTAAATAACTATGAAAACCAGAGCGGTCAGAATACTTGCACTGAAAGAAGGCTCAGAAGTCAAAGACCAGATTTCCTTTTTTGAGAAATGGATTCCTTAGGTACTCGGCATGCAGGAGAAGCGAATAAAGATAGAATGTTTCCACTGCAAGGATCATCCCCTCAGACAATGCAAAGTGCACGGGCAGTCTTGGTGAGGCCGCACAATTACGCAGACAAGCCGAAGATTCTATACGCAGCAAGAGATAAATGAAGAATGAAGCTGGGTGACCGCGAAGTGTCCTATTACCAGGACTTTTCAGCAGAAATTGTGAAGAGGAGGAAGGCATCGGCAGGTGCACCAACAGGCTGCAGGATAAGGAGATCAAATATGCCTTCCTGTATCCTGCGGTAATTAAAGTTCTTCCTCCAAATGGAAGGCCAATGATTCTTTCTACAGTTAAGGAAACTGACAAATACGTAAAGATGCTCCCTGCTACTCATTGAATGGACACAGCTCACTTAGATATTCAGGTAATAAGTGATCACCGTTTTCTTTCTTATTAAACTCTGAAAATCGGCAGTAGGGCAACAACACAACACGACAGAAAAATGCCTGGCGTTGTGATTGTGAAGTGATATCACAGGATGGCTACGCACGGCTTCCAGCGAAGTTCAAAACATTGCTGGAGCAAACAAAAAAAATTAATGTGCGAATATCGGGCCATGAAGGACCACAATGGCCGGAGTGGGGCAGAACACAAAAAATGGATGGCATTTATGGTGAAAGGCCAGTGAGCATTAGGAGAGAGAGTGGTGTTGAGGCTATGGCCTTTGATTGAATGAACAGCATCTCCCAGCATCCTTTCACTGAACGAACTGCATCTCCCAGCATCCGTTGCGCTGCACTCAAACCATTCTCATTGGTCTGTGGTCAGTGATGACATCACAGAGTTGATAAAGGGCAGCGCGAAGATTGAAATCTTCGTCTTTTGGTGCCCAAGCGGTGCCGCAAGGAGACGCTTTAATCCACTGCTGGCATTTTCCCTTTTTCCATTCAAACCTGCTGGACCAGGAAGAACTTCCCTTTTAAACTTCGAAGTGAATCACCCGAGCAAACAGACTTTTTTGTGGCCTACGGGTAACCAGGTAGTCCGCTGGCCATCTGAGCTCTATTGAAACCGGCCCTGAGTCCCTCAGCGCCTAAAGTCGGACGTCCGCTTTTCCGACCTCGGTTTTGCGCAAAACCTCTCCATTTGAACTGGACAATTTCTACGTTCTTCGTCGTGGACTGTGGAGAGCTGCCCCCACCAAGTAGGATTAAACTGATTTATATCTTTTGGTCTGGGTAGAGGAGAATGAGGTCTAACGGTTAATATCCGTTTTCTGTTGGTTAAAATAAGTCTGTCAACTTGTTAACCACTGTTATTCTTGGTCGTCTGTCGCTGTACACCGACCCTGAATGTGCATGCTTTTTGTGTTTTATTATTTGACTTTGGTTGCAACCAGAAGCAGTATATTATATTGTATTATTTCCCGGCTTGTTTATTGTCCGCTGCGGTCGGCGCGTGTCTGTTTAGACAGGTCACGTGGACTCAGTAGATCCTCTTTCTCCGTTGCCCCCGTTTCCTTTGTCCAAGCCACCATTGCTAATGAAACTAGCCTTTGTTGAATCGCCACGCGGTCTTCCTTTGTCTCCCTTTGTGAACCGATCGCGCCAATTGATAAGGCTTGAGTTATTTATCGCATTGAGGGGGTGAGCTGAACCCCCCTTATTCGCTCGCTGTCTCCCACACACACACACAACCGCAGACACGACCTCTTCCCTCGCCGTTAACTTTGTTCTATATTTGTGCATGCGTTAGAATAGAGGGAAATTATGAATGAAATGTAATCTGTAAGGTGGACCTATTTCATTAATAAATTCCCTTAAGTAACGAGAAGTTTCCTGTGCTATTTCAGTGTCTTCTGAGAAGTTTGTTTTAACCCCGCGGACGAACTCCACCCCTTTTCAGAGAGAGACTGATGGTCTGGTTTAATTAAAATTATCTCATTTATGAGATTGGTGCCCCTATATCTTTAATAAACAGGTTAAACTCGAACGTCATCAATAATTATATTAATATTAAATTATTGATTATAAATATTGATGCTCAGAAAACCAGACAACAACTTTTTATTATTAATAGTTACAACAGTGGGCTAGATACTGGCTCCAGCATTGGCATCTGTAATGTTGGAAAATGGTGAGTGATGACTGATTTTTACAAGAACTTTGCTATGCTGAGCCCATCCATGTCTTCTCCCACTGCCATGTTCCTGAAATGGCAATGGAAACACAACCAGGCCTTGTTGGGCCGGGCTGACTCGACTTGTGGAAAAGGGGCAATAGACAGTATCTCAGGAAATGGGTCGGCCAGGTTTTTTTCTCATTATTTTTTACAAGAAAAAGGGGGGTGATCATTTTGGTACACAAAGTGTTGCCATTTACTGTAATGACACAGAGGTAGAGTTGTATTAGGAGAAGGAGAATTATAGAGGGAAACAGTTTTACTGGGTGATATCTATGCACCAAATTCAAAACTGTATTCCAGAGTCCATAAAAAAATAAAACCATCATACAGCATAGTAACAAAAAAAGATAAAAAATGTAATTACATTTTTTGCAAATTACAAGGCTTACAAACTAGGCACCAGTGCCTCTTTAGTCTTGAAGCAAGTGTGTATAATGAGGAATTTGTCTCTTCTCAGTAAAATCGCTGAAATTGACTGTTCAAGAATGTTTATAAGGGGTATTTTAATTGTAGTCTGTCTCAAATGGATAAGAACCCACCCCATAATAATTATTCAAAAACAACCAGTGTCATACTTAACATGATCAAAGTTTCTTTTTTTTTTTTACTTTCTGGATATCTGGAGATACATGACTCACAATAAAAAAAAGGTAAACATTCTTCTCTCACCCTCATCTGTCGTCATCAGATATAGATTATATTTTTCTATGTAAAAACCTTGCTCATTTAGTAGAGAAATCTTACATTGGCTCTATCGCCCTTGCAGATCATGCTCCTGTCACTCTGGTAATGCAACACCTTAGACCAACAGAGCAATCATTTTCTTGGAGATTGAACTCCTTGCTGTTTCATGATGATAACTTTGTGAAATTTCTGGAAAAATCAGACTGACTTATACTTAGAATTTAATGATAAAGATGATACAGTCCTGAGATTAGTATGGGAGGCGTACAAAGCTTACATACGAGGAATGATTATTTCATACTTTCATAGGAAAAAGAAGGAAAGGTTTACAAGAACAACTGGAGAATGAAATGAAGATTGAAAAAGTTGAGGAAATCTTTAGTAGGTCATAGTCTGATAGTGTGCTGGAAGGACTGAAGGAGCCGAGATTAAGATTAAATAACCTAATTACAAAGAAAGCTGAATCTGATATTTTGTTTGCCAAACAACGGATGTTTGAATTTGGTAACAAACCAAATAAGCTACTGGCCCGGTTGGCTAGAAATTCTCCCTGCATATCCTTTATATCAGCGATATATGGTGAAGATCACCTGCGTCACCCACTTCTAAAATTAATAAGAGTTTCAAAAAATCCTTTGAAAAGCTGTATAGTTCAGAGTTAGATGTTGACACAATAACTTAAAGTCACTTCTTAAACAATTTGGAGATGCCAAAGTTATCAGATGAAAGAACCAAACTGCTGGAAGGGCGTATTGCTTTAACAGATATTGATAGATCATTCTCCTCTACAGTCAGGCAAATCCCCAGGTGCAGATGGATTCTGTGTAAAGTTATATAAAAATCTAAAAGACAAATGTACAATTGCTTCTTCGTGTTTTTAATTTCCTTCCCAAATCTTTTTATGCTGCACACATTATTCCTAAAAAAGATAAGGATCCATCCAGAACGATGCTGTTCATTTCAACCAATTATCTTGTTAGGGGTTGACAATAAAATACTTTCCATTATTTTGAAAATCGACTTGAGCCGGTGATGACTGATATTGTTACAGCTGAACAGACGGGTTTTATAAAAGGCTGCACTTCTTCAAATAATACTGGACGACTAATTAATATAATTCCCTATATCAACGGCCATCAGCGTCACATGTCTCATTACTCCCAGAAAATACAAAAAACAGGCAAAGAGGTGGAGCTGAGAGTGGGGCTGTGAGGGTAGGGGCGGATGATTTATGAATGTAGCTATGAGCTAACCCGAAGCTAACCGAGGTTGACGGGCACTTTTAGCCAGAAAACCCCAGTTGAGAGACTCTGCTACCCTCCGCTTTCTAGGCTGTAAATAAAAGAGTATTAAATCGGCCTTCCCTGGAGCAAGCAGTGGGGGGCAAGCTGCTATAGCCACCAGCGCTGACGGCTCATCTGTGAGCTATCAATCAAAAGAGCATGCCCTTTATCATTCATAATTTCAAGCTTAAATTACATCTACATGGATGAGTTATAAAACATCCATCGCCCTCAGAGTTGTCATGACAGTAAACTTGACCTATTAAACCTAAAATGTTTTTTGTACCAGGCTATAAACATGTTTATTTCTGCTGTGAACTTGGCATTTTTAACATAGGAGTCAATGGGCGCATTTCCACTATCGGAAATTCAGGGTTATTTAACCAGATATTTTTCTGATGGTCAGTCTGTTGACCCGTTCCTCTCAGCTGCCGTGTCTCCATACACAATAAGTCCTTTAAAGAATCAGCTAAAGACATCAGCATATTACACTGTTTCAGCAGTTTTAATTGCGTTAAAGAATTTGGCCTGAATTAGCCAGCTTTATGTCAAAAATGTTACTGTTGATTAAACATGTCAAAGACAAAATGACTAGCTGGATGAAGCTTCCTATATCTTAATCCTTAATCCTTAATCTGATAGAAATGATAATACTTCCTAAAAAAACATATCCTACATCTATGCTTTTCCTAATTCTAAAAATTCACCACACTAAAGAAATTGAAAAAGGTCTTCTCCAACTTTGTCTGGGGTGGTTGTAAATCTAAAATTAAATTAAACGTCCTACAACTCTTAATGAACAAGGGGGATGGGCCCTACCCAATATTGCACATTATATAACATCAATTTAGGCCAGAATGATCTCACTATGGGCAGATCATAAACCAAAGTCACCGTGGTATGAGATTGAAGCAGCACTCTGTAAACCTTTCTCTTCTTTAAATTTATTTTATAAAAATAGGCAGGAAATACCAGTTATGGCCAGGGATAACTTTATAATTACAAATGTAATTAAATCTTGGAATAATCTGAAGAAGCTATTTGGGACAAAGCATAACATCTGTTTAAATCCCTTCTAAATAACCCAGTTCTACTGTAACAGGATGGGCCACTAGTCAGCTTTAAGAAATCGGAAGAGTAAATGAATTAATTAATACTTGAAATTCAGTAAGTAGATTAATTGTCTTCTCAATCTTGGGATAATAGAAGTTTCAAATTATTTTAGACCATTAAAAGTCAGTACAATTTACATTGAGACGATTTTTACAAATATCTCCAGGATAGACACTACATGCACCCTGAGTCTTCCAGGTGACCCCCATTTAACGGTACTTGAAAAGACACTTTTGGACAGTCAGAAGTATATGGGGTCACATCAGTCTCATTAAGAATAAACTCATGCAGGGTTTTTCACAAATTCACATGCTCATTCACAAATGCACACGCTCTGGTTCACAAATATAATTTCGAAGAAACACTTGTAATATAACTTCACAAATGCACACGATCCGTTTCACAAATGCACACGATCCGTTTCACAAATGCACACGATCCGTTTCACAAATGCACACGATCCGTTTCACAAATGCACACGATCCGTTTCACAAATGCACACGATCCGTTTCACAAATGCACACAATCCGTTTCACAATTGCACACAATCTATTTCACAAACATTATTTTGAGGGAAGCTTCAAAAATAAACACAGATCATACGAATCGCTAAATGTGCATTTATGGACCACTTCTCATTCGCAAATCTCTGTTTTTGTGAGAGAATTTTGTGTGGTGAATTTTGAGACTGTTGTAATGTTGCAGGTCAACAAACGACACCATTGGCTAATGAATCTGTCAATCAAATTTACGATTCTAATTGACAGATTCGTCAGCTAACCAATTTCTTCGTTTTCAGCCAATCGTATGGCTGCTTACATTTTCTCCTTACTAGCAGAGCTGTTATGTGCGCATGCGCCATGAAGTACAACCGCGACACATGGCGAAATGTGGTACTTACCGTTTGAGACTGATGCATGTCGCTACCATAGACTGTATATAATGGTCGCTACTTATCGCCACGTGCCGAGGTTAAACTTCACTGCGCATGCGCACATAACAGCTCTGCCAGTGCAGCGTCATAGATAGAGTTACGACAGGCTTTGAACTAGCCGACACGCGGTCACGTGGTTCATGGAGTCCTCAATAGTTTCAAACATCCCAGCCTGAGCAGTCTGAGCAGCTTCTGGTGGGACAGAACGCAAAATCAAATATTTCTCATTTCTCCTGGCGATTTTTGATCATTATTGACTAATAATGTGTACTGATTACTTTTTACTGAATAGCCTATGCATTTTTATTTTATCAAAGCATTTTCTAGAGGAACAGACATTCGTCACTGTTCTACATTTTAGAGGGAAACTAGAGTGCTAACACATTGTAGAATACATGTAGATCACCGATCATATTTATTAATAAATTACTGCACTACACTGCTCATATTGAGCATGTTTAATAACTATGTGCCACAAGAAACCCTAAATTGGAGTAATAATACCCAACTTTTAGCCTGTTTTCTGAATGGTAGCAATGATAATGCCATACTTTGTCCTCCTATACACTTAAAACATGCCAGTGGTTAAGACCTCTGCTTCAGCTTACCTTTAGATCTCCATCTTTCAACAAAGCATGGGATATTACTGTTCCCAGGATTTACTCCTAAAACACCCTAGATGTCTAGCAGATAACATTCAGTCTGTTTTCTCTCCGCCTGCTGTTGGATAGAAAATTAGCTGAATGTAAGGCTGATCTAAGTTACATGTTTTGAACCAGTTTTAAATAACTTGGAGGAAAATATGCGGCTGTCTATGCGTTGACTGATGACCTGGGATGAATTTTTTCGGTAGAAGACATCATTCTATGATTATTTATTTTCTTATGAACTCATGCATCTATAACCCAGTTGATTGTGCTTCTAGCCTGACTACAGTAAAATAGTAATTCATTGATAATGTTAAAACCAGTATATGTAAAAAAATAAGTGTTAATTGTGGAAAAAACAATACGCAAACTTTTTATTAAACAATATTACGCAAAATGTAAAACAAGCTTTAATGAAGTATTTTTACTATCATTCTCACTGTCATTACATCTATACAAATACACTGCATGGATCAAATTTGGGCAATGTGCTGAAGTCCTAATGAAGGTTCATCCTTGTTAACATTAACAGCAGCTCCCTTTGATAACAACCACTGGTGACGTTCCTGAAAACAATAGAGAAACAGTTCATTAGTAAAATGTTTTGCTTTGAAGGACTTTGTGGGTGAAAAATTCAAATTACAAATCAAGATGTTTAGGGTGGAACAAGAGAAAAGTTTAAAGTGTAATTATACATATAATTATATTTGGTTTTGTACAACAGTTCATATGTATAAAATGTATATTTAAATAATACCTTTATATGTTTATTGCTTCACCATGACTGGCTGTGCTGCATTTGGATGCAGCAATCGGTCCAAGAAAGGGATCAGAACGTACGGCTTCCCTAAAGACACAGGAAGAAGAAGGAAATGGTTGGCTCAAGTCAGCAGGAGAAACCTCACCATCGACAGAGGTCATAATAACAGAAAGCTGTGTACAATAAGTTTAATCTGCACTGTCAAATATTTTCAATCAGGGCTCTACACGCCACCCTGTGATGGCACTTAGGCATAAGATGGAAGAGTACAACAAAGCCATCACATTCCTCCAAGACATGATAACTCTCTTCTGTGGACTCTTCTGAGAATCAGCAATATATTTTCCCACCTTTTAATGTTTTTATTTGTCTGGAGCTAACACTTTCAGGTTGTTTAAAGTCATAATGATAAAAATGCAAATTTAAAATAAAATAAAGAATTAAGCATACAAAAGAAATACCAACACCCTGCATAGGGATGTGACACTTGTCACCAAACATTGCCCAAACAGTTTATGTGCATTTTATGACCAAAATAATATTTTCTTTTCTGTGCTGTCCGTTTGTACTTTTCAGTCTCTTTCTTCCACCTCTGAGTTATTGAAGTCTTTAATATATCCATTTATTTCTAAATAAAGAGGCTTTTTGTACAGCTACATCCATTCAGTCACTTCACGGTCACTGCTGTGAAGGGTTCAGAGGTCATAAAAAAGTACAGAGAGCTGGATGAGTGAGAAGGTTTAAGTTCGCAAACAGAGTGGAGGATTGGATATTCCCTAAGAAAACAGGAGCAGACGTTTGAGTGGAGGTCACGGATATTTCTATGCATGCCAGTGGAATAGGTGGGAGTGTTGGAGGAGAGAGGCCTCTTAAAACCAAATGAACTAAAAGCTCTTGGTTTGAATGCTCTTCAGCCTGCACTCTGTCGAATGTACTCCAGCTCAAATAAAGCACTCAGGTCAGAAGAGATGGGGATTTTTTCCAAGCTTTTAGGATAACTCAGATTCCCACTTAAATCCAACTTTGGTTCCCATTTTTCAAACAAGAAAATTGCCTTTTTGTGTGTGGATTGAGAGCTGCTGAAGCATGAAGTGAAACAGACTGGTAAAATGATTGAAATTCCGGTATACTAAGATTGTGGCGAAACTGAAAAGGAGATTATACATTCAGTGTAACATGTGAAAGAAACATGACGTAAACCTGCCTAAAACTATCTGTTACACCAAATAAAATATAACAGACCATATTTTTCAGTTTAAAACAATTTAACATGCAATCAATGTTCAGAACCCTCCAGCTTAACTTCCATCCTCTTGTTAAAGCATTAAATTATGCCCAAGACCACAGATTAGGAGAAAAAAACTTGTGTGCTGCCAATAAAAAATGAAAATAAAGAAAATAACTTTACTCTCAAGAAAAACTGCTGCATCTCTGTTACTTCAATAGATAGTAAAATAAGTTATACTACTCCTAGCCACTCCCTCCAAACTTTACCAAACACTAATACAAATTCTCATACAAAATTTTCAGTGTGTAGTTGTGACAACAGATTTATGTTATCACATTATCAGATTTAAATTGTCACAAATTAGGGTTGCATGGTGGAGCAGCTGTTAAAACTGTTGCTTTATAGCAAGAAAGTCATGGGTTCAGATCCCAACCTGGAGTCTTTCTATAAGCCGATCACTTGTTCTCCTCGAGCATGCATGGGCTCTCTCCATGTTCTCTGGCTTGCACTGTCCAAAAGGTCCTAAAACTGATGAGGTATGGATGTGTACTTGGTTTGTTGTCCTGTGTCACTCTGTAATGGATTTTGATCTGTCCAGCATCCACCCCGCCAACTTTCTCTGATGACTGCTGAAGACAGACACAAGCCCTTCTACAACCCTCTGAGGATAAGTGGGTAGCCTATAGTTCAAATCAGCTCAGTTGTAGAGGAGTTTTTGTGCCACATGGGGGCTCCCTTAATCCATGATTCTCTGAGACTCCACAGCAGTCTAAGAATATCAACACGCACTCCCCTCCAACAGTAAACAGTTAAATAAATTAAGCCATAAAGTCCTCAGTTCAATATTTTACTAATTCCAAAGGGAAATTGGATGTTGTAGTAACTCTGCTTATCTAAGTTCCCTCATCCACATCATAGTTGGTGAAATCTGGAGCCTAGGAGAAACTCCTATATCTGACTTTCTTTTTTTTTTTACAGTGAATCTAAGGAAGCCTCTGACTGAAGACACTGTTGTTGTATTGTAGACTTGGGAGGAAAATGTTCAAGGTTGTATTCCTCATTTTATAAAGTATCCTTTGTTGCACATTAGCTTCTATTGGCTCCAGAGCAGTAACCAGGACAAAAACACCATTCAACAGCTTGTTGGGGTTTTTGAGTTAAGTGTGGGGACTGTTTTTCGTGTTTCTGTTTCTGTTTCTCTTTAAAACCACAAGAAACCCTTTGGGCTTTTTCTCATTCATGGTGAGTAGACTGTTTCTACACTATGCCACAAATAGGTCTACTAGCTCTCTCTTGTCCTTCTCTGATACAATCCACAACAGCAGTCATTTGAGCATATCTGCTAGTGACAGGACAGGTTTGTTCTGTTTGTCTGAAGTGTACAGAGTGAAAAGGAATAGTGAGAGTGTGCTACCCTCTGTAAGCTGAACACATTGTTAGAAACTTAACCCCTTCATTGAGAAGTGGGGTTATGGAGACATCCACCTGTTTTATCTGTAGTTTCTGACATAGTAGAGTGGATTGTGTTGAATGCACTCAAGAAATAAAATAACATGATCTTTATTGTTCTGCCTATTTCATCCAGATAACAGATGCTTTGATGAACCATTTGTATGATTGCGTCATTAACTCTATCTCCATGCCAGTAAGCACAATGCAGGGGGTATTTAAAGGTGCTTGCTCATGTAGCCCAACATTCGTCTCTCTAGGACTTTCATGATATGTGATGTTAGGGCAACGTGTGTAGTTGAGAAGGACAGAAGGATGACAGTTCATGGGTATTGGAACAAGGCAGGTTATTATCCACAGTACTGTAACTTTCTTCTCAGTTAAGCTAAGGTTGAAGAGGTATTGCAAAATCCATCATAGCTGATCTGCAAAGGCCTTCTGGACTGTGGGTCCAGAGGTGGGTCTGGGGGTGAGGTTTCCAATTCTGATCCCCAAGGTCCGGTATTCTGCATATCTCTTTGACCTGCTTGAACATCCCTAAGCCTAAATCACATCAGGTCATTAGTTGGCTCCTGCAGAACTGGTTTCAAGGCTGGGGAGAAAAGTCATTATTTGATTCAAGTGTGCTGGAGCAGTGTATTTTTAATTTTTTAGGACATTAAATAGGACAATAAAGGACATTTTAACAACAATCAGGTGGCTTCTGCAAGAAAAAATAAATTGGGCCATGCTTGGGTCTTCAGGTATAATAATACCTGGGAAAATGTGGCCAAATCAAGCCTGAAATGTTTAACCAAACACAAAACCAGCCCTCTTCCATGGACATCTTAGTCTCAACACCCAGAGGATTCAGAACTGTGGACAATCTTGAAAAAGTGTGGAAGCAGAAATTATAGGTGTTGAAAGTTTGTCCTTAAATGTGCAACTGGTGATTTACTGAAAACAATTATAGATAGATAGATAGATATCTTTATTACAGACTCAGGGTCCAAGGCAGACAAACAAGAACAACAAAAACAACAACAGTAACAATAAAAAGCTAAGAAGTCACTTTAAAAGAAGGCAACTATACCAGTGCGTCCATAGACCAGACTGGTAGCGAATAGCACTGTAACTGATATTAATAAGTGACACAATCACTCGATTCTCAGAGATGTTGAGTCTGCAGATGAAACTGTACATACATTTCCGCAATGTGGCTTGCAACGTATTAACTCCAGCTGTAACAAACATCTCACTCGCACTAGCCCATCTTGGCCTCCTAAGAAGCACACGAAAAGCATCATTGTAGGCCACCTGCAACCTTTGCATTGTACTTTTTTTATAGTTTAACCAAAGGTGAGCTGTGTATAGCGGTGTACAGTATGATCTGAACAACGCTATTTTCACTTCATCCGTACAAAATTTAAATTTGCGTGCCAGTGTGTTCGCCTGAGCATACAATGTCCTGCATTGTCTCTCCATGTCATCATCATCCATCAGGTCGTCAGTTAAAATATGCCCAAGGTATTTTGTTTTGTTAGTCACATTCAGCATCATATTAGACAAATAAAAGTCTGGGAAGTTTGCATTTTTATCCTCCTTAGTTCTACAGATCATTATAACACTCTTTGCTGGGTTATACTTAATATCTTGCTCCAGACCATAGTGCGCACAGATATTAAGCAGCTGTTGGAGCCCAGCTGTACTCGGGCTGAAAACCACTAAATCATCCGCATACATTAGATGATTCAGCACAACATTTCCAGCAATACATCCAGTTTTACAAGCATTTAGTCTCTTTGAAAGATCATCCAAATACATATTGAGAAGAGTAGGGGATAATATCCCCCCCTGTCTGACCCCATTGCCAACCTTAAATGGAGCACACATACTGTTCCCCCATTTGACATACATCTCTTGGTGAGCATACCAATAGCTAAGTATCCGTACAAGAAATTTGGGTACACCCCTCTGAGTTAATTTAAAAAATAACTTGCCATGATTAACCCTGTCAAAAGCTTTGGAGGCATCTAAAAAACATGTAAAAACAGAAGAATTTTGTTTCTTGTATTTATCAATAACCTCTTTAAGAGCATATATACACATATCTGTGCCCAGCTTTGCTTTAAAACCAAACTGATTGTCTGCAGAAGAGACAAATTTTGAGATCCTGTCCAGCAGGATTAACTCAACAATTTTAGAAGAAATACTGGCCAGATACTTTTGCTTTCATAGCCCTAACTTCTTTCCAGAATTCGTACATATTTTTACATTGCAATTTTCTGGCCATTGAGTCAGCCTTCATAGCCTGCTCATTTTTTACAATGTAACGCAGAGCATATTTGAACTGGGCATTAGTGACCTTTTTGTTTTCAAAAACTGGCCCATTTCTTGGTCTCCCTGCCAGTATCCACTCCATGGACGCCTCACGTGCCTTGGCATGAAATTCAGCCACATGGGCATTCCATCCAGGTTTACCCTTTTTCTTAGTTTTAGGTCTATATATAGATAAACTTGCATCAATCAGTGCTTTAAAGATGCCATCATACATGGAAGAAATGGCTGAAATATGCTCAGAATCCCTGCACTCACTATCTCCACACATGACTGCTTCTCTAGGCATGTATATATTGCATAATAGGTCATCTGTGTTCACACCATAGGTCATAATTTCTTCTTGTGTGAGAGAGTACCAGTCCACATGAGAAGTACTTTCATTATCATGATTTTCCATCATGGGTAACTTTAGAACAAGTATTTCCATCCCAAAAGGTACATGATCAGATGTTGATAGCTCATAAAATATTTTCATGTCTGTCAGAGAAGTATGCGCATCTACTGTAGACACACAGTGATCCAACCAGGAGGTTGTATGCCACGCTTCACTTATATAGGTAAAACTGTCCGCAGGTAATAGGACCTTAGTTGATAGAATTAACCCATTATCATCACAAAAACATCCCAAATGATTAGCAAATATTGACTTTTCATCCGCAATATCAGAGTTCATATCACCAATAACTAACACATTGGAAGACCCTTGGCCCTGGATAAATGAGCTTATGAAGGCAAGTCTATGAAGATATTCAGTTTCATTGAGATGACACTCATATGGGGTGTAAACATTTAGCACCACACATTCCTTGCCTCCTTGTGTAATCTGTATTGCAATACACCAATCCACTTCCAGTCTGATGACATTTACACACCAGTCAAGTTTTGTATTCCATAAGATTGCTACTCCTCCTGGAATGCGCCCACGTATTATTCCATCACCAATATCCACGCTGGACTCCCCCACTCCATGAAAGTTTTCATTTAACGAATTTAATCCTTCAAGATCCTGATTTGACAGAAAAGTCTCTTGTAGACACAGCACGTCACACTGCCCCAACAAGTGGTCTACAACTAGCCGCCGTGCTTTATCCTCTGAGCTCTGGCCCAAGCGCAGACCTCGACAGTTGTATGACAGAACTTTTACACCCATGATTTATGACATCAGGCTTCAGTACTACGGGCCCCTGGAGCCCCAGTTGCCTGCGCAGCAGACGCAGCACCCTCATTCGAACCAGCAACACCAGCCCTGATGCGCGGCTCATAGTAGCGCCTTACATAAGCACCCACAGGCCATATCACTGGATTGTACATCTCAGCTACATCATTGCACTCAGCAGTCACTTTAAAGGATGAATATCTGCTATTGGCCGTAGCTATTTTTTGACACGTAACCTCCCGATCAAGCTGAATCCGAAGATAGTCAGTTAATGTCTTTACGTCTAGATCAGGAGCAAACCTAGAAGAGAAAACACTTACCATTTTCGTTGACACAGTCTTAATGTGGTGGCCATCAGCTCCAGTACCCACAATAGCCAAACTTTTACCTGACCTCGTCTTCAATCCAGGTGTGGAGGTGAAACGAGTTCTCATTTTTCCATTAGCCTGTAGCTTCCCTTTCTTGACAACAGTCGACCATTTTGGAGATCCCGACAGCTGTGTTGCTTTTGCAGCATTCGCCTGACCTTCGCCACCACTGACTACAGCATGTGACCGATTGCACAGGCCCTCTCTCCCCTCATCACGAGTAGCAGTGTCCCCAGTAGCCTCCTCCTCGGTTACCGGCATATAGATCATTCTATTGCAAAAGAAGATCATTTTCTGTTGTTTTTGTTCATTCTTATTCTTTACCAAAAATGCTGATGATGCTGGTCAGTATTGTACACCAAATGATGTAAAATGGTACAAGCTTTATGATTGATAAATAAATTTTTTTATACACTGAAAAAAAAAGTCTGTTGGATTTACATAAATGAATCATGTAGATTGGTGGCACGCAATTACATTATGTTCTGGTGTCATAACTTCATTATATAATGACAACAAATTTATTACGTTCCAAGATTTTGAAAATGTCATGTTCAGAACTTTTAATCTAATTGTCACTTTTACATGTTTCACTTACACTGTACATATATGAACTATTTATATTTATAATACATATTTATTTTATGTTGTATGGATTATTTTTCTTTATATCCACATTATGACAGATTCAAAAATTTAATTTTCTATGTAATTATGTTAATACAACCTAAAATGTATAACTAGTTTTGACCTTCCAATTAATGTATTTCAGCAACAACTTACTGGTACTTAAACATTTTGAAAGCAATACACCAAAGCACTAAAATTACATTATTGTTTTAATGAACATCAGGCCACTGGCATATTAGGCTAATCCAAAGCATGAAATGACATACATCACACAAACATCACAGGTGTATGGTTTGACATAAAAAAAAAAATACAACTAGAATAAATAATGACATTTTGATTCCAGTTGGTAGACACAACCAATTTTAGTGGAACGTTAATATTTCACAAGCCATTTTTTGTGAACACTGCAATACATAAAAAGACAAGCTTGCATGTTTGGAAAGGCTCTGTAGTAAATGAGTTTAAATAACACCCCAAACAAAGAAAACCTCTCTCTGTTGGAAGTTGGTTTCCCAGTAAAGAAGTACAAGAATATGAAATTAGATTACAGCAACATGAGAACAATTATTACAAATGTATGAACAGCAGTTTTCATCTGTGCAGGTCATGATCAAGAGCCAGCATTACTCAGTGATTGTATTCTTCAGGACCTGGGCTTTCTTTGAGAGCGTGGCACCATCTAACTCCATAACCACTTTATGGAGGACTTCAAAAGTGTACCTTAGTTCAGTGGTCCCAAACCTTTTTTTCGCCACAGACCGGTCTAATATCAGACAATATTTACACTGACCGGCCTTTAAGGTGTGGCGGATAAATAACAGACGGTATGAAAACGAGGTATTTTTTAAATTATAACAATCAATGTAAATCCAGTATGTATTTGCAGCTTTATTAACAGTGTCCTACTAACTTCGAGCAGACAACATAACGAGCAACACTCAGCCCCCTAACGCTCTGGTCGCTATGGTAACATGTAAACATACCTTTATTTCAAGATTTACCACAAAAACAAATACGAAGTCCATGAAAAATCTAACTCACCACAACGCTGAATCAGTGAGAGCCTTGGGCTTTTTCCCCTTTCCTTAGAAACGATCGAGAGACTTTTGTTTTCTCTCCATCTTGCTAGCTTGTGGGATTTTAGCGGTAACCATCACGTGACCAATACAAGCCTCGAGTGTCAAGACTAAGTTATGTAACGGGGATATCTGGTCATTTTTCAAAATAAAACAGCGGTCACACTCAGATAATAAATAAAACGGAAATACTGGAAGTTATTTATTGTTTATGTGTGGCCCGCAGCCCGGCACCACATGACCCACGGACCGGTACCAGTCCGCGGCCCGGGGGTTGGGGACCTCTGCCTTAGTTGACGAGGATAGTCCATGTTTAGAGCATACAAGAGGCCAAACAGCAGTGCGACATTTTCCAATTCCTGGATAACGATTTGCCCTTCCAGGACAATTCCCACATCATCTGGTCCAGGCTGGGCTTCCCGTTTTCTCACTGTGAAGATCCCAACAGTAGTTTCCTTAACGGATTCTGCAAAGGCTGTGTCATTTTCTTCCTGCAAAGAGAGTTCATAAGTAAATATATTATTGGACCTAGTGCCACTAAAACACCAATATAGAACTCAATACCACAGACGGATGATATCTAAGGCCACATCTACACAGAGATGAAACCAGGTATAGCAGAAAAGATATTTAATCAATAGGCGTCTAATCCACAAGGAGCCTGTGTTTCAGGACACCATAAACAATTTTGTTTTAAACCAGGTCCCAGAGTGGAGAAATCAGTTTTCTCTGTGATTATGAGCTGTCCGGCATTTATTCTGAGTGGATGACGTCGCTGCCTCATTCCTATGTGTAATGCACATGTGCAGCACTCTGTGATAAAGTAAACATGGCGCCATACAGTGTTGCTGTCCTAATAAAGCAAATACTGACCTTTTTATGGATCCCAGAATAAGATTCACTGTCCCTCCTCTATCACCAGCAGCAGAAAATGGATTCGGAGAACCACAGACACTGTATGCTTTAGAATAACGCTCTCATTTGATATGGAACGCCGAAGTGCTCAAAATTTAATTAATAAAAAATTCATAAATGTATACATGAATAAATAATGGACAAATTTATGTGACAATGAAATGAAATTAAACTGAATTCGTTTAAAATTCTTAGCCTATTAGAATTAAATAAACCGTCTTTTTCCCCAAAGTCCGCTTTTATTTCATAATTGTGTTTTTCCCAGTAGCTTATTCATTTCAAAAGACTGTTTATCAACTGAATGAGTTCATCTGCCAATCAGGGTCAGTGGGTGGGACCTGAATGCTCATTGGCTGGTGCTTAAACATTGATCTTCTTGGAGGAGGAGAATGGCGAGAACGGGCAGAAGTCGTTTAATACTGTTATCGAATGTAATGCCTGTTGGATTTCACGTACGGTTTTATCCAGATGCTCTTAATTTTGGCAAAATATTTTACCACTTTTTTTAACGTGGCTGTCTAAATCCAATCGGCCGGTGTTGCATCAGTGTTCTGGGTGTAAAGCTGCTCGGGACGCCATGTACAGAATTGCGCTGCTCTGGGTGGCTGCATGTTGGAGTGGCTCTGTTGGCTACATATTAAGTTTTGTGTTTTTTGTACATTGGTTCCTCTATTTTCTTAAAGAAGATTGGATTTTTTTGTACCTGTATACTTTCTAGTTTTTGGTGCTGTGAAGCTGGAAGGATTTTTGCTGTAAATTTTTCCCTTTTTGAAAATTTGTTATGATGCGTAACCATGGCAACAATGTGGTTTACAGCCGGGAGCAGCTGATTAACATCGCAAAAGCTGAAACAATACCTCAACTGAAACCACAAATCCCTGATGAGTTGAAAAGGAGGAGACGTGGATGCAGAGCAGGAGCGAAAAGGAGACAGAGAAAGAGGAAGTTCAAGCCATCTCTTCCATTGATCATAATGGGCAACGTAAGATCACTGGCTAACAAGATGGATGAACTCCAAGCCCTTACAAGGACTTCACTGTTTTAGACGTGGCTGCTGGATCATATCCCCGACTCCAACGTCTGTCTGCCAGGCTTCCTGACTGTACGAGCAGACAGAGATCTGAAGACGAGCAGAAAAAGGAAAGGTGGTGGAGTAGCAGTGCTTGTAAATAACAGATGGTGTCATCCAGGACATGTTACTGTGAAGTGTCGTCTCTGCAGCCCAGATGTCGGACTCTTGGCAGTGAGTTTTCGTCCATATTATTTACCAAGAGAGTTCACCAGTGTAATTTTGGCAGTTGTTTACATTCCACCTTCAGCCGTTGCCGACAATGCATGTGATGTCATCAGTTCCATTGTTGCTAAGCTACAGACACAGCACCCCAATGCATTTGTGGCAATATCTGGTGATTTTAATCATGCCTCGCTCTCCACTACACTTCCAACATTTCAACAGTTTGTCAGCTGCTCTACGAGAGAAAACAGGACCTTGGATTTGTTTTATGCAAAGGATTCATACATGTCCAAACCAAGACCTCCTCTGGGACAATCAGATCACAATCTTGTTTTTCTCTGTTCAGAATATAAACACCTTGTTCAGAGGCAACCTGTGACAAAACGAACTGTGATAAAATGGTCACAGGAAGCTGAAGAAGCCCTGCAGGGTTGTTTTGCAACCACAGACTGGATGACTCTTAGTCATGGCATTGATGTCCTCTCCATGTGCTTGGCAGAGTGTATGACTGACTATATAAACTTCTGTGTGGACAACATCATCCCCACCAGAACAGTAAGATGCTTGCCTAATAATAACTCAACTGAAACCACATCCTTCACCTCAGCCATGGACTCTTCTAATTCCACAAGTTTGACTTCAACCAAGTCAGGAAATGGTGCTACCCCCTTTGCCTCCCCCTCCCACTTGTCTGTCTCCAAAAGTCAGGTGAAGAGTCAGCTGGAGAAACTGAACCGGAACAAGGCTGCAGGTCCAGATGGTGTCAGCCCCAGAGTCCTGAAGGCCTGTGGAGAGCAGCTCTGTGGGATTCTGCAGCACATCTTCAACCTTAGCCTAACTCAGGAGAAGGTTCCAGTGTTGTGGAAGACATCCTGCCTTGTTCCAGTACCCAAAAGAACTCACCCATCAGTCATCAATGACTATAGACCTGTTGCCCTGACATCCCACATCATGAAGGTCCTGGAGAGACTCGTGTTGGCACCCCTGAGTAAGCAAACAAGAACGTATCAGGACCCACTGCAGTTTGCTTATCGCTGTGGAGTTGGAGTTGAAGACGCCATCATCCACCTACTTCAACCAACCCACTGTCATCTGGACAAAGCAGGCAGCACTGTGAGGATCATGTTCTTTGATTTCTCTAGTGTATTTAACACAATTCAGCCTGATTTGCTGTGTCAGAAACTCCTGAAGACACAGGTGGAGCCCTCAACAATCGCCTGGATCAATGACTACCTGACCAACAGACCACAATTTGTGAGACTGAAGAATTGTGTGTCAAACCAGGTGGTCAGCAGCACAGGAGCACCACAAGGGACCGTACTCTCACCATTCCTTTTCACTCTGTACACCTCAGACTTCCAGTACAAATCAGAGACCTGTCATCTGCAAAAATACTCAGATGACTCTGCAATTGTCGGGTGTATCAGAGATGGACAAGAAGCTGAATACAGAGAGCTGGTGGACCGCTTTGTGACATGGTGTGGAAACAATCGTCTCACCTTGAATGTGAACAAAACAAAGGAGATGATTGTAGATTTCAGAAGAAACAGGGATAAGTCAAACACTGTTTCTATCATGGGAGAAGAAGTGGAGGTGGTTGATGAATATAAATACCTCGGAGTTCACCTTGACAACAGACTGGACTGGAGGCGCAACAGTGAAGCCGTCTACAAGAAGGGACAGAACAGACTGTACTTCTTGAGGAACCTTAGGTCCTTCAAGGTTTGCAGGAAGATGCTGCAGATCTTCTACAAGTCTTGTGGAGAGTGTAATCTCTTCAGCTGTCATCTGTTGGGGTAGCAGCATCAGAGCCAGGGATTTAAAAAGGCTCAACAACCAGATAAAGAAGGCTGGTTCTGTTCTTGGGACAACTGTGGAAAATCTGGAGATGATAATGCAAAGAAGGATTCTTCATAAAATAAAAATTAATTATGGACAACCCTGAGCATCCTCTTCATGAGACAGTCATACAACAACAGACGGTCTTCAGTCTGAGGCTTCTTCAGTTTCGCTGCAATACAGACCGCTATAGGAAATCCTTACTGCCCACAGCCATCATCTACAACAACTCCTTAAAGAATTAATTATATGAGCTATACCAACACTTAATTTCCCTCTGGGATCAATAAAGTATTTTTGAATTGAATGCTCATGACAAGACTGACAAAAGAAGCCCTGGGGCCCGTTTCACAAAGCAGGTTTAGTGAAAACTCTGAGTTAGTTAACCCTGAGATGAGGGAAACTCTGAGTTTTCGGTTTCACAAAGCCAGTTCAGCGTAACTCTGAGTCAGTTACCCGGGCAACACACTCTGTGAACCTAACCTGCTCGCTAGCAGGTTTGCTTCAAATAACTGAGTTTCTCCTGCTCTGAAGTTGAAGCTGCAGTCTGAAATTAGTGGCAGACATGGCGTGTCCGTTTCTTGATGAGCCTGTTGATGTAGAAGCGCAGATACTCCGCAGAAATCTGCGTCGGGCATAGGATTATCAGACCCCGAGTGGATATTTTATCACTCCATGATGAGTACCTCTTTGAACATTTCCGTTTTTCTAGACAATCAATAGTTTATTTAAACAATATCCTTGGCCCACACATTTCTCACATGACTCATCGTAGAAGAGCCCTCTGCTCCGAACAAATTCTTTGTATTGCGCTACTTTTTTTTGCGAACGGCAGTTTTTTGTACAATATCGGTGATGCGGAGCATGTATCCAAGGCAACAGTCTGTCGGGCTGTGAGAAATGTGACCCTTGCACTTAAACAGTTACTGTACACGTTTGTAGTGTTTCCAGGTCACAAAACCACCAGACATCTCAAGGAAGCATTCCACAGAATTGCAGGTATCAGTGTAAGCAATGAATAATGTCAAGCAATTAAAAATGTTGAGACTGGAAGAACTCAATTTGATATATTTAAGGGTTTCCAGGTGTGATTGGCTGCATTGATGGGACTCACATTCCTATCATATCTCCTTCAATAAATGAAGGAGAAATCTGTCCACAGCGTAAATAGGAAATCTTTCCACAGCGTTAATGTACAGGTAAGCCTAAATAATAGCTTTCAGCATTCCAAATGAAATGTACACGTCACAATACAGCAACTGCCACTAATTATTGTTCTCCACTGTGAAGATCATAAGTGATGCAGAATACATCATCAGTAATGTGGAAGCAAAGTGGCCTGGGTCTGTACATGACTCTCGGATTTTCCGTGAGTCCACACTGACAGATTTGCCCGTGGTGAATTTATATACAGTATAGTTATATAGCCTACTGTGATCAATATGGTATATCCTTCTATTGCAACTGAAACATTACATTTTATCATCATAGGGGAGTTTGATGGATACCTTCTGGGTGACAGGGGGTACCCCTGCCAGCGCCATCTGCTGACCCCTTAACCCTGATCCTGGGCCACAGCAACGCTACAACATAGCTCACTGCAGGATGCGAGCCAGGGTGGAAATGACCATTGGGATGCTCAAGGCCCGATTCCAGTGCCTGCGTATGCTCAGGGTCTCCCCAGAAAGGGCATGTGACATCATTGTGGCATGTGTAATTCTGCACAATATTGCCATGATCAGAGGGGAACAATGTCCCATCCTTACCCCTGATGATGGAGATGATTATCCCAACCCCGCTGCTGATGCACAAGATGGGAGAGCTGTTCGTGACATTGTCTGCCAGAATCATTTCCAACTGTAATCCCCCCCAGTCAGAGAAGGACAAAAGGCCTCTAATTTTATGAGGTCTTCTTTATTTCCTGCAAGTACACATGTTTACAGTTATTTTGTTGATTGAAAAATAAAAAATCATCCACCTGTGGGCACATCACCCACCTTTAACTTATGTTACAGCGGTTGTATTTCCATTTGTGTCTTCTTCACTTGTAGCTTTATGTGTTCATTTCCACATTTGTTTTTTCAATTTGTTTTTGGAGATATACCTTATATAGTTGCTTCACAGGGAGCTATAGGAACACAAATGAAGTTGAATGTCATAGTGCCATGTCTACTTAGTGTCATAGTAAGTTGTGGGTCAATACTGAATATTCCTACTGAGATAAGCTGTGCTGTGGAAGTTGATGGAACCTCTTCCTCATTGATGGACCCTCTGTTGTTTCCAGCATTGCTCTGTTGGAGAAAAAGAAGCTGCACATTGTATTGCAGAACAACACTAACATTGACTGAAACCAAGGTCATTTTACACAAAGGTTTTGACCTCAACAGGCCTCACTGCATCTTCCCTCCCTGTGGTGGCTGACAAGGTATCTTCATCATCCTCCTGTAACAATTATTGTGTTATATTCTACCAATCATTAAAACTCTGGAATAAAATAAATTTAAAAAACATAAAAACTCTGGTAGCTACTTACAACAGCATGGAAGTCTGTTATAGTAGAGGGCTCCACAAGACAGATCACACCATCAACAACTGGTGGAAGAAAATGATTCAGTTGATTATTACCCAGAAGAGTGCCCTACCTATTTTCTTTTCTACCTTTGTTTTGTAAATACAGTGCAGGTCCCATCACAATTCATATGACTCTTAGCCACCTTAGATTAGATAGATATCTGAGCAGCCAATTACAGATAACTGTAGCAGATGAATGGATGGCCATTACATCTAACATATGCCATTTATTTGAATGATATACCTCTAATGTAGGCCTTTGTGTCCTGAGGCATGGCTGGGTCCGACGAACTCCCCCAGAGATGCCCTCAACAGTTGGTCGCCCACGGTTTTGACTGAGGGCCATCTCTTCAGCCTCTGCGAGTTGTGGTGGTGCTGGACCACCGCCTGTTTTTCTGGCCTCAGCCTTCTTTCTGTTGGCTACGATGGAGGTCAAGTTTGAACATATGCAGAGAACTCAAATTTTGAGACATGCACATATAACAGGAATTAAGGTGTGGCTTTCATATAGACAATATTGAATACTGGCAGTGATGGTATGACTGAAGATGTGGCTTTTTCATTGTTTAGGGATTTTCCCTAATTACTTAAATATAGCTATCACATGTAGAATGTAATCACTGAATGCAGTTTAATGAAGGCAGGCTAAACATCACCACAATGGGTAATAATTAAATTATACCTTACCTGTTTGAACTGTATTTTTCTATTTCATCTTTAGTTGCTCCCATGTCCTTTTTCGGCCTGCTGGGTTGCACCTATGTGCTCAAAAAAACATGTAAGATATCAATGTTGAATGAGTGGAACATTTAAGACCAAACATGTTTTTTTTCCCCTCCAATTAATACTCACACATTGACTTGATCAGCAATTTTCTGCCACACAAGCTCTCTCTCTTTTGCCACTGCCACAGTATTGCTTTTTTTTTTTTTTAAAGGATATGCTCATTTTCAGCATATGCTGTCATTAATATTTCCATCTCCACTGGGGAGAAGTAGGACGATCTGCCCTTTTTTTCACAGGTTGCCATGGTGAATCATGTTATCTGTGTCCCATTGATGATGGCTTTTTATATCCTCATGCACGAGTGTAACTCAGTTACTTTAACTCAGAGTTGATTGATCTGATTGTTAACACCTGTTCTGAAACCGAAAACTCAAGAGTTTTTCAACTCAGAGTTAGCCAACTCAAGAGTCGAGGTTTTAACTCAGAGTTTGTTCAACCTGCTTTGTGAAACAGGCACCTGGTCAGAGGTTAGGTACAAACAATAAACGGATTCATAAATAACACAGACTGTGTTAAAATAAATATATCTAACCACCAACCAGGGCTTCTTTCTCCACTCTCCTCTGAGTTGTGCTGGATCACACAGAAAGCATATCAGCAATAACACAGGCAGTTATTTCAGTAAGTCTTCAGTGCTGGGCCTGGGATCATATCAAAAAATATAATCCAAACGACTCAAGACGGTCTCTGAAACTGCTAATGACAAATTATTCCTCTCAATATGGTCTGTTAGAGTAACCACAGCTCAACAAAGTTCCTGCAACTCTGAACCTGGACTTAGCATGTTGCTAGCTAAGCAGCAGGGTGCTCACAGTGTTGACAGCTATCCAGGAAGATCAATGTTTAAGCACCAGCCAATGAGCATTCAGGTCCCACCCACTGACCCTGATTGGCAGATTAACTTTTTCAGTTGATAAATGGCCTTTTGACATAAATGAGCTGGGGACAAACACCATTATAAAATAAAAGCTGACTTTGGGAAAAATATGTTTTACAATAAAAACTGATGGAATAAAAATGGCTAAAAATAAAATTGGGAAAAAATACAACTAAATAATGTTTTTTACTAATAAATATATTTTTAAAGGAAAATGAAAATATATTTCACATTAATTAGCTAAGAATTTCAAATGAATTCAGTTTTTCACAATTTTATTGTCACATATATTTGTCCATTATTTATTCATGTACATGTATTTTACAAGATTTTATTTATTTAATTTTTAGCACTTTGGCATTTAAAAATTTGAAGCTAGATTTGTCATGTTTGCCACCAGGTTGACTGCACATGTTCAGCGTTGTTTTCTGTGGTTCTCTGCCAGCATCACTAGTGGGCCCGGTCTATGTACTGCAGCATTTTTGGCTGGTTTGTGTGAATTCATGTGGACAAAGGTTTCAAATATTGTGGTGCCGTTTATTTACAGACTGCTTTTGAACCTATACCCACTTTGTTGCAGTATTGTGTTTAAGTTACAAAAACAACTTAAATTACTATAAAATCAAAATAATGAGCATGGCTCCAGAAAATTGTGATTCAACAGTGCTATATCCCCAACCCCTACACAACAACTTTACCTGTTTGATTTAATCCTCTTCGTTCATAAGATCTAATGAAAAGTTCATAAGGTAGCATGGACACCACTACTGTGAAGAGAAAGAGAAATATAATTAGGTGAGGCAAACAAAAATTGGCCTTCACTCATCTCAGCTTTTTTTTTCTTGTCTTTTTTAAAGTGAATCCAATATGCTTCCATACAGTATTGATGAGGATTCTGGCTCTTTTAGGCTCCACAGAGTGCAAGTATTTCATGTTATGGGAGCATAAATGCAACATGTCTATTTCACAACAGAGACATTTTTATTGATGTTCCATGATTGAATCATGTTCAAAGAATAAGCACAATAAAAACATGGCATTTGAACATAACTTATTTTTACAGAAAGAACAACCTCTCTTCTGCCATTTTTGCAGTGTACGGGGGTGCACCCCTGTATAAAAATCCCTTTAAATATCCCTTTAAATAATATAGATATTATTTTGTAATATTTAGTATCACAGACAGGCACTTTGCTTTTAGAGAGGAAATAATGGGTTAAATTAGATTTAAATCAGACACATCTGAAGTAGATATTTGATATAAAAATACTTTTAGTTGTAAAATAATCACAATTAACCATTATATATAAGTTATTGCTGTTTTTATTCATTGCTTTATTTTTTATATCAGAGACAGAGTGAAGACTTGAACGTGATCTTTTTAAATATCTTTATTTTTTTAAAATGTTTATTATATGATCAGCAGGTGGCGACGTAGAACGGTGCGCCCTACAACAGCAACCACAAAAGAAGATTGTCTCCACTGGAGCTAGCAAGCTAACTGCTGCAAAGTCAACGTTTAGTCCCTTCAAAATGCTTCTACAGTCCGTTAGGCCGTGGTTGCTTCGGTGCAGGGCATTACCGCTGTCTTTCACACGGACTTACTACGCTGACAGAGTCGCTCGGCTCGGCTCCCAACCTGATAAACACTCCCCAGAATATCAGGTAGGTTAGCCTGTTGCTAAAACCTGCTAGCCTAACTGGAGCAATAACGTGATGTTAGAGTTTAACAGGTGAGGAGACTCACACTGGACACCGAGAGTACATCGCAATAATGTTTGATAATATGCATGACTACCAAGACTGTATTTCATGTGGTTAATAATATGTAGCAGAAACTCAATGGTAAAGGTCAGAAACCCCAAAAGCAATGTTTAAACCACTCTCATACGAACTTTATTGTCGCTAATATAGATCCTAAATTTAAAAAGGAGTCCATTTAGGGTTTGCATTCAAATAAATCTGTACTATTTATGTTTCGCTGAAAGTTAAACAAAATATAGGCCATTTTGTATCATTTAAAAAGCATCAGCTAAATTTATCTTTAGAACATTTTGACGTTACAGTTTAAATGTGTACAAGTATGAACCTTAGTTTACAATGAGAGTATTACATTTATGTGCGTTAATATCAGAGGTGGGTAGTAACTATTTACATTTACTCGGTTACATTTACTTTTGAAAAAAACAACACTTTTAAGAGTAGTTGTGCTATACCGTTTTTGTTTTTTTTTTACTTTTGGTTGAGTAATATTATTATGAAGTATCGCTACTCTTAGTAAAATGTCTGAATACTCTACTCACTGTAAGTAAATTAACTGAATAAAGAGCAAATATATTTTAACCAAAAATACAACAGACACAGACACACAACTACAGTTTATTAAAGGAGAACACCTGTTTCTACTACACACTCTTTGTTTTGCCTTGAGCTTGTTGTGCATTTTGAGGTTAAGTGTAGTAAACCCCATAAATTGTCACTGGAAGTACATTCTACCTTGTTCTAAGATATATTTATTCATTACCTACCATAAGTATTGGTAGGCCTATATTGAAAAAAGGAATTTCCTCTGCTTAAACTTTGAGTAATTTTGTTATTTATTTGTAACATTCTTTTTTTAATTTTAGTCTTTAAAATACCAGAATTTCCTCATAACTTCATATTTTTGTCTGTCCGAAGACATAGTTAAAAAAATATTAGATTATATATTACTCAGTATTCAAGTAGCTTATTTAACAAAAACTTTTTTACCCTTACTTGAGTAATTTCTTTACATGGCTACTTTTTAATTTTACTTAGAGTAAAAATATGTTGAAGTAGTGCTAAGTTTTTGGGTACTGTACCCACCTCTGGTTAATATAACATTGAACTTGGTGCCGTGGTACAACGAACTGACACTAGATGTCATTAGCAGACACATTTTCTTTAACGTATTAAACAGCATTAACATATTCACCCGGTTATCTCGTCCCACTTTTTATTATTGTGTCTACGTCCTTGTTTCAGTTTTCATCAGAAGAAAAGTATTGTGATTCAGGTGTAAACTGCACTCAAAACAATTCCGTGTTCATATCTTTATGAATAATGATGTTATTCAATAATTTCATTTGTAAAAACCTGTGTTAAGTAGCTGAATGTCTTTGTGTAATATGCTAATTTTCTTTAATAACTAATTGTGTAAGCAACCTCTCATTTACGACCTCTGCTTGTTGTGCTTGGTAATATCACACTGCTTTAGGTATATCTCAGATCTTTTGGAGGAGTGTCTTGTTTAGAATAGGTTCATACTGTGCTCTATAAAGTGTAAAGTTTAATTATACTTTTATTGCTTCACAGGAAAATTATGAGCGAATGAAAGTTTTGGTTGATGAACTGAGGAGTCGGACAGAGAAGATCAAGTTAGGTAAGAGCATGTACCAGTGTACTCTTTGTGGACAATTTTCGCTTTGGATAACTAACTGCGTTGTGTAGTACAGTGCATGAAAGTTTTGAATTACTTGCTAATTTCTTTTTTCCAAAGAATAAAAAACTTTCTTGAAATTCTCAGTTAAATCCACACTATAAATCTTTAAACTCTGTCAGATAACTTGAATGACAGCTGCACATTTTCGCATAAAAGCCTATTATCAGCAACAGTCGGTCCTCTGGATCAGTTTCCTTCTATGGCTGCTCATTCAAGTAAATTGTATTTTAGTTGGGTATTTGAAACATTAATAGCTGTTTATTTCTTATTAAGCTCAAATTGACCAGAAATAAATTATTTTCTTTGAACACCCACTAGTTTATTCTTTTAGTTCAATTTAAGAAATGTCAAGGACACTCAATTATTTTAACTTCTTCCAAATGTTTTAACAAAGATAGAGAATGATGTGGGAGGCACCAATGCACAATTGTGTAAAAAGATAAAGAGAGAATGTCTTTAAAGGAGTCATAACCTAGTATTACCTTGGAAACCCACACTCTATTATAGTCTTTCAGGCCCTTCTAAAAAATAAAAGTAAAAAAAAAATAAACACAGAGCTCCTCTGACCCTTATTTCTGAAGGCATTATTGTCTCGCGAGATCTGATGCGGTATTTTGGCTGTTGTGGACGGGCATTGTAATATTGCAATTAAGAGGCGTGTTGATTGGTGGCAGGAAGGAGGGGGGTTACTCTGACTATCTTGCTCAGTTAGCGCAACTTAAATTGTAACTGCATTCTAGGTCATTTGTTGCCTGCAAAGTAGCAGCCATTACCCGTGTTGTCCTCGAAGCTACTACTCCTGCTGGCATACAATAGCCGCATTAGGAGTTAGCTGCTGTTTATTACACACAGTAGAGCAGTAAAAACACAGCCTTACTGTTTCAATTGCTCTGATTGTTGGAATGGCCCCTTTTTCCAAACGGAGCTCGAGTTCGTACTTCGAATTGGAACTCAGTAATGGCAGTGCTCGACTGAATTTGAGGGGGAGAGGGGGAGGGCGGGCTTCCTGCAGCATAGGTCTGCGATGTGTGTATATACACTGCTCAAAATAATTAAGGGAACACTAAAATAACACGTCCTAGATCTGAATGAATGAAATATTCTTATGAAATACTTTGTTCTTTACATAGTTAAATGTGCTGACAACAAAATCACACAAAATTATCAATGGAAATCAAATTTATCAACCCATGGATGTCTGGATTTGGAGTCACACTCAAAATTAAAGTAGAAAAACACACGACAGGCTGATCCAACTTTGATGTAATGTCCTTAAAACAAGTCAAAATGAGCCTCAGTAGTGTGTGTGGCCTCCACGTCCCTGTATGACCTCCCTACAACATCTGGGCATGCTCCTGATGAGGTGGCGGATGGTCTTCTGAGGGATCTCCTCCCAGACCTGGACTAATGCATCCGCCAACTCCTGGACAGTCTGTGGTGCAACGTGATGTTGGAGGACGGAGTGAGACAAGATGTCCCAGATGTACTCAATTGGATTCAGGTCTGGGGAAACGGGCTGGTCAGTCCATGGCATCAATGCCTTCCTCTTGCAGGAACTGCTGACACACTCCAGCCACATGAGGTCTAGCATTGTCTTGCATTAGGAGGAACCCAGGGCCAACCACACCAGCATATGGTCTCACAAGGGGTCTGAGGATCTCATCTTGGTACCTAATGGCAGTCAGGCTACCTCTAGCGAGCACATGGAGGGCTGTGCGGCCCCCCAAAGAAATGTCACCCCACACCATTACTGACCCACTGCCAAACCGGTCATGCTGGAGGATGTTGCAGGCAGCAGAACGTTCTCCATGGCGTCTCCAGACTCTGTCACATCTGTCATATGTGCTCAGTGTGAACATGCTTTCATCTGTGAAGAACACTGGGTGCCAGTGGCCAATTTGCCAATCTTGGTGTTCTCTGGCAAATGCCAAATGTCCTGCACGGTGTTGGGCTGTAAGCACAACCCCCATCTGTGGATGTCGTGTCATCATACCACCCTCATGGAGTCTGTTTCTGACCGTTTGAGCAGACACATGCACATTTGTGGCCTTCTGGACGTCATTTTGCAGGGCTCTGTCAGTGCTCCTCCTGTTCCTCCTTGTACAAAGGCGGACGTCCTGCTGCTGGGTTGTTGCTCTCCTATGGCCTCCTTCACGTCTCCTGATGTACTGGCCTGTCTCCTGGTAGCTCCTCCATGCTTTGGACACTACGCTGACAGACACAGCAAACCTTCTTGCCACAGCTCGCATTGATGTGCCATCACAGATGAGCTGCACTACACTACCTGAGCCACTTGTGTGGGTTGTAGACTCAGTCTCATGCTACCACTAGAGTGAAAGCAGTGCCAGCATTCAAAAGTGACCAAAATATCAGCAAGAAAGCATAGGAGCTGAGAAGTGGTCTGTGGTCACCACCTGCAGAACCACTCCTGTATCGGGGGTCTCTTGCTAATTGCCAATAATTTCCACCTGTTGTCTATTCCATTTGCACATCAGCATGTGAAATTGATTGTCAGTTAGTTTTGCTTCCTAAGTGGACAGTTTGATTTCACAGAAGTCTGATTTACTTGGAGTTACATTGTGTTGCTTAAGTGTTCCCTTTATTTTTTTGAGCAGTGTATATATGGTATATCCCGCGCCAACTTGACGTCAAGTCGGCCAGAAATTTAACATCGCGTATTTGAGTGCGCGTGGGCTGGTTGACGAACCCAAGGGTAAACAAACGCTTCAAACAAACGCTTTCGGCTTCCCGGCTAGTGTATAATCGTTAGGCAATGATAACATAAATTCTTTCTCGTGGAAAAGTGAAAATTACAGGTCATGACTCCTTTAATATGAAGATCCCTCACAGATGTTTGGCTGATAGTTGCACTAAATGATACCTTTTAAACAATATCAACATCATCATTGAAGAGGGGACTTTAGGATGTTGAACTTCATAACTGAAAGGACAAAAAAAAGCAATATCTCAGACTGGCCAGTAAAAAAAAAGTAGGGCTGTAATCAACCAAAGAAATTCTTGGTCGACTGAAACCCTGAAATTCCGACCAAAAATCTACTAATTTGCTTGCGGGGAGGGGGGGTACAGCATTTTGCATTACGTGCATCTGTGCAATATAATATGCCATGATTACTGCAATTGCACTAAACGGCAAGGCAATTCATGGACAATGATCTTTATTAAACATGCCAGATCAAGACAAGTACAAACGGAATAAAGCTGTGCATTGAGCTCATAACAAAGACTGTGGGCATGGCGAAATTGCGCATTAAGCAATAAAATAAAAAAAATACAAAATGCGACCAAATCCAGCACTGTTCTGCAGGCTGCGCGCGGGGGAGTGCGCAGTTGACTGCCGGGGTACTGGTGTTTGTCTGTAAATGGAGCTAGACAGACAACCGGTTTATGTGAGAGTTCTTTTGATTACTGTTTTTTACGGCGTCATTGCGGCCAACAGCAGTCGGCATTAAAGCTTTCGATTACAACCATTGTCTGCATCTATCGGAGAACATTACAATATGTTAAACATTCAGGCCTGTAAGGCCCACATCATGTTTTTACACGTTTTTTCCCGCTACCATTTACTGCGTTCCGGGACCTGTGCGCGTCTCTGGTCATGCCTGCACTGTCATGTACTTTGCGTTCCGGCACCTAATGATTTACAAATTAAGCACTGAAGCCACAGCACGTTGAATAACGTGGACGTTCTTCGATCTCCCTGTAGTCTGTTAAAGCAATATCACAGGAGAGGCAGTGCTGTTGTAGCCAACTCTAACATCAGCACAGATCAGCTCTCATGGAATGTCTCTTGTCCAATCAAATTTCAAAAATTAACACGGCATAAAATCCACCAATCAGAATTTTGGTCGACTCAGAACGCATCGACCAATAAGTCGACCAGTCGACTAGGACTTTACAGCCCTAAAAAAAAGATGGTCAAAAGAGCAGACATTGGACACTGATAAACTGGAAAAAGTTGTTGTAGACTGATTATTATAGAGCTCCTTTCAGATCATAGCTCCCCAATAAATATACAACCATAAATTCCATTTTTGTTCACTGACTGTGAAGCTGCTACTATCTTTGCTTCATAACATATAATGTTGCACTCGTTCCTCAACCTCACCTTACACCTAAACCGTTCATAGTGGTTACAGATTTGGGATTACCTCCCAAGGAACATCAGAGGTTTAGGAACATTGATGGTTCAACTTAAATCCCCCAGATTGAACCAGACCTTACATTTGATCACGAGGGTTAAAATTACAAGTAGATAATTGAATGAAAGTATGATCTGAAATGGGGTCTTTGGATTAAACAGAATAACATTTGTGAGTTGCAGAACATATCAAGAGATCCAAGAACAGTGCTTAATACAGTCAGTTAAACATGGTGGAGGCAGCATCATGGTTTGGGGGCCCTTTGTGATTGTGGAGTCGCAAAATGTTGTAACTATATCCAATATTCTGTGAACAGCACTTGATTGGAGCACATTTTATCTCACAACAGGGTTATGACCCAAAAGCACCTCCTTAATGTTTCTGCAAAACCGGAGGTCTCAGGTTCTAAACCCTGCTGGTCTGTTGTGGGACCAACATGGACCAATATATGGTAGAGCGGAAGACTTCATTAAACCAGTCCATGTTGTGGGAGATGCTCCACAGGAAGCAGTTAGTAAAATCTCTTCAGTCTTCAAAAACTGATTGTGTAGGGCTGGGCAATATGGGCTCAAATCTATCTTGCGATATGATCTAAAGCATGTGCTGGAAAGATAAAGATATTTTAAATAAATTAAAAGCTAAATGTTATAAAAGAAACACAAAGTTCAAAAATCTCTGCGTACCTGGTTACTTATTTATAAATGTATTATTGCACAAAAATAAATCTGCACATATTTGAATTAAAAACGCTTCCAGTTCAACAGCTTTTTTTCCCATTAAATGGAAAACAACGCATTTTAAACTTGCAATATGTAGTGTAAAGACGAACACTGAACATCAGTATTTATCCTCCTTGATGACAGCTTGATGACATCATCAAATTGTGCAATCGTGATAAGCCAAAATCTCTACCTTTGGCAAAATGTATACTATTTCTACCTTATACCTTCTATATCGCCCACCACTATGATTGCGTATGATCTCCTAAATTTTATGTTCTGATATGAACTCAAGGATTGAAGAACGCCTTCATCATTTCCATTAGATTTTTAACTTTTAACACTGTCAATCTTTCACTAATGTGGTCCCTTGCTATATTTTCTATTCAGACTAACTAATGCATGTTTCCTCGGAAACAAGAACATTTTCATTGATCCCAAACCTTTTGTGCAGTACTGAGCTTCGTCGTCTACCAAAACTACTTTGGGTTTAATTACAGATGCTTTAAGTTTGTCTTGGGTACAGGTACAAAGATTGTTTAGCAAATAACCTTAATTTGTGATTTTTCTTTTTTCTTTTTACATTATTATTATTTCATGTGGTTTACTTTTATATTACAAGAAAAAAAACAATCCAAAAAGTCACAAAGTGTTTGTTAATATGATATTTTTATTATTGTAGGTGGAGGAGAAAAAGCCAGGAAACTTCATACGTCTCGAGGGAAGCTGTTGCCAAGAGAGCGCATAGATAGACTACTGGATCCAGGGTATTATCATCTACCTCTATTAATTCAGCTTAAAATTGATGGCCCAAATGTGATTTTCATTTGGAACTCAACTGTTTCATTTTATGTGACTTAGTGTTATAGGGAAGAGTTAAATTTTCTCATGTACATTTAAAATTAAGCTATGTTCTGTGGTTGTTGCTGTTTCTTGCTTTTGCAGGACTCCTTTTTTGGAGTTTTCCCAGTTTGCAGGATATGAGCTGTATGGACAAGAGGAGGTCCCTGCCGGGGGGATGATTACCGGGATAGGACGGGTTTCAGGGTGAGCGTATGGATATTACATACAGTTAACCTAGATGTTTAGCCCAACGAAAAATGATGAACACATTAATTTGTTGACTGTTTGATTAAATGAAAGGAAAAAAAACAACTCCCAAGACATTGTGCAATTTCCATAAGAAATACACTTAATTTACTCATCAATTGTTTTTCTTCTAAGGGTGGAATGTGTTGTTGTTGCAAATGATGCTACTGTAAAAGGCGGAACATACTACCCAATTACAGTGAAAAAACACCTTCGTGCACAAGAAATCGCCCAACAGAACCACTTACCGTGCATTTACCTGGGTACGTTTTATTCTTGATTTAGCACAATGTGTTTAAACAAGATTTTTTTTGATACAAGTATCAAACACCATTTTGACACTATTTGCTTAGGAATGGCATGCTTTATTCTGAAAATACTACTATTGTTGGTTCACACATATTTATTTTGGAATTTTTTGTCAAAACCTTCAGAAAAGGTGCACACATTTGTGGTGTTTTACAAAATTTGACCGACTTGAAATCTTTATAAATGATCTAAATATGCAAATCTTTATTGTTTAAATTCTTTTCAGTGGATTCTGGAGGAGCCAATCTTCCCAGACAGGCTGATGTCTTTCCAGACCGCGATCACTTTGGGCGTATTTTCTATAACCAGGCCAGGCTGTCTTCAGAAGGAATTGCACAGGTGAGGCTTTAAATATAGCATTTGACATTACTTAAAATTAAAATTAAATATGCTGAAGTCACTGTTCTCTTCTTATTTATCTTACTAGCATAACTTGTTGGAAACCTACTCAATATGTTGGCATTTAAAATGATTGGCAGTCAGCTGCAGGTCTTTGTGACAGTGTCTACTGTAGAGCACAGATCATACAGATAAATTGTGTTCTGTTTTGGGCTCATCTTTTTGTTGTCCTGAGAGAAACAGATTTCCTCTTGCAATACAATGTTGAAGTAAATAAATATTTTTATATTAACAGAGGAACAAACAGGGCAGTATGTTTTTCCCAAACAGCACCGCTAAGCACAGCGTGAGCTTTGCAGAGGTATTGAATTCAGCTCTTTTTACTAAATCCAATAAAGAGAAACATTGAACATTTTATTGACTATACTAAGTGGTTACTCAACAGCTTCTACAACCATTTAAGATTGCACCCTTATTCTGAGACTCTTTTTTTATGTTATTGTAATCCTCTAATAATATTTTCAAGACCCTTTTTTCCCTAAAATTTTTGTCCCAAGTATTGTTATGCACAATTTAATGCTATCAGCTAGATATTGTTTTTACTATTTTTAAAATCTTTATTTAGATTTGCATAGTAATACAGTGGGTTTGCTTTATTCACTTGCCATTTTGTCTGCTGAAAGTTAAAAAGCATGCTTTAACTTCATATTGGAGAATGATGCAGGTTTGTAGTTAATCTTTGGAAGACTAATTGTTTACAAAAGCTACGTTTGATAGCACCCCAAAAAAGTTGAGTCAAAGCTGTGCAATCAGAGTGTATTTGGAAGCCATTACTTATCCAATGAGAGTTTAAAGAGCCAGTGTGCATTGAGAATCATTTTGGTAATAAATCACATTTTAATATCTTACTGCTCAGTGAAACTTTTATGAAGAAAAATTATGTCAGACTCAGACTATTTTTCAGTGCAGGTATTTATTTTATAGTACTGCAAAAAATCTGGGGGGGGGGGGTTCTGTATTAAAAATGCTTGGGTGAAGATCTAACTTGTTATTTTGTTTTAGATTGCTGTTGTGATGGGCTCGTGCACTGCTGGAGGAGCGTACGTACCAGCAATGGCAGATGAGAGCATTATTGTGCGAAAGCAAGGAACCATCTTTCTTGGAGGACCTCCCCTGGTTTGAAATGTTTTTTTTATTTTGCTTCTATTGTACAACCATGAGATGAATCATGTAAATTGTTGCATCCTCTCAATGCATTACATTTAATTTTGTTTCACACACCTGCTGGTCAGCATGATTGAGCAGCTTTTACATTTGCAAAACGGAAACAAGCCAAAGTTTGCACATTGGTTTAATTAACCAGGAAAAGGGGGGATTTGTAGCGGGAAAACTGTTCTGCCAAGCAATAAGCTTCAGTATAGCCATGCGGTTTATCAACTTTCAGTGGGATCTTATGCATGTATTTAGAATGAAGATCCCCATAAAAACAAATTTATAGATTACACAATTCTCACTGACAGGAGGTGCTTTATACATGCAGTTAATGTGAAATATTTACCATCTCCTAAAAGCTGATGTTAAGTGAGACCTAGGAGAAGAACCAGGGGAAAAAAACAATGTTTACAAAAAAGCAGGAATGTTTCATTAAGAACTTAGTTTGTCTTCATATGAAAAAAGGAACATATGCTGTCTTTTGTTATATGTTTGACATTGTTGCAAAAATATTTTTTCAATCTAGAAATAGTCAAAAATAGTGGATAAAATAATCTCTGGGTCAATTTGTATCAACATCTCATACCTTCAAATAGGGCTGGACAATATGGACCAAAAGTTATATCTTTATCTGTCAGCTGAAATCCGATTTTTGATATACATCTAGATATTTTTCTTCCCAAAAATTATTGCCAACAAAGCAATTCAGAATCTAAGCTACATGTTTCAAATGTCACACAAGCGCTTTTATTGACATACAGCTGTAGTACATTAGAAACAGTGTCAAAAATAAAGTATCGTCAAATATTAATAATATTAATTTCTTGAATAAAATATTTTATTCTTCCGAACCACAATAGGTATAGCTTTGCTATTAAAAAGTATTGTTTTGGGCAAAGCTGGGCTGGTGTTGAAATTCAGCCTGGTAGCTTGGTTCTGAGAGGCCAAAAAGACGTAAGTAATAGAGAATTTAGTGGGGTTTTTTTGTTTGTTTTTTGTACTTTGTAAAAAAGATACGTAGGGCATGTGTAGTATGCATGGAACATTGCTTGCCAACTGCCATTGAACAGAAGTTTATGGCTTGTGTTATTATTTTCTATGTTTTTTGTTTTAACCTTTAAATGTCCTATGTTATTGAACTCACCATACATTTCAAAAGTTCCTTGAATGCACCACAGGTGTACAATGCAATACAGACAAGCTTCTGCCTTTCTGCACATTGTGAAGGATTCAGAAAATTTGAGAGGGGAGCCTGCAAAAGGATTATAACAGACGCACTAATGAGCGTACCGGGATTCTGTGAGAACGTTCTCAGCACTCGGAGAAGTGGTGGAACTCTAAATAACTATTTTTAGAAATGGTGGTACTGAGTACCGTTGCGTACCAGCCCACTTAAAGCAGTGCTAACCAGCGGCTCCTCTTCAACACTCTCCCTCGTGCCTTCATCTGTCTCCATGCTGCTGTGACTTCCAGACTGAATGCAGCAGTGGGGTTGCGGTGAGATTTATATTCAGTGAGGACGGGAGATGCAGCAAGGTGAAGTAATGTGAAAGACAGTGGGAGGGGCGGGAGGGCAGAAAACTAACTGGTGTATTTATTTTGATATTAACAGTATTGGGACATTCTTGTGTCGTATATGAAAAATGTTGATTTTTTGGGGGGGAAACTCGAGATAATGTCCAGCCCTACCTTCCAGTTGCTATTTTGTCCCTGCATCCTTTCATTTTTTACCCATAAACACAAACTGATGGTAGAAAATATGTAATTACGATACTGCTGGTGAATAGGACAATTTTCTTTATCACAATTAACCCATATTTTCTTATCTGTTTTCTTTTTTAATCATTGTACTTCACCCCTGGTCATTAGCTTTAGCATCTCAGGGACTAAAAATATACAATACATGTGGCCATTAAGTGGAGTTTGTCCATTAAATTGAACAAATTTATCTTAAATATACAGTGTGAGTGCATGACATTTGAAATATAATAGCCTTCAAAATATTGCTTCCAAGAAATCCGTTCCGGCACTGGACACACTGGTACAAGATGCACCCCCCCAGTGGTACAAAGGGATGCTTGGTCTGTACAAAACATCCCGTTTTAGCAGACAGATATGAAATTACAGAAAATACAAAGATAGGTAATCATGAAGGAGACAAAAGTTCAGCAACCAAAGAATTGCTGAAGAGCCATTATCGTTGGGTTGTTGTTGTTGCACTGATTTATAAAGCAAAAATCATGGAGAGAATGTAAAGAAAGAATTTCTTTCTTCCAAAATATAAATTAGTACATTGCATGTTGGACTAGATAGAACATTGTAAAAGTACATTCTACATTTATCTACATTAAACAAAGACTTTTAAATGAAACATTTAGGAAGATTCCCTTCACTACTGCCTGTGCACTAAAAGCATCCTAAATGTTTTCCAACCTGATAGTGAAATGTTGTTTTGCAGTTCTGGAAAGTAATACTCTATCTGTTAAGATCTGTAGCTTGCTGAGAGGAAACTGTTTTCATTTCTCTCAGTAACTAACACCTGCTGTGTTTTAGAAGTCACAATGATTGCAGCGTTTGGCTTTGGCAAAAAAGTGCAAGTACATTCTGCATCTGTTGGGCATTCCTCTGCTGGCATGGCCTCGATACTGTTTACTTTTTGAAGTAGAAGACTAAACAAAGCAAATAGGGGCCTCTAATATGCTCTGGGTTAGTTCAACCCTTTGTCAATTCGTACCAACTTCCTACTGGCACATTGGCTTTTTGTCGCAACTTATTCACTTTTATAGCTGTAAGCTAACCATTCTGTACTCCTGCACTTGAACCGTTGCTTTTCATTTTATTTTTTAGTATTTACACGGTAATGAGATAACCATGATAATCCTAAAACAAAAATTCAATTGCATATTATTTTTTTAAAATATTTTTATATTAAACTCTATTTCCAACAGTTGGTATTCTGATCTGCATTTGATTCAGTTGAGCCTTATAAGACGTGACAGGTTATGATCCTTAATTATACCAAAATACCTCTGAGTAACCTGCTGATAGATGGGATATATTGGACTTGCATAACCCCATTTGTTTGGGTAGACTTTTGGTAGATTGTATACAGTTATTTTGAATCATTGTACTTCAGTGAACACGGTGGATAAAAAAATTGTGTTCTGGTAAAAGACCAAAATCGAAAAAGTGTGAAATCGTGATGGTGGAGGGGATGACTGGCATCTTTACAAATACATAAAATTCTAAGAGAGGATGCAGGGTGTTTGACTTTAAAAAAAAATCTATATCTCGGCCACATAGAATGAATGATGAATGTTTAGTTTTCTGAAAACTTGTTTCTCTTATAGGTGAAAGCTGCCACTGGGGAAGAAGTGTCTGCAGAAGATCTTGGTGGTGCTGATCTACACTGCAAGTATGAACAAACTTGCTTTTACGTTTACACTGGTAACATGTTTTTTGGGTTCTTTAGCTGTGCTCGTGCTCTAAGACCATTGCACGTATTCCAGAGATGCAATTTCTGAACTGTCAGTTTAGTGTTTGTGCAATGTTCTCTGATTAAAATTATGTGATCTATTTTTTTATTGGATTGCAAAAACCTATTGGATTCCATCGACAGCAGTATCTGTATACTTCACATGCTCTCATCTTCGTGATAATTTCTTAACCACTGGTTTATGTGCTCTAATATCTCAATTTTTAAGGATTTGCTTCCTATTTCACAGAAAATCTGGTGTGACAGACCACTACGCTTTAGATGATAACCACGCTCTCCATGTAGCACGGAAGACAGTCCGTAGTCTCAACTACAGGAAGAATATTGAGGTCAATCCAATGATTAGTCTAATTGTTAATTATGTTCACCTAATCGTGCCTGAACTCTCTGTTACCTCGGTGTCTACTTTATTCTTTCAGGTTACTGTCGAACCCACAGAAGCCCCCCTTTACCCCGCAGATGAGCTCTATGGGATAGTTGGAGACAACTTGAAACGCAACTTTGATGTCAGAGAGGTAATTGCCTGGCTACTTGCAAAACCTGATCAAGGGGGGTGAGCTTAATGTTTCAGACTGCACTCCAGAAAAGATGATCTTTGAAGTGATGATTTATCTTTAAGGCATTTGAATGTGTGATAGGTTTTCTTTGTTTTTGAACTTCTACATGAGAATACATAATGATGAAGTAAAAATCATTCCTGAGCGCCTCTAAGAATTCTAATTAGAGATTACCTGGGTCTGAATAAATTTAAATATGCTTAAAAAACAGCAATACAATAAATTATAACCAATACAAACTAGTACAGTTTTAATCTTAAGCTTTATAAAGCCACACATATATGGCTTTTGAAGGCTCAGAGTGAAGTGTGTTGAGATGTCATGCTCAGGCTTTCAGTTGATTATGGCTCTTTGACATCAATCATACTGTTTTTGTTCTCCAGCTGCTCCTGAGCCTCTGATACTTGATTTAGACTCAGGAGCAAGAATTACTGTTAACTCAAGTCAAACCACAATGTTTGTGGTGTAGAGCAGCATCGACACTCTGTTTAGGTATCGGGAACAACCAGCTGCTTCTTTTTATTTACAGGGCTCTTGTTTTTTATCTGGAACAGGCAGCTCAACACAGCATGCAGCTAAATCACTTTAATAAGGAAGGTTACGTAAAAATTGTGACATTATTGCCCAATTCAGCTCAGTTTTCTGCCTCAGGGCCCGGTTTTCTGACATTTCGTTACACACCTCTATGAGCTGACACATTCATTCGTTTGCAGGTTATTGCCAGACTTGTGGACGGCAGTAAATTTGATGAGTTCAAGGCATTTTATGGAGACACGCTTGTTACAGGTATACAGTCTGATATTGTTTTCTATTTCTACAGCACAGAGATTTTTTTTCTTTGCTCCTGTCTACCAGCCTGACTTTTCAATTTCTAATTTGTGCCTTGTGCAGGCTTCTCAAGAATATTCGGATACCCTGTTGGAATTATTGGCAACAATGGAGTCCTGTTTTCAGAGTCTGCAAAAAAGGTATTTGTCCTTTGGAACTAAAAAATAATATAGGTATCACCTTGAATAGAGAACAATATATATTGTTTATGCACCCATGAAAATATCACAGACTTGAAGAACAATTCTTGTCTGGGTAACTTTAGAGATTCACTGCTCTCAATGAATACCAGTAGGTTTTCCTTTCTTTTACAGAAGTTTTGGTGTTCATAAGTATTTTCCATTGACCCTTCACAGTCAAGCTGCAGAGTTTCTCACATAAAAGAACCTTTTAAATTGGCATTAAATTAGCATTAGAGTTTGAGACCACAAGACAGTCATAATTGTCATTTTGCATGATTCCGTTAACTTGCAAGCCAATTTGCTTTGAGCAGAGCCGAACTTCACAGCAGAATTAAAAAAGAGGAGTCAAATCTGTTTTAATGCACCAATATCTTTTTCCAAAAACGTTTTAAAATTAGATTACAGGCTTAACATGGAAAAAAGGTTTCTTTGATTCTATTTCTATCTGTCGGGTCTCCTTGTAACAGGCTATCTCATCAGTGTAATTGCTGTCAAAAAAGACAGACTGTGTTTCGCGTGGAGAAGGCATGCTTGAAGAGCATATTCAACAAAAATCAATACAGCATCTGGTTTTCAAGATGCATTGATGAGACACACTGTCATTGCTTTAAAAAAGGCCTGGGCTTCGTTTATACAAGGTGTTGGGTGATTTAAAAGCATATTTGTCAAGTACTTGTGCGAATAAAGAGAAGCAAGCCAAGCAGAAAGATGATCTTAGGAGAAAGCTTACCACATAACAGCTTCTAAATGTCTGCTTTTTCTGTTCTTTTTCACAAGTTCTTTGCACTTTTCAATGCAAGGAAACCTTCCTAATCCAAAAGTAGCTTTCAAAACTCATACCCAGAATAAAGCATTTGTGTTTAAAATATGGGAAGACAGTTTTCTATACTTGTGTGGCTATTAATGAGCTTTTAACTCTCCTGTTTGTAAGAGATTTGCACTTGTTTATTTTGTATGATTTCAAACAAACTGCTTAGTTCAAGCAAAATGTACAGCTATTTGCATCCACACTTCTGCCTATCAGTTCATCCATCCATCCATCCATCCATCATTTATCCATCCATCCATTCATTTATCCATCCATCCATTCATTTATCCATCCATCCATGCATGCCTCCATCCATATGCATGCATCCATCCATATGCATGCATCCATCCATATGCATGCATCCATCCATATGCATGCATCCATCCATATGCATGCATCCATCCATATGCATCCATCCATCCATATGCATCCATCCATCCATATGCATCCATCCATCCATATGCATCCATCCATCCATCCATCCATCCATCCATCCATCCATCCATCCATCCATCCATCCATCCATCCATCCATCCATCCATCCATCCATCCATCCATCCATCCATCCATCCATCCATCCATCCATCCATATGCATGCATTCATCCATCCGTCTGTCCTTCCATCCGATAAGAAAGGAAGGGGAACTATGGGAGTTTCAGCCTGGAAAAGTCTGAGGTTCTGATTATAAAAGATGTTATTAATCCTTTTTAGAGGAGGATGTGATACAGACAGGTCAGTTTTAGTGGGCTGTTGTTCAGATAATAGCTCAAAATAATTATTTGTGTCCACATACCTGCATTGATGTTATTTGTTGTTGGATATGTACACTTACATGTATTGCAGCATCTTATTTGAAAACCTACATTCTTGTTTGTCCCTTGAGATGCCCAGTCTGTTATCTTAATGTAATGGCAAAAAATGGCTGTTCTGTTACCACTTGGCAGCTCTCTAGTGTTAGTAATAACTATATGTTGTAAAAAGCTGATTTTCTATTCAGGGAACACATTTCATCGAATTATGCTGCCAAAGAAACATTCCTCTGATCTTCCTTCAAAACATAACCGGTTGGTGCAAATTTTTCCTCATCTTATCCTCCTCTCATCTCAGTATTGATACATTGGCTTGGAAAGGCAAAGCACTTTTTATTTTTCCTTTGAAATCCTTTTTGCTTTTCCTTTTGTCCTAGGGTTCATGGTGGGAAGAGAGTATGAAGCAGGAGGCATTGCCAAAGATGGAGCTAAGATGGTCACTGCTGTTGCCTGTGCCAATGTACCGAAGATTACAGTTATCATTGGAGGCTCCTACGGTGCAGGAAACTACGGCATGTGTGGAAGGGCTTACAGGTATGAAGAAGTCTCTTGTTGTTGCGTTTGGAGGTTTGCACGAAATGTTCCCTGTCTGGGACTGGTGATTCATATACACAATTCTTCATTTGCATACAAGTGGAAATGTTTCTTTTTTTATACACCTCTTAAGCCCCACAGCCCCGCCGCTGGGTCACTATGGGGGAAGGGCGGGGAAATGTCCAAATTTAGTTGACCTGTGGTCACTGATTGCTAAGCATGTCCTATCATTATAAACCTCAGAATCTCAGCTAAAGACTCATATAAATCTTTTCTGTGACCTCCAAAACAAGAAAAAATAACAAGCAATTAAAAGAGCAGTTGTGCTATTTTGTGATTTTTACATGAACACATTCAACCGAACCTGTCGGTCACCCTGCCGAACAGAACCGAGGAAACTTTGCCTTCCCTGAAAGCCAGCATCTCAGATTCTAAGGCTGCAGGTTTCATCATGCTACGTGCAAATTTCAGCAAATGAGCAGCAAAATAAGCCCAAAAATACGTACAGCATTTGAAAAACAAGAGCATAAATTTTTCCTTACCTTTCTTTTTTCCATGCTAAAAAGAATAATCCACCGTGATATGACTGTATTTCCAGAATAACTAAAATATCCAGTGTGTATTTAGAAAAGAAAAATTGAAAAAAACGTAATCCTTTGCCATTCTTTTTTACATTTGATTCGAGGAAGCTCGACCTCGTCTGACATGCGCACTGTGAACTTTCCCCATATAAACATTTGCTTTGTCCAATCTGCCTCAAAGTTCTGATGTCAGCGTGATTCTAACCATATGTCAATCATCCAAATTGGCCAATAGAAACTGGAGTTACAGGTCTGCGTAATTCTAAAAACAGATATTTTGTTTACCTCGCGGGCGAGCGCTGTGACACAGTTACGCGCAGGTGACGATTCAGCTTCAATTGTTTTGTTTGCGTTCGAAAAATGGCGCTTCAAGAGAAGAGAATGATCACTGACGAAGCCCTGGCGATTATTTGGAATGATAGTTCATCGGAGGTTTGTGTTGAGGACTCGTCATCAGAAGAGGAAAATCGGATATTACCGGAGGAAGAGAGGTATGTCCCAACTAGCTAATGCTAATAGCTCTGTCAGCCATTTTATATAGATGTTTTTGTGTGTGCGTGTTCCTAGATGTTTGTATATAGACAGTTTTTGTAACTATTTTGTTCACATCTTTTTGTGTGTGTGTGTGTGTGTGTGTGTGTGTGTGTGTGTGTGTATATATATATATATATATATATATATATATATATATATATATATATATATATATATATATATATATATATATATATATATATATATATATATATATATAAACGTCATACAGAGAGACACAGCTGCCTGAAAGGTATTATTTATGTATTTATTTATATATATATATATCAATAAAATGTGTGTGTGTGTAGACATTTATATGTAGATGTGTATGCATATATTTATAATTTCTCTATTTTTCTGTTATCTTCTTTTAGTAAGGATGAAGACTAAATTCAACTAAGCTAAGGCAACGGCTGTCCAAAGAGGTCTGCTGACACTCCAGTGGGTGAAGATGCCACAGACATGAGGAGGACACCACTCATGAGTCTTTTAGGTTCATGCCCACGAGGCCACCACTACATACATTTGACCAAGCAGCAGCATGGTCTCCCCTCTCTCTCTCTTCCAGCTCTTCTTCAGTTCATCTGTAATTTGGACAATTATCAACAATATCAATGCTACAAAAAGGAAAGACGCTGGCAGAAAGTTCCTTTGGACTCCCCTCACTGTAACAGACTTATGTTTTCCTATCCATCATCATATACACCGGAGTTGTAGCTGACTGCTGGAGGGGTGAGTGGCCATATAATTTTAAATTATCCCGTAACACTATGCAGAGAAACCAGTTTGAGGCAATCTTGTGGTCATTGCACCTCAGCTTTGTGAATGAAGACAATGAAAAGAAACAAAAACCACCCCTGATTACAGTCGTCTGTGGAAAATCAGGCCACTCTACGGTCATATTGTTACTGCATGCAAAGCACATTACCATCCATATAACATTTGCATCGATAAGAGTAGGGGGTTGTGAACAGATTTGTTATCCATTTCATATGTATATTTCACAATTTTGTTGTATTTGGAATTTGAATAAATGTTCTTCAGTTGGAGTCAAGCCTAACTCTGTGTTATAGTGTTATTTAAATAGGGTGATAAATAAGTTGGATATTTTACCAAAAAAATATAAAAAACACTTTGTTTTCAGGCATATAATTGAACTTGAATATAATCAGTAGATCAGGAATTGAGAAATTGAAACTGTCACTGTTTGTGCCGAATTGTGCCGAAATGTGCCAAACTGCAAAAAAACTAGCAATTTTTTCACTAAAGCCTCTGTAACTTTGCTCCACTTCACTTCATCAACATGAATCTTGGTACAGGTAATCTACACACGTTGGTTTATGATTATCTGCAGTTTATATTCTACTGGAGCATATTTTGAATGGTTTATATACTGTAACATGAGAAAATAAATTATGCGTGAATAAAGAATCTTGTAATTTGTCTATGTTCAAGCTACAATTACTTTGGGACAGTAACATATGCTGTAATTTTTACACCTCTGATTAAATCTCACAAGCATTTGCTTCATTTTGATACCAAGATTGTTTACACCGAGTTTGTTTTTGCAGAGAAAAACAAAATTAATGTTGGGCATGTCCTATTCGAGATAGGAGCTTGGAGAGACCCTGGAGAGACCCTGGGGCTTAAAAGGCTAATAAAGACAAAGACTTTCTTCTCAGAATCACTATAAGGCCAAAGATTCAATCGTTTGTCTAGTTTTTATTACAACTGTGGTCTACTTTATTATTTTTGTGTTTGACAAGAGTTTTTTGTTTTGTAAAAAAAATAAGATAATGTTGTGCCTAGCGGTTTTATTAGCTGAGCTTAGAAAGCTCAACATCCCTACAGTAGGCATAGGCAAGTAAAAAAGTAAGATAGCTGGACCTAATCTATTAATCTAATTTCAAATCTACTTAATAGATTTCTCTACAAATCATGAGTTTCTCAGATATCACCCACATTCTCCATATATATTGAGTTGTAGATAACATTTTTTCCATTATAAAGATCACTGATCACATTTTAGAGCCAATTTCTGTTTTTTGTCAATCTTTGATCTGCCTATACAAATCTTAGAGGATTCAGATTTTCTTAAGATGTTATAGAAACTATTCAATAAAGGACCAGGAAGACCAGACACACAAAGGTAATGCAAAATTATCTGTTTCTATTAATAAACTCAGTAGTTAATCAAAGCACAACCTTGAAGGCAATAAATAGTTATTTAAAAAAGAACCTTGATGAAACAGAAACCAAAATAAAACAAAGTCAAAATTTTATAGTCTTGTTAAAAATGGAGTACCCAAACAATAAAACGTTCTTTCTTGCCACCACGAGGACCAAAAACACCATACAAAGAAAATGGGCCATGAATCAACTCTTCCATAAAATTTCACTTTAATTATGCTCTGTCCAAGCACCTTCAGAAAACTAAGTAGAGCCACACCCAAACCAAACATGGATCTCAATATGCTGGGCTTGGCAGAGAGGAGTCACTGTAAAACATAGTTTTACTAATATTTTATAACAAAAACACAATGACAGCATGAATGAACTGCTGACATATCTTAGCATGTGTTATTTTTTTACATTTCTCTGCCTCCTTTGGCTACATTTTAAATATAACTGACAATAGCAAAAAAAAATTACTCCTTTTCACCCAGTAACATTGTCTACAGTGACAACTGTTGTTGTTTCTACAGTCTAATCCATCAGGTCAGTGCAGGTTGATTTGATTTGAAACCAGTTGATTTCTGTGCATCTCTGGCATATCTGTGTATTTTTGTCACAGCTGTCAGGTTGGTAGGACGAGACTAAAATACAAATAATTTGAGGCTATTTTTATTAGTACATATTTCATAAAATCTTTTTTTGGTCACACCTTATCAGCTCAGAAAATATGTTTCCATTAAGCCACCACTGTTTTCCATTTGGTACTTCACACCAACCAGAAGCAGTTCAGTGCAGCATGTGTCGGTGCCTCTTCACAGCAGGCTGTTGTGATGGAATTAGCTCAGAGACAATTCCAGACCTCGAGTACTTTGGTTGTGAAGATGTAGTGGCTCTGTAAAAAAACAAAAAACAAAGGAACAACCACTCTAGCTGTAAATACTGTAGTTGTTAGCTGCTGTTTCCACTTCTGAATGACAGAACAAACTGAACTGTCAATCTAGCATTGTCTTCATGGAAATTTTCTTTCAATCTGAAATTATTATGAACTTTTTTTTGCAACATAATGTTGGATTCAGGATGCTTGATTAGTGACACAAGTTTTTTCTAAAGGGGGGTGAGGGGGTGGTGTCCGGGCTATTGATGTTCAGGGCTGCATACAAACCATGAGATGGAAGAGTCTGTGGTAAACAGACAAAATACCTGGGATGTAACTTGTTTTTTATCCTGATTAAAGCCCCGCTCCTCAAGTCTTTTTGCGAGCCGCTTCAGAAGGTGGCTGTCCTTCACAATCGATCTGGTCTTCAGCACTAAAAGCCTGAAGCTCCTGAACCTCTGCATCACTCAAATTTGGAATTTCAGCTGATACAGTTTACAAATGCTAAATTAACTCCCCATATTTACTTGCATTTTAAATGCTGTTGCCAACTGGGGCTCAGCGCACATTCCACACATCATCATGACATCACCCTCTGTTGTGGAAAGGCATGATCTTCATTCATTAGTCCAGCTTTGCGGCAATATTGCTGTAATATTACTATCAAGCTTGCCGGCGCAAATGCCGCAATATTCGCACCTCACCATGGCGCATTCAAAAGACACACCGTGCCAGCCATATTACCCCAATTTCGTGGCGCGGTGTGTCTTGAAAACAAGCAAAAAAAATATTACATTTTAGTTAAAGCTGCTTGCAACTCTGCAAAATAAGATAGCTTAAAAAATGTTCATGCCTCTTAACAACATTCTAAGTATGGCTATAAATATTTTGTGGAAATAAAAAAATCAATAATTAAGTGGTTCTGTCACATTTGTCTGAAAACCTCAACCAATAACATGGCTCGGTGCGAAACCAACGATCGGACCATCCGGTTGTCTGTCTCACCGGACATGCGCACTTCCGCATTTACCTGGGTCCTCCACTAATTATGCACTCCCACATTTTGCAACAGAACACCACTGGTGTGAGTTCTCACACTCACTGGTGTGAGTTCTCTGGTTCGACTGGTGTTTTGCAATCTCTCATTCACTGTGGCAATGCGTATTCCCATATCGTGGCAGTGTGGCCTAGGGATGATAGGTGATGTTGAAAAAGCTAGTTTGTTTTGCAGATTCGATATAGCAGCTTTAAGTATTTCTTCATTACAAGTCACATCTTTGTCGTGACATTCAGCAACACTAGCACATGCCGCATGTTCTGATATTGTGCAGCCCTAATCAAAAACAATGTCTACTTCTAGTGTTCTGTTCAGGAAACAATTATTTTGCTCTCGCAGATTGTCAACTGATTACATCTATTGTCCTACTGCAATTAGAACGTGTAATTAAAAAAAGGGTAAAAGTATCTAGTTTTTTTGTGCTTTTAATCAAATATTAACAAATAATTTTTTGGTTGCAACTGAGAAAATATCCTAACATGCTCTAAAGGGTATATTTGTAAGTAGGGCTGGGCGAAATTGCCTTAAATCAATATCACAATATATTGAGCAGTCCACCTCGATAACGATAAATGGACAATAACTACCCCACTGCCAAAAAACAAAAGTTTTTTCTTTAGATTGGGCTGTGGCTTCTCCTTTCTTCCTTGATCAGCTGTACCCCGGATTCAATATTTGAATCCTCCTCCATTTGCTCGCCGTCTTTCTCTTCCAGTGTTGCCAACTCCTCAGCATGGATAGTAGCTTTTTGCTGTACCAAAAGTCATTAGAAGTTGCTAAATGACGTGATCGCCTCATTTGCATAATGTGCATGTAATTGTTATGGACTCTGTAGAAGTTTGGGAATGATTGATTTAAAATATTTTTTGCAGAATTATTATTTTTTTTAACCATTGATGGAAGTTTGGTTGGGGTGGAACTGTTATAAGGTTTTACCTTTTGAGTATGTTTTTGAGTTGTCCTGTGTTTTTATATCACTAACTGTGGCAATAAAATCAACTTTACAATACAGGCAGTATGCCAGTGCAACATCTCTAATGAACGGCTTCAACCAGCCTTTTAATTCAGGGTTCAATCCAACTCCTTTCTGTATTTCGGAGACTCCAGTTTAGACTAAGTCATGACTGTTTAACGTCTGTCACAGAGAGGCACACACATAGTCCACGAGGTAAGTGACTGACGTTATGATAGTGAAATCGGTAGTTTATTTAGTGTGCTGTCGTTTATTTAAAACAGATTTTTACATTTACATCTAAGTGCGGGTAGGATCAGCCAGCTGTGGCTTCAGACGGAGTGAGGTTAACCGCTGCTCTGTCTGCAGCTCAGCCTGGGTGAGCGGGGCTGCCAGCGTGAGGACTGGCTGCCTGCTGTAAGAGCTCTGTGACGGGAGAGAAGCCTACAGCAGCACCGCTGCTGAGAGAGAAAAGTAACAAGGATACGTTCTTTACATCAGAGTCTCCAAAAACACCAAAATAGTCGCTAGATTTGTTGCTAGTCGTTTTATTGAAAAAAAAGTCGCTATAGGGGTAAAAAAAAACTTGTTAAACATAGCAGCAAAGTTGCTGCTGGATGGGATGGAGTCACATGACTGCATGTAGCCAGGTGACTCCACCCCTTCCAGTCTGTAACGTACGGTTGCGGCATCTTAAATGGACATGAGCATTGACAAACTACACACATCTTTTCTTTTCTTTTAAAGACCTAATATACCGGCATGGGCAAAATGACGTTGGTTTCAGTCATAAATTTCGGTATTGGTAGCTTTTCAGTTTATCGCCCAGCCCTGTTTGTATTAAGACAATTCAAATTTTTCCTTAGGTAATCAGGGTGTTATTTCAGGTAAATGAGCTTCATTAAATTGATAATGTTTTGTTTTTTTTCTTCACAGCCCCCGATTCCTCTACATGTGGCCAAATTCAAGAATCTCTGTAATGGGAGGTGAGCAGGCTGCGACAGTCCTGGCCACTATCACTAAAGATCAGAGGGCGCGTGAGGGAAAGGAGGTAAACACGTGACATAAATCTGCCCTTCTTTGTGAAGCCATAAATTAGCTGTGGTGGATTTGCTGCCAAAAGAATAAACATTATGAAAGGCACATTTCTTACAGTGACTGTAAATCACAGGACGATAAAATTATATCGGTGTTAAGTGAAACTGTGATGCCTTATCCAGAATAGTGCAGTCATTAAGTGACTAATTAAATTGTCTCAGGTTTGCTGTTATAGGTGTATTAACAATGCATTATTTTTTTTAGAATGACACATGAGTGCCAATGAAACTGGCAGTTTAATGATGTGCAAGCCATCTCAATGAAACAAAGACGGCACAACTAAACTGTTGAGTGCATTTTGTAATATTCTTTTATAGCTCTGACTCTAACTTGAACCTGTGTGAATAAAAAATATCTCAGAAACCTTGTAGAAACTGACTCCCAAAACTATTCATATTCCTGTTGAACTTCTCTGTATTTTGTCTTGTTACAAGGGTAACGGCCCAGGTTCTTGTGAGAATATGCCTAATCTTCTTTACCAAACCTATTAATATTGAGATCAAATCACACATGTGGTCTCAGTTTACAAATTAAATGACTCCTGAAACTGATAGAGTGCACTGGACTTTATTTTGGGGCATTGGAATACAGCAGATCCCCCGGTATTCATTATTATTCTTTAACATGGATTAATACGCACAGTGGAAGAAGTCTTAGCACTACAGCAGAAGCTAGCATCTACAGTTCCTTATTTCCGCTCTGGGGGGTACAGCCAATCAGCGCCAAATAAAATCAATAGGGCTTTTGGATTGGCTGCTTTGCAAATGCCAGCCAATAGCATATAAAGTAGCATAAGATGACATTGCTTTAGCTTTATCTTTCAGATATTTTACATATGTCCTATGGGGTCCACCGTAAAGGGGACTAAACAACTAAAAAAAACTTTTAAGCCATGTATAACATCCCTTCCAGTTAACATAAATGCAGTACTTTGTGTTTGTCTATCACATAAAATTCCAAACAAAATGTGAAAAGGCTAAAGGGTTCTGAATAACTTTTCAAGGCACTGTCATGCAAGTCCAAATTTTTCACTGACATCCATATTACAAACAGCCTGGAAAAGAGTTGGAAATCATTCAGTTTCTTCAATAAATGTTCTCGATGTTTTTGCAGGTTTTTTATGTAACGAGTTTTTGTGATTCACAGCTTACCCCTCTCATCCTTGAAGAGAAACTAAAATCAGTGGGAAGCTGTTGCGTATGCTCAGGGTTTTTCCATGATTTTATTTTTTTCTCTAAAAGAATTGGCTCAGTATTTCCAAGTGAACAAGATCAGCGCTCATGACAAATGAAAGGGCTGTGTTCTTTCAGCTTTACATTTCATCTTCGCCTTCAATAATTCAGACCAACCTTTAAAATGCCTCCGGCCCGGACCCTCATTGCCCTGTTCTGTTTTCACAATTTATTCACAGTTCACAGCTGAACAAGAGGCTGCCATGAAGGAACCAATTGTCCGTCGGTTTGAAGAGGAAGGCAGTCCATATTACTCCAGTGCCAGGTGAGATTTGGTGAAGGGCACATCACATTTATAGGGCACGAGTGTACTGAAAAAGAACTATGTACTCTGCGTTGGCTCCATTTATTTCTTTCTGTTTGGAAATGGAAGAGTTCAAATATTGTGGGGGAGATAGGTGTTTGAGCTATGATGATATGAGACAGAACTGGCTTGTTTTTATTTATTTATTTTGAAATGTTTTCAGTAATTGGAATTTTGTCTTATCTTAGACCTAAGCAAGGCAGTCTGTTAAAACATGAGAAAGGATGCAAGGACTTGTTTTATTTCTATCAAACTACCTGTTGCTTTGGTTTTATCTACTTACATACAGAGTGATCTATTTCAGTTTTTTTTTTATGAATATGATTTTAGCTAATAAAAAAAAACATTCAGTTTTTGAGACAATTGGAATACTAAAAAACTCCAAATAAAACGATTTTTAACACAGAAATGTTATGGTAAAGGTTACAGAATCACTAGAAAGACTGCGGCTGTGACAGTTGTCCAGTCATTGAAATATTCCATAAGCAGGGTATTCCACAATAGTGCTGTCTTTTAATTGTAATACAAAGCTGTGTGGATGGAAAATATTAAACTAGAAAAAGAACCATAAGCAACAAGTACAATCGCAGCCTTGAGGATTTGTGATTCAAAGTCCATTCTGGAAAATTCACAAGTCATGGGCTAGGATTATTTTATTGGTCAGATCAGTCACTCTTTGTGTAGTGAACATACCCTAGTTTGACTTTTTAAATTCAATTATTGAAACAAGTTTCCTTGATATTCTAATTTATTGAATATCACATGATTAGACACATGATTGTAAAGCTCATATTGTTGCTGAAATGATGGGGACATTTTACAGTATGGTTACCACAGCATGTACAATAAACTTAAAAAAATCTAAAACACTACACATTAGAGAAAACTCCCTCATCCATACATTGTCTTGATATCCACCGATCAATATAACCCTATTGCAACGTAACACTTCTATAACATATATTGGATTATGTAATTAAAATGCATCCCTTCTCATGACTTGAATCCGAACATCTGCATCATCTTACTTTTCTTTTTGATAACCCGACCAATGCTACGTTTTTGTTTTTCCTGAAAATGCATCTTTCGAAAAGCAGTCACCACAACAACTTGAAGGGCACTCCTCTTGTTGTTCTCAGCCCTGTCGGAACCAGAGGGCTGTGAGCAGCTGCTGCCTTGTATGAGCTGTTCTCAGTGTTGTGTGTGATATTGGACTGTGTGAAGAAAGGCTTGTTTTTACCTTGTATAGTTTGTCATTTTGACTGAAGATACAACCAAAACTTAGCTTGCATAGATATAGGAGGATTTCTGCTAAATCTGATTAATTCTTTTTTCTTTTTAAAAATAGAACCTTTAAAAATTATGTATTTGAAACACTGAAATGTGAAAACATTTCAGAATAGGTTTTTGAATACAATTCTAATATATTAATTTATCTTGCATTATCCTTTTTAAAAATGTCTTTAAGAAATGTAGATATGAATAATTTCTGAAGTATATTTAATTAAAACATTGATTATATTCAGATGTAAAAATGTATAGACAGTTTTTATTTTTTAATGCATGCAATTTACATAATGTTAAAATAGAAACAAACTTTATAAATGTATTAGAAGGCCTTAAAATAAGATACAAAAAATAATTACCATGCACTCTGTTCTAACAATGTATTACAAATTGTAGTGCTTTTAAGTGCATGATATCAGTGAAATGGAAAATGATGTCCAATACTATATTGTTTTATATTTTTACAGATTGTGGGATGATGGGATTATTGATCCTGCAGATACTCGTCTGGTTCTGGGACTGAGCCTCAGCGCAGCTCTCAATGCACCAACAAAGAGGACCCACTTTGGAGTGTTCAGGATGTAACTTTCATTTATTTTATGATGTAAATAGACACATCTTTGTGGTAAAGATTATAATGTGGGGAAGACAAATTTCAAGAGGAATCACACAACCTTGGAATAATTAGGGATGTAACTAGTTCTCATTGTGGAAGATTTCCACAATTAAGTTGTGCCTTAAGTGTTACAATTCCACTGTAAATGCACCTGTACTTAGAAATGTGTTTTCTTTTTTGGATTATGTTTTTATCACTTACTGTAAATGAAGATTAAAGAGATGAAAACTTCAAGTCTTAATTTGTTGGACCTTTAAATAGTGCAAAGAAATATTTCCTCATTAGGGGGCACTATTTAGCCAAAAATAATGGTTAGACCTCTTTTAGTGAGACCTACAGGTTTTTTTTTGGCTTCCTGATCTTATTTGTTTTTAAAAGAGCAAAATGAGGGACTTTTAATGTATATGGTGTCATATCTTGTGGTGCAGTTTATGTAAATATTAGAGACTGCCTTTTTACATTTAGTTAGGCATTTATTTTACAAAGCAGTTTATTTTACTCCCATGTGAACCAGTTCACCCCAAGTCCCAGTTTTACACCAGGGATTTGGTGCAATATTGGATTTACTTGTTTGGATGGAGCCAGCTGGTTAAAGTGCTTAACTAAAAGCCCTTCACGCTCTTCTATGAATAAGTGTGTAGTTGATGCACTAAGGCTGTGGAGAGGTTCACCTTGGAGAGAGAAAAGCAGAAATAACTGAGGGCATCATGTGGGCATGAGTTTATCTCTGTGTTGCCCACACCTCCCACCAGACCTTCATCTTCCTGCTCCAAATGTCACCGTAGGAGGCATTCCAGAATTTTTCATCGAATTATCGATGTGTTCAGCAAATATTTCAGGAAATTATTTAGCATAACAAAAGAAAGAGTCTGGAGCTGTGCGAAGTATTGATTTGCTATAGGAAATTATAGTAATTCTGGATCCATACTGTCTTTTACAAAATGTGGCTGCCCCTGGACTGCAAAACGATCATTTCATGTTCATCTTCCAGGTCTCTGACAGAGGAGAGTTTGGCTTTCAGTCTGTTCAGAATATTTGGCAAGCTTTTGATCTGCTTCAGAGTGCTTTGCCTCCAAGGTTCACAGCCTTTCTTAGCTGATATTGGATTAAAAAGCAGTCAAGACAAATTGCCAGACACATAGAGAAGCACTCTGAATAACAGTGATGTGTTAGATGGCTTATCTTAGAGAATATAACATGTCTTTGAGCAATTGAAAAAGAGGAAACTAGTGACAGAGATGAAAGTCAAGTGAGGCTCATCGAAGGCAACAGCGCAGCAGTGAGTGGCATTTCAATACATTAGACTCATCAAAACGATGATTTATTTCACTAAATCGATTCAAAATGACAAACTCATTATCCTTGGGTTGATGTATTGAAACTATGATAATTTTAAGGATTATAGTTTATAGCTAATAAAAACTAAAAATTATGTTTCTCAAAAAATTAGAATGCTACATAAGACCAAAGTGAGGAAACTTCACTTTTGCTCAGTGGTCCAAAATCCTCATTTCAGATTTAAGTAAATCAAGGTTTCAAAGTCTGGAGGAAGTGTGGTGAGGGACAGAATCCAAGTTATTTCAGGTTCAGTGTGAAGTTTCCTCAGTCTGTGATGATTTGGAGAGCCAGATCATGTGCCAGTGCTGGTCTACTGTGTTTTATTATGTCCAAAGTCAGTGTTGGAGCACTTCACGCTTCTGTCTATTAAAGTTCTTTAGATTTAATTTTCCTGCAGAACCACTGTTACCACTGGTACCACTGTTCTTTATGGGCCAGGAAACCGCACTTACCTAAGTTTTTGGAGTACTGGGCTACTGTGGCTCAATGGGGAGAGCAGCCATAAAGTAGTATGTTAATTTGTCAGTGTGCCCTTGGACAAGGCACTCGGCCCCTAGTAGCCTACCTATTGGCTTACGAATGCATGCAGTTCTGTGAGTGTGACAGGAAGAATATGGCTCTAGTGTAAAGCACTTTGAGTGGTCTAAAACTAGGAAAATGCTATATAAATTCAGTCTCTTTGTCATGAGGAAGATGAGACACCAGACCCAACAGTGCAGACAGGCTGAAGGCCATTTTTAAAGCAATCAGCCACAGGCTATATAGAAATCAATGCTTGAATTACATCACTCAGACTCTTTACAAGTTTTGCTTTTCAAACTGAAATACATAAACATTTCTTTGATATTTCAGTTTATAGAGATCTGTCTGTTAGAACTGAAGCAATTTTATCTAAAAGGCCTGGTTGAAAACAAAGTATGTTGTGCCTCCTGAAGTGGGATTTGACATTTTGTTTCAGATGGATGCATATAAAGGTTTCTAGCTGAGCTCAATATTGTACACACAGCAAGGGGACTCATGTTGCTAAGTATAGTTGTGTTCAAAATACCAGAAGTGGGTTTTTAAAGTAAGTGAAGCACAACATTCTTTCACTTTCATTCATACATAATATGAAAACTTACTGTTAAAATAATGAGATGAAGTACAACATTTGTAGTTTATCAATCTACAAGTGAGGGAAGGGGAATATTAGGCGGTTCCGAAAATGACTGTGTATACACCTTTCTTTACAAACTAACATTTTCTTTTTAAATAATATTTAAAAAAACACTTGAAGATTTTGAGTTTTTGTAAATGTTTTTGCTATTTTTAATTTGTATAACGCACTATTTCTGAGAACTGTTTCATATCTGTGTTGTGTTTAGTCAACAAACTTCTGCCACCTGTGAAGAGTTATTCCGGCTCCCAGACAAATGCTGATAACACTACATTCTAAATTTCCTCAAATTTGCCTTAAAAAAACATGTTTGATGTCACCCCACAACCTTTTGGATTTAAACAAGTTTTGTTGTTAAAGGCATAAATTTAGAGGACATTTCCTCATCAGCATAAAGCAGCATGACATCTTAAAGTATTTTGAAGGATTAAAACATAGCCATGATCCTTAGTATAATGCCTGAGCTACCATGGTTTTGTTTTGGATTAAATAAATAACTAAAAGGATGAGAACAGTTTATATTAGTTTTTTGAACTTAATGGCAGTTACCATCCGTCATCCACAATCTTGACATATAGTCCATCGTGCCTGAACATCATGTTTGTCCTCATTAACTTGATATCATGTTATGTTATTCCCCCTAATTGTCATTCTATTTCCTGTTACATTTCGTAGTAATTATAGACCCCCCCCCCCCCAATAGCTTTGCTTCTCATAGGCTTCTTCCAAATGTTACAATACTCTAAAGTAACTATAGACCTTTTTTGACCACACTGGGACCAAGTGTTTGCCACCTTCACTATCTATTGATTAATTTCAATGATAACTTTCTTTTTTTCTCACTTCTCTAACCTTAAAAGATTGCTCTTGGTTTATGTTGGGGAATTTGATCCACATGTTCCTTTTTTCCTCAGATTAGAGCTTTTAAGTGTAAAAAGAAACAAAAACCAACACGAAGCCTATCTCCTAAATAACTGCTGTTTTAGCCATTCAAAAGATCTGTTCATACTTTGCCAAATAAACTTTACTTTAAAGTGTAATTTATAAATTAACAACAAGACAAATACACACAAGAACTAGATGACACATGGTGCACTTTTATTGTTTTAAATGCAACCACAGCAAAAGTGTTACTTCTCTTGTGTTACAGGAAAAAATACTAGACCAGTTCTCTCTACCAATTGCAAAAAAAAAAAAAGATTTATTTGGTTTTAGGTATTTTTCCACCTTCTGACCCATCTGTGGGGGAGGCCAAGCTATGACTTAGTTATCTTCAAAAACCTGCAGATTTAGAGGTTTTCTTTTGCATTTATATTGTGGTTGTTGGTGTATTAACAGGATTAGGAGATATCTTTTCAGTTACTGATGACCACTGACAAGTGAGATGAAAAACATTTATTATCTCTATATCATGGCACCGGAAAGTAAAGATCTTGTACTCAAAGATGAGGTGAAGCATGAATAAATACAGTAGGCATGGATAAGGATTGAAGTAAGTTTGAGCTAGATGACTGGTTCAGAACATTTCCAACCAACACTGCACACAGCTTGTGAGGTGTTCCAACCTGGTCTGAAGTTTTCATCAAATCTGGTCCAAGTTTTCAGATTGCTGAAGACCTTAATGTTGTTTCACATAGAAAAGATGTTGCAGTTTGTTGTGTCGTAGGTGGAGAAGTTTCCGACAAGTCAGGGAGCCCATGCTGACCCAATACCACCAACGAAACCACCAGCAATGGGTGTGTGAGCATCAGAACTGCACCACAGTAGCAAATCTTGCATGAATGGTGATCTGGGCAATCCAATTCTTCTGATCCCCGACCCATGTCAGTTTTAACACTTATCTCAATCAAAGGGAATTCTATTGCCCAAAAAGTGAAAACGGACTATTTTAATTCCGTTACACTTTTGAGAAAATGAAGAATCTCAATTTTTTTGTTTTCTCAAACTAAATTAGGGTTAAACAAGTTTAAAACTTCTGCTTGGTGTAGAACAACTAGTTTGAGGTGTTGACTCTGCCTCCAAATTCTCCAGATCTAAATCTAATAAAACAAATGTAGGACTGGCCAAATGCACAAGTCCAATCATGAAGACCCCACCTCACAACTGACAGGACTTAAATGTTCTGTTGCTAACATCTTGGTGCCAGATAGCAAAGCTACAAGGGTCTGCTGGAGTGAATGCCTCAAGGGCTCATGGCAGTCTTTGGTGAACCAATGCACTATTTGGCAGGTGGTCATAATGTTATGGCAGATACAGTGGCCTGATGTATCAGTCGTTTAATTACATTTTCCATTGTTGGTTCTTTTACATGTCACAAACTCATATTTATTCTCTGATGAACTGAATATCAGGTTTTCTTTGTCCAGCTGCAATCATTTCTTCAAAAAGCCATTCAGGCAGACCTCATTCAGAGGCTCATTCACTCTTCAACAAATCTGCTTGGATTGCTATGACTCATGGTGATATGACCCTCAGGCCAGAATATGAGTAATTTCCACTGTTCAGCTCCAGGAGAGAGAGATTGGCTATTATCTACTACAATAATTTAAATCACCTGATGAAACTGATCTGGATGGGTGAAATTTAGAGATGCTTTAACTTTCTGAAACCTTTAGTTTGAACATCTATTGCAGATTACTTGTGTTCCTATACCTTGTCAGTTTATCATAGATCCGTATAACCACTCTTGCTTCTAACTGGACCCTTATTGAAGGACGTTGGGAGAGGGTGTGGCTGCAGCGATCCCCATCTCCCTTGTGGTGCCTAAATAATGAAGCGTAACCCAACACTTTATGCAATCAGCAGGAAATAACATAATTTTGGCTCAGGTGATAAAATGTTGTCAACTGTGACAATTTTAAAGAGAAGAAGGAAAAAAAACTAGCACAGCTAAAACTGAATCTCCACTAATTCATGTTTGCGCATAAATTATGGTTAACACTGCAGCACGTCTATCTACTCATGGAGATTAAAATAGAAGTTTAATTTGAATGATCAATTTGACTCAAATGTAGGATTTCTTTGGCCATATTTTATATTTCTGGTGTGTGACAACTATTTTGGGATGTGATCATTGTATTTAAAATTAGTTATTTAAAGCAACCATGAAACAGTTTGTACTATAATTATGTGCTTCTTTATAATAAATATAGCCCAAGATATTATCTGGCATGAACTCATACATGCTTGGGATAACATAGCTGCACCTTATGATTTGTTAGCTTGTAGAACCTTTGGCAGGGATAACTTGAAGTCGTTGTTTTGACTCAGTCTCTTTTACATCATTGGGCCACTCAAAAATATTTATGTTCATTGAGGTATGCAGAGCTCTCCTACAGCTACAATGTAGCTTGCCATCACCAGTGTGTGAATTACTGAATGTAGTGTGAAGCGCTGTGGGTCCTTAAGGACTAAATAAAGCGCTATACAAGTACAGGCCATTTACTATTAATTCTTTTTTAGGCATCCTGACATAAACTTTCTGCTGTGTTTGGGGTCATTTTCATGTTTTATGACCCAGTTTGTGCTAAACCTGAGCCTTTGGACAGATGGCTTCACATTTCACTCCATGTCGGTTTTAATATGCTCAGCATCATTATTATGAGGGAGACTTCTGCAACTGTTGGAATTACCATCGTGAACTCACCTTTATTTTGAAATTATATATCTTAGTAGTGTTTCTTTATATAGGTTATATGGCAGTCCGCCCTGAATGACATGACTGGGAGGACACTAAGAAGACAAAAAAGTTAGCTGTAAGCTGCACCTAACATTTTCTATTGCTTATTTGCATGTTTAGTTCATAGGGAGTGCCATCTGTGTCCTTCCAGTGCAGTACCCTGTGGTTGGCTGAAAGTGCTGAAGAGCTACATAAAAGGCCTATTTCTGTTTTATGAGTCTGGTCAAGCATTTAATCTCCAGTTGAAAATCTGAAATATCTAGACTGTTCAGATGCTAGGTTGCCAACTCTCACTCTTCTGGAATAAAACTCAAGGTTTTCTTTTATTTCTCACTTTACCCAGATACATCCATCCATTAGCTACACCATCTATCCTATGTGGGGGTGCTGGTGCCTATCTCCAGCAATCATCGGACCAGTCGCCAGTCCATCATAGGGCAACACAGAGACACACAGGACAAAAACCATGCATGCACATATAAGGGCAGTTTAGAAAGACCAGTCATGTTTTTGGACTGTGGGAGGAGGCCGGAGCCCACGCATGCACAGGGAGAACATGCAAACTCCATGCATAAAGACCCCAGGCCGGGATTCGAATTCAGCACCTTCTTACTGCAAGGAAACAGTACTACCAACAGCGCCACTGTGCAGCTCACCCAGATACTTTTTGCTCCAAATAAGGAAATAGGCTGTACTCAAAGCTAAACACATTTTTGACAGAAATGCACCTTAACAAGGGCATTAGTCTTAACACATTTTAGTTTTTCGTTTCTCTGATGTTACATCACAAGATGGGTTTTTTTTCTTTTAGTTCTCCCAGAAAACCAACACCGGAATCGTCTAAACCAAGATCAATTTTGCAGTATTGCATTTAAGATGATCCACTCTGAAACAAAGACCTTACAAAAACTTTAAAAAAACTTTTAAAAAAAAATTTAAGACAAAAAAGTTGAGTCGAAATCACTGCTACAGAAATGCTTACACCTTTAGAGGGCTTTGCAGGAAAACGTCCTCGCTAACTTTCTGTGTCGGCTCCCTGAGGAGGAAGCGGCATCCCTCCTTCGGGAGGCAGCTGCAGCCTCTGTAGTCCTCTCTTGTCTCCTGTGTGCGCGCGGTGGCCCGGCGGACGCTCCGGCGGTGACGAGGCCCTGTGCTGCAGTCCACGTCCGCAGCGTGCGGTGGATTGAAAGGGCGGCTGGTCCAATGAAATCACTCGACATATTGAAGTTGTCAAATCAAAGCCAAAGAGGAGGCGCCGGTTACGTCGTCGTCGGAATGACGTCATGCACAAACAGCTGGTCGCTGGCAGATATTCAGAAAAAAAAATGTAGACCAGCGAGAGCGCCTGAGACCTGCAGCCGGGCTGGAGCCCCCTCTCACATCGCGTACGGCTTTTAACGATGTTGCAGCTGGAGCGTCGGGGCTCGGGATGTAGCCCTCCGAGGCTCCTCTTGCTTGTTTACACCTTTTTCTTCGCTGTTGGAGGTGAGTGGATGTGTTTGTTTGTGTGTGCTGCTGCTGCTGCTGCTGATGCCGCTTTGATTCACGGAGCTGTTCCTTTTGTTGGTGGTGCTGAAATCCTCCGAGCAGGAGCAGCAGGACAAGCGGCGGCAGGAGCACCGCATCCCTGTTCTGGTTTAGTCGTATGAGCATCCATACTTCATACTGCTGCCTTTGCAGCTGCCGGTAGATGAAGAAATAACAATCTTTAATAACGTGAATGAGGAAAAGATAGCTGCCAATTGTAGTTCACTCTGACAAACGCTACTAAAGATGTATCGGTTATGAAACTGACACAGGGAGGGAAACACATCAGACTGGACGTTAATGTTGTTAACTTTGATTGTGTGTTAACTTTAAATATTATACGGTGCGAAATACCGACATATGATGTAAATATGACCATAATCGTAGTTCATTTTTGTTTCCAATTTTATAATTTCCCCACCGACTTCAAACTTAAAAAAATAAAGTGGAAGTTTTCTGTTTACTATTGCTCTTTATTTCCTAATATAAGCAAAACAATTCCAATATTACACTGACTTATAGATTTTTTTTTCTAAGTAAAAATGGTTTTATTGGGCTTTGGAATCCCGGCCACCAACATGTCATTGCTAAACATATTAAAACCTCCGTTCTGGATTCTGGAACAACAACAAAAAGCAGGACAAACTGTACTTTTCTATGCATCTGTCTGAGAATGTTGCAGACTTGTTGCTGTCAGTTAATTGTAACTTTGCAGAAGAAAGCTCAAATCAGCCTTTTCATTCTTATTTTCCCAGGTTTATAAATAATAAATAGGATAGAATTTCTTGTGTTTGCAGTGGATCTGTGTGATTGTTGTCTGTCAGAACAGAAGGTCTAGAAATCATTCCGACTGTGAGATTTCTTTAAGTCGATTGCTCTTGGTGGGTGTGAGCAGCAGAGTGAAATCCACATTGCTGATTTAAATGCTCATGTCCAACATCTTATCCCCCCCACACAGCATTCAAATCTTTAAAAGCAGTCTCTTTTTAAATTATGATGTTAAAAAGTTAAAGTTTGTAGACAACCGTGACATGCCTAAATCCCATGTTGAAATGACAAAAAGCAGGATTATGTCTGTAATAAGCCTCTCTTCCAGAGTAAAAATCAGTGGTAGGGAGGTGTACCTTGAAGAGATTACCAAAATTCAGAAGCATGGTGCAAGAAAGCCTGTAAGCGCTCAAATGCTTTTATCTTCTGATGAGATGTCTTCATTAAGCTGGCAAACAAAACAAGCATATGGAGATGTTTTTGGCATATTTTCAGCTCTGCGTTAAATGGATCCTCAGTGTCACCGTGGCTTGTACTGTTTGCTTGGATTAAAAATGTCAAATCTTCAGTAAATGAAATTAATTCAAAAATACAAACAAATATAAGCTTACATTTCTTAAATACATTTTTAATGCCTATGTTTTCACTTTGCCATGTTTTGATTGGTAAAGGTAAACACAAGGTTGCAGATCCTGCAAATGCAATGTCTCACATTTCTGAATATTTACAGAGCATAATATCCATGCGATAACTTCATATAGACAGACTGTCAATAGACTAGTGGTTAGACATATAGACACACATCCGAGCTGCAGAAATTAATTTCCATCATCTTTTTGGATTTGACTGTGGCATCCAAAATAACGTCTGCAGCTTACAATAAAGAGATGGAATTTTACTATACATTTTGCATGCTACAAATTCACCAATTAAATAGGGATAAGTAGGAGTCTGAAAGGTAAACAAAATGTATGCTGTAATATATATATATATATATATATATATATATATATATATCTATATCTATATATCTATAGATAAATATATATATCTATATATAGAGATATATAGAGATATATATATATATATATATATATATATATATATAGAGATATATATATATATATATATATATATATATATATATAGTAGGTAACAGTAGGGTGAAAGGAAGATAGAACATGGTTCTCAAAAGAATACAGATCTGAAAAGTGTGGGACGCATTTGTGTTCAGCCCCCCTTAATCTATTATTTGTAGAACCACCTTTCAGTGTGATTACAGCTGCAAGTGTTTTGGAGTATGTGTCAGTTTTGTAAATCATTTTTACTTATTCGTTCTTGCAGAAGCTCAGTCATATTGAATGGACAGTTTCTGTGAACATACACTTTCAAGTCTCGCCACATATTCTTGATTCTGACTCGTGAATGTGCTTTGATCTGAACTATTTCAATATAAATCTGGCTGTATTATTTGGATCATTGTCCTGCTGGAAGGTTGCATCCTCTAACAGGTTTTCTTCCGGGATTGCCCTGTGTTTAGCTCAAGGAAATCTTCTCATCAACTCTGACCAGGATTTCTGTCCCTGCTGAAGCAATGCTTTCCCCTCCTCATGATGCTGCCACCACCGTGTTTCAGCGGGGGAAGTGGTGTTCAGGGTGATGTGGAGTGCAAGTTTTTCCACGTTTACTATATCTTCTTTATTGCTTGTGATAAAATGCTAAAGAAACCTTCTCATAATTTTCTTTCAACAATGACATTTTTAATACTACTTTGTAAAGCTAGTTCTTTGAAATGCACTACTAATATCATTGACAAATCCTCTCTCCTGAGCTGTGGTTATGTCCAAGTTACCATCAGTCTTTTGACTGCTTCTCTGCTTAATTTTTTCTCTGTCCAGTCTTTCTATTTAAGTGAACAACCCTGTTGTTCTGATCAAATCGTTAGTCTTAATGAAAAAGTCTCAATAAAATACAATAAATATAGTGGCTGTAAAATGACCATATGTGAACATGTTCAAAAATAATTTTCCCTTTGCTAGGATTATTGCAATTTAAAGATTTCGTTATAGTTGTGAAATCAACCATCAGTTACCTGACTTGTTCAAGATTTGGGAAGACTGGTGACTTTTTTCCTTTCAAACATATTTCTTTCAAATCAATGATCATTCTGCCAAATAATATTGTTCACTTTTAGATGCATTAGTGTTGACGACAGAAGCATTTTCTGTTTCTGTAATAGGCTTGGCAGAAAATACAGAAAATATGCCCAAGAGTCCAACGGCGTTAGTATCAAACTCATCCTTTTGCACTTTTTTCTTTGACCTCAGGCATTTTTTCCCTATGAAATCAAAAAGCAAAAAGGAATTTCACTGTGGAGAAGCTCACATATAATGCAGAAAGTCCATAAAAGGCTGGCACAAGAGAAAAGTAGACATTTTGGAGCTTTGTATGGGATTAGGCTTTAGCTTTGAGACCAAGTTTGCTCTACCGCTCTCAGTTTCCGCTTCCTTATTCTGCGCCTTTAGTATTCAAGGTTGCCTTCAGTTACTGTAGGTGAGAATCAGTGAACGCTTTGAGAACTGGTTGTACAGCGAGGGGGTGGGAAGAGCAGAGAAAGGCCATTTTTATCTTCTTTTTATTTCAATACAAACATTAGATAACGTAGCAGATTCAGAGGAATCTTTTACTTTATGTATCTGCACATTGACTCCTGTTCAGCATACTGGGTCACTTTCTTCGTTACCTTCTTTCAATTAAGGGGGACAAACAAACACTTGTATTAATAATGCAGCCACAAATGAGCACATTAGATCTAATTTTTGTAAGGCTTGCAAGCAATTTGCAATTATCAAAAGTAGAGAGATGTCACTACAGCAAGGACAGAATGTAGGAAGGGACATGCTCAAACACGAAGAGAAAAGGTGTTATAAATGGAAAACACACTGCAGATTAAAAATCAAGATGTCCCCTTGTCGTTCCCATGGAAATCTGCTACCTTGCTGCTGTTTATGTTTATGATAATACTTATGCTTTATGTATTGGTGTGGCAATTAACTGACTCACATGTAGTTACCCGCAGATTTTGCCCACCCGCAGGGTGTGCTCTGTGTCAGCCCAGCTCATATAGGTAATGTGTGCAGATTACACCTGCCATATGTTGTGCTTTTTATGCAGAGAAGCTTTTATGGATGTACTGTAATCCTGGATTCCATTGTGCAGGATGCTAGTTAAGCATATTCATCTGTAGCTTTAAATGCCATTTAAAGCATGTGATAAAAAATTTGGCTTTCTTTTACGTTCAATGAAGATACTGTTGTGGATTTATATGGTAAAGACATCATACGCCACTGTGTTAGCATGGACAATGCTTGCACATAATCATAATTTCAAATACCAGTAAACAATACTTTTAAATAATTAGATCTGTTCAAAAAGTGAAACTCATGTTAAAGAGTCATCACACGCATGGTAATATATTTCAAGTGCCTACTTTTGTTAATGTTGATGATTTTGGCTAACGGCTAATTACAGCGTTTTGCATGTTTACACTGTAATTTGAGATTTTTTATCTTGTGATGAGCTCCAAGACTATGAGGTTGGAAGGCCTCCTTTCCATCACCCTAATTTTTTGCTCCTTTCATAGGTTTTCTATCATATTCAAGTCAGGGCTCAGGCTGGGCCACTTATAGATGCTATTGTTATACTTCCAGGCAGAATAAACATATTTTTTAAATCCCCCCCCCACTTACTCAACCCACTCCTGTTTCAAAAATGCACCAAAAGGAGGCATTGCCTGGTGGACCGAGAGACGCACGGGGGGAGAGGGCTGAGCTAGGCTGTGCTTGTTTGCTATTCCAACTCCAACTCGCACAAGGCCGAGACTCGGCTACTTTTATACCCCACAGCGGCAGTGCAGCTGAAATCACAACGACTTGCCAACGTTGCATATCACAACAGAGCAAATAGAGATAGCTGATTAAAATTTTAATGTAGTGCAGAATTTTAACCTTATGAGGACTTCACACTGATGGTTTTAGGCAGAAGGTTTATATTTTAAATTATATGTTTATTAGCAATAAAAAAAAGTTGATTTGGGTGTAAGTTGCTCTTTAAATCTAAATCTACCAGAGGTATGAAAACTTTTGTGCCTAACTTTAAAGACGTTTCACTCTTGCAATTGAATCAATGAATATAAATTCACTTTTGATGACATTCTAATTTGCTTACATCCACCTGTAGTACAGACAGAATATGCAAATGGACTTTTGGATCTAATTTGTTATAAGGCTAAATGTAACAAAATTAGACTCACAGTCTGATCAGAGTCTTTTAGTCCTAAACGGTTAGGTAAATACAGAATGAGTTGCCATTAAATTATCTTAAAATATCCACTGTCTTCAGTAAATTCCTAATGCCACAAGATCAGTTAAGGCCTTTTCAAAGGAAAAATGTTCAAGTTGAAGTAACAACCTTTTGTTGCCACTATGTGGACATTCAAAAAAAGTTTTAAAATAATAATGTTTTCATTCATTTCCAAATAATCTGTTTTAGCTTACAATATTTGTGGCATTTAATGAAGTCAAGTGAGATCATAGTCATGTTAAATGAAATAAAATAGAACTGACATTGTAATTGTGTTCTCTTAGTAATAATATTGTGTTAAAGCTAGTTTTCACCAGCTCCTTGAACTGTGGCCAATATGCTTTTCAAGAATTTACCTAGTCTGAGTGAAAATAAAAGAAAAATGAGAAGTTTCCTAATTGGGTCATTCTCTTCATCTACTACAGCTTTCTGTGCATTTCTGACAGCCTCCCCTGAGTGGTGGGGTGTTGGAGGCAAAGCTGAATCACTTCTTTTTAAAATATATATTTTTATGAAGATATATTTTACAATAAAAAGGAACCTACTTGTTGCAAGTGAGAAACCTAAACAAAAATAAGAATGAATAAATATGTCTGTACAATGTGATGTATGCTTAGCATGTATAAGTATCCATTTTTGTTTTTCTGCACTCTATAGGGTAACACAGTGGGAGTATAACAAGCTGATATTATGGTTAAATAGCCACTTTATCAGCACAGGTCGAGCCTGCAGTCAGCTACTTTGCTCTTGTTACTTGCCAACTGTAGTTTTAAAACACTGCAATTGTATAATGGTGCTGTCCTACTTCAGACAGCATAGTGTAAAATTCCTGTAAACATTCAAATGTAACCCAAAAAGTTTTTTTTTACTTTAGAAAGTTACATCAATGCCACCTGTGCTCAAACATGCTAAGGATGATAAAATGAAAGGGATTCAGAAACAAGAGGAAGAAACATTTTGCAGGGCAAATACATGAATGTTTTATGTCTGCACAACAGGCAGAAACAAAAAAGGTTAAGTGAGATGTGTCCTGTGCTTTCACTCTGAATGCAAAGTTAATATCCGTTAACATTTAGATGGATGTATGCCGTCTACACATTTGTGTGGTTTGTCTGTTTAACTTGTTACCACATTTTCAGATTTATTAGAGAAGTAGCATGTAGTTGAGTTAGGTGCAGTAGTACAACCAGTTAGTCTGGAGCTTTATTATTAGGTTAGCTTGCTATATGAGTTGCCACAGGAAGATTTTCTTTAAATGTTTGAAGGAATAATTACAGTATTATCATTACAGCAATTATTTTAAAAAGTGGCTGTTTTGTTTATGTTTCAACTCAGTCTTAGGTTAGATGGTCTTGACCACAACACTACCTTATTATAGGTGATATTACAAGTGATGGCTGTCTGAGTTTCCATGACTGGAAACATTTCCAGCTGAATTTGTCTTTTTATTAAGCGAAGGTAAAGTCTAGTTGCCTTTTTCAGCTAGCTGACCATTAGTGCGTGGCATCAATTGTAGCAATGGGAGCTCTCTATGCTTCATATTGGCAGAGAAAACTCCATTCACTTCAGCATTTTGTCTGGCCTCTTATTAAAAAGACTTTCAGCTGTGTGAATAAAATGATGGGAAATTTAGGGGTTTCAAAGCTTGTAAAATGATTGAATATGTTCCTGTTTTTTTTTATTTATTAACATGTCAAAGCTTCTTCATTATTTAACTGAAACTTGTAACAGTTACCACAAAAAATATACATATAATAAAAAGGAAAATCAGAGAATAAGCAAAAAATAAAATGATTAATTTGTCTCCTTTACCATCCTTCTTACTGTACGTAGTGACTTGTGTCCTCATCTAGCCTTGTTTATCACAGTGTTAGTTGTTGAACCTTTTGGTTCTTATTCTGACTGGAGCCATTTTAGGACTTATAAACATCTGCCTTACTTAAATGGCATGTCTGTCTTGCCTTTTACTAGTCTAAAGATAGAATACATTCACAAAGATATTGATTACTGTTTGAAGTTTTCTATGAAAGTTTTTTGCTATTCTATAGGAATTTCTCTAATGATTGTGACACCAATAATTTTAAAAACAAGATTTTTTGATGTTTTTCTCCACTCAAAAAATGTTGAAGTTGGATTTTTCTACATTTTCCAGTTTCCTACTTTTTATGACAATTTTGTGTGGTGCCCAGTTCCTAAACTCAAACCTCTAATCTCTGGTTTATAAGTCAAGAAAGTCCTCCTGCTCAATACCTAACATTAAACCACTCCTCTTAGTGCAATTGGAAAATGGCTAAAGACAGAGGTTCTTCCATCTTTGTTCTATGGATAAGAAATACATAGACCATTACTCTTGCAGCACATCCAAAATATGATGCCAATAGTAAGTGTTCTAAAAAAGAATAGTCTTCAAGGGTTAGTGCATCTAGAAGCAGAAGCTTTTCAATGAACATGCAATGTCAGCTGTTTTCTTCTGGGACCAGTGTCCCATTTTGTGGGTTGTGTCAAATTTTTTAAAGTTGAGAAATAAAACAAAAAACAAAACAAAGAAACAATCAAGATAACAAGCAGAAATGATATGACGAGAAATAAATTAACTAAATATTGTATAACATATTTGCAAAAAAAACCAAACAACCATGTGGGTTACTAATGTCTTGTTGTTTTCACCCCTCCAGATTGCCTTTTTGTGACTGATTACTTCACCCGTACGCCTCGTAAGCTAAATGCTTTCAACTCCTTCGCCAGTGTGGAGCTGTTCCACTTCAATGTGCCTGAAGACACAATGATGGCCGTCTGGAACCTCATCACCTTCAAGGAGCAAGGGGGCACGTTTGGAGACAGCTGCCCAAACCGCAATGTGACAGTGTAAGACAATGATTTCAGAGACATCTCCTTCTGAGAGAAATGTACGGATAATCATAAGCTTTTTACTTGAGCAAGGTCAACTGTTACTAGAAGCTCAGAATTATAAAGGAGCTGCTGTAAAGGCATTAGCATTAGCTATTAATATTGCTTATCTGTTTCTATCATAGTTTATGGTGAGAGCTGCAAGATTTCTTGTGTGTCCTTGTGATGTTTTAATAAAAATGATAGACAGTGCTGTTTAATTTGAATTATTCATATTTATACAGACGCCATCTGTGCTCACACAGCCGAAATGCCTACAGTGATGTGAAAAAGTATTTGGCCCCTTACAGATCAGATACATGTCTTCACCATTCAAAAAAAGCTATCCATCTATGTTAACATGTGTCGGCTTCGTACCATAATATGCTCTGCTACTCACTTTTTTACTCAGAGAGGTGGGGGCGCCGAACTCCAAAACCCCGGCGGGAACTGTTTCAAAATAAGACCCAGAACTGAGAGACAGAGAGTAAAACAACACACGCAAACAGATATCTGTTTCACAAAGGACGCACCTGCAGATGGGAGCCAGGAAAGATCTGACTCGCTTCTCTACCATGGTGTACCATTTTTATTACAGAAGAACAAAGAACATATCACATGACTCCTCTCTCCTCCTTCTACATCTTGACAGGTCATTTATTTTCTCCTGACCGTACCAGGAACTAGAGTTATAACTGATCCTCCCTGCTTTCAGTTCATATCTTTACTCAAGAGTTTGTTTACTTAAAACCTTAAACCCTATAAAATACTGGTAAAAGAGTCATGTTTTACTACCCTGAATAATATAAACAGGCCTATTACTTCTAAAGCTTACTAAGATATAGTTAAAACATATATACTGCATAATAAAAAATAGCCCCAGAAAAGTAGAATACAACACATGTAATTGCCTCCCTTGTTAATTTGTGAATTACCTGTGATTTAATCATGTTTAGATCAGAAATAACAAACTTTGATTTGTAACAATATGTTTAGGACATCTCTTTTAAATGAACCTGTGTTTTGGAAGGGTTAGATAATGTTGCTGGGTTTGCTTCAAGACCTGGATGAATTGCTGGAACCATAAACCATAACCTTAAGCTCAAACTCACTTTGGTTATTGCAAAGATGCAAAGCAAACTAGAAAAAGTTGCATTTCCTGCGAAAATGCAGTGTGAATGCTGTAAGCTGAATTTACTTGAAGAAAATGGCTGAAGTATTTGAAGTCAACTGTAAAAGACTTGCTGAAGTGTAATAAACAGAAACAGCAGAAAAAAGAAAAGGGGTGTGCCAACCCTAACACAAAAAAACTGTCACAATTAGCTAAAATAAAAAGTTGAATATTATGAAAAGTATAAAGGTTATGAATACCAAAAGATATACCCGGAAAAAGCAGAATGAGCAGAATAGTTAAAAAGTTGAATGGTTAAAATAGCACAAAGTATGCAGAAGTAGTTGAAGTTCAAAAAATGTACGGAAGCGTATGGTAGCATGTTGCCAAACACAAACATGTTGGTTAACAATAAATCAATCCATTCAGTATAATGAAAATAAGCTTAAAGGGAAGTGTTAGCAAAAATTAGCTGAAATGCAAATGTTAGCTAAAATGCTAGTGGTAGTAAGTTGGCAAACACTAACATGGCGCTAAACATTAACAAAATCTATTTAGCAAGGTAACCTTAGCTGGTAAGTCAAAATTAGCTTACATTTTGATACTAACTGTAATACTAGTGTTAGCTTAAATACTAGTGGTTGTATGTTGGCAAACAGTATCATGTTCGTTACCATAAACTTAATCCTTTCAGTGTTAAAATATTCTAAATAATTAAATGATTATCTAAAATCCCATTGTTAGCTTGATTAAGCTAAATTGCTATGGTTAGCAAAAAAGCTATTTTGTAGTATGTTGCCAAACATGAATACATTGGTTAACAATAACTTAACTTATTCAGTTTGTTCAAATCAACCCAAAAACCAAATAATAGCTCATGTTAGCTAACATGCTAATGTTAGCTAAAATGCCACAGATAGCATGTTGGCAAACAATAACATGTTCGTTACCATGAACCTAATCCTTTCAGTATGTTAAAATCTTCTTAAAATACTAATATTAGTGAACATTAGCTAAAATGCTAATGTTAGCTTAAATGCCAAAGATAGCATGTTGGTAAACACTAACATGTTGGTTTACTTGTATCTCAATCCATTCTGTATGTTAACTTTAGCTATTAAGTCAAAATTAGCTAAAATGCTAATGTTAGCTTAAATGCTAGTGTTGCCTACAACAGCCTAAACATACAAGTCTGTGTAACTGCCCTTAAAAAGTAATCACTGTTTTCCAGGTGTTGGAACAGTAAACGCCTGCATAGTACCTATGAGACTGTAATGATCATCATATTTTACAGAGAAATCAAAAGTCCTGGTGAACTGATTTGTATTAAATCTACAAGTTGTTTGAGATATCTTACAATAACCCTGAAACGTCAGTTTTACAGTGGAGGCCATAATGTATAGTAATTCTCTTTTCTACCACAAGAGAGAGCTCCACCTAAAGCGGCGAAAAGGCCTGCCATTTTTCGACCAATCACATGTCGGCTGTGACTGGGGGAGACAGCCTGAGTGCAGCACCTCACTTATATCTCCTAATTTCTCAGCCGTTTTAACAGGTAACGCAGGTTCCGAACTACTCTTAATAACTTAAGAACCGTAAGGCGTATCGACGTCACCATTGTACTGTTTTTATCGGAATGGATAGGGGAACGCTCTCAAACCATTCAATTTGTTGAAAATATAATATTACAGCCGTAAAAAAACGTTGAATATGTTGATAAATTTGATGGAAACATTAATCTGTCCTTCCTTGGTCCCGAACTACATCCTCTTACTTGGAAAATATAAGGCCTATTGAAATTATTCTTTCACTGTAAGTATCAGCAGGCTTTGATGAAGAATCATGGTTCGTTTCATGTGTGTACCTCAATCTGTCTAGGAGCAGTGATTTAGTAAAAATGAGCATGATTTTGGCATTTTTGAATCTGAGCCATTTTAGCGAAGAGCAGATTTGTTACACTCGAACAAACAAACTTATGGAGAAACGGTAACAGGTATCAAAAAAGTTGTTGAATCATGAGCGTCAGGAAGGTCTGAAGTTATCTTGGCACAAGACTCATGTTTCTATGTCGCATCGTTTATGAGATATGACTTTACGAAAATAGGTCAGAATCCAGCTGTCCTCCTCTGAATTTTTGCTCTGCCCCAATGCATTCCAATGGTCCCTCCTGGGTGCGGCCACTTTGCTTCGGGTTGATTTGCCAAAAAACTGTAACTGTCACATACATTTTGGTGACATTTCCTGAAGCAAAAATTTAAAACCTACGTTTTGAGATATAATGTGTGCAGAAAGAGTGAAATATGAGCGAGTGAGTGGAAGTTGTTAGTGGAAAATGAGGAAAGTGGAAAAGTGTAATTCTGCTACAGTGGGCCACTCTAGCTTAACTGCCATGCGCCCATAGAAATGCATGTATTTTCAGAAATCTGATCATTTCGGGACCAAAAACTTGAGGAAGGATTTTATGTAAACGGTACAAGTTAGGAAGAAGCCGAAACATACAGTAATAGCTGAAGAGTATGACTACATTTTAAGATTTGAATGGTGTTTCTAAGTGGAAGTATGTGGAAGTAGTTAGTTTTGCAAAACTGGCGAAATTTAGCAGAATTTTTGAGGTTTTCCATTCATTTCAATGGGAGCAAAAAAGCATAAAAAGTTGAATATTATAAAAAGTATGAAAGTTATGAATACCAAAAGATATAGCCAGAAAGAGCAGAATAAGCAGAATAATTGAAAAGTTGAATGGTTAAAATAGCATAAAGTATCCAGAAGTAGTTAAAGTTAAAAAAACGTGAAGAGGAGGAGGAGGAGGAGGTTTTGAGTGGCCTAGACAAAGTCTAGACCTAAATCAGGTTGAGATGCTGTGACCTTTAGGAGGGCTTTCATACTCCAGTGTGGCTGAATTAAAACAACTAAGCGAAGGGTTTGCCACAATTCTTTCATATTGATCTAAAAGACTCATTAGAAATCCTTAATGGCAAGGTTGGCACAACTAGTTATTAGGACCAGGGGAGGTTAATTTTTTAGAGAGAGCCAGGTTACTTTGGATAGAGTTTTTTTCGCCTTAAAGAATTAAATCATTTGAAAACTGTATTTTTAATTCACTAAGGTTCGTTCTGATATAAAAATGTTTTGTGAAAGAATGAAGGGAAAACAGAGCAAATCTGTAAGGGGGGACATACTTTTTCACCACACTGTGTATCTCTTTTTCATTTATGACTGTTCCCTGTGTTGTTCATGAAACTATTACTTAGTTTGAATTGTGGCTTTGCTATTAATAGATATTTCAGATCAGGAGCCCCTCCGGTGATCAACCCCCTTTACACCCACTTCCCTCAAGATACGGTTGTCCCAGGGTCCTTCGCTGTGACCCTGACCTGGACTCTTCCAAACAGAACAACTGGAGCGTTCAATGTGACCAGCCCACTCCCTGGAGACTGGTTCTTAGCCGCACATTTACCCAAGGATGAGGGCAAGATCTCAGTCAAGGTGAGCTCGGGCATTTATCAAAGCTTACTGACTTCCCAGAGCTCCACTGACAAACACATGCTGTGAATAAATCTGCCTTGATATTGACCTGGCAGACCAATATTGCAACCGCTGCAGCCTTTCAGTTAACATGGCTGAAATGTGGAAATCTCCCATCCAGCGTTTGCTTTTTAAGGCAGCAGATTAAATGGTTGAGTCACTCTAATTTTGCTCATTACTCGTCAGTGGTGACTGGTAACACAATTTTAATGAGATCAACTGCTATTTTTTTTCATGCTTGCTTAACTTCCTTTCATGGATGAAAAACATAAAAATGTCAGTATGTAGCAGGATTAGTTTTCCAGCTCATACTGCAGAGCCAAAAGAAGCAGAGCAGTATCAGAGAGTTTTACTTTATCTCATCCTGTTTTCCTATTTGGCTGCATAAACGCCTGCTGATTTCCATTTCGGGTGATTTATTTGTGACCAGCACAGTGCTCTGTCGTGCTCGCTCTGTGGTTTTCACTGGCTGGCAAAAGAGCACCTAGAGTACACAACAATCAAAAATATCATCAGAAGTTGCCATCAACATCAAATGTACAAAGGGATTGGTTTTCTTTGGGGGACATTGGGGATGAAAGCCACTGTGGCTAAAAATGGGAAAAGCTCCTAGTTTTACACTGTGTACATAGAAATATTCTCCTTTAAGAAGCAATTTTCAAGCAAAATAGTTTCTTTAGCTTGGAAAGGAATTGCACAAAAAGCAGGCAGAACAGAGAGGATGCAGCCTGCATTTTAGGAACAGAATTTGCAGGGTTTTAGCTGTTGTTTCCTCAACTTGAAGAAATTTCTGTTACTTGCATTTGGAAGTCAGAGCATTCAGAAGACTGCTTCCGTGAATTATTTGACTTGTTTTGACATGACTTCGTAAACCGTTTATTACGTTTATTTTATACAACCACTTATTTGTCAGCGTGAAATTTATCTTTTATTTTTAATCCAAAATGTGCTTGACATGTTCCATCATCGTTACGAAAATTGAAAAAACAGGAGACCAAGGCATTTAAAGTAAGGCAGATGTGTGCTGATCGTTATATGTTCGGAAGGGTCTTCTACTAATGTTAACTACCACTTCTCCACTGTTAGTACAACTAATACATGTTTAAATGATGAAACTATCGAGACCGAAAAATTGAACAGTCTCATATGATCTCTAAATATGATCCTATTTATTTTTTACGACCATATATTTATTGGACCAAGTTCATTAAAGCAACAAGTTTCAACTATTTTGGAGGGTAAGAGAAAAGCTTCTTAAACACAGTTTTATTAGTGCCATAAAATAAGCATTACTGAATATTTTTATGTGCTGGACCATTGGTACCATAAGTGAGGTCTGTTCTTGCTGTAGCTGAATGATGGCAACCAAATTAATCAGGAACTTTATCACATTAAGATGACATCTAATTTAGTTGAAATCAGGTATTCTGATAAGTGTCTTTTTGGTGTCTAAATTATTTGCTGAAGGTCTCCCTGTCTTAGGAAATCACTCAAAAACAAACACATTCGCAACAGTTTTCATTATTGTTGTCTGCAGCCCAGCTAGTTTGTACAAGATGTTAGAAAATTAGCTGTCTTTTTTGATGAACTGCCTTGAAATGTAAAATAAAGACTCAATCATACCATACCACTTTATTTATAAAGCGCTTTACACACGACATATCAGTAAACCAAAGCGCTGTACAGAGAGAAAGCCAACAATAACAGAAGACCTGTAGCGACATACCTGCTGCGACATACCTGCTAATCAATTAGTAAGTTAAAATAGAGAGGAGGATTTAAAGATAAACATAAAATACATAATATGCAAAAATGAGTCAATGTAATACACAAAAGACAAAATACTACAGTAAAAGGTAGGCAAGTTAAGACAAAGTAAAAGTTAGGCTAAAAAAGTGTGTTTTTAAAAGGAATTTTAAAAATGCCTAATCAGGGGGACTGCTTGACAGGGAGGGAGAGCTCGTTGCAAAGTTTAGGAGCACAAGTTGAGAATGCCCTTTCACCTCTAGATTTGAAGCGCGCCTTTGGGACAATCAAAAGTAGATTGTCTGCAGACCTGAGTGTCCGAGAGGGTTGGTACGGAAAGAGAAGTTGTTAAATAAGATGTTAAATAAGAAGGGGCAAGACCATTTAAAGATTTAAAAACAAATAAAACAAGTTTAAACTGCATTCTGAACTGGACTGACATGCTCTCTCCTGGCAGCACCAGTCAGAAATCTCGCAGCAGCATTCTGGACCAGCTGGAGGCATGAGAGAGAGGCCATGTTGATACCAGAAGTTGGAGTAGTCTAAGCGAGATATACATTAATAAATGCATGTATGACTGATCCCAAATGCTTTTTTTAGATAAAATAGGCATCAATTTTAAGATGCGTCTTAATTGAAAGAAACAAGACCTTACTATAGAAATTACTTGTAGATCCATATTTAGTCCTGAGTCCAGTTTGAGTCCAAGGATGGTGACAGATTGGCTAAAACATGAAGAAATAGAAGACAAATCAATAGCAATTGATTATGTATGATCAATTTATGGAAGTGTGAAAGACTAAGAAGATTTCTCTTTAGATAATTATTGTAATATGTGTGTTTGGTTGTGCTTATGGTTGGTAACAGTAGTTTAGAACCACTAACTTTGGTACTTAGCACACATTTCTGATGTGTTTTCACCAAGGATCTGAAGAAAAACGTCTTTTTTTTATAACCTGAGTTGCAAAAACAACAAAAAACAAAGGTGAAACAAAATTTGTGGCTTTCTTATATGCTTATCTTCAAGGTAGCATTAGCATCGTGACCTAGCTGGCTGCTACAAGTAGCAAATACAAATTTAGGATTATCCTTTTGCTAATTTTTACACTTTTACAAGTAGTCTAAATAGACTTTTATATACTTTATAGATCAATTATTTATTGCAGTTAGTTTTTTCACAGATTTTCAGTATTGGCATTGGCATCATTCTTGTAATCATAGTAGATATTTTGAATATTTATAAACTGTAATTTATTGCTGTTTTGAAATCTGTTATCAACAGGTCAGAGTTTTGGGGTTGGGGGAGGGGGGTATAATCTGTGGGGGAGAGATGGGAATGTAGTTTTATGTGGGGTCATTTTTATCTGTAAAGCACTTAGTGATGCAATTTCTTGTATGAAAAGCGCTTTATAAATAAAGTTTGATTTGATACAAAATTAATTAGGAAAAGGCTGAATAAAAACATGCTTACCAACCCCAACCATTCATAATAGGTAAATTACAATAGAAGCCCCCCAAAAAGGAAGCGCTATAAGAACAGGCTTTTTCAAAGGAGCCAGACCTCCTATTGCAATGCGTTACCAATGCTCAGAGTGTTCTTCTGAGCTTTGAGCTTTATATTTACTCTTGCCACCTACTTCCATGACATAGGCATTAGAGTTTTTATGATTGAAGTCCCAGAGACCATGTGGACTTTCAAAGAGGAGGAAAACATGTCAATTTAAACCAACTATCCAGAGTAGAATAGTCTGAAGCTCGATCATAAAACCTCTGACAGCAAACAAACATGTACTACCTGTGTTCCAATAAATTAACAAGTCTGTGAAAACCTGAAATATCAACGACCCATTAATAAATTGTGCACTAGAAGACCCTCTTATAAAAGTGGTGGAATAATGTGCATAATTTGTTTGCATCACCAACTGGAAGAAACATCTTTAAAGAGCTGCTGATAAGATTTTCACACATCAATTTAATATTCAGAATGATTTATTGACCAAATTGTGTGCACAAACCGGGAATTTGACTTCAGTTTTCAAGCACTCACAGCATACATGAAATATAAATAACAGTTTGTATTTAAGCTATCCCAGCTCTGAAGTTAGTCCTGTCAGACAAGCAACAAAGGTACATTACAAACAACAGAATCAGAAATGAGCCCTGAGTTTAACATAGATCTTTAAGGTTGCATTCATTGCAGCACTCTTGCATGAGATTGCTCAGGTAACATTGAATTTAAACGCACTGGATACCCCAAAGTTGCCCCTAAATACAAGCAGCCTCTGTGGGCATATCTGAATGAAGGCATTAAAATAATGCAGTGAGGCAGGATTTCTTTGGGGAGTCTTGGTACTTCATGCAGTTAATGGAGTTTAAAAGAACAAAAAAAAAACAACTACAGAAATTCTGCACAGAATACACAACTCTGTCTATATCTATGTTCATCTTTAGATTGTCAAATTTAAAACTATTCCAATACCATGCATTACAAAGCAAAAAACAGACTTGAAAAATCTATATTGAAGAGTCTTAATTAAAATCCAGCTTGCTCTAGAAGACGTTGGTAGCTGGTTGAAAGGACAGGCTATAATAAATCAAGAGGTCACCCTGGCAGCTACTAGAGTAATAACACCCCACAGTAATTGTTGCTTATGCACAAGGGGTTTAGTGATCAGATGATGGGAATGTAGGACCTCATTTTGCATTCACACCTGTTCTTTTGAATTCAGGTTCTTCTTTTCTTTTTCCAAACACATTTCCAAGCGGATCGTGTGTGGAAACAACACACGGACTCCTGGCTTTTAAGTCATTCTCCATGCTTGGCTCATCTCATAGCATTAATGGTTCAGAGCAACACAAATGAAATAGTGGGTGTGCATGCTACGCTGTGTGGTGGAGAGGAGGAGGACAGAGTCATATTAATCCAGGAGGCTGACAAGCTTAATGCACACAGTCCATTAGAGAATTTTTGGCCTCTCTGAATGATACCTAATCTTCTCTTTAGCAGGTTTAGAGGAATATTAATGAGAAAAACCACTGAAATACCGACTGAAACTGCCGGTGTGATGTCGTTTTAGGGTCTGTCTGAGGAATGCCAGTATCTGTTCCAACCTCAGCTCATCGTCCAGAAGCTAATTGGAATTTCGGTGCTTTATCCTGGATACTTCATTGACCAGATGATCCCAGTCCATAACAGATCAGCACTTTACAAGTGAGTATTTTAAAAATAAAATGTGTGATCTTAAAAAAAGCAGGCGTGAGGATGGATTGGCCCTGCTTTAAATCCAGCAAGCCAGTAATCAAGGTTCACCATAATTTGTTTCATCCTGAAAGCAAACACTTTTATAGGTGTGGTATGTAAAACAGGAAACAGATTTTCTTATTAATTAAAGAGTTATTTAAATAGTAAATATAGTTATTACTGTCTTACAGATGATTTAACACATTTAAAAAAAAATTAATAAATGTTTTTTCCACTGAAAACTCTGCCTCATGTTAATTTTTCATTTTCTATTTGCTTCATTCTTTTTTTTTAACTTAGGGCGCTTGCTGCACTGTGGCATTAACAAGTTGGGCTGGGAGTGGGGCGAAGGGCAATGTCCTGCAGCAATAAATTTTCTGACCCCCCCTCCTTCACCCTCCTGGCCAGAAAGCCTTGTATCCATATCCGAAGTTCAAAACCTCCTATCTGGTGTTTGTTTGTATTCTCAAATTTCTTTTTTTATTATAAGCACAAAAAAGGATATTACTACAGTCAGCCTTCAAGAAAATGCTGCCCTTTATTGTGACAGAAAAGTAATCAAAAAAAGAGAGAATAAAAATAATAGGATCACAAGAAACTAAAAAAACAACAACGTTGGAACGTTGGACACTTTATTTGTGTTCCTATGTAAATTCTGACTTACATTTCAACTTGTGGCTTAGCAAGTACCTCTGGCGAAACCTCTGTTTTGGGTTATTACATGACTTTGGAAGCATCCATGCTCTTCTACTGCTCTGTGACGGTATTTCAGTGCTGCTAAGACAAGGAGCATGTTCTTGCTTTGATTGATTTGCTGACGTAATGTACAGGAGCATTGTTATTGAAGACCCTTTTAAGTCATTGGATCAGGCTATAAAATGCACTGGTTCTTGCTAGAATATACTTGTGCATTGTTAATGACTTGAATGAGTCACTGTTTATAATTAGTACTATACTTCATTCACTGCAACCCACCTATTAAATAGTGGATGTGGTTAAGTAGAAAATACAACTTCTATAAAGCAGCAGAAGAGTCAAAAATATGAATCTTTTTCAAATGGAGAAACATGACAACACAGAAGCATATCTGCAGCAGAGAATCTAAGTCAATAGCGTTTGTATTTTTCTGTATTAACAGCCAACCCTATCAGTTGTATTAGACTTAAATAACAAAGGTTTTAAAGCCTTAAAAGAACTGCTCAATTGTGGGAAAAAAAATCATAATTATTTTTTTTTTTTTACTCAAAAGGTTGTTTATCTCATTAAGTTTGTAATCAGATTGCATTCAAAGATCAATATATAGGCAAATAAATACGTGCCAAATAATATCAATATTATACGCTTTTTGTTGATTACATTGTTCTCAAGATCAGTTGGAGCCAGAATCAAAATTAAAATTTTAACTTTATTATTAGCACAATCTTAAGCCTTGAACATTCAGTGGATCAGAAGAGCTTTCATTTGTCGAGGCATGCTACTTTCTCACAGATAACACCCACAGTTTATTTAAATTATTGTTTTACTAACAGTATTATGATTACCTGACCAGTTTTGCAAAAATATATAATTCTTTGTTTCAGGATTATTTCAGATTATACTGACTTTTAATCATATAAGGTCCCTATAACAGCATAAGTTCACTACAACATTAATATAGCATTTCTTTCTTTGTTTAATAGACCCTAATGTATACTCTATTCTGTCCAGATAGCAGATGTGGTTATTTGTGCCTGTTTGTGTCTGTGCAGGGTTTTCATTCCCAATTATATATCAAAGGTGAAGGTTCAGCTGGTAAACTGCAGCACCAAAAACAAAAGCAGCGACACCTGTCCTGTGGTGCTGAAGATGAGAGCACGGGCACCGCCGGTGCACAACTCAAGCGCCCTTGACTGTAGGGAGTGGAACCCGTGTGAATTAGTCACCCTTGTACCTGCCTGGGAACAATGGTACTACATTCTCGTTGAGAGATATCTGAGTAACTCCGACGTCTACTTTCGCATCGGCGTGCAAGTCACAGGTGAGAATAAATAAATGTGAATAGGCTACATTTTTCTTTCTCTTATTTTATTTCCTTTAGGATTTCAGGTGGAGTTTGAGATTAATCTGTTAAATTAAAGGAATATATTTGATCATTTTCTGAGCTATAGAAATTAGTATTTCCAGTAAATTAGATTTATCACTTGAACACCTTTATAATAGAATGTAAAGTAAAAAAAGAAAATTAGAAAAAAAAACACATTACAGTTTTTCCTCCTTTTATGTGTTATAGTCCTTGCTGCTCAAACCTCAAAGAAATTCAGAAATCAGCATTAGCCAGGGAAAACCTGATCTGTGCATCTCTAGACTAAGGTAGACTCAATCCACTGTTTATTCCAAACCATGCCATTTAAAATACCTGTGTATTTCTAAGCAAAAACGTTCAGTTACCTCTTTATTTTCCGGCGTATTCTGGAAGATTATAAAGTACATCCATTTACAGTAACTAAACTTTCAAGTTTTCCTGAAAGTTAAATGTTTCTCTATTAAAGTTTAGTCCTAAAATGTAATAGAGAGTATTTGTTAATCCCAGGAATATATAACAATGTCTTCCTGCTGGCAATCCACTACCACAGCGGGTGCATAATGCTCCTGAGTGATTACCAGTGATATGCTCCTATATCAGCAGACCTGTGGTCTGTGTATTACAAACTGGTGGTAAAGTGTTTCTCAAAGTGATAAAATGAATGAATTTGCGTCAAGTCAGTAGTTGGCTGAAATGCATTTGTACTTGTGGCATGGGGTCATATACAAAAAACCCAGAAACAAAACAATGTTAAATGATCTAAGCCGTCATAAAAGCAGCGTATTTGTCAAGAAAGCTTTTCCTTTGTGTTGCAGGGATTTTTTATGTAGTCGCAGTAAGTTTTGATACAACTTAGTTCGATAATAACAGAAGAAACCTAATAAGAAGAAATGTAAACGCATAATTATTGGGGCTGATTCTCAGTCATCCAGAACATACTGATCTTGGGAGTTTTAATGGAAGGCAACTGGACTTGTTATCTTAGACATTTCAGGTTGGAAATATTAGTCTTATAAATTGTAATCAGAAAAAATCACAATAATAGAGCAAGATGTCGTGTTAGTGACCTCTATTGTCCTAAAAAAAGCATAATAAAAATGGTGGCTAATTTCTGATCTCTGGCTTTACCTGACATGAATTTTCACACAATCAATTTGGTCTTTAAGAACCATAATAATAGAAGATATAGAAACAGCAATGAACACTTATTAAATATTTACATTTGGAGTTGAGCTGACGTCACCCCTCATGAGTGATAGTTTAAAATATTATTGAATATAATAGTAGTTTATAGTTTATTATTGAATATAGTTTAAAATATTATTGAAATTCTTCCTGCCCTAACTTATTTAAAATATGTTGTGGGTTTTGCATTTAAAAAGAATGGATGTGTCAGTTTGATCAGCAACTGCTTAAAACTTGCCAAGACAGATACCGAGGGAAATAAATCTAATCTTTTGGTGTTCAGTCAATGCAAAAAACCCTGAAAATCAGTAGCCAGCATGCTCACATGGATCTTTTGCAACTTATTCTTTCATATATAAATCCAGTCACTTTCTGTTGTTGTAGTGCTACCTCTTGTGGGCTACTATTGCATGTCTTTTTTTCATGGTCACCGTTTCCTGAATTTCAAAACAATTGATCTAATTAACCTGTGTATTTTGTTTGAAAAAAAATGTTAACTGAAAATATGTATTGATCATAAAAAACCTGATAGGTGCATCTCTAGATTCAAAATAAGCAAAACAACGAAAATCCTCAGGTATATCATTAGGTGTATTGTCTTTGTGCTATTATTAATAAAAACAAACCCTTAATGTTTAACAAAACTTTTTTTATTCTTAAACTATAATTATATCATTGATGTCTCGGATTGTGGGTTACAGCTTGGAAATTTATAATTTTGTTTTTCCACTTTAAAACCGATTTGGATGTCTGTCTTCTGCACATTGCAATGAATCATGAGACATGCGGTGAGGAGGTTGTAGGGTAGAAATGGGGTTTAGGCATGTTTTAGTTGAAAAACAAAATGAAAGATTCCTTCAGATGATAAAGAAGCTTGTTCAAGAGTAGTGGAGAGTTGTTCAGGAGGGACTGGGAAAAAGGACAATGAATTTACGGCTGGCTACTACATGCTGTAATGGAGTTTAGGATATTTTAGGATATTTTTTATGCATCTTCTCCAAGGGATGGCTCACAAATCTGTGGGAAGTCCACTCCCATGTAGCAATTCTCCCCCTGTGTTCCACAACGTGCCGTGCACTTTGTGACCATGGCAACACAGATACTAATTATTCACACTCTGTCTCCCCTCCTGCCTCGCAGCCAGATCTTACTTGACCTTTTGCGAATTTGAATCGAAGAACACCTAAGGTTCAGAAGGGAGACCATCTGGAGTTCTCACCTCCTAACGCTTTGCTTGATCATATTAATTTTTGTTGTTATGAGCATCTGAAATGCAAAATTGTCACCTTATTTAAATTTGCTCCAGTTTAAAAGCAAAGTTGCTGGCTAGACAGTGCAGAAAAAGTAGGTTGCAATTTATTATTTATCATTGTTGTATGTGGAGCTTTTTCACTGCAGGTGTCTCGCCCTGGGCGATCGGACACAGAAGAGAGTTCATGTGTTATGCTATGTATCTAAGCAAAATAAAGACATTTCTCTCAATTATTAATGTCATGAAACATATGGTTGCAACCCTTCTTTGTCTAGCCACCAGCACATGAACTAACATAACCGTGAGCTTTATTCTACATATCAGTCTTCACAATTTTCTGGAGCATGAGTTGTCTGGTATTTTTAGATGTTCTTCAGCTGCTTTAAAGCACATCAGAATCCTTCACGCTCCTTCAGAGACAACGGTATGCAAACGAGGTTGAGCTAGAAAATCCTTTGACAAATGCTTTTCCCTTGAGAACTGCTGGTATTTGATGCTTCCCAGCCAGTTGTCATCAATGACCATTTTGCAGTGAGTTGCTTTGTGTTGAAAGAGAGCATACTGTTTGCAATTACAGTGAATCTATGTCTCATTAATAAGCAGTCTGCGGCTCTGGAAGCCGGCTGAAGGCAGTAATTTTAAGTATTTTGCAGGACTTGGTTTCTTTATAGCTCAAATGATTTTTCAGCATTTAATTGATTGTTTTATTCCACAAAATGTTGCTTTAACATTAAAACCTTAAATGCTGAACTTGTGATGGAATGACTGTAGGCCGTGCAAAATGCCCTTGAATTCTTTCCATATTGTTTTATATTACAACCAAATACCTGACTGTATTTCACTGGTGTTTATGAGATAGACAAACACAAGGTGAAGCATACTTGTGAGGAAAGGGGTGCATGGTTTTCAATTATTTAGAAACTTTAAATCTCCATTTTTCTTTTTTACTATTACAGTTGTTTTGAACTATGTCTACGTTTGCACACCTAGAAGCTGTTATTTTTGTTCTTCACCAAACTCATTTTAGCTAAATAACTCAAACTCACTCATATTAGAGTGTCTGTGACATCGTTTTTTAATGTCATGCAAAAGATTCTTGAAAGATTTTGTTTCAGGATTCCCTGTGATTCCTTTCAACTTCGACCAGCGTTCCCATCCCTGCTGAACAAAAACATTCTCACAAAATCAGGCTGCCACTCCTATGTTCCACAGTGGGGGTGGCGTGTCCAGGGTGAAGTGCACTGTTGGTTTTATTTTTGTTTCATCTGGTCAGATTACATTTTTGTTTGCCTTTTTCCCTATATGATTTGTGGCTAACATTAAATTGGACTGATTATGGGTTTTATCCAACGACAGATTTATTTTTCCCTTTCTTCTATAAAGGCTAACTTTATTGAGTACAGTAGTATTAGTTTTGGTATAGACACATTCTCTTGGCCGAGCTATGGATCTCTGTAGCTCCTCCAGACTTACAATGGATCTCTTGGCTTCTTCTCTGATTGATACCCTCCTTGCCTGGCCTGTCTGTTTATGTGGAAGCTGCATCTCCGTAGGTTTGCATTTGTATCATACTCTTTTCATTTTTAGATTATTGATTCAAACGTTTTCCATGAGATACTTAAAATTAGGGGTGTCAAATTATTGCGTTAATTGCGATTAATTAATTACAGCCATATTTAATGCGCTATCTTTTTTAATCGCATTAATCTAAATTTTAATCCTTAATTTTACAGTTTCTGCATGCGAGTTCCCTTTAAATAAAACCCATTTAATGCACTGGGCCTTTTGTGCTTGAGTTGTTTGGGGTTAACCACACCCTGAAGTGGACATCGGTTGGCTGTAAACTCATCAGAAGAAGACTGCCTTCCATCGTTGTGGGGAGGGCGAGGTGAGGAAGAACGGTGAGTTGCTGACAGTTGTGCCAACTTTGCTATATTTGGCGAGTTTTTAGACCCTTCTAGCGATTCTTTTTAAAAAACATAAAACAAAACTAAAAACAACTTGCGGCAAATCTATTCAATTCAATTCAAAAATACTTTATTGATCCCAGAGGGAAATTAAGTGTTGGTATAGCTCATATAATTAATTCTTTAAGGAGTTGTTGTAGATGATGATGGCTGTGGGCAGGAAAGATTTCCTGTAGCGGTCTGTATTGCAGCGAAACTGAAGAAGCCTCCGACTGAAGACGCTCTGTTGTTGTATGACTGTCTCATGAAGAGGAAGCTCAGGGTTGTCCATAATTTTTTTGATTTTATGAAGAATCCTCCTTGCATTATCATCTCCAGATTTTCCGCAGTTGTCCCAAGAATAGAACCAGCCTTCTTTATCAGGTTGTTTAGCCTTTTTAAATCCCTGGCTCTGATGCTGCTACCCCAACAGATGACGGCTGAAGAGATTACACTCTCCACAACAGACTTGTAGAAGATCTAGCAACTTTTTATGGGGTTATTGGAAACTTTTGGGTGAAGCATGTAACGTTGTTACTGTGAAGTTGACTTTAGCAGCAGGGCACTCTCCTGTCTCAGAGCTCACAGCAGGCAAGCCATCAGTATCAAAAATAATGCGCATATTACGTGTTGTTTTAACCCGTAATACAGCTGGACTCAGAGAAGATATTAACCCCACTGTGTCCAGAACGCTAATGAATCGCTCATGCTCGAAGCAGAAAGTTGCAGGCTGGGACTTCATCTGTTCAAGTCTGTTAAAGTGTAACTGAACCCCATGAAGAATCATTACCCCGCCCCCAGACAACATTTGAAAAATTCTACAAAGTCGGCGGTGCCAGGAATGTGGGGGTGTGTTCAAGAGGACAGTGACAGCTAACTTAATCTGACACTGAAACATGGACAGTGACCAAAGCAACGCTGGCAGTTTTGCAACTGATCGGCGTTCATCTGTTTTGAACGTTAGCCTATGTTAGCATTACCACTCAGAGACTGGACTCCTCCTGTCTCCCTCTGCCTCAGCAGCACCAGCAGTGCCGGTGTTCTGACGATCTGCACGGATTGAGGGGTAGCACAGATAGTCGGAACACCGGCCTCATGCAGCACTGATTCAGGCAGCGCTGACTCAGTGCCCTGAGCCAGCGGATCTCCTCCAACGTCACCAGAGATAGAGGAATAGATGGAGGCTTTAAGGAGCCCAGCAGCCGTGAGCCGTATCAACACAGCCTCTGGCTCGGGGCGCTGAGTCAGCGCTGTTCGAGGCTGGCGCTGCTGCTGAGGGAGAGAGAGACAGGATGGGTCCGGTCTCTGAGTGGTAATGCTAACATAGGCTAACGTTCAAAACAGTATGTTAGCTATGCTAACTAAGTGATAATGTGATAATAATGGTAACCTGAAAAACGCAATCCAACTCCAAACTCGCCACGGGGCCGGTATGTCTGATAGTTTTATCCCCAAAATCCACGGGGCGTGTCTGTGAGACCATGGCTGCTGTGACACAGTCAATGCCTGTGACGTAGAGATGTACCGCTCTTCGCCAATCACAAAATTAAAATGCAGTAGCCACAGTTCAACCCTAAGAGGGCAGCACTAAGACGTTTTTAGACCAAAAAGTGTAGAATTAAACAAGTTTACACCAAAATGTAAAAAAATCCCCAGAAACTGAAAGATTGCATTGGTAAAGACCCATTTATACAGTTTAAAAGCAAAAAAAAGTTGTTCTGGGGTTTAGTTACTCTTTAAATACAATAAATGAATTCATATAGCCAGTTTTTTTTTATTACATGTATCAAACTTTTGTTCTACCACATTAATGCATTGAATTTAAAAGACAATACCTCAAGATGAGGGCTTTTCTCAGCAATTGTTAGGTGTGATTAAAAGAGATTAATTAGAATAATTAATTACAGATCATAACTAATTAATCTAAAAATTTAATCTCATGACAGCACTACTTAAAATGTTTGTGGTATCAGGGTAAAGGGGGTTAAATAAAAAAGAAATAGGGTACACGGTGGTGCAGCTGGTAGAGTGGCTCACCTCACAGCTAGAAGTTCCTGGGTTCAATTACCGCCGGGGACGCTGTGGGTGCTGAGGGTGTGTTTGTCCCCCCCCCGCATCATCGGCACCCACACCCTGGGTGGGGTTGGCGAAATGACTTTTCTGAGTGGAGTTTGCATGTTCTCCCCGTGTTCCATTGAGCAGCTAATGTGAGCTACTCCCACAAAAACATGCACTAGTCCTGGGGCTATATACTGCCTCCTCCTGGCCGGCTGGGGCGCCTGAAGGGATGGGGAGGATCTGGCTGGAATAACGGGATCCTTCCACGCGCTACGTCCAGCCGGGGAAACCCCGCCCCATCAGGTGAAAAGAAGGGCCTGCTCCCCAAGCATGAAGGAGGCTTGGGTTTCAGTGCAGGGCCCTCCCGGGGCTGGCAGAGGGAGAGCGGAACCCCTGGACTGGAACTAGGTAGGAGCACTGGGTGAGAAATAATGGGAAAAAAAACGTGGTAATAAAAAAAAAAAGAAAAAAAATAGAACACATTTTAGACTGGTATTTGTTAAAGATTATGAAAATTAGAATATAAATTTTCTTCCACAATAGTGCACCACTTTGTGTTGTTTTATCACAGAATCGCAATAAAATATTTTAAAGTTTGTGGCTGGAATTTGACAAAATTTTAAATGTTATCTTTTTCTGATCAGATTGCTCCAAACCCAGTTCATCAAAGGAGCGACCACAGTCCAGCTCGTCTATGAACATGCCTCAGTCTTTTGGAACAGCGATGGGTTTCTCCCTGTCAGACACGCTGCTGATGGCATCGCTGCCTGGCCTCTCCCAGAATGCCAGTCACCTGCAGACCTCAGAGGACAGCATCATTTACCTCGCTCCCACAACAGACACAAACAAATGCTGGCCCATTCGCCCGACCCTGCGCAATGAGCTGGATACTTTCTCTGTACACTTCTACGTCTTCTTTGGTCCAAACATATCGATTCCACCAGACCGGGCTGCCGTGTTCGCCATCAACCTGATGCCTGTTTTAGACAGTGGAGGGGTCCTCAATATGGAGTTAAAATTAAACCTGGTAAGTTCCATAAGAACACATTATACATTGCTTAATTGCTAAATGGGCATGCTCCTAGATTACTTTCTATATGTAGACATAAATTTTTTTGTATGCTCATAGTTTTCTCAGTTGCAGAATTTGTTTAGAGATAGGGAGAAATGTTTCCCTTTTCGATTATTATTCTCTTGACCCTTCTGGGTACCTTGAGATTTTTTGGGGTTTTTAGCTTTCAATTTTGCATGACTTTGATTGGGATGATGTGAATTCCAGAATATTTGCCCAAGCTGTGTATTTTGGGGTTAATTTTAATTTGTCATGATTGTAATTAGAAAATGACACATTAGAAAAATATTTGTCTTAATGCCTTGTTTGTGCTATTGACTCCTTTCAAAATACATTATTTGAATATACTACTACTGGAATTTAATTTCTTTTTTATCCGCTGGTGCTAAATCCATAAAAAATGTAATGTTTTAATGCTTCCCACTTTTAGAAGTGGGACACAAACATGGCTGCCAGGTTAATTGGGCACTCTAAATTGTCCTTAGGTGTGAGTGTGTGTGTGCGTGCCTGGTTGTTTGTCCTGTTTCTGTTACGTTGCAATAGACTGGCAACCTGTCCATGGTGTACCGTGCTTCTCGATCGATGACCGCTGGAGACAGGCACTGGCTCCCCCTTGACCCTGCAAGGATAAGTGTTATAGATCATGGATGGATGGATGTTTCCACTTTTTAGAAGTGGTAACAAACATAACTGTTAGGTGTATAAATCTCCCTAAATTGCCCTTAGGTACGAATGTGTACATGTGTACTGGCGACCTGTCCAGGGTGTACCTTGGCTCTGTGTGCTGGGAGAAGGCTCCAGTTACCCTGCAATGACAGGCAAGGATGGATGAATGGATAAGATAGGAAAACTTTTTTTAAATAAATAAAAAAACAAGAAAAAAAACAAGGATACCTTAAACGCTAAAACTGACATTTAAAGTTAATTGCATTCATTTACATTTTCTGAAAAAATATGTAACAATATATGACTATCTTAAAAAGAACCCCTTTTGTGTCTAAGGGACAAAGGTAAAGCCCCAACTGAAGGGACCCCAAAAGGTTAACAAAGAGCTCCTATCTTTAACCAGATGGGAAGTTCCATAAGACCAATATTTGATGTTGCATTAGCATTTCCAAATAAATGATACTCTGGATTACAAGACAATGGAGTGATGCACTTCTTGAACTTATTTATTCAGAGATTTGATTTATCGACTCTGCATCAATTTCTTGAATTTGGAGCACATGCAAACTTAGATTTGCAAACATCTAGCACCCACTAATAGCTTTGTGCATTTGCCCATGAATTTGTTTTCTTTTGCATGAGATCAGATCATAATCAGAGTCTGCATGTACAAAGGCTGGTGTGGATTCCCTGCTGAAACACTTAAATCAAGAAAATGTACTGCCGAGCAACTCTAGATGTATGAAATTGTATGTACTAATGGATTCAAGTACATTTCCTTCATCCACCCCAATCAACATAGGACTTGAGCACACAAGGTGGAATGCCAGACACATTCCTTGGCACACCTCATGTAAATATGCAGAAGAAGTAAATATGATCTGTAATTCTGCTTTGTTCCAAAAAAAAAATAAAAATCATGTTTTATTTAAGAAAGAAGTAGGACTTCATAAAATACAAGTCGAGCTGCTTCTACTGTACATGAGGTAAAGTCACGTTATCAAAGGCAAAAAGTGCTATTGTTGTCAATAAAACACTATTATAGTACATGAATGCAGACATGTCCTGGGGAAAGGGTGAGCCTGAGGCATTTCAAAATTTCCACCTGTGTTTAACACAGAGGCATTTAGGGCCTTGTTAAAATGCTTTGAAACCTGTCTCTGAAAAATGTCACTTATTCAGACCACTAATTTGTAATGATGCCGTGAAGACAGAATCCTGTTGGGGGTGCAAAGGCTTTTAATATCAATCCCCCTGAGCATCAGCAGTATCAATATTAAGACGTTTAAATAAATTTCCTCATCAAAATACTAAATATCAAATACCATGCCAGCTTGGAGTCTGTTTCGAAACACACTTTTCATTTAAATGAATGTTGAACCTGGCCACCTGTCATAAAATATAACTTGCACATCAGTTGAATCTAATCTATCCCATATCAATTCCACCCCACACAGCTAGTATGACTTGACTCAAGATTGACTGGTATAGTCCTAATCTATCTGGTTGCACCCTTTAAAATGCCTTTGGCGCTAAGACCCCTGTCTGGTGCTCTTAGCAACAAAGCATTGCATAGGTACAGGCAACACATGGTTCCTCACCAGATCGCTCTGCTAGACTGGCTGCAGTTCTGAGCACAGTTCCAACAGCCTTATCCTAGGAAACCTAAAGTGGTTGATGAGCTAATCATAATCGTGCACCAAAGGCCTCAGTCTCTAAATACATGCTCTTTTTGCACCAGGCCATGTGACATATACTTTAATTAGGCTAAAGTTACAGTTCTTATAGGTGTTTCCCACTGCTTTTTGCTCACACTTATATATTCACCCTTGTGAATGTTTTAATTGCATACACGTGGATGAATTAATCGCTATTATGTGCCTCTGATGTGTACATTAATTTCACAGAATTACCAGTTTCTCTGTGAACTCTTTTGGTGTTGAATAACTCTAGAAATATGCAGACACAAGCTGTGAAGTTGATGTGAGACAGCACAAATACTACAGCCATAGGTTCTGTCAGTCTACCCCAGGGCAGCTGTGACTACAATGTAGTTTACCACCATCAGCGTGGGAATGTGTGTATAAATCGGTGAATGACTGATTGTAGTGTAAAGCACTTTGGAGTCCTTGATAAAGCGCAATACAAAATGCAGGCCATTTACCATTTATTTATTGATGCATCTGAAGTGTTGTCAAAAAGGAAGTGTGCCACATTTTTATTAGCTGACCCCCTTTGCATTTAAGACGTCTGGATGCAGTTGTAAGGATAGACTTGCTGTGGCAATAGAAAAAGGTCACACAAAAAAAGGCCACAGTGTTTGGAGCTGTGACATATGTCTCTATTTGATACCAAACAAAATGCAAAAATCCTCAGGATCTGATAAGTTTCAGGTGATCCATCTGTTAGATAGGAAAGGCATTAGAATGCACATGCGGTGACTCTGAAGATCTGCAGGGAACCAAATAGGCTGTCAGACAGAGTTTTAAACTTTTCATTCATAATAGAGATCAAGCCAGCAAGTACTGAAACACGCAGAGGATTAGCCATAAAACGGATATCTTTTGATTGTCTGGTTCAAAGGAATGTTCTGACATTTCAGAAAATATCCCCCTTTTTGCTTTCCTCCCAGGAGATTGATATCAGATTCACACGTGTATGCAGAAAATGTATTGTTCAAGGACATTTTTTAGCTTTAAAAAAGTATGCAGCAACTTGTCACCATAAGGAATTGTAGGCATAATGACCAACTGGTTAAAAACAAAATTGGAAGTAAAATTAATGGATTTTCTTGAGTGAAAATTATTCCATCTGCAGCTTTGCATCTGTACATGGCAGGTTTGAGGTTGTTGAAATGCCACTGCAGCCTTCATGCTGCTTCTCTCTGCCATCAGAATTTGTGATAGGCAAGGCTAAACACATCCTTCATCTCCACTACACACACTGAGATGAAATTGATAATCGATCTTTTAGTCTAACCCCTGCCAAGAAGGTAAACAGGACTATTTCCCAAAATGTCAGAGACAAACACAAACAGAAAACCTATGAGGAAATGGAAAATAATTGACTGTCAGTAATTTGATAGTTACTTTAGTGACTGTGAAGTTGACTTTGCAACTTTAAGAGAGATCAACTTTCAGACTAGACTTTCTGTTTTACCTGTTAAGTCTGTCTTGTCTCTATGGTTATATATCATTTATATATTAATATATGATGGGATTCATTATTACGTTTTAAGAAATAACTTAATCAGATGTTCTTCATGCACATTTTTCCTTCAACCTCAACTGCAAATACCTGACATTGCACCTGAATGATGCATCATGTTTCAGTTTATCTTTTACAGCTTTCTTTTTCAGTTTTCAGCTGATGGCTCTTTGAGATTGACTTTCCTATTGCTAAAAATATTTTATGTGTTTCAGACTTCTACGGTAGTTTACTTACTATATTCATACACTGAGCTACGAAATTATAAATTGTGGATTTGACAGACTGCCATAAACAAAGTCACTAAAGTTGCAATCAAATTGTGCTTCTTCGCTAAGTTGAGTGAGTGATTCATTGGTCAAAGTGAAAGAGGTTAACAAACAAACACTCTGAAAAGATCAGATATGACACACAAGAAGAATTTCAAAAGCAGTCAAAGTCTTAAAAATCTTAAAAAAATAACAATTAAGTAGAAAATCTCAAACAAAGTCTATTTGGAGGCAGAATATACAAAAATTAGTAGTGACTCAATATTTTTGTACAGAACCATAATTACTCTATATGTCTCATGCCACCGGTCTATCTTCGGGGCGACTGTGGCTCAGTAGGTAGAGTAGTTGTCTTGCGATCAGAGGGTCGTAGGTTCAGCTTCCAGCTTTCTCCTGTCACATGTTGATGTGCCCCTGGGCAAGGCACTAAACCCCAAGTTTCCTACCGAGCTCTGTTTCGGTGTATGAATGTGTGTGCGAATGGGTGAATGTGGCTCCAGTGTAATGCGCTTTGAGTGGTCAGTATGACTAGAAAAGCTCAATATAAGTTCAGTCCATTTATTTTGACAACCTTTTGTGTTATTTTGACTTTGGATAAGCAGTCATGGTGCATTTCAAAAAGGGTAGACCACACTAGGACTTCAAGGCTGGCAGGAGTGAGTTAGTAGACAGATTTTACTTCTGCAGAAGTCACAGGGACATGATGTTGTGATAAAACCTGTTTGTGATAGTTTTCCAAACTGTAAGATGTTTTTTTCAGAGGCAGTGTCATGATACATATTCTATGAACAGATTTCTCCCCCCTCGGCAATGATCTGTCTCTGGCTTGTCACAAGTTCAGTTTAGTCAGCAACTGCTGCTGGGGGACTTTGGCAGATTTTGCAAGACTTTTGAAGACAAAAGCTGAAGCTCTTCTGTAATTTACATCCACCCTTGTTCTAGAGTGCCTCAGGGATGCAGATGGGTCTCATTTCCACTGATTCCTCAGGTGGCAGACTATTGATTGAATCGCTTTAGACCCATCTTTTAAACTACTCTTTAGGTAGGGGAAGTTAAAGGGGAAATTAAAGACAGCTTAATGGGAGCATTTATTTTAGACTATGACTACTTTTCACAAACTGTGATTATTGGGCTCAGAAAGCTGAAAGAACAAGTTCTAGAAAGTTCTAGAAATGCAAGAAATCACAGATGAAAAAAGTGCCATGAACAGAAATTGTTTTTCTAAATGTTCTTATGTATTAACACATTTTATCCCATTTCATTCACTTTAATTTAACCAGGTGACCCTGACATTGTTTTTTTTAAGATGACCCTGAAATACATTTCTAACAAAGTGTTGTTTTAAGTCATAGTTTTCATTTTTTTTATTTTCACATATCTGAGCTTTTTAACTGTTGTACTTTTATGTTAATGTTTGTATTTGCAGCTTTGTGTCAGCCTCATTTTACCTTGAATAACTTCTTATTTTTAACCAAAGTAAAACCACCTTGTTTGAGCTTTTTAACGCAAATTTCTCCTTTACAAAAGTATACCGGTACATGTATACTATAATCATCTTCCATTTAGTATATTATTATAGTGGGAAAAAAAAATGGAGCCGTCTTGTAAATAATCAACAAGCTTTGAAAGACTTTTAAGTTATTTAATTATTTTTTCATAAATAAATGCACATGTAAATATATTTAATTATATTTTTACGTCCTAAGCATTAACAAACAGACACTAGCTAATATGCAAAAACCAAACAGCTGTAAGTGTAGAAGTCCATTCGGCTTGATTAGATGTACAATCATAGGTAATAGAACATTTCCTTAACTGGGAATAAGTCATGGGGAAACTAAATTAAACTGAATTAAACTAAACTAAACTCATGTTCCGGAATTGCGCCGCTCAAGGTAGCAGCATGTTGGAGTAGCTCTGTTACATTTGTTCAGATTTTTTTTATTTTATTTTACTTTTATTCCTCCATTTCTAGTAGAAACATTATTTTTGTGGACAATCGTTCTCTCTGGTTTTGAATGTTGTGCAGCTGGAAGGACTTTTGCTACTTTTTATTTTATTTTTGGACATTTGTTATGATGCATAACCATGGCAACAAGGTAGTTTACAACTGGGAGCAGCTGATTAACATCACAAAAGCTCAAATAATACCTCAACTGCAGCCACAAAACCCTGATGACTTGAAAATGAGATGCCATGGATCCAGAGCAGTGGCGAAGAGGAGAGAGGAAAGGAGGAATTTCAAACCATCTCCATCAATCATATTGGGCAATGTGAGATTGTTGGCAAACAGGTTAGATGCTGAGGACCCTCTGGAGTTTAGTGTACAAAAAAGGATTATTCATAAAATGAAGATTATGGACAACCCTGAGCATCCTCTAGCCTACATCAGACTGTCCTACAACTACAGAGCGTCTTCAGTCAGAGGCTTCTTCAGATCTGCAGAGAGCTACAGGAGATCATCCCTACCCACAGCCATCAGCGTCTACAACAAATCTATGAAGAAACTTTGATAATGAGTCACAACAACATTTAATTTCCCTTTGGGATTAATAAAGTAATTTTGAATTGAATTGAATTGAATTGAAATACACCAAATTCCTTTCAAACGACTTAAAAGGGAAAGTGGGAGCCAAGTGCTGCTAAATATTTGGTCTTAGTTAATTGATCATCAGTGAATGTGACAACCTCTATAAAAGCAAACATTTTTGCTGATTTGCTGTTCTGAAGCCTGAATGCGTGCTTACACAGTTTAAAGGAGAAAACATATAAGCAATTATTTTAAAGGAGCAATTCCTGCTCCATCTCAGAATCTACATGCATTATTTACCATATTTATGTGTAAAGTTCATTGTGGTCTAATCAGAAAAAAAGATAGAACAAGTATGATGTCTTTGAAACAGTTGCCAGAAAAAAAACTTCTTCTCTCTAAATAATACTCAAGAATCAACCACATTAGTTCTTGACTTAGTTGAGACCAAAGAAGAGATGTTTGGTCATAATGCACAGCAGCATTTCTGGCAAAATAAAAAAGCAGCATATCAAACACAAACGCACCATTCCAACTGTCAAGCATGGAGGTAGAGTGTTTGGTATTTAGGTTATTTTTGGAGCCCTGGGACCTGGGCACCTTTACAGCCCATGGGTTGCATGATCCTCTATGTATTCCAAAGTATTATAGAGTCACATTTTAGGTAATCTGTTCCAGTCCTGAAGCTTGGCTTAAATTGATTCGTTAACAGGATAATCACAGTTTAGGCAGCAAATTAATAATTTCCGAATGGCTAAAAAAGAAAAGAATCAAGATGCTTCATGTGCAGTACATTTGTGAAAATATAGGCCTCAATCTTATTGAAACTGCTTGTTGAATTGTATTACAATGATCATCCTGACATCCTTATCAGACACTATTTTTTGGATCCTGGTCGAACTACAATACGCTGTGAAAATAGCAGTAAAATTTAGAATTCTGCTATTTTTTATCTTTTTCAGTAAAGTGAGGTGAACCTTTCTGCCTGGTGTCATCTGCACACAGCCTAATAGCTATTGTAGTCTGATAATTTAATCTCTGTTTTACCAAATTTCCTGACAGTTTTCCTTATGGCACAATAAAGTATAATTTATCTCGTCTTTATTATTTGAAGAGAGGATGTTCCCCAGGGGACTGGCATGTACCTTATAGTGAGTAATAGCTTCTCTCTGGCCTATCTACAGTAAAAGCGTGACTGAGGGAGTACTGCATTGATGATTGTCCTTCTATGAGGGTCACCCACCTCTATAAAGAAACAGCATGTCTCATTTTCCTGGATCTCATCAAAAGTTTACCTTTCTGACAAAACTTTAGAAAGTATGTTATACAGTATATAATCTGTGAGGACAATGGATGCACAACATTGCCAAAAATATTCACTCATTGAATTCAGTTGTCATTGAATCATTTCACGGCCACAGATGTATATAATCAAATACCTCCGCATCCAGACTGCTTCTACAAAACATTTGTGGATTGGGTTGCTTTCAGTAGTTCAGTGAATTCCAATGTGGAGCAGTTATAGAATGTGCAATAAATTCAGCTGTGAATCCTCATAACTAAATATTCCTCAGTCAACTGTTGGAGGTATTAAAACAATGTGGAAGCAGTTTTGGAACAACAGAAACTTAACACCCAATACAATGAACGAGTTTGGGTCTGGGTTTGCCAGAAGAACAGAACATGCCTGACTACATTGTGTCGCGTATAAAGTTTGGTGCAGGGAGATTATTGTGTGGAGAGGTTCTTAAGAAATTGGAGGACGACCCCTAGGTTTTTGTCCAGCATACCAGGACTTATTACACAATTTCATTTTCCTAGCTTTGTGGGAAGAACTTTGGGATGACCCCTTCTGTTTGAACATGAATGTGCATAACTAAACAGAACAAGGTCCATAAATACATGAATGAGTCAGTTCTGTGTGGTAGAACTTGACTAGCCAGCACAGTCCTGACCTCAACTCCATTGAACATCTTTGGGATAAATTAGACAGGTGACTTCAAGCCAGGTCTTCTAGTCCAACATCAGTGTCTGACCTAAGCAATACTTTTCTGGAAGACTGGTCAAACATTCCAATAATTACACCCCTAAACCTTGTGGAAGGTACTCTCAGAAGAGTTAAAACAATTATAGTTACAGAGTGGGCTGACATTAAATTAAATCCTATGTATTAAATGAGGGGTGGCACTCATGTTCTCATATGTGATAAGCCCGATAAGCACTTTTAGTAACATAGTTTTAGTCCAGAATTTTTCCATTTCAAAAGATTTGAGGTTATGATGCTCTCTGGCATATTCAATGCTTTGACAAAATCCTATTAAGCAAATTGTTGGAGGTTTTCTAAACCATATTAACTTGATTTTATCTCTCACACACGCCATTCCCAGTGAGACCTTAGACAGACTGTTGTATGCTTTCTTAATTATGTCCAGTGAATAAAAGTATTCACAAGTGATTGCAGTCAAGTGTAAAAGCTGCATAAGAACAGATGTGGTGCACGTCAGGCTCAGGTGTGAGTCATATGCCTGAATGGTTGCAAATTAGTTTTTTAGTTTTAGTAGATTAAAATTGCTTTCCAAATCTTGTTTTAGCTTTGTTTCGGTGACTTTCATTCATAAATACATGATTAAAAAACAAATAAGTGAGATTTTCATCCATCAAATAATTCTTTTTCTAGATATAAATGTAAAATCAAAGGCCTAGAAAATATTACTCTAACTCAATAACATTGAAATGCTGAGTTTTTGATGACTGCTTAAATTATCATCGAAGGATTCATTAGAAAAGACAGAGGTATTGTTCCTAGATGAAAATAGACGCTCATACAATGCCTTGCAAAAGCATTCATACCCTTTTAACATTTACACATTTTGTCATGTTACAATCACAAACTTTAATATATTTTAATAGGATGTTACATGATAGACCAATATGTAATGGCAAATTATTGTGAAGTGGAGAGAAAATAATATATGGTTTTCAAAAATGTTTTGCAAGTATGAATCTGAAGAGTGATATGCTTTATATTTAGTACCGATACTTCGTACAGGCACTCTTTGCTGTTAATAGAGCGAAAAAATTTTCTCACTCGTTTTTTGCAGAAAAAAAAGAAGAAGAAAAGAACCCTGTCAGATTTGATTAAGTGTTTCTGTGAACAGTAATTTTCAAGCCTTGCCACAATTTCTTATTTGGATCTTGGTCAGAAATTTACAGGACCATTCTAACATTTATGTATGCTTTAATATAGACCAGGGGTGCCCAACCCTGGTCCTCGAGATCTACCATCCTGCAACTTTTAGGTGCATCCCTTCTAGGTGAATCCAATGAAGGCCTTGTTACCAGGCCTCTGCAGAGCTGACAGTCTGCTGATGAGGGAATTGAACAATTTGATTCAGGTGTGTTGGAGCTGGGATACATCTAAAATTTATAGGATGGTAGATCTCGAGGACCAGTGTTGGGCACCCCTGATCTAGACCATTTTATTGGAGCTCTGGCTGTGTATTTAGGGTCGTTGTTCTGCTGGAAGGTGAACCTGTACCCTTCTCTCAACTCTTTAGCAACATTTACATGCTTTCCCTCGGTATGGAGTGGTACCGTACTATTTCCATATTGAGATTATGGATTTTAAAGGGGCTATATGCAATTTTCTGAAATTTAAACTCGCGACTGACACCTGTGGCCAAAAAACGGAACTGCTCTTCCTTTCTGCTCGCTCTCGCAGCGTGCGCTTGTACGCCGGTCGCTCTCAATCTTCGATCTTTTTCGGGCACTTGTTAGGGGTTTAACATTTTTAGTCTTATGCGGAGTTACTGTTGGTGTCAGAGTTGTCCTTGGTCTCTTCTGTGTATTTGCACAATCCATTGAACTGCTTGCGAGTGCTGACTAGCGGTGGTGGCAGAGTGATCTCAAACATTTAACATGAACGCGCTTGACGTCACATCCGCAGACAGCGCGGGAAAATCCGACCCGACAGAAAATAGAAAGAATTGGATACTGGCTTATAGGTGCACCCACTGTGAGCTGACAAGGTGTCAGTATGCTCATCAGGAGATGTTTGAGTCATAAATGGTCAAATAAAAAGGCTATTGTTACGTTTATTTTGGGGAAAAAGTTGCATATAGCCCCTTTAAAGGTTTGGATATTTCTTTCATAAGCTAACCTTGGTTTGAAGTTCTCCACAACTGTATACCTCCTAGGTCTGTTGTGTTTCTTGATATTGATGATGAACTAATGTTCTCTGACAAACCTCTGAAGCCTTCACAGACGAGCTGTATTTTCACTGAGAATAACACAAATTGACTCTATTTGATAATTAGGCATTGGATTTTATCTAGTCACATCAAAGTGAAGATGACTGTTTACATTTGTTGTTCAGCTGTCAAAGTAAACAGTCACAATGTGGGTATTTTATCTGGAAGACCACAATATGCAAATCAACTTTATCCATGTTCTGGTATCAGGTTATATTGAGCTGAAATGGCACAATTGCATGAAATCATTCACCTACCTACTTTCCTCTATTTATGCAATAAAAGTTATTCTTCTCTTGCTTTATTAATGAAATGTCCTACTGTTTTTTCCCCTTATTCTGAAACCTTGATTAGTAATTTGTTGGTAGATGGCACTCCAGACTGAATTATGCCTCTGCCACTCACATTCAGCCATCATAACTAACTGATGCATAATGGATCCAGCATATAAATCACACTGTTAATTGTGATTAATGTGGCTATGTTTTACAACAATGCTACAAAGTGCTTTACATGCACAGGCTGTAAATTATAACCTATGCAAAAAAATAAAAATAATAAAATAAATAAATACCGTTAAACCTACAAACATGAATCTATAATGAGGCTTAAACCAGAACAAGAAATGATTGTTAATTAAAAGCAAATCACATAATGGCCTGGCAGCAAAGCTATTTTATGAGGTGTTTTAAATCCCCTCAAAAGAGCTAGCCTTTGTATCTGGATAGTACAGATATGGAGTAGTGAAGGTAGATAAACCTGGAAGACAAACGGAGCCTCAGAAGTTATCGTAAAAATCTTAATTTAGGCACCACACGCATCTGCAGAGCTGAGTTTCCTGGTTTCATCCAAGCAGAGAGAGTTGAGATAATACATCTGAGAAAGATGAAACTCGCAAAATAATCAGCTGTATCATGAGATAATCTTGCTTCCTTAATTCCCGGTGTTTACCGGTGACCCAGGATGTTTACGGCAAGTGAAGAGAAGGGATCACCCAACACATGATCTCCTGTAAAGATAGCAGGGTTCAATAGTAGATCAACCCTGAGAAATCCTCTGACTCTGAACAATTGCTCAAGCAGAATGCTTGCTGTGAGGTTGAAGTGGGGGTGGGTGTAGATGCTGCTTCTTAAAGAGCAACTCACCCCCCTTCCAGAGTCTTAGTCCACCTACATTTCCGGATTGAAAAATGCAGCAAAAGGAGGCGTTGGCTAGCGGACCGAGGGACGGCGGGGGGGCGCGACAGTATCAACACTTCCTTGCTATTCCAACTCGCTAAGGAGGCGTGGCCGAGACTGAGCTTCTTTTATACTCTACAGTGGCAGGATGCTGTCGTCGCAAATAAAATCTGACGTCTAAAATAAGGGCTGAGCCAGTAGCAATGCCTGATTCAAATTCAAGTGCAGTTTAAAGTTTTAGACTGAAGAGGGCACTCCACTAACGTTTTTGGTAGAAATGTAATAGTTTTATTAATATGTGCTAAAATACCAAAAATAATAACCAGACAGCACTATTAGCCACTAATTTATACAGTTTATCTGCAAAAAAAAAGTTGATTTGGGGGTGAATTACACTTAAGAAATTAAATAAGATCAACATCCTATATTTGTTTATTAGATTCTAGCTTTCAGTCAAATTCAATATTTGGTGTCACAGCTTCATTTGGGTAAAGTGAAAATTTACCCTTGGTTATATTCAATGGAAGATATCATACATCTGAATTCTCAGTAAATCATCCATCCATTTGTCCCTTCAGCTGTCCATCCCTCTGTCTGTTCACCTATCCGTCCACCCATGTTTATCCACCCATCTGTCCATCCATCCATTTTTTTATCCATATATCTGTTTGTCCACCTATCTTTACATCTATCGCTCTGACCCATGGTCTATCCATGCATCTATAACCTCTTTTATCCATCCGTTTGTCCATACTTCCATCAGCCCAATACTGTAGTTTACTTTGCATCTATCAATTGTTTTATAAAATGGCATTTCATTGAATGCACACTAAATTATAGGAAATAATATATATTCCATTACACCACAAACCCTCAGAGTTTTATCAATCCTATTGGCTCAGCTGGATTTAGAAATGTGTTCCAAATCAACAATCTGACAAAGTGAATGAGGAGTAGATAATAGTTACAATTGTATGTTTTTTCTAAAGAGTCACCAATCATGACCACAGTAACAAGAGTGCAAGATGTTAGATAATATATTAAGATAAGATGAAATTATTTTGTATAAAAAAGGTTCAAATAAAATTATCTGAGCAACTTTATTAGTGATGATACGGATAGTATTTTGTGGATTGTAATTTAGGTTCATTCAGCTGTTGCTTAGTTACAGTGAAGCAACATTAACATAAAATAATTGACTTGAGACAACCTTTAAAATAAATAATCATTATAGTGTTATACTTCTCTGTTAAATATTTTAGAGCCTTTATTTCCTTAGAATCTCTGTTAAATATTTTAGAGCATTTATTTGTGGTTTAGCAAAAAATTATAACTATGATTCTAGCTAACTACTCTCACCATTTTTTAGAAAGACATTTTTGCTTTGTTTTATTACCTCTGCATCTGTGCAATGTGTTAAGCTGTTGTAATGCAGTCTTTTATCTTGCTATTTTTGTTGGGATCTTAAACAATGCATATTATACAGGTCTAACCATGAGGAATTTAGAACATCAAGTACCTTTCTCTCCTTTTGGGCCACATTTAATGAACTCCTGGTTTGAAATAAGCAAGTGTATTAGATTCAGTGGTGTGGAATCCACTGTTCAAGAGTGTATGGGCATGATACATGAGTTTTACCTTGGCATTTTAGCCTTGCTTTATTTTTTTTTTCAATATTTAAGGATCAACTGACCATTTGGGGATGAAGGTTCAATACTCTTTAAGTGCTCCCTGGTGAACAGATAATTATGAGCCAATTTAAAAAGAGATACCAAGGTGACAATTTTCATTAGAGCAGACAGATCGCCTGGATGGTGCATATATTAGATAAATTTATTAGGTATTTGCTGCAACATTTAAGTAGCAGTTGCGTTAATTCTCTTGCAAATTCTATTGTATGTATTTGGACATACTTTGATATATGCAAAACATCTGTGGCAGCATAATTTATCGGACAACTAAATGATGTATGTTACAGTAATAAATGCAAAGGAAGGTGATGAAACAATATTCATCTCTTTCAATCCCCTTAAGATACAAGGCAGATATGAAACACTGTGTATTGAATAACAATCCAAAAAAGCTCTGATACCTATGCTCTGACAAGAGTGATGATTATGTGGACATTAACTGCATATCAATTTGATTAAAAAATACTTTGTTATTCCCCAAAGAGAAATTACCTGCTGTTGTGACTCATATTATAAAGGCTTCTTCAAAGAGGTGTTGTAGATTCTGATGACTGTGGGCAGGAAGGAACTCCTGTTGCAGTCAGTTTTACGGCAGATCCAAAGAAGCCTCTTACACAAGACGTTCTGTTGTTGTATGACAGTCTAATTAAGAGGGTGCTCTGTGTTTCCCGTAATGTTTATCGTTCTTTGCAAACTCCTTTTGGACCTCAGTGCAGCATTTGACACTGTTGATCATGATGTACTATTGGAACGACTGGAGACCTGGGTCGAACTCTCTGGTACAGTACGTCTTTGTTTCAATAGAAAACCTTTCGTCAGAATGAACAGAAATCACACGTGGGGTGCTCCAGGGCTCCATCATGGAACCCCTCTCATTTAATATCTACATGCTACCACTAGCCCAGATTATAATAACCAATAAGATTAGCTACCATAACTATGCAGATGATACTTAGATCTACACTCAACAAAACATATAAACGCAACACCTTTGTTTCTGCTCCCATTTTTCATGAGATGGACTTAAAGATCTAAAATTCATTCCAGATACACAATATTACCATTTCTCTCAAACATTGTTCACAAATCAGTCTAAATGTGTGATAGTGAGCACTTCTGATTTGCTGAGATAATCTATCCCACTTCACAGGTGTGCCACATCAAGATGCTGATCTGACATCATGATTAGTGCACAGGTGTACCTTATACTGCCCACAATAAAAGGCCACCCTGGAATGTGCAGTTTTTTGCTTTATTGGGGGTCTGGGGACTCAGAACCGGTCAGTATCTGGTGTGACCACCATTTGCCTCATGCAGTGCAACACATCTTCGCATAGAGTTTATCAGATTGTCAATAGTGGCCTGTGGGAATGTTGGTCCACTCCTCTTCAATGGCTGTGCGAAGTTGTTGGATATTAGTGGGAACTGGTACACGCTGTCGTATACGCCGGTCAAGCACATCCCAAACATGCTCAATGGGTGACATGTCCGGTGAGTATGCTGGCCATGCAAGAACTGTGACATTTTCAGCTTCCAAGAATTGTGTGCAGATGCTTGCAACATGGTGCCGTGCATTATTTTGCTGAAACATGAGGTGATGTTCATGGATGTATGGTACAACAATGGGCCTCAGGATCTCATCACGGTATCTCTGTGCATTCAAAATGCCATCAATAAAATGCACCTGTGTTCTTCGTCCATAACAGATGCCTGCCCATACCATAACCCCACCCCCACCATGGGCCACTCGATCCACAACAGTGACATCAGCAAAGCGCTCACCCACACGACGCCACACACGCTGTCTGCCATCTGCCCTGAACAATGTAAACCGAGATTCATCCGTGAAGAGAACACCTCTCCAACGTGTCAGACGCCATCGAATGTGAGCATTTGCCCACTCAAGTATGTTACGGCGACGAGCTGGAGTCAGGTCAAGACCCCGATGAGGACGACAAGCATGCAGTTGAGCTTCCCTGAGACGGTTTCTGACAGTTTGTGCAGAAATTGTTTGGTTATGCAAACCAATTGTTTCAGCAGCTGTCTGAGTGGCTGGTCTCAGACGATCTTGGAGGTGAACCTGCTGGATGTGGAGGTCCTGGGCTGGTGTGATTACATGTGGTCTGCGGTTGTGAGGCCAGTTGGATGTACTGCCATATTCTCTGAAACGCCTTTGGAGACGGCTTATGGTGGAGAAATGAACATTCAATGCACGCGCAACAGATCTGGTTGACATTCCTGCTGTCAGCATGCCAATTGCACGCTCCCTCAATGCTTGTGGCATCTGTGGCATTTTGCTGTGAGACAAAACTGCACATTCCAGGGTGGCCTTTTATTGTGGGCAGTATAAGGTACACCTGTGCACTAATCATGATGTCAGATCAGCATCTTGATGTGGCACACCTGTGAGGTGGGATGGATTATCTCAGCAAAGCAGAAGTGCTCACTATCACACATTTAGACTGATTTGTGAACAATGTTTGAGAGAAATGGTAATATTGTGTATCTGGAATGAATTTTAGATCTTTAAGTCCATCTCATGAAAAATGGGAGCAGAAACAAAGGTGTTGCGTTTATATTTTTGTTGAGTGTACATTACAATGTCACCAGGTGACTGTGAACCCATCCAAACCCTAAGTAAATGTATCAAGCAAATCAATAGATGGATGTGCCATAAGTTTCTCCAGCTGAAAAGAAACAAAACTGAAGTAATTGTTTTTGGACTTAATGAGGAACGATCAAGAGTCGGCACACAGCTTCAGTTAATACAACTAGAAACTATTGATCAGGCGTGAAATCTAGGTGTAGTGATGGACTCAGACCTGAACCTCCAGGGTCACATAAAGGCAATAACAAGGTCAGCCTTCTATCACCTGAAGAAGGCTGAGCTTTTGGGATTAAAGGACTGATGTTGCAAGGGACCTCGAAAAACTCATCCATGCATTTAACTTTAGTCGGATTGATTTCTGCAACAACGTCCTCACAGGTCTGTCTAAAAAGTCAAATCAGACAGCTGATCCAGAATGTTGCTGCTCGTGTCCTCACTAGAACCTAGAAAGTAGAAAACATCACCCCATTTCTAAATTCCTTACATTGTATACTGTAGCTCAGAGAACAGACTTTAAAATACTTTTACTAGCTTATAAATCATTGAATGGCCAAAGTATGTTGAAGATCTACTGTTACTTTACCAACCCCCCAGACCACTCAGGTCCTCTAATTCCAGTCTACTCAGCATCAGTGAGATGCTTCCCTAATAACAAACCCTGGATCACCAGTGACCTGAAGGAACTGCTAAACAAGAAGAAAAGAGTCTTCAGGGCGGGAGACAGGGAATTACTGAGTATACAGAATACTCAGAATACTGAGTATACAGAAGCAACTTAAAGTCAAGATCAGAGACAGCAAGGAGGCATACAGGAAGAAGCAGGAGAAAAAACTACATAGGAACAATATCAGAGATGTCTGGTGTTGTGCCACAGATAGGTAGGTTTTGGCTATGAATAATTATGAATAATTGCTTAGGGCAATTATTAATCAGATTAATAAGTTTATGTAAAAATTACCACGTTTAGGGCACCACCTGGATTCCAGGAATATCAATAGCCAAATTGTTCAGTCTCAGTTTATGTTTACCTGCCTGATAAGGCTGAGGTAATTAAACAATAGATGAAGGAATAAGTTCTTGGCGTACCTGAACAGCAAGTTACTACACATGTAGGTGAAATAACAACAATATATGAAGGAATAAGTTCTTGGCGTACCTGAACAGCAAGTTACTACACATGTAGGTGAAATAACAACAACAGTTTTCCAAAATACAAGAGTTTATCACAACAAGAATTCACTTTCAGTTAACATACTTTAATCAACAAACTCACCAAACTAGTAACACACAACTTAACTACTAAGAAAAGAATAACGATAATAAAACTCACACTCAGAAGTAAAACAGTAAAAGTGGTAAAAATGCACAGAAATAGAAACAAACAATAAATTGATAATGATGTCACAGTTCCGAATGAATATGTTTGCTCAAAGACCAAGGCTTGTATTGAACAGTGTTGGGAATGAAGCTAAGTTAGTTTCAAACTAATTGCGATTAGTTTAAGACTAATCAGCACATTCTGGTTTGTTTTCAAACCACCAATTCACAATGCAAAGCAGAAGTGAAGAAAAACATTGTTTGGAAGAAGCAATGTTTCATTAAACCATTTGCTGAATTAGAAATCAACAACCTTTAGATAATTGATTCTATTTAATGGATCGGTCACCGCAGTGATTGATCTAATTTAATATTTAGACTTTATGTTGACGTTAACGGCAGTACCAATTATGTCGATCGAATTTAGTATTTTGACTTACCAAGAAGGCGGTCTCAAAGATGACTCAAAAGATTTGTTTAGTGTTTAAACTATCTGTTAAAAGTCGATCTCTATTTTGAATAGCATTAACGGCAGTCTTTATTGTTCATGAATAAAACGTGGTTCGCTAGAGCATGTAGCTTACAGCTAACTCACGTGGTGCTGCTTAAAGTCGCTTTGGATCATTTATTAAACATCAAACAACGAAAAACTGTCGGATTGAGTAACTCATGTTGCAGGATATAAAACGACTTTCCATCGGAAACCTCGAAAATCACTGTTTAAACCTCCAGGCCGACCGGCCTGTTTGTACCCGAACAATAAAGGTAACAAATCACAGTGAAAATACACAACTCTTAATTCTTGTTTAAACTAACCTAATCTCGCCTCTGCCCAGACAGACCTTATTGAACGGTTAAAGTTCTCCAAGTTGGTCCGTGGATGATGGGCTTAGCTAACACAACGTTAGCCCGCAGGCTAGCCACAGCTACGGTCCGTTAGCAGTGGGAGGATTATAGCTGTTGAATCGCGGGTAGCATTAGCTTGGAACGTCGTTTCGTCCTCTTCGGCTTGCTAAACAGCGATCAGCTGCACCTCAGTTCACTGACACAGTACCTTCTCTGCAGGTTCAAGATAGCATTGTCCCAGGCTTTGTCGCGGTGGGGTAACGCTCCAGTCTCGACCCGGTTCTGTGGCATTCTGTAGCTTGTTAGCGGCTCGCTTCATACGGCAGCATCTGTTCAGAAAGCAGGGCTCAGGGCGGAACAGTGGGGTTTATCTCAAAACACTGGGTTTGATTCACCTGATTGATCAGCAGTATTGTCGTCCTCGGAGTGAGTTCCTCTCAGAACTCGCGTCTTTTCCCTCGCCAGCGAAGGAAGGATTGGATCTCTCCTAGCGCTGTTTGGCTGAACGCCAGAACTGGAGATGGCGTGAAAATCTGTGGCGGTGCCTTATATAACCTCTGGTCTTCTTCTCCTCCTGTCAGAGCTAGAATGTGGGTTAGCGCCACCCAATGGCTGTGTGTCCCCAACACTGGTCAGGAATGAGAAAGATCACAGGTTTTAAGGACAGGACGGATTGGATAGATGGAAGTCTGGACAGAGCCAATGAACTGAACCTATTCTTCAACAGGTTCAGTTCAGGAACTAGCTCAGCATCCCCCTCTCCTGCTCCCAGCCAAACAGACATCCCACTCTCCTCTGATCAACAGCTTTCCTCTTACATCTCGGATGTTTTATCCTTCACCTTAGCCATGGACTCTTCTAATTCCACAAGTTTGACTTCAACCAAGTCAAGAAATGCTGCTACCCCCTTTGCCTCCCCCTCCCACTTGTTTGTCTCCAAAAGTCAGGTGAAGAGGCAGCTGGAGAAACTGAACCGGAACAAGGCTGCAGGTCCAGATGGTGTCAGCCCCAGAGTACTGAAGGCCTGTGCAGAGCAGCTCTGTGGGATTCTGCAGCACATCTTCAACCTTAGCCTAACTCAGGAGAAGGTTCCAGTGTTGTGGAAGACATCCTGCCTTGTTCCAGTACCCAAAGGAATTCACCCATCAGTCATCAATGACTATAGACCCGTTGCCCTGACATCCCACATCATGAAGGTCCTGGAGAGACTCCTTTTGGCCCCCCTGAGTAAGCAAACAAGAACGTATCAGGACCCACTGCAGTTTGCTTATCGCTGTGGAGTTGGAGTTGAAGATGCCATCATCCACCTACTTCAACCAACCCACTGTCATCTGGACAAAGCAGGCAGCACTGTGAGGATCATGTTCTTTGATTTCTCTAGTGCATTTAACACAATTCAGCCTGATTTGCTGTGTCAGAAACTCCTGAAGACACAGGTGGAGCCCTCAACAATCGCCTGGATCAATGACTACCTGACCAACAGACCACAATTTGTGAGACTGAAGAATTGTGTGTCAAACCAGGTGGTCAGCAGCACAGGAGCACCACAGGGGACTGTACTCTCACCATTCCTTTTCACTCTGTACACCTCAGACTTCCAGTACAAATCAGAGACCTGTCATCTGCAGAAATGCTCAGAGGACTCTGCAATTGCCGGGTGTATCAGAGATGGATAAGAAACTGAATACAGAGAGCTGGTGGACCGCTTTGTGACATCGTGTGGAAACAATCATCTCACCTTGAATGTGAACAAAACAAAGGAGATGATTGTTGATTTCAGAAGAAACAGGGATAAGTCAAAAACTGTTTCCATCATGGGAGAAGAAGTGGAGGTGGTTGAGGGGTATTAATACCTCGGAGTTCACCTTGACAACAGACTGGACTAGAGACTGAACAGTGAAGCCGTCTACAAGAAGGGACAGTGCAGACTGTACTTCTTGAGGAAGCTTAGGTCCTTCAAGGTTTGCAGCAAGATGCTGGAGATCTTCTACAGGTCTGTTGTGGAGAGTGTAATCTCTTCAGCCGTCATCTGTTGGGGTAGCAGTATCAGAGCCAGGGACTTAAATATGCTAAACAACCTGATAAAGAAGGCTGGTTCTGTTCTTGGGACAACTGTGGAACATCTGGAGATGATGATGCAAAGAAGGATTCTTCATAAAATCAAAAGAATTATGGACAACCCTGAGCATCCTCTTAATGAGACAGTCATACGACAACAGAGCGTCTTCAGTCGGAGGCTTCTTCAGTTTCGCTGCAATACAGACCGCTATAGGAAATCCTTACTGCCCACACCAATCATCATCTACAACAACTCCTTAAAGAATTAATTATATGAGCTATACCAACACTTAATTTCCCTCTGGGATCAATAAAGTATTTTTGAGAAGAAACATGGAGATGCAGCTTTCAGTTTCTTTGCTCTTCTAATCTGGAACAAACTTCCACATAACTGCAAACCTGCTGAAACACTGAGTTCTTTGAAATCAAGGCTAAAAACCCATCTGTTTAGAGCTGACTTTGAGTAATATTTTCATGTATCATATGTTTTGTGTGTGTTTCATGCGTTATTGCTGTTTTTACTTCATCCTCTATTCATGTCTGCTTTTGAGTAATGTTTTTATGTGTCATATGCTCTGTGTGGTTAGTGCTTTATTGCTGTTTTTACTTCGTCCTCTAATCATGTAAAGCACCTTGAATTACCTTGTTGTTGAAAGTGTGCTATACAAATAAAATTGCATTGCAGATTTCTCTGTAAAGCTTATATTAAATATTCCAAAGAAAATGCAGATTAGGAAACTGAATATTTCTGGCCCCGATGCTACATGATGCTATTGGCTGATGTTTTTGGGGTCTCAAGTATTCATTTTTTGCAATTCACGAGCAGCTGATGTCCTTAACCCCTGCAAATACCAGATGTCCACTGTATTGTTAAAAAAAATAGAAGGCTAAAATCTCCCTGAACAATTTGAAAGGGGTTTAATGCAAGTCAGGAAAAAGTGGGATAGATTTTAAATAACGCATTTTAAACCATCCACTGTTTTTTGTGCTTTTTCACACTGAAAAAGGGTCTTCTGTTAACATGAAAAAAAACATTACTTACTGATTAGCAGTCCACACATATACATGTTTTGAGTTTAAGAAATTGCTGTATTTCTTTTTCATCAAAAACTGAGTTTGCATGCAAAAGGGAGACATAAAAACAAAAACACAAAAAATAGTATTCCAGAATACCCTGTTTGATTTAAACAGAGGCTTTATTGAGGCTTTTCCGGCTCAGGGAACATAAGCAAAGTTGATCTTCTAGAGATCATAAAAATTGATGTCTGCCATGTGAAGATGTCCGTCTGTCTGTCCATACTTATCCAAGGGTCTTCAAGGCAACATTTGTAGAAAATGTCCTATATTCTGTCCTACAAAGGAAATTTAGAATGTTTGTACGAGCAGTCAAAATCGTGATTTATCAAATGTGCGGTGGCCAGTGGTACGCACGTTCCAACACAATCAACTGCTGATAAATCCCACATGTGCGTACCTAGGTGCTCGTCATTTGCATACAGAAATGCCCTCACTTAACCATATTTGGTCACACATCATCCTTCAACACATGCAATAAAGTCTTGCGTTCTTCCCGAAGTTTGATGACCAAGAGAGAGAAAAAAGGAATTTCAGCAATGCCAAGATCGAAGTGGAACTTAAGTGCTGGCAAAAAAAGTCATGATGAACAGACTATTTGAAATTGACATAGTTAACGCAAATTCATTTTAACACCTATAGTTTTGCCCTCTGTTATCTGTGGTTCCTCTGCTTCACGTCTCCCTCCCTCCAGCATGCAGCAGTTATACTCCTGCTGCAGACATAAAAAAATGTGGCAAAGAATCGTTTCATTTGCTGTTATTCACTTCTGTGAAAATACTTAACTTCCTGAACAAATTAAATTAGTTAAATGTGCCCAGAACATGGCTGTTTGGTTCTATCAGCTCAGAGGTAACAAATAAAAACAAAATAATACTCCCTGGGAGAAAGTGACAGAGGCTGTAAATACTGTAAATACAATTTATTTCCTGTCCGGAATAAAGGAAAAAATGGTTTGATGTCAAACTGAATACAATAAAATGTCCCTCAGTACACACCTGGGCCAGATCTTCTACCAGGGGTGCACAGATCACCACAGAGCTGACCACATCTGACACACGTGTAACCATTGTTATTGAAGACACTGCTTTAGCTGGCATCAGTACGCATGGAGATGGCAACAACCTGTTTCACCGATGAGCAGGACCATCTAGTTTCCACTTTACAGTTTTTAAACCTTTTATTTATTAGTGTAACCCCATCCTTTTAAACTGAAGTGCTTGATGTGGCAAGTAAAAAAAGCACACGAAGAGTGCAGACCTCTGCGAAACAACTCACCCCCCCCCCTCCAGATTGCAATTCACAGTATCTCCCAGCATGATAATCCTCATAGTTTTATCATTTATTCCTTTAAAGTTTTCTAACATTTCCTGAAAGTTTAATCCAAATCTGTTCATACATTGTTCAGTTATTTTGCTAAAAGGCAGACAGAGGCCAACATGAGCTACTTCACAGAGGTGATAAACTGATGAGATAAGTGCAAGATAGTAAATACCACACAATGCGTAAAATTGTTCATACACACAAAATACATACAGATCTATGCGTAAGTACAGTTGATAAATGAAGACCCAGGAGATAAACCCAAACATCCCTCTACCCAATGAAACTGAAAACCATTTTGGGTGATTCCAAAGAAAGACAAGCGCCAGAAAATAACTCCATTGAGTTCTTGGCTTTCCCGTGGCATTTTCTCCCAGTGGGACCTGCTTGGAAAAACTCCAGAAGATGCCAGGAATAAAAATCTGGATACAAGCAGCTGAACCCTGTCTGGCTGGATTCATTCTTGGAGAGAACTGCTTGTATCTGAGATCTTGTTCTTTCAGTCATAATCAATTTATAATTTCCATAGGTCGGAATGTAGATTAACCACTAAATCAAGAACTTTGCTTATCGTCTCAACTCTTTCCTAACTGCTATATATCAGAGCAGCACATACATCAATGCAATTGAGACCCCAATCACTGCTTCATCATATCATTACTCATGAACAAGGCACAAGATACTTTAAATTATGAAGCTTCAGGCACTGATTGACCCCGTACCTGTAGGAAGCAGTCCACCTTTTTTGGGTTGAGAATTATGATCTCCGACTTAGTAAAATTGACTCTGATTCTAGTATATTTACACTCTATGAACAATCTCTGGTGTGTGCTGCTATGCATTTCTGCAATCCATTAAACACTCATAAAGATATTTAAGTTTGTATCAAAAATCAAGAAACCGTTACCCCTTTGCTTTCTTCTCGCCAGTGTCTTGGCAGGCTCTTTCAATTTTCCTCACTTGAGTGTTTTTCACTTAATTCTTCATCTTCAGGTTTTAGGATAGAGCTGGAATGAAACATAGGAGGAAGGAGGGGGAGAAACCATCTTAAAATGCCAGTGGACTTGATTTAGTTCAACCACCAAAAGAGTAAAGGCCAGATGGTGAGTTTAGGAAGCCTGAAATCTCAGCACCTGGCAAAGTGTTTGTCATTGCGTTAGTCAAGAACATTGCCAGCTCCCTGCATATACATTATGCTTATCTTCTGCAATGTGGAGGTTATAGAAATCTTATAAATCCTAGGAATAATTGCCTTAATATGTCCTTATTTCCCTCTGGACACAAAGTAAATGCATTTAATGGCTTTAGACTCGTTCTATTATTTTATTGTATTTTATCTCAGACAACATGATTTTTATTGTTTTTGAAGGCAATTTCCAATTCGCTGACTTAGTTGGACAGTTTTTATATTAGGTATACACCACTTCATTACTTTATTCACTGGAAAAGACAGGGAGAGCGTGATTAAGTAGAATTTTTAAACTTGTGAAAGAGTCAGATAAAGTGCTTGAATACCCTTTGATAATTTACGAATACATTCTTAGTTTTTACTGCTTTTTATCCTTTTGTTTCTGTGCTGACACTAAACCAGATTAGCTCCATTTCTGTCTCTATAGCATCAGCTATTTTATATCGGCATATGCAGCTCCCAATACCTGAATAATTCTTCTGAATTTCCTTTTAATGCATGAGCATGTTATTGTATAATTGATGCTGTAAGGAGATAAACTGCCAACATCTTCATCTAGGTGCCGCTGGCAGATAAACGTAGAGCAGCGGTTTCACTTGATTTGTTAGTTTTAAAGTATACTGTTTCATGGCTGAGGAGAGCAAAGGCCTGAGGTAATCATGAATATTGTGAGCTCATTGGTACAAGGACAGCAGATGGTTGATGGTTGTATAGATGATTGGCATTTTCTTATGTTTCTTCTTCCTGCAGTCTACATTGAAAGGAGCAAATCTGACTGTGTTCGGCTGCCTTAATCATGGAATGCCTCTCTTCTTGAGAGAAAATTCATCGCTGAAATGTGAATCAGGTATGTTTGAGTTTGTCATTTACGAGATAAATGTAAAGGGTTCTGGGTTCTTACGTAGTTTTCAGGTTTATATAAGTATATACAATAGAGTCTAGAAAAATCATATCAATCTATCAATTTGTACATTTGTTTCAATCATCTGCTCAGCCTTTCAACCATCCTTTTGTTCATTCATCCATCATCAAAAATGAATAAAAATTGAATTTCTGAAAATTCAGCGAAAACATCAGATTTTCTTTGCATGAACAAACATTGAACAACAAGTTTATAAAGCTTTGTTGTTGTTTTTTTTCTTTTTTTTCAGAATCAGTTGCTGGATTTTTCCTTTCTGTGAACGTATCCTCTAATATGACCAAACTGAGAATTCCCTACCCACAAACAGGAACCTGGTACCTCAGTCTGCGCTCTTTTTGTGCCACCAAACACAGGTAAAATGGCTATGGTTCTTGACCGTATAACCGTTTTCAGTTACAAAGAAATCCCATCTTTAAAGAGATGGTTGGACAACTTCATGTGTTTATTTGCTTTTTTGACTTGACATAGCTGTGGTCTTAAGCTTTTTGCCAGCTACTGCAGTTGAACTTAGCGAAAAGACTAGAAAAACAGACCTGAACTGCTCTGTATATATATCAGAATCCTTCTGACAACACAGGAGCGAGGTATCTGTCATCTCTTCTAGCTCTCAGCAGGAAGGTGAATAAACACATTTCCCAAAATATCTAACCGGGCCTTTAAAGTGGAAAGAAGTCTGTAAAGTGTACTCTCAGGAGTATTTACCCAGAAAGTGTTAAAAAAAGGATTTACAAGCAAAAATTCATTGAAATGAGCTGGATGACTGTTGCTCATAAATTTTTGACGTTCTCATAATCAGTTCACTGCCTTGGTCCCAACACCCCATAGCAACCTCGGAGAGACAATATTTGCTCTGTTCTGTAGGAAAACAATCACAACACAGGATGTAAAGTATTTTTATAGAACATCTTCAAACAATTGCTACTTTGTTTACCAAAATTAATCATTTAGCACTGCGATATGGAAGCCATGGTATTCTCCCATCTGTCGCACGGCAGCACAGTTTGGCCTTTAGATACACGTGACATTAAAGAGCATTTCTGTGTTGTACATTTAAAAATTATTGTTACAGTTTTCTTTTCAGTATAAAAGGAGCAGACTGCATCTTTACCGGCAATAACACATTAAGCAGACTAAACTGTCAGCATGTTGTGCTTTCTGTAAAGGGCATAGCACTTATTGTTTGTGAACTAGATTATATCTTGTGATATTGAATCTTTGTGCTCCACAGATGTATTCAATAAGTAAAAACATTTCTTCTCTAAGGGTTTTATTTTAAGTCAGTGTGAAAGATGTAGAAATAAAATGGAAAAAAAATGCTATGAAGTCATCTAACAAAGTTATTTTTCTAAGGTTTTCTGTGTTGGCTATTTAGTAGACTGAACCATTTTACCAAATCTTCAATGATTCAAAAAATATGAACAGAGTTGAATATTTTTTTCCAGGACCTCTTGGGAGTTCGAGTTAAATTTGAATTACAGATAACAGATGGTGTGGGACATGTACACATCTTCATTTAAGAGCCTTACTGAGGTTTGAAAATGGTGATAGCGTTCACATAGCTGTGTGTTACATTTCACACGCTAAATACGCGAAAAGTGTGCTTGGCTTGTACTCATATTTATTTTTATATGTTTAAATCACAAATACATGCTTTTAAGAACAGGCAGAAAAAATATCTAAAGGTAGGTGGTTGGCATTTGACGATCATAGTATATTTACATGTAGTAGTTTATTTTTCTGCTTTACCATTGATTAACAAAAAAATTGAAAGAGTAATTAGGATTTCATTTTACCTTTTAGCATAACTTCTAATAAAATGAAGCACATAAATTAAACAAAGGAGTTTTTATCACAGTTGTTGAAAAAAGAAAAATAATTGTCACATTTGTGATAGCTCTATTTCTCCTTGCTGTTTATCCTTTTTCCCCCAGGTTTGAAGCATGCACCAATATAACCGCAGAAGTGTATATGCGCGCGTACCTGACTCCATGCATCAATGACTGTGGGACGTATGGACAGTGCAAGCTCCTACGAACCAACAACTACCTTTATGCTGCATGTGAATGCAAAGCAGGTAACAATTTATGTGTAGAAGCTGTTGCAGGGTAAAACATTATCTGACATATTTAAACAAATCTTTTTTTCTCACTTGCTTTGATTTTGTACCCGCTGTGAGCTAAATTCAGATTGAGTTATTTACAAATGTCTGCTTTTGATTTGATTTTAACATCAAACTCAGTCAGCAGCAGACAGCAAGTTGTTTTAACACAGTAGAAATAACGAATGCATATCTTTAAGATTCCCTCCTTTTTTTATTAATCAGCAGTAAAAAAAAGGAGGAAATACATGATGATCATTATAAAATTTTAGATAAAAGGGAAAAAAAGAGGTTAATACTTACTGCAAATAATTTCTGATTAATGGTCAAATATATGAATGAAAATGACAAAAAAAAAACAGCCACAAGGGGTTGGACAAGCCACTTTCCAGAACTGAACTAATAATACTGCAATTAAACGGTAGGTCCAACTGTCCAAGAGGCCTTTTATTAATCTCTTCCTATAAGCTGTTGATGAGACAATAAAAAACTCTTAATGACAAACAGCTTTTCAATAAAAGATGAGCTCATGAAGCCAAACAAAAGCCTGTCCTCAGAGGCTTTTTTAAATCCTGCCTTTGATCTTGTTTTATCCGAGCCTGTTCTCTTCTTTTGAATCCATTGTCATACTTCATGTGTGCCTCTGCTTCCTGGCGGAGCCTCAGCAATCAACACTTTGCCCTTGGCCTGTCTTAACTCAGCAAAACCTCAGTAATAAAGTGCCTTCCAAAAGTATTATACCCCTTGAACTTTTTCATGTAACACCTTAGAGCTGGGCAATATGGAAAAAAAAAATATCGCAGTATACTTTTGTTCCTGTTTATAATTATTTTAAATAGAGCTACAAATGAACAACCCAGTTTCTAAGATGGTGGCAGTTTTCATAGAACCTGAAAGAAAAAATTTAAATAAACATTATTAATTATGTTTATTTTTTTAAATGGCATAAACTGAACATGATACTGTGGGGCATTATAGATTAGTGAAGAATAAAAAAATAATTAAAAAAGAAAGAATTTATAAAATACACTTTCTCAACTAGCTATTCACTATGTACAAAATTCATTTACATTTCTGTATAGGAACACAAATACATTTCAATACACACATAAAATAAAGCCAAGTCAAGTTCTTAGGTTGCAATCTCTTCTCCTACTTGTCCATCCGTCCGTCCGCCCAGCCGTCCGCTTATCTGAGATCGGGTCGTGGGGGCAACAGATCCAGAAGGGAACCCTAGACATCCCTCTCTCCAGCAGCATCCTTCAGGGGGATCCCAAGGCATTCCCAGGCCAGATGGGATACATAGTCCCTCCTGGGTCTTCCTTGGGGTCTCCTCACTGTGGGTTATGCCTGGAAAACCTCCAAAAGAAAGCGCCCAGGAAGCAACCTGATCAGATGCCTGAATTACCTCAACTGACTCTTTTCAATGCGGAGAAGCAGTGGGTCGAGATTGAGCTTCACCCGTGACGATGGAGGCGTTCACCCTGTCTCTAAGGCTGAGTCCAGTCACCCTCTGGAGGAAGCTCATTTCGGCTGCTTGCATTTGGTCAAAATCCTTAAAGAATGGTGCTCCACATACTGTCTTATATGTCCTACATATTCTCTGTGTTATTGAATGTTAAAGCCATTTATAGTAATGGATATTGTAATAATCTGTTACTCCATAACATATTTCAATTGGGTTTTCTTTTGCTCAGCATTATTACAGCCACAAATTTCAATACATTTTGTTTGTGGTGTCCCTTTGTGTACATCCTCTTTTCATCTGTTGCATCACTTGACCTTAGAAGTCGGCAAATTAGTAAATAGTCCAACGTTGTGTAATTTCAGACACAGATCAAACTGTTCTGTGAAGGTCTCAGAGGTTTGTTAGAGAAAATTATGCCACAAACTGCATCATGAAGACCAAGGATCAGATGGATCAGGAATATCTTGCAGAGAAATTTAAAGCAGGGTTCAGTTATAAAACTTTATTCCGAGCTTAGTGCTTACATCATGAAGCACTGTTCCATTCATCATTTGGAAATAAAAAGAGCATGAAATATGATTCTGCAAAATGTCGGCCAGAGACTTAAATACAAAGGCTCTGCAGATTTTTATTTGTAAAAACAAACTTGAAAACCATGTATTATTTTATCGGGTTGTCTATCCCAATGAAATACATAGAGGTTTGTCGTTGTGTCACAAAATCTGAAAAAGTTTTAGGAATGTGAATACTTTAGCTGGGCACTGCATCGATGAATACAATGTACATTCAGGAAGTTTACTTTTTGATTATTTGAACCAAAAATCGGAGGTACCACGGATTGTCTTGTCTTGGCCTAAAAACAGACAAAAAAACATCCAAACGGAGCTCGTTTTCTAAACGGTCTTATTTAATCTGCCCCTTGATGATGATCTATTGTAGCAAAGCAGAGATAGTTGAGAATAGAAGGGAGTTCACTCCAGGAGGCTCTATTGTGCAAGATAAACAACTTCACACAATTCTGATGTTCCTGAAAAAAACGCTGCTGCTGCTGCTCTTATCAAGAAATACATTTTTCATGCTTTTTAAGCGATGGGCAAAATTCAAAGGAGAAGATTTTGAAGCAGCCCGTTTCATCTTTCATTCAAATTTCTTATCTTTCATCCACAAAAAGATTTGAGAAGACTTTCCCGAAGTTCATGTAGAGTTTAACAACACCGAAGCTCTGTTAGATCTCTCCTTTCTGCAGTCAGGCTACAGCTCTGACAGTGTGTTTGTCTAATAGGCTGGAATGGTTGGGGCTGCACCGACAACTCAGAAGCCTATTCTTACAGCTTTCAGCTCCTCTCCACCCTCCTGCTCTGTCTCAGCAACCTGATGTTCGTCCCGCCTGTGGCTATTGCCATTCGTAGCCACTACCTGCTGGAGGCTTCAGTCTACATCTTCACCATGTTTTTCTCCACTGTGAGTGACTTCTAAATGATTAAATTCATGAGTGAAAGTACATTTGAAACCATATCTTTACATACTATGTATAAAAAAAGCAAATAAACTTTTTTTTGTCCGTGCTCACTGTCTGACAAAAAAAATCCGACCAATCTTTTCCTGTCTTTAGGTCAGTGAGCATTACCAAAATTAATTATGTTTGCATAACCTGAAAATTTTGAGAGTGGAAGTTTTTTTATGATTTTTTTTTACATCTCTTCTATAGATTCAGAAGTCCCATGCTCTAAAATGAACTCACACTCACTGCTTCCTTGTGTGACATTATAGGAAAGTCATAAGAAATCAGACAAGACATCAGGAAGGGAATTGTGAACCTCCACTAGTCTGGTTCATTCTGTGGAACAACTTCCAGATGCCTGACAGTGCCACACTCCAATTTTCAATCAGTTTTATGCAAATAGTAACAGCATTAGAATGTCCAGCCATCATACCACTTGGAATGAAGGTGGCCTCTGTACCCCAGAAATGAACGTGAATTTAGAGCAAAATCCATCAGTCCCAGAGCAAAAGCAGAAGATCCTGTGAAGATATTGACTGAAGTGATTAAAGTAATAAAAGTTATTATCCCCAATGAAACAAGTCCTGTACTGATGGGGACTGAAAGCCCAATCAGAGAGGAAGAAGCCATTGTGTTTTGCTTTAGGAGGGACTACTACACTTCTCAAAATAAATGGCATCATTTGGAAAGAACTACAGTATATGTGGAACTATTGAGGCAACATCATAAGACATCAGTCAGAAAGTTGAAGCTTGGTTGCAAATGGGTCTTCCAAATTAAAGATTAGCCTAAAGATACCACAAATTAGTTACTAATTGTTCAAGGCACAACAAGGCCAATGTTTTTGAGTAGCCCTGATGTCAGTCCCATAGAAAGTTTGAAGGCAGAGCTAAAAAAAGGCTGTGTGAGTAATGAAACCTTCAAACTGGACTCAGTTGTGTCCTGTCAGGAGGGACGAGGCATTCAAACGTTTAACCCAGTGTATGTAAACATTTGGTTTGAAGTGTATATGTTTGCATCCGGTATGAAATCAAAAACTCAGACGCTCCATTGCTGATTCCTATTCAGCCAGTTTTTAACAACACATGAAAAACAAAATCAAAGAAGATTCAAATCAACACCATAGAATGTGTTCTTTGTACTTGCATGCACATAAGCATACGTAAGTGATTCATGCAGGTAATTTCACACAGTTCCTAACAATGGACTCGTGCTGTTCTGCTGATTGACACCTAATGATAGTCTGGCACAAAAGCAGTGTTGATGCCTACATTATGGAATCGCTTATGGTGGTAAACCAAATAGGAGTTACAGTCACAGAGAGGGTTGTTTTTAATATAAGGACCAATTTTATGTGTGTGATAAAGCATATAGGCATGAAAGCATCCAGAATAGGAAACGTTTGTCTGAAATGACGCTCAGTGTGTAAGGCTAATTACACAATGTAGAATTTTATTATTTGTAAATTTCTTAATGCTACACAGTTTGTTCACGCCTGTTATAGATTCAGAAACAGATTTACTTACCAGAGCTTGTTGCGAATTAATGAAATGTTATCCTTCCTCTGGTATTGTTTTTAATAAATATCCTTCAAACTTTGCCCAACTAAAGTTTTTTAAACCCAAAACATATCTTTCTAACATCCGAAAGACATGGTGGAAAATATGTACAGGCTTACCATCCTTGAGGTACACAGACAAACCTGATTAACAGCACTTCTGAACATGGACCCTGCTTGAGAAGTTAGTTGGCGTTTGTTCCAATTATGCCAGGTTTGACTGATCTTGACAGGACCTGTGCCATTGTGCAACCTTAAGCTGGTGTTACAGCATTATTTAAGGTGATCTATAGTTCCATCTCCGAATGAAGCACAAATTCCATATAACGTGGAAGATCAGAGACAAACAGCAACCCAACACCAACACCACAAGAAGACCAATTCCTCAACCTGTCAGCATCTAGGAACTTTAGGCACTTTCCTACAGATTACAGTTTGGTGGATGTCCGACGGCTCTCTACTAAGAGAATCCACAACAGACTGCACACTCCCAGTCTCATAGTGCTGCCAGGAGGCCTGCCATGACTAACCCTTTGCTGTCAGGCCTGATTGCATTGGTGTTGGCAACAACTGGAACCTGATCAACACAGCCTTTCTACCCACACATGCTTTTCCTTACTAATGTGGCACAATTTAAGTGAAAAGCAGGGTTTTCAATGGTGTAGTATTTATTTAATTTTTCTTTTAATTAATGTTTAAAGTTTGTTTGTGAGAACATTACTGTGGACACATGAAAACTATCTAAACTATTCCAAGCTAGGGCAAGTTTTTCAGCTTAATATCTATTATACACATTGCAACAAGCAGATTAGTCCTTCACAGACAAGTAGAGTGGCCAATCAGAGCAGGTTGCACTGAGCTAAAATAAGATTGACCCTCTAGAAATTAATACTGTTAAGCCCAAAATTATTTATACCCCTGGCAGATTTAGATCAAAGGCTATTTTCATTCACCCAATAAGTTTTTTTCTAATAGGACATGAGACAGACATCTCTAAAATACCAAGACACGGTCACCTACCTAACCTGACATGTCAGAAAACCCCAAATCCTAGAACTGGCCATGGACTTGTAGTCAGTATTTAAGATTTTCAGATATTCACAACTTACATGAGAGAATCAGTTGACTGGACAACTGTGAGTCATGCTGCATGACTAAGAGATGTCCGGTCAACAGGTTGACTCATGCACTTCACTAATCAGTTGTTTATGTACTAGCATTAAGAAGAAAGCTTTTCTGGAAATAAAGAAATAAAGTGATGTTTAAAGTTTACCTAAAGCCATGTAGAGGACACATCAAAGATGTGGAACATGATGTTCTTCAGCTGGAGAGAACAGATGGAAAATTATGCTAAATACAGTGCAGATCTGGAAAGAAATCTGTAGAAATTGCACAATTGGGATGGAGGTACACCTTTCAGCAGGACAAAGATTTTACGCATCTAGAGACACAAAAGAACTGTTTAGTTTCAAGCATTTTGATGCGTTAGAATGTCCTAGACAAAGTTGAAACCTAAAACCTAATGAAAATCTGAGGTGAGATTGATATTGAACCTGGCTCTCCATCCAGTCTGATTCAGCCTGGAATATTTTGCAATAAAGAATTTACAAAAATGTTAGTCTCTCTCTATATATATATAAATATATACAGTATATAAAATGGTTGTAGAACAAACCCCCAGAAGATGTATAGCTCAACAGTAATTGCCATGAAAGTTGGTTTTACAGTGAAATAACACCAAGGTGCTGGATACAAATATATACCACACTTTTCAGATTTTTATTTTCCGAAAGTATTTTGAAAAATGTATAATTTTTCCTTCACTCAACGTATACTCAGTGTTAGATACATTCAAGTTTATGGTTGTAACATAAGAAAATGTAAAAAATGGTAGAGGAGCATGAATACTTTTGAAACACTGTTCATGTTCCAACAAAAGGATTTATTTTAAGAAACTTTAACCATATGGTTAGATAGACCATCTTTTTCAGATCTTTCTTTTCTATGCTCTGGAGAAATTCCTTTTAAAAAGCTGACAAAACCTGATAAATGACTTAAAAAGGGTATTTTTTTAATTATTGCAAATAACTTGAGAATAAATTTCAAAAAGCAGTTCATGTTTTGTTTTTTGAATTGCCATCAAACACATACTGGATTTTGATTTTGTAAAATGGAGCATGTCTATTAGATGTTGGTTCTATCAAGAAAGATGAAATGCATCAATTTCTGCTCATTGTACTCTAACAACTGCAGAGTATAAAAAAATCTATAATTTAAACCCTTAAAAAACAAAAGCAACAAACAACCAGGTGGTTGATGGTGTAATGACTGGCTTCTTTGTTTCTTCCCAGTTTTACCATGCATGTGACCAACCTGGTATTGTGGTCTTCTGCATCATGGAGTATGACGTCCTGCAGTTTTGTGACTTCCTTGGGTCACTTATGTCAGTGTGGGTCACAGTTATTGCTATGGCAAGGCTAAAATCCATCATCAAACAGGTATGTTTTTACTGTATTTCTAATTAATCAGTGAATAACAACTAATTTCATGAAACAATAATTTCTCATCAGTTAATACATATCTAATCTTTCTTTTTTTTCTTTTTTAAACCTTCACATATGTAAGGAATGCTACTAAACTGGGAATTGTTTGTTTTTGCGCAAATACTACTGCATATAGAGCAGTACCGTGTTAAAGAGACTGATAAACATTAATCATATATAAAATATGATTAATATAATTTATTAGCAATCTGATCAAACTGATGTGAGCTATGACATGCATTGTCTGCTGAAACTGAAATCTTCTGTCGAAGATGGGGATGAATAGGGTAAATCAGGGGTAAGTAAAACATGGGACAACAATATTTAGTTTTAAAACGGGTGCTATTCTACCACCTTTCCTATCAAGTCGGTTTGATTTACAGTGTTAAGCATCCATCCATCCATTTTCTTTACCTGTCCATCCAATGCAGGGTTGGGGTGGGGGCTGGTGCATATCTCCAGCAGTCATGGGCGAAAGGCGGGGTACACCCTGGACAGGTTGCCAGTCCATTGCAGCAGTGTTGAGCAGTTCTGATTAAAAAATACACTCAGCAATGTGGATTTCATGCTGAATACGGAAACAGCCTTTGAAAACTTTTTTTGATGTTTACAAAATTATGTATAGCATTTTTTTTTTCATACAGAACGTTTTCTTGAATGACCAAGGTGACTGGTTTTACTTTTGTCCACCTAAGGGGAGAATGTTTTTCAGCATTAATTTGCTGCAGTGTCATTTATGCAAAAAAATATTATTGAAAGATAAATGTCTGTAATACCAGAGGTGTATTTGAGAGAACAGTTATACAGCAATAAAATGAGACCCAACAGGATAGTCCATTAAATGAGTTTTGAGTTTCATAAACATACCCAGCACACATTTATAAAAATTTCTACGGACACCATTAATGAAGAACAAAATTCTAGTTTCCAAAAGTGCAGTAAAATCTTTGTGAATGAGAATCCAAAAGCATGTCATTGATCACACCTTGTAATCACCAAGAAAAAAAAACTGTTGAGAAACATTTAATTTCTCCGATTGATCAGCTGTATTTTTTACACTCCCGCAGCATGTCTGTCAGTCTGATATAAATTGCGGTAACAATGTGAAACCTTGTAATAAGGATTCTTTGACATCACTACAGTATATGCATCAGACTACCTTCAGTCCAGTACTGTGTGAATAGCATGGCAAGGCATGGCAGAAACGTAAGCTTATTTGTATATGCAAAGTAATTCAAAGTGCTTATATAGTAAAATGAAGAAAGACATAAGAGAATCACACTACAAACACAAAAATGCACTATAACCAAAAATAGACAAAAAGAAAAAAAATGATAAAATTGCATATTTAACACCCTTAAATAGCTAAGACATGATCAAAATAATCCGATAAAATAAACTTAGACCCTGAGTGGTAATATACAGTAAACAGTAATGTTTTCAGTTGTGATTTGTTGGAGGCAACAGTTTCTGCTCCTCTCAGGATCTCAGGGAGTTAGTTCCAGAGCTGAGGTGCCTAGAAACAAAATACTCCCTCCTGTTGTTTAGTGCGTCTCCAGGGCTTGCAGAGAGAGCAGGTCTCTGATAATCTGTTGGTTCTACACTTGGCATACCTGACCAGAAACTCTGAAATAAATTTAGACCCTAGATCATTAAGTGCCTGACAGACCTTTACTATTTTATACTATATACTGTCTACTTAAGGACTGTTGTGTGTAATATTCTATGCATTTTACACTTACATAGGAAATATAGATGATACATTAAGCAAAATATTTACTGGATACAACAGGTTTTTAAGGAGAGTTTTAAAAGCTAAGGGTGAAGAAGCCTGTCAAACTTTAGATGGGACTGGACATGTACTAGTGTAAGCAGGAAGACTGTAAGATTTGAATCCATGATGACATTATGTGTTACTAATGTTAACTTTTGTTACTGTGGTTCCCCAACCCCACCCTGAGTTCTGGGCTTTTTCCTCACCCTTCTCAAGGTCATTTGTACCCCAGATCTTGCACGGAGCCCCAAGTCAGAGGAGATTGTCAGTGATCTTATATTTATTCCATTTTCATAATAATTGTTCCAACGGTTGATCTCTTCTCATCAAGCTGCTTGCCAATTAAAAATTGGCTCATCTCAGTTTTCAGCTGGTGTACAATCTTGTCCCCGGTGTCTCTGGGCAGCACTCTGGTCTTGGCCATGGTGGAGGTTGCAGTCTGACTGTTTGAAAGTGTGGACAGGTGTCCTTTATACAGATAACGAGTTCAAACAGGTGCCATTAATGCAGGTAACGAGTGGAGGATAAAAGAGCTTCTTAAAGAGGTCTGTTAGGACCAGAATTCTTGCTTGGTTGTAGGTCCTAAATACTTATTTTCTGCACCATTAAACAAATAAATTCTTTAAAAAAAATCATAGAATGTGACTTTCTGGATTTTTTGAACATTCTGTCTCTCACAGTTGAAGTGTACCTAAGATGAAAATTACAGACCTTTCTAGTCTTTTTAAGTGGGACAACTTGCACAATCGGTGCCTGCCAAACAATTTTTTTGCCCCACTGTATATTCTGAAATACAAATAAAAATAGTGTTCATTACAGTATGTTCTTTTACATTTTTATCTCTCATAGACTAAACGGGAAAAATCAAATCACCTGCTAGTTAGTTGTATTTTTCTGGTGCCTGCTGTGTAAAATACTATACCTTTTTTTCTTCTCTGCTCTTTAAAGAGGAATGCAAATATCACAGGTAGTGCCTGCAGTAATTTTGCTTAATAGCTTTAATACCTGGCTTGGCAACTAGAAGAACACCAGCCATCACTGTCAATGGTTTTTATGAACAGAAGTACTTTTAAAACAAATAGAAAAATATCTTATTTGTTAAAGAAGTGTAGTCAACCTTCGTATAGCTTACTGGCAGACTTTTTGCAGTAATAGGCAGGGGAGGGCCAATACTGCTTTATGTTCTATGCAAGCGGAAAAAACTTCACTCACTATGGCACTTTCTAAAGCATTTATTTTAGATTACATTAAACATGTAAAAGGTATCGCAGAAAGCGTGGTTGAAAACCGCAGTGTAGCTTGATACTGGTAACTAAGTCATGTCTTAGCTTTTTTATTTTGATACATTATACTATTTGGATATTGTGCGCTCTACTCCAGCATTATTTTTTGTCATTTTAAACAGAAATCTTCACATTTACATACACATGGAGCATTCACCAGATCTCATCAGCTTTACATGCTCAAATTGGCTCAGGTATTGAAACAGACAAGCAGTCGTTCATTTTAGTAACACAATATTATTTGGACAGATTGTCAAATATGGCCAGTTGTCTGTTATTAGACCTTGGGCCACAATGCAATCCACTCTCATGTTCTCCTATTGTGCATAAACTGAGATGTCAGTGGGTGACGAGATGAGAGAAAGCCAGAACAAAAAGAGATTGAAGTTCTCCAGAGCTGGGTATAAACAAATCTCACATATGCTTCCGTTCTTAGTTATAAATTAAAAGATCAGCCGCATTAGATTCTCCAAAGTGTGGCACTAAATTCTCGGCTTGTTGACATATTGCAGAGAATAAACACTAACAGGTGCACCTTCTCCCTGGGTCACCCCCTGGCTGCACACCAATATGGAGCAATTGGAGGGGAAATGTATGAGTGTAAATGTGTGTCCCTGTCTATAAATGAGACAGAGAAGCGGAAGTGGGGGCTGGGGTGGGTGGGGAGGTGTGAGCGGGGGAGAGTATGAACATCTGCTGTCCTCTCGGGTTTTCATTTTTGCTTAGTTCTGCAGTATGCAGCCACTAATCAAATCGCACATGTCAGGACTGGCAAGAGGAGCCGTGCACGCTTGTGTACTTGAAAAGAGACAATGTGTGTGTTTGTGTGTGTGCATGTTTATCAATGTCTAGGACCGCTGCAGCAGTAGAGGGTAAAGGACCTTGGATTTTCTGATTGCATTTATGTGTGTGCAGCTCATACGAGATTCACAAAGCCTTAAAAGTTCCAACAAATTTGTCAGCAGAATATCTTACCAGTCTGCAAACAAAAAGAGCTCTGGGTCATTTGTTAATCTGAGTTTGCTAAAGGTTACTAGTGATTATTATTAATTTGAAGGAAAATAACGGTAATCTTTGTTAGAGTAATGAAAAGGTTGTTTTGACAGGAATATTTGGTGACCTTTTGTTACAATGGTTCATGAATAATGATCAATTACAGAAAATTAACCAGATGATCCGATCTTTATCAGTCTGTGTGCATCTTGTGTTTCTTTGTCCACCTACTAGTACTGTAGTACTGTGCAACATTTTGAATCACTTCTTATTACTTGAGCTTTTCCTAGAGAACAAGACACTTTTTGCAGTCATTTAAAAAGGCATTGATCAGAGATTTTCCAGGCTTTCTGAAGATCTTCAGAAGTTTTCACTTTGACAGCTGTCATACTTTTTTTTGTCCAGTACTTTTACCTGAGCATGTTTTCATTGTGAAGTTTATTATACAAGAATAAGCTACTACAACAGATGAAAAATGTTTCAAGTCTTGTCTTTTAGATAAAAACTAAATCCACTTAATACTGTCACAACAATATTTCAAGGTTATGGGAATAAATTGATTAATTTTATATTAGTTTAGGCATCTAGGAAATAGGGCATAATAAGAGATCATTAGACGCCAGTGAAGAGGCCTTTCACCTAGTTTCCTCTAACTGCACAGTGAGATGTGTTTTGCTTAACTTTGCAATGAAGACATAACATTGTGGCTTCATCCTTATCCTTATGTAAGTAAGAAGATATTTTCTTTCCATGACAATACCTGACACATGACCTGAAAGATGCACCATCCTTGAGCTGATCTTCTGCTGTAGCCAAGTGTGGAATGTGCTCTGTTTGCCATTTCTTATTTATTCATTTACAGAAATGGGAACAAATTATGTCACTGTAATAGGCTGCTAGTAACATTCTTAAGTCTTAAGATCCTATTTTATGGGTTAATACCTAGGGGTCTCTAAAATACACAACTTTAGTTCATTCTTTAACTTTGGATGTCTTTATAGTCCTAAACAATAAATAGATCAGAGTCAAGTGCCTTAACAGCTTGTACGCCATGTTACCTTTTTATTCCAAATTCCTTCCATTTTGTACGTGTATATACTTCAACCATGTATAGTTTATTTTCCTTTGTAGTTTTGTTTTTTCAATCAAGATAAAATTGTACAGTTTCAATAATGTGAAGATTTTCATCAAACCATTCCTATCTTTTAAAGGGCTTCAAATGACAGACCAGTGTGATTTAGTGGCCAGAGATTTTCCCAACGGTTTCAAGAGTACCCTAGCGCTGTCGTTTCCCCACCTGTTGTTGTGCACTGCCAAATAGTTGCCTGAAAGAAGCCACTATACTTTCCTTCACTTAGAAGAAAGAAACATTCAGTTGTTCCAGTCTTGTTAAGGTAGCAACCTTAAAAAACATTTTTGGCAAGCTAGAAGCATGTCTGGTTAGTTAGCATCTGTAGACTTGCTAACCAAGCAGATAGTCTGACCAAATGGTTAACATTAACTTGATAGACTCCCAATGTTGCTCTATGATAAGAGCACAACACCAAAAAAGGTTCCTTGAAATAAGTGTTAAACTTAACTTTAAAAAGGTACAACTACATTTAGCACTTTTTAAACATTTTGCTGCAGTCTCATTACAATGTATACAAATTTAAATAATAACTTGATATAATAGTGATTGTTATTAATAACATAAATAGAGACGTAATAATTGTAACTTTTAAATTTAAATAAAAGGAATTAGATCACTATATATTTTAAAATTTGTGTAAATATCGTGATACTGTGAAATTGGGATATTTTTTACTTATGAATATCATAGTGTGCCATGTCTAATTAATTGTGGATAAAGGTAACAGCAAAAATGCTTTAATTTCATTTATGCTTTAGTTGTGTTTATTATTTTCTTAAGGAAAATATGGGGTAAAAATATAACAGATAATGTACCCCTGAGTGACCCCTTACTGGTAGACATTTTTAGCAGTCAGAAAACTGTGTTTTCTTACAGCAGAGTATTAGCAGATTATATAATAGATTATATAAAAATAAATTGAATATATCAGTTGTTAAACTAAGTGTAAAACATTCCCAAAATTGGAATTGTATCAATTATTATTACATAATTAGTTTACAAGGTTGATCCGAAGTTCCCTGAGGCAGACGACTTGTTTTGTTTCCTGAAACAACCAAAATTGTAAAGGGTTGAAAAGACAAAGCCTCAAAACAATTTAAACCTGGCTTTTTAAAATGGTGATCATTCAAAAAAAATTGAAAATTACCCGAAATAAAATTTCTGAAGGATCTCAGCTAAGCCTTAGTACCTTTTGAAAACCTTCGAAGAAAGCTTGACTTTTTCTTGGAAGCAGAATACAACAAAATGCTGAATACTAAATGTAAGGTCAAAGCTCACAGCTGTACTAGAGGGTGTAAATTACATACATTTACTGTAATTTATGTGAGTTGAAGAAAATAATTTATGCCACACTACAGACCACACAAGACATTTTTGTAAAATCTCAGTGGGCCTATTCTTTAAGAGCTCAAAAAATCAGCTCTGTTATTAACAGTCATGGTAGCGGCCAATAATGGAAGCAGATCAAAAGAGCATACAAAACCAATAAAATCAGAGCAGCAACCTACCAAAGGTTACACACACAAGGTGTCTAACATTATTAAATTCTTAATTAGCTCCATGACCCTACATTTAATAAATAATGTGATTAGCCTGAAACCCGTGCTGTCCATGTTCCCACTTATTAAATTTTAACCAACTTTGGAACATGTTTTACCCGTTAAGGCAGTCTACTCTAGCAGTGCCATTTCCTATATTTAATTCACAAACACATGCATCAGAACATATTACTGTACGTTGCTAGGCATGAAAATATGGGTTGCTAATAAAAATAGACTAACACCAGAGAGGACAAGAGTTTGTGTTAGCTCATCTGTCCAACAGTGACTGATAATGATTCATTACAGTAAAAAAAAGCCCTGCCTTTGAGCATCAGTGCATTCATGCCTGGATATACAATGCATGCATTTTTGGGCACCTCTGTATGGTTCGGCAGCACAGTATGAGTGATGATCGGGGCTGCACGGAGTCCTCAGGCTGCACCGCACAGCTCCTTTTCTCCTTGGTCTGTGTCAATTAGTCCTATTCTCCTCCAGGCAGGTCATCCCCTCCCATCTCCAAACTCCCTGGTTTCTCCTCACACTTTCTACCAGACACAAGAATGCAGGCTGAAATCTTTCTGAAGCCTGTGTATACAACTTATTGATTTTTCTACCCCCACTACTCTCACTTTATCTCTTTGTTATCCTGTGGCTTTATCTTACATTGTGAATTGGGGAAAAACGAGAACAAAAAAACCCACTTATATTATCTATAGCATGGGGTCTAGTGTTGCATTTTTTTCAATTGTTATAGTGTATCTTTACATCTTATAATCCTGTGTATTTTCTTTTTTTAAATGCTCTTTAAAATGATCTTTTGGGTTTGACCTCAGTTTAGTAGAAGCACTATTAAGACCAAAGCCTTACTTATAGATCAAACTGATGATATATTTACATCATAAGAAATTTTTTTTGAATCTTTAAATATGTGAAAATCATTTATGGTTTTGAGGTGGCACACAGCATTATTTGAATAAATTTGCTTAACCAAAACTGTTAAGAAATCACACTATTTTTTGTTGCCACTCCTAATCCGAATCTAGTTGGCACTCTATTACACACCTGGTATTTAAGCATAGTGCTACATTTTTGATTGGGTTGAGGTTAGGGCCAGATATGAAGTTTTATCTTAGCCTGCTTTATCGATTCCAAAACCAGTTATCATGTACATTTGGAGTCATTGTATTCAGTTGTGTTCAAGTTTCAAACCTATTGATTAAAGATGAAGTTAACAATATTTAGGCAGTTATACAATGTTCCTATACAATTCTTCTATAATCAACCCCCTTTGAGCGATGTACTACTACTATTACTACTCCTGGCAGCAAACAGACTCAAACCATGATGCCACCCCCTCCATGTTTTACAAAGTTTCAGTGTTCTTAGGTTTGAATGCTTCACCTTGACTGCTTGAAACATACAGTATATCATTCCATTCCAACACCTCAAAAGATTGAGGTGTTGGAATGGAAATTGAAATTGAATTGAAATAGCATTATTGAAAGCCTAAAATTTGTGACATTTATGCACATGATGAGGTAATTTAAATCTGAACTTTAATAGATTTTATTAAAACTCGATGAAGGCACAAGATAGCTTGAAAGAAAGATGGAGCAAACTCTCCAAGAATACAGTGTGCAACCTCAACAAAGATGAAAGCAAATTTCTTTATTTCTTATTGTTTTAGAAAATGTTTAACAGAAATTTTGGGAAAATATTTAACAAAACGTTTCAGTCGCGGAAGATAATGTAAAATAAATTCCATATTGTTTTGGTCATTTTTATGGTGTAATGCAGCACAGTGGAGTTCTATGTCTCTGTTTGATATATTTTCAGAATTTCATTGGAGCGGGGAAAAAAACCTGTTAAAGCAATTTTCTTGCCCAAATTACAACATTTTTTTTTTTAAATCAGACAAATTAATAACAGAAGAGCCATGCTGTTGCCTCACCACACAATCATGCTTGTATTTATTGGTGATGTGATGATTTGGTTTAAAGAGGATAGTTATTGATCCGTGTCTGTGGGTTTTTTGTTTTTTCTCCCTTTTTTTTACTGTCTAGGTGCTGTATCTGTTGGGGGCGATGTCTTTGTCCATGGCTCTGCAGCTGGACCGTCACGGTTTGTGGAACCTGCTGGGACCTAGCCTGTTTGCACTGGGCATAATGGCTGTGGCATGGGTAAGGGGATTTCCTATATGGACTGCTCAGGTTTAGAGCATTTTTCATTAAAGTTAAATTCCCTATTATGTTTTATTGTACTTTGTAGAAAATATTAAAATAGATGTGATAAAATTGGTGAAGGTGTTTTTTTTTTTAAAAGGATTACAAAAGCTGCTTTAAACTACTTCAAGTAATGCTTCATGTAAAAATATTTGCTCGAAATAAATTCAGAAAGCCACAAAGTTTGAATCCTGTCTTTTAGCTTCAGTGTTATCTAACATGAACCCACGGTTTATGAAGTTATGAATGCTTTACAAAGAGGTTTTCCCAGGGGATCAAAGACAATTATTTCAACACATCTGTGCTTAGCATTTACAGCCGAGCTTGTTCAAACATGCAGAAGAAACGTGTCTTCTGTGCTGTCCTTCTAATGTTCCTTTTGCCAGAAGGTGTAAAAGCATTTAATCTGTCATGTAAGCCAGCTGAGGGCTGGAACACGTGTGTGTGTGTGGATAAAAACTGGAGAGTTTCTGACCGAACGAGCTAGTTTATATTAGCATGGAAGAGGCTTTAAAAGTTTTTCTGCCTGTGGGGTATTAGTCATGGCTTGTAGTTCCATTATAACTCTGCGTCTACTTTTACTGACTCTTCACGTCATAATGTGCTCCCTGAACTGAGAAGATAAAAATAATAGTCTTTCAGGGAGGGTTTTTGAAAAAAAAAAAAGATCTGTTAACACCAACCCCCCAAATGTGAGTCTGAAAACAAGTTCGTTTCCTTGGAGAAAAAAAATGTGTTGAATAAAATGTGGGAGTTTCATTTATGAGAGTTAGTTTACTGTTAGCTGAAGGATCCCTTGAAAGATACAAGATCATTTAAATCCTCCCTGCAAATGCTTGTGTTTGAGCACAAAAAGGAGAAAGCACTATATTCCAAAACAACACACTTGAAGTCATATCTAGTGTATTATTTTCCTCACCAACAAATAAACCACCAACAAATTAACACAACCATTAAAGTGAATCATTTAAATTAGAATTGTCCAAATAAGTATTTTAAAAATGATTTATTATGTTCCTTTAGCTTGCCGCACACGAGAGCTATCTGCTGAGCAAAAAGTCATTGGAGGGCGTTTGCTCAGCAGATAGCTTGCCGTGTGAGGTTAATTTTTGGTGAGTTTTCTGCCTCACGAGGCATTGAGGTGAAATTCAAACAGGTTTGATATTTTTCGCCTTGCGAGGTGAAAAACTCACTGTGTGCGCTCTATGTGAGCTGAGTGCTGAGGGCAAATATTCAAGTCACCAATCAAAACGCATCCTCCGCTCACATGATTCCAAGATGGCAGCTACCTGTTTTCACATCAAAACAATGAATGAAACGGAGACAAACACTGCTTCTCATTTTGTTTGAGGAATCGCCGCCGCCACCACCGTTTGAAGGTTAGGAAAATATGGGTTATGGTGTAGGTACCAGATCTGCTCGGGTAGCCAGATCTGCTTAGGGGCCTGCGCCTAATTATGACGTCAATATTACATGTTTGGCTGAACGTGAACACCACACTACATGATTGGCTGGACGTTAGCACGTTGACGTTGTGTGCATTTTTAAGAACTTTATTGAACAAATAGCAAGTATACAACACACGAACAAAAAAAGTATACAGAAGAATTCAACAGATACAAACGGACAGGGGTGTTATATAAATACTGTACATGCAAAAATCTACATATATGAATTGTTTTGAGAGCCTTTTTCTTGATAGTCTGATATTGATTTGATGTATAGTTAAACATGTATCATCTGTTTGGGGTATTCTAAAAGAAACCCCAGAATTAAACATTTTTTCCATCGTAAGGGAAAATCCGTCAAAATACGGTTAATAACAACATTGTAAACTCTTTCCAAAGCCTATGTGTGAAAGAGTGGTATCAGAAAATGTAGTTTGCAATGTAGTTTGTCACAGTGGCGTTGCCATAGTGTGACGTTATCGGCAAGCGCAGGGCCCCCGAGCAGATCTGGTACCTACAACAGTCGAGTACCCACAAGTTTCTCTTCTAAAATGTAATCTTCTCTGTTTGCTGCCATCTTGGAATCATGTGAGCGGAGACCGCATTTTGATTGGTCACTTGAATATTTGCACTCAACACTCAGCTCACGTAGAGCGCACACAGTAAGTTTTTCACCTCACGAGGCGAAAAATATCAAACCTGTTTGAATTTCACCTCAATGCCTCGTGAGGCAGAAAACTCACCAAAACTTAACCACACACAGCAAGCTATCTGCTGAGTAAATGGCCTCCAATGACTTTTTGTTCAGCAGATAGCTCTCGTGTGCAGCAGGCTTTAGCTGACATCTCAAAAACCCTCAGCCCATCTAGCTATGTTACTACACAAAGTTCCATAAACCCTGCTCTAAAAATAAAACCAATCCATATAGCCATAGCATAGGCTACTTTACAATTTAAAACCCTCTTCCTTTTTTCCCAGCATATGACTGGAAAAACTTATTTTTAATTATCATTTTGTTTGTGTTTTTAGTTTACTTTTATCAAGTCTGATCTGGTTTTGATGTTGTAGTTCACAAAGAAACCTACAAGTCCTAATAAAACAACTGTAGCACTGTAAGCATGCAACATTTTACAGTTGGTGAGGAAATCACCAGGTGACAAATGACTGTTTGTGTAATCTCTAGTTTACATTTTATTCCTGCACATTTATGTTTTCAGCAGTTATTGATATGAACTAGGATCACTCTGACAGGTCTTATCGGACCTTGACACTCCATCTCAGTCTGCAGTTTCACAACATAATGTTTTGTTTGGCAGTGTTTTGTTCAGCCAAACAAAGTCTGTTTCAATGTGAAGGTATGCTGGTGAGGCTGCCATCTGTATCAGTCCAACTCATCAGCTGATTTGGCAGATAGGTTGATTATGAGCCCACTGGAATCCTTTTCAAACAACTAAGATACCCGGAAAGCACAGAAACATACTATCTTTGGTTTTGCTGCAAACTGCAGTTTAATGTAAGATCCAAAGGTTTACTCTGCTCTTGGTGGTGCTAAGGTGGATCTGCTCCATGAAGACTGGGCCACCTGTGAGTGCTTTGAAATGAAGTAGGAGCCCATGGCAGCACCTGCTTCTCCTTGATAAGAGAATAGGTGTTCATACCAAACTCTAAAAATACCCCAGAAGTCACTAGATGCTTTTTTGTAAACAAGTTGCCAGAGGTATGTGAATACTTGCTGAATATAGCAACAAGCTTAATTATTTCGCTACACTGGATGTTCGCGTCGTGCATCTCCTGTATATCTGTTTGGATAACAACGCCGGGAAGATCCCTGTGGAGCCAGTCAAAAACAAAAGCACAGCTTTGCTTTACCTGCAGGTGTGCATGGTGTATATGCACATGATATAATGCTAAACACTGATGAGAATCTTTTTTAGATGAAACTGAAGCAACAAAGAAGGACCAGTTATGTGGTCAGGATTGATTGTGGGGTGTGTTATGTTTTTAATCAATTTCCTTCATTTAAATTTAAACTTTGTATTATATAGTTTTATTGCTGTAAGAAACAAAACTGCTAATCGAAGGTAAGCATTTCAAATTAGCCTGTGCTAGAAATATAAGTCACTGAACACCCGTCCCTAAAATTAAAGTTATCAACCAAATTAAATTTACATTAAAGCCCATCCGAGTAGGTGATAGTTGCTATAATATGCCGTCAAAGTAACAGTATACTTCAAAGAGTGCTGGGCCTTAAAATCAATCTAGAAGTTAATTTAACGGATTTACTGAACACTAGTAGATTCCACTATTAAGCTGATTTTCTTTAGACCCAGGCAGATTTGTAATTTAATCATAGATGTTTTGTTGTCATGTTATTTAACAAATACTAACCGCAAGCATTAGCTTTCTGTATATTCTGACAAGCTCAACATAATGGAAGCCTAAACTCTTAGAAAGCATTTCTAATCTTTTCATGGCAAATGAGAATTAACTACAAGACTGAACTCCTCACAGCAACTTTTCTATAAAACATTTTTTTACTTGGATCTGCTGCTTATGTCGCAGGTTTTAAAGATGAACCTGGGCAACAGCTTTGATTACTTGACAGTTAATAATTTATAGGATGTTCGACTGAGAATGTCTGCATTTCAACAGTCTTCCCTCCGCGCTGCGTCTATCGGATTGAGCGCCACACATTCTCTACAAGAGCCCTTTCATTTCAGCTTGTCATGTTTCTGCAAAGCTTGGCATTCTGAATGCTCCCAGACACCACCAAATTAGATCAGTGAAGCGGAGGGCACAGAGCGTCTGCTGCTGCTGCTGCGTAGGGGTGTCATTAGCAGTAAGAGGAAGGGGAGCGGTTCCGATCAGTCAGTTCCAAAATATCCCTATTTTTACAAACTAAATGAAGTCTCTGACTGGAGCGTGAAAAGACTATCCCAGTTTAGAATTGTTTGCTTTAACAAGAAAAATATGCAGCGCTGAAGGGAACTGAACAGCAAAAATAAATTTTGTTTCTCACTTCACTTCACACAGATTATTAGTCTCCAATCTAAACAGTATTCTGCATAATAGCTTAATCACAGCCATTTCCTGCAAGAGTATTTGTAATTACTTTTGCATCTAATGAAGAGCACACATTTCCCTTGATAATATTGCAGTTCTTGGTAACATTTTCTGGAAGATCTTTAAGAAATGCAAGTAATCAGTGTTCAGGAGCTGATGAAAATAGAGACCGAGTGAAATGAAATTTTGAAGTGTTTTTGTGCTGTGATTGGGGCGGTTCTGGGAACAAATGAGCACAATCCATTGAAACAAACAGAGGCACAGTATCTAGTTAATGCCAAACAGAACATGAGCATAGATGACGGGATAGATAAGGGACTGACGAACAAGTCAAATCCATCTGCTGATCAGTATGATCTCCTTGGTGAGGCATACAAACCCCTCAGAGTAACACAAGTTGAAATTATTTTAAAAAATCACATTCCCTCAGCTCTGCAAGTTAAAACCAGTCCTTTACTATAACCTCACTTTAATTGTGTGAGTTTTAACTCCAATAACCTGTGTCTGACTTAACGACTCTTCATGAAAAGATATTTGTAAGGACAATACCAATTCCATTTATGCTTTTTGTGCTTTGCTTGGATGTACAGTGTACTCTACAATTATTGGCAGCTCTGGTGAACCTGTGGAAAAAGCGTAAAATCTATAAAAAATTTTAAATTGCAGTATCATAATCTTACATTGAAAATTTTAGAATAATCTAACCTTTTATTTGTGGCATTTAATTGGGGAAATTCATGTTAGAGAAGGATTGGTTTAACTAAAATCCCTGGTGCTACACTTTTAGCATCCATAACAATTCCTATAAAATAAATAACACTTAATCATGTTAAATCAGTTTTTAAGTTAAATTGAGTGTCTAGAACTATTCAGTTTACATATCAAATATTTAAAACCTGGGACATAAACATTCTATTTTAATAAGGTAGAGGTCCCCATAAGCAGGATATACTGTAGATACAGAAAAATACACACCCAAACCCTCACATAACTACAGTCAGAGTAATTGAAATAAATAATTGAAAAGACAAAAAACAAACTTGGTCTGAAGAACAGGCTGGTTAAAAAGCCGTGTTTATTTCACTTCTATGCATCCTGAGGAGGGTATGGGAGGGAACAAAAGGATAGCTTAGAAGGGACCTTTTGGAATCCATAATGGGGACCATGTCTCCACAACGTCCAGCAGATGCCATGTAGATGCCAACTGGTTCATCAGTAGTCATGTTAGGAAAAATCATTTTCTGTCTTACCACAAACATAAAATTGTGGAGTTTCCCAACTCTGCTGGAGCCTTAATAGGAACCATGTGATTTGTATAGATGTGATTAACATAGAGCTTTTCAGCTAAAAATTCTCCAGGTTGGTCGAACAAAAGATTAATATGCGGGCGGAAAAGTCCGACATGCCCAGTGTAAGAAATGGAAGGATTTCTGATGCTTTGGTCCTGTTTCTTTTGGGAAGCATTTTAAGAATGCATGGCATCATGGAGTCGTTAAGAGACCGGAACATTTAAAATTTTGTCAAAATCTAGTGGCCTCTGCCAGATAAATAAAAATGGGTCATCATTTAGTCATTCACCAAAATACTAATCTTATACAGACCAGATCAACACAGAAATAGTTTATAAGACATAAAATCAACCTTCTTCCAATGCCTTGTCAGTTCTGAGCCTTATGTAAAAAAAAGAAAAATCAGACTGAGCTGAATAAAAGAGAGCATAAGAGAGATTATACAAAAAAGAGAAAGAATTCCTCTGTGCTTTCTGTATTCTCCAAGCCTGTGAAATGTCACTGGAGAAAACTAGATGCTTTACTATTGGAAAAAGGGGGTTGTACAATGAATTAACAACAAGGGTGCCAATAATTGTGCCACCTGTGAATGATTTTAAATCAATCATTTCTTAAGTTATTTTTTTACCCTCACTGAGTAAATATACTCAAGCTAAAAGTTTGAATACTATGTTTTCAGTGTGAAATTTAGCTCCTGCGATAAAACAAAAAAAGAAGTTTATATGTATATATATATATATATATATATATATATAAACAAAAAAATAAGTTTTTTTATTTATATATATATATATATATGACAAAAGTAGTCAGCAACCAATAGTGCAAGTTCGCCCACCTAATAAGATGAGAGAGGGCTGTAATTTTCATCATAGGTGTGAGAGACAAAATGAGAAAAAAAAATCCAGAAAATCACATGGTCTGATTTTTAAAGAATTTGTTTGCAAATTATGATGGAAAGTAAGTATTTGGTCACCTACAAACAAGCCAGATTTCTGCCTCTCACAGACTTGTAACTTCTTATGTAAGAGGCGCCTCTCTCCTCCACTCGTTACCTGTTACCACTCGTTACAACCTCAGACAGTCACACTCCAAACTCCACTAGGGCCAAAACCAAAGAGCTGTCAAAGGACACCAGAAACAAAAATGTAGACCTGCACCAGGCTGGGAAGACTGAATCTGCAATAGGTAAGCAGCTTGGTGTGAAGAAAAAAACTGTGGGAGCAATCATTAGAAAATGGAAGGCATACTGATAATCTCCCTTGATCTGGAGCTCCACGCAAGATCTCACCTCGTGGGGTCAAATGATCACAAGAACGGTGAGCAAAAATCCCAGAACCACGTGGGGGGACCTAGTGAATGACCTGCAGAGAGCTGGAGCCCAAGTAACAAAGGCTAGGATCAGTAACACACTATGCCACCAGGGACTCAAATCCTGCAGTGCCAGACGTGTCCCCATGCTTAAGCCAGTACATGTCCAGGCGCGTCTGAAGTTTGCCAAAGAGCATTTGGATGATCCAGAAGAGGTTTGGGAGAAGGTCACATGGTCAGATGAAACCAAAATAGAACTTTTTGTTAAAAACTCTACTTTTCGTGTTTGGATGATAAAGAATGCAGAGTTGCATCTAAAGAACACCATACCTACTGTGAAGCATGGGGGTGGAAACATCATGCTTTTTTAAATAAAGGTTTTTGTGACCACAGTGGCCTTTATTCAAAGTGGACAGGCTTACAGAAAGGGGAGAGAAATTTGGTAAATGTCCCTGCCCCGGAATTGAACCCGGGACAACCGCATCGAGGACTAAGGCCTCTGAACATGGGGCGCCCATCTTAATCCACTGCGCCACGCACCACCCTGGAAACATCATGCTTTGGGGCTGCTTTCTTGCAAAGGGACGAGGACGACTGATCCATGTAAAGGAAAGAATGAATGGGGCCAATTATCGTGAGATTTTGAGTGAAAACCTTCTTCCATCAGCAAGGGCATTGTAGACGAAACAATGGTCCCAAACACACTGCCCGGGTAACGAAGGAGTGGCTTCGTAGAAGCATTTCAAGGTCCTGGAGTGGCCTAGCCAGTCTCCAGATCTCAACCCCAGCGACAGCCCCAAAACATCATTGCTTTAGAGGATATCTGCATGGAGAAATGGGCAAAAATACCAGCAACAGTGTGTGAAAACCTGAAGACTTATAGAAAACGTTTGACCTTTGTCATTGCCAACAAAGAGTAAATAACAAAGTATTGAGATGAACTTTTGTTATTGACCAAATACTTATTATCCACCATAATTTGCAAAGAAATTCCTTAAAAATCAGAACATGTGATATTTGGAATTTTTTTTCTTCTCATTTTGTCTCTCATAGTTGAGGTATTCCTATGATGAAAATTACAGGCCTCTCTCATCTTGGGAGAACTTGCACAATTGGTGGCTGACTAAATACTATTTTCCCCCACTGTATATGGCCAGCCAGTAGCAATGCCCTATTCAAATTCAAGAGGTTTTACCTGAAGAGGGCACTCCACTGACTGTTTAAGGTAGAAAATTAATATTTTTTACTAATTACTCCAAAAATAATGACCAGACATGTAGACAGCACAATTAGACACTCATTTATACAGCTTATCAGCAAAAAGAATTTATTTGGGTTGGAGTTGCACTTTAAATACTTACATTTTTAATAGACTAAAACAGACATGAAAAAAGGCTGAATAACACTCAGTATAATCTGAATATATTTCAAAATAAAGTTTATAGAAGCATTAAAATAAATTGGTTTGTATCCTATCAGACGGTGCGGACCATCCGCCGCCGGCGCTGCTACCCGCCCACCTGGAAGCGCTGGGTCTTCTTCCTGTTCCCCGGCACCATGATCGCCACATCTGCTGTGGCTCTGTACGCATTCGTGGAGACGGAGGAGAACTACTTCTACATCCACAGCATCTGGCACATGCTGATCGCAGGGAGCGTGGGTTTCCTTTTGCCACCTCGAGCCAAGCCAGACACCAAGGTGACCCCGCTGAAGCGCAAGCGGGGCTGCGGCTATCAGTTGTGTGTGAACGAACATGAGGAACTGGGCCTGGTGGACCCAGGCATCATAACCATCAACAGCATCTGTACCAGCTGATAAACTCCACATTCACAACTTTTTACCTTAGAGACACTTCATTGCCTTCTTTTACTGCAGAAATTCACACATGGAAATTAAGCCACAGAACTTTAAAAAAGGAAGAAGAAAAAAAAATGTAAATACGTAATTCCTAATGTGACACTGAAATAACTCTTTCTGTTGTTATGGTCATGATAATTATGATCAGTATATAATTATCTATAGTGGAAGTTCAGATGAATTGTGGGGTGTATAGTGACACACTGTTGTTTGTGAATGTGTATTTAAAGTCAAAGCTGAAACACTGCTGCTATCTGATGGTGACTGTAAATCTGCTTCTGTTGGTTATTTATTGCTGGTCTCGTAAACAGGCCAAGTACTTTAGTATGGGAGGGTGCGGGTCGCAGGTGAACGGCAGAGATGGATGGACATTTACCAAGGGCACGGCTTTTCTGAAGTTCTTTTAAGATATATCTTTTGCACTGAGACACAAAAATGTTAGTCTGTAAATTTTTATAACAATGGGCATCACAAATGTAAAACCTAGTTGTCATGTGGAATGTTAGACTGTCTTTTGCAACTGCAATATATCACTTTTAAACAAATGTGTTGATTGTTCTTAGAGGGAAATCATCCCAAAATTCTTGAAAAAGATGAGATAGGAATACTTAACAGTATAGTTTTTTTAATGAGGTTGTGATGGTTGTCAGTATCTTACCTACAGCTAAAAACATTCAGAGTGACCTCAGTTTGGAGAATTATTGAGAAATTTCATGGAAGAGTCTTTACCGAGTGAATTGTTTTGATCAGTTCTGATTGCAAACTTATCTTTACACCCCTGTCACACTTGCATATTTACCTTACATTCAGATTTGTAGGCATTTGATACTGTCATATATGTAGTCATTTAAGACAGACTGCCTTAATTATTTTTTGGACATGTCAAAAAATACCTTGCCACAAGTATCACAACTCTGACATGCGATATATACAGCACATATTCACCAGTGCTAAGGAATTGACATGTATTCTACATCAATGATACAACAATGGCAAGATGACATTACTAAATGTCATGTTACATAATGCAGACACTCTGTCTGCACTGACAGCATTTCACTTACCTCGTCATGCCGAATGCTTAGGGTTACTGACACAGCAAGGAACTTGGACAAATTTTTTAATTACTTTATTAAAACTTTATCTAATCACTTTGGTGCATTAGATCATCACATTTTCAGCCCGAGATGGGCATGGCATTAATAAGTATTGGGAAAAAAGTCACAACAAAATGTAACTTGCTTTCCCCTTATGCAGCCATACATTTTACACCTTTCATTGAAATACAAATGGAAGATATGTAATAAGGCATTCCACAAATGATACAGATACTTCTACTTACATATGTCACATGACCTCACTTTATTTCTTCACATTTAAATCTAGATAAAATGTGGTTTTAGATTTCTCAAAAAACAAGATCCAAGCTAAAAAGCAGTGCAGCAGTAGCTTAATCCTTGTGTCCTCTTATTTATTTCCCTGTTGTGACTTACATGGCTAAATAGCTGAATTTGATGTCATTTTGTGAGTTTGTCAAACATAGTAATTGAAAAAAATGAAATGCTAACATTACATAATGTATGGTTTTATACTATAATGGATGTATTGTAAAAAATGTTGGTCCATTGGAGTCTAATGGGGCATTTCTGTACATGAAGGTCTCCACAGGGAATATCTGGCACTATATTTAAATGATTAAAATCCTGATCATAATTTCACGTTTGGTGAGTAGGTTTAAAGTTGTTTAAAGAAATTATGAAAAAACAGAAAAATATAGATGCAGAATATAGATATAGAAAAATATTGATGTATCATGATTTAGTAATGTCTTCGCCAATAAGGTGTTTAGACATACATTACAGTAAGAGGATAAAAGGCATATTAGATTTAAAAGTATTGGATTTCAAAAATGTTCAGTAAAAGAATGGTATTTAATTCAAGATACTACTCTGGAATTTTTTTTTATTATACTATTTTTAATCAATTAAAATTATTCTGAATTTAATTCTAAATAAAGTTTATAGCAGCATCTTTACGTTTTTGTTTTTTTGCCGTATTATAAGTCTTTGCCGACGCTTCTGTTCTTTTTCATGCCACAAGCTGTTACACAGCCACAATGATAATCATAAATAATGCACAAGTGACCAGGTGTAAAAATTACAATTAAACATAAAAGAAAAACACTTTAAAAAATGTTAAGATTTGAATTATTTTACATTGTGAAAATATCCTCTGGGAATCAGTGCGGATTTGATTAGTGGTTAGCCTTGCTCCCTCATGAGAATTTCAACCTGATTTTCCAAACTGATAATACTCTGATTTTTGACCACTTTAGATGCTGACTACTCATACCTACTCTTCAAAAAAAAAAAAAATCCTCTAAAACAGACTGTTCCTTTAAGAGACCTCAAACAGAGACCTCTCCTCTCTACTCTTTTCTGACAGGACCTCTGTGACACCACATTCATGAACAATAAATGTTTTCTTTCTTTGCCTCAGTATCACTTTGCTGCTCTCAAAGCTTTTAAATGGTTTCACAACTGGTGAAATCTCTCACAAAGACATCATATTGCCATTCTTGGCCCTAATGGAAGCCAGTGGTTCTCAGACAGTGGGATGAAATGCTGTCAACATCATCCTCTCAGGAATAGAGCAGGAGTAGAGATAAATAATTCTTCAACACAAGCAGCAGTCTGACAGCAGAATGCTGCCGATATGTGGCTTTTTCCCCCCCTTCCTTTTGGAAGAAAAAGCAGAGTTTTGAGACTTTCATGAGTCTCTGCTATATTACCCATGAGTGAGATCCATCATTTTTTGTGTGCATCAGATAGTTACACAGGTATTTCAGAAATGATAAAAGGATTTATTTTAGTAATGCATATCCTCTGGTGCAAGGTAAATGGCGACTGTACCTGGACCTGGATGTCACATGGAGGAAACAGTGGCTGTTAAAGGTATAGTTTTATATTTGGGAATTCGTGCTCACCCTCTCTTGTGTCATGGAAGGATTGCAATTGCTCTCCGCTATCTTAACACAAAGCTGTAGCTAGAAAGAAAAACTATTAGCTGAGGACAAAAGATTGGAAACGAGGAGAAGCAACTCAGCTCGGAACAAACAGAACAAATTAAACTCTTTAGAGGTATGGTTGCCATAGTTTCAAATTTAACAAACAAATGCGGGAGTGGTATGGATTTCCCTCGGCATTAAAGTAGACGAGCACATTTGCCAAAAATGTCAGTCTGTTCCTATTAGAATAATAAAAATTGTAAAAAAGAATCAATGTTAGGGTTCTTTTTAAATAATTTAGCCAGTATTTAAACCCAAAGCTACGAATAAGTCACACACATGCATACTAATCGGCCAGAATAAATAGCATCCTTATTCTATTCGCTTTTGTAAGCAAAGAAATTCCTCCCAGAATAAGATGCAGGATTACTCCCATAGACACCGCGGCTGCAGCTAATTACACCAGATTTTGCCCCGTGTTTGCCTATTCAGCTTTGAGAACATGACAGAATCAGGTCACAAGAGGCCAAACAAAGTTCTTATATTTACTGCTTTTCTCTATTTGTTTAAAGATTCTTCAAGGGGAGAAAATAACTGCAGTGTATGGCTTTAGCATTAAATAAGGAGGCAAGATGAGTAATGCTAAATGCTTTCTGCTTTTCGTAAAAAAATAGATGAATCATACCTTGATATCATTTGTAGTATTTTCATTTACTGACGATTTTATATTAACCAGAACAAGGCATATCCCACACAGTCTTGCTTTCAAATGCTCATCAAAAAGAAATAGAAATTAGCCCTTTTGTTATTTTTTCAGTGGAAGCAAATTAAAGATGTATCTCTGAAATGATCATGTCAATAATACAAAGAGAACAAGTCAGTCAGGGAAATCCAAAACAAGACTTTAAACTGCGTTAAAACATGTGTATACATTTTGTATTTCTCGGTGGTGTCCAGAAATGTAATGGAAATTCCTGGAATACAAATCTCAGTATTCAGAATGGAGAGTGCACCCCTTGGCACAAACAAAAGGCCTGTAACTGTGCCTAATGAGGCAAATCAGACCCAAATGACAAGGTTTCAGATATTAAAATTTCAAACAGCGGCTATTCCTTTAGTTAAACCTTACATGCAATTAAAGCAAACACCTTCTTTGTATTCATGGGTTCTTCTCTAACATAACATGATTATTACTCCAAAACAGCATATCTAACATCACAAGAGCTTCAGATGGATGTTTTCCATATTGATATTTTCTATGGGTGACTTTGTTCATTTGAACTGTTACTGTTGGGCTTGAGAGCTGATGTATGAAACCATACGTGGTGTCAAAACTTAATGATTTTACTTAATTAGGTTTTTAGTACTTTATGCAATGGCTACCACATGTTCATCTGATTTATTCTCAAAGGAATATTGCTAGTGCATTATGTTTATGGATTGATTTCCTCAGCAAAACCAACTTTAGAGAGCAAAACTCAACATATAGAGCCAGAAAAAAATCTTGAAAGGATGAAACAAATACATTTCAATTGACTTTTTATAATTAGAGTCTTTGGAGGTAAGTCTCTCTATGGGGCAGCAGCAATACCATATATGGATGATGCCATATCATTTGGAGCTGAATCATGGGACTGTCCTTTGTTGTAAAAATCCTTTCCAATGGGAATGTGTAGAATGGATGCGTAAACAATTTTTTTGCAAAATAATATTGTAACCATTCTTACATTCCCCAAAAATACTGGGGAAAGTTTGTTAGGATTTATAAAACATGTGATGAGGGTTTGTGAAACAATTTTTATCTTGGTCTTTAGGGGCGAGCGATGTGAACGCAGCAAGCTGGGACAACAATGGGAAGGTAATCAGGGAAAACAGGAGACAGCTACTGACAATTAACAGACAAACATTAGGAGACGGGGAGTAACGCAGACAGGGAGGAAGTCACATCGTGACAGTGTTTTTGTATGCAGCCAGTTTATCCAAGAGTACCTTCCTGCAGTTACAATGGCCGACAAGGGCGCCGCCATAGATCATATCCACGTCGGAAGTCCCTAGCAGAAACCGCCGTAAAACAAAAAGTCCCGAATCTATGTATTGCTTATTCGCCGTCCATACCAGTCAGTTCTTGTGAGAGAGGGAGAGAACAGTTAGAAAAATAGTCTTTAGTTATAATCCCACGTGTGTTGTGATATGTAGAAAGTAAATCGTGCTATTTAAAAATGCAATGCGGCGAAGAACTAGAGTAACATGTCTCGTGAAGGTTGCTTTTCTTGTCCGGGCTGCTCTTCCTGCTAGAAAGAATGCTAATGCATTTGGCGAAATGCCATATTACTTTGGCAAAGTTATACAGACTTCGCCAACAGACCCCCCACCACCACCCGCACGCACACTCACGCACACACACACACGGACAATCATATATATTGTAAGAGCATATTTTACTCTTACATAATGTTTGTGTAAGCCCTATTAAGTGTGTGCGCACATGCGTGTGTGAGTGACCCCCCCTTCCCCAACAACAGAAGTGTAATATTTACATTTATGTTTATAACGTTGATATTAAAGTTATATCCACAAAAAGTTAAGTTTACAACTTAGTGATTAGTGCAGGCTTCTAACTTCTGAGTTTCAATTAGCCTATAAACTTGCAGAGTTAATTAACTTGTCAGTTATACCGTTACGATAAACATTTAACTTAAAAAACAATCCATAGAATTGAGTGCTTTTATTTTTTTATTTTGTTTTGTTTAACTAACTTCCGCTTGTGACTTCCGGTATGGATTGGATATATGGCGGCACCCCTACCTAAAGCATATTGAAAAATAACCACCAACAAAAATAACCAGACGTTAAAACATCAAGATTTATCAAGACATTTAAAACTTTGTGTAGAACTAAAATTTGAATCACTTTTTTTTAGCAGATTGTGCTACAACACACAAGAACACATGAATAGTGTTTTTGAGACTGGCACTCTAAAAACAAAACATTTTATGGATAAAAAAACAAACAAACCTCAAAATCAAGCCCCAATTTCATAGTTTCTGGAAGTTGTTTTTTTAATATATACAGGACATACACCGTCACACACATTAGACTACTTCACTGCTTGTTGAATTGGCAAAGACCGGAGAGAAACCCAAACACTAAACAATGTCAATATGGATTAAACTAAATATTTTCAGCAAAATAATAAACCTACCTGCTTTGCAAGAATTTGGGCAACGTTTTGGCTCTTTTAATAAATTTTGATCATGAAAAGATCAAGAAACACAGTAACACCCACTCCGATGTGATCACTTTCACAGTTTTCTTTTTTTGCCAATTAACACCACAAAATATGGGCTTGGGATATAAATAGATTTGCTGCAAGCACATTTAAACAATTTGTTTGTTATGTTCTCTTTGCCAGTGTAGTGAATAAACTAAAATTGATCTCATTAAAGAAACTCCATGATCAGTCGGAGGTGAGTGGCTCCATAGTTTAATTCTAGTATTTTATAGCAGACTTCAAGAAAGTGAGAAAAAAGTGTTTTTCCATCTATTAGAAACTTTTTAACAAATGAAGATGAAGCCAAGTGAAACCAGGCAACTTGTTTGACTCCAAGAATGTCTTCAAGATATTCTTGGAGCCAAGCCTGGTAGATTTATTTTTTTCTGCTGCTAAATTCAGACAAGATAAAGCTTGTTATCTTTTGACATTAGCACTGTCTGGGAATTATCTTTTTCTCTGATCAGCCTCCAAAGAAACCTTGGACTTTTTTTCCCCAAAACATGTTTTTTAACTCACATATATGTAAAGCAAGCTTGTAGGGCCCTTTTCTTTCACCTGCAATATTGTCAAATGTAAAAACATTGCTTCAAAAGAAGCAGAAAAAATGGCAATTGGTTTAGTTTACTTTGGTTATTATCATTTTGACAGAAAATTATCACTAGAACTTCAATTATTTTCCCTTACAAACAATGAAAGGATATTTTACCCCTAGAAAATGTTTTCCTATTTTCCTTTAATAACTTTTACATCATCAACAATATGTTACTATTAGATAAGATAACCTGATTAATTAAGCCCAGTGTGAACATCAATCTACTATGGCCAAATAAGTTTTCAAATGGTGATTATCATTAACTAGGGTAAATAAAATGAACCAAACCAGCCTTGGCTCTGTCTTAGAAAGGTATCTTCCCCTAAGCCTCAAAGTTGGTTGTGCCACCCTTTGCACATTCCAATCACAGCTGGTGTCATTTTGGACCTTTTTGTCACAGCAACAGATCCTATGAAGGATAGCATTATATATATATATATATATATATATATATATATATATATATATATATATATATATATATATATATAACTTGTCATTCTTTTCCTTAGGTCAGCTTCTCATTAGTTCTTTATTTTATTCTGATTATATTCATCATAATTGTTTATTCCTTCTACTGTTTATTATTAGCAATATGTTTGTTTCTTCTATTGATTTCTGTCTCCATCAGCCAGCCAGTATGCTCCCCTTCCCAGCTGATCTTCATTTTCTCATTCCCTCGGCCTGCTCCTTCTCCCAGCTGCCACCACTCACCTCTGATTACCTCTTCTGGCTTATTTGTCATTTCCACCTCTTCTTCAGTACATGAGCTCCTCTCTCTCCTTCTAATGCTCTTCATGACTTCTGGTCCCCTGCTTATGCAACTCTGTCTGTTCCTTGTTTTGCTACTTCCCAAACCATTTGTAAGTCTTTATTAAAGCCTTTATTAAAGACTCTTCAAGAATACTCAGCCTCTACTTGCCTGCATCTGGGTCTGATCTCTATAACCATGACACTTGTGTGATGACCCTAAACTAAAGTATTAGATTTCTATATTTTAATAAAAATAATTAAATTAGATTCAATTTAGTTTATTTATATAGCACCAATTTACAAGCCATCTTAAGCCACGTTACAAAAAAAGTAAATTCAGTCGAATCATACCGACAGATTCCAAATCAAGAACATACATTTCAAAAGGATCCTAGTTATCAAACAATAAAGTCCAGTTGAGCTCATTCAAATTTTTTGAATTTTTTAACCTAAGGACACAGCCATCTATCTGCTATAACCAGCTGGGGGTTGGAGAAGACAGCATACACTCAGAAAAACACAGAAGCAATGATCTAGAAATACTTTATTTATTTATTTACATCCATCATCTAAACATTCTATCCTATGTAGGGTTGCGGAGGAGCTGGTGCCTCTCGCAATCAACATCTCCAAGGAGAGCCAGAGTACACCCTGGACAGGTCGCCAGTCCATCGCAGGGAATACTTTCTATGTTAAAGGAAAGTTAATGGCAGTAGTAGCTCTTTCATTGGTTTTATCTAGGTGGAAGAAACAAAGGTAAATAGATATAGCTTTCAAGTCTATAGGGTGAATTGGGGGACATACTGGCAACCATGGCTCAGGATGTAGGAGGTCATCCTCCAACCGGAGTATTCAAACCCCCACTCTATCCATCTCCCTTTACCCGCCTTTCCTAATGGTGGTGGTCAGAGGGCCTGGGGGTGCCAGTGTTTGACAGTCACTGACTGTGGCTACAATGTAATTTGCCATCACCAGTGTGTGAATGGGCCATTCACCATTTACCATACAGTTATTCGCAGTAAAAGCTCAGCCTATTCCAGCACTGAGAGGTTTAGAAAGAGGATGTGGCTGTAGCAGCATTGCAAAGTCTGACATCTTGACTCGGAAATACGTTTGGCTCTAGTTTTAACATACATTCTCTGATCTGCACCAAATTCAGCAACTTATTAGTCCAACCCCAAACTGATATGCAAATGTATGTATGTTTACATATTCTGAGGGCTTGGCCTAAGCGCAATGCACAGCGCCCCTTCAACACATCAAAACAATCAGCCACAAGGAATGCTTTCAAATAGGATTGTGAAATTCAGAACAAATAAGTAGTTTCTGAAGACCTAGGCAAGGAAAAGCAATTTTATCTGTATACAAAAAAATCTGTTGAACCCAGGGTCCTTTGCCCACAGGAAGTCAGCCATTTTGGTCAAAAGCTGCCATTTTGTGTCTTTTGAACCCATGCAGATTTGATCAGCAGGCTCAGTGGAAGCATTGAGGTGGCATTGAGTCGCCAGTGCGTGAGTCCCGCGGTTGCAACACAGGAGCGGTGCTAAGCTGTGAGGGCCATTCGAGGCTGCTAGCAGTTTTAATTTGTTTCATATTGTATATAATAGATCCACTGCACAAAACCTGCCACTGTGTGCACACAGAAAACAAACAAAGCACACCTCAGCAAGGTGACTATGTGGCAGGTGATTGTTCTCAAAGTGTTGCAGATCTGCAGTCACGCTGTTATTAGATTTTTTTCCTCTGTCAGTTAGAGTGTGGCTGACACTGGTGGTGGAGAAAAAAGGCTTCTCCTGTTCAGTAACAGCAGAACTGAGCTTCTTCCTCCATGGAATAATGTTGAATGGATTTTATCCAGCAAGACTTATTAAAGGTGGTGTCAAACGTTTCTGTCATTCTTTATGAAAACAGTAGAGTAGAAATAGAAATAGAAACAATCTTTGTTGTCCCTCCTTGGGGGAAATTTAGGTGTACCACAAGCAAAGTGAGAGACATGTTGAAGCATGCAGATTCACCCAAAGGTAAAAATATATAAACAGAAAATAAGATGAGGGCAATTTTACAGCAGCTATAATTTCTCTTTTTAGAGCAGATTAATCACAATAGATCAAGAGAAAATAAATGAAGCCTAACATATCAAAATAGCTATAGAAATAAAAAAGAAGAAATGTGTGCATTTTAAAACTTCAATTACCTTTTCATCCCTTTCAAAAACACACTTTCTTAAAAATCTTTTTAAGTGAAGATCTTGCAAGGTTGTTTTTTGTTGTTAGCTGCTTCTTCACCCCTTTCTGTCCATTTAAAAAATTGGATCCATCTTTCTTCTTTCATAAAATTAGTTAAATGATAATACTGTGTGTGCATTAAATATGAGTAAAGCAGAGAGTGAAGAACCAAATAAATCATTATAGTTAACAGAAATAAAGGCTGCATCAGCCTGTGTGTAAACCAGCTTCCTTATGTCAGACAGATTACATTTCAGTGATTTCTTGATTCTACAGATCTGGTCATAATCATACTAACAGACTATAGTTAATGAAATTGAACCACGTTTTCCACAAAATGTGGTCTATCATAGATAATTTGTGATGTAATAGGGTTATTTTCACAATAGGATAAGTTGGTTTGAATGCATTTCTTCCTCAAATAAATGTAATCATCATTCAAAAACAGCCTTTTCAAACTAGACAGGCTTTCTTTGTCTGATGGCAAAAGTAGTTTGATGATCTGAAACATTTAAGTGTAAAATTTTACTTTTTTAAGAGAATTATGTAAGAGGGCAAATAATATCTCACGCCATAGTACATGGCATCTTAAAGATGTGGCCTCACATTTTACCCAACAGAGTCCAGTCTTCTCAGACTGCTTTTTAAGCTGTGATTCTTTTGGTTTCTAAAGGCGGAGTAGTAGACTGAACCTTTAGTTGTCAGGATCCACTCCTGTGGAACCAAGCCCCAGAGGAGATAAACATTGTTTGTTCTTCTCAAACTGGGCTCAAAACTTTTCCTCACTTTTTTTCTTCCTTAAAGCATTATGTTATGAAAGGCTTGGCTAATGCCATCCATTTGGGACAAAATTCCCATAAGGCAGCGACCATATGTCCTCCTTCCGTCTGTATTTTTCTTTTGACTGTATGGCCACCATTTCTCAATCTGGTCTTATAGGGATTTCTGCAACTGAAGCTCACTGTTAATGATTTTTGTGATTTGTAAAGCATAAGAGTAACCCACACATTGTTACAACATATTAGTGACATATATAATAAACTACAGAAACATCTACTTTATTGAGAGCAAGTGGAGGTTTTTACCCAATCACTTTACCCAGGCTGTGATGAAACTGAAGCCAAAGAACAGATTTTATTCCCAATGTCTGTTTCTCATTATTAGACATGCTGGTCAATCTGTAACGGTTTAGGCAAGCATCTGGTGAAAGTCATCAAGTCCAGCGTTTGTTCTGCATGATTGCATAGCAACCAGGAAATATGGGCTCATTTTGGCTGACCAGATGCACACCAGGGTGCAAATGTTTGCTCATAATTATGGAAAAAGTTAATTTGGAATAAATTACTTGCTGAAAAGATCAGTGTAATGACAAGTTACTTTTTTACAATCTGTTGATTTTCTAATAAATTTCTGTTCAACTGTCAAGGGAAAAGGCATAAAAAGTTGGAATCAATTAAATACACAATATACGTAATCTTTAAACAACAACTTGCCCCATTGGCCTATTGAAATGTTAAGTTGTGAGTTAAATATTCAGCATTTATAAAGGATTAGGAACACCCGCAACACCAGTTGTAAGAAAACTAACTCCACATGCTCCGGTAGATGGGGGAGAAAGAAAAGCTAAACTCAAAAACAAAAAAAGCAAATAGCTCAGACACCGAGGAAGTGAGGACTGTTGGGTTTTATCTCACTGCTGCAGGTTAAATACAGAAACCTAATGAGGAGCATCAATGAGCATCACATTTAACAGGGAAAGAGACAGTTTCCTCAGATTCAAGCTTCTCAAAAAGGCAATATTTTGTTTTGTTTTACAGTTTCAGTTTTTTACAAGCCACTTCCCACTATCTGCCTCAATCAGTGTAACATTTGCACAAATCCTAGCTCCTTGTTGTACTTTTGAGGTACTGTTTTTCCCAGTATTTAGAGTTTAATTAATATTATTCAGCCATAGTGATCCTCTGGACGTTTGCTTAATTTGTAGCCTTTAGCCATAAAAACACGACGCCACCATTTATTGCATTTCTTTAGCCTGCAGGCAAGTTCTGCATTGTAATTTACCACAGCTAGCTATAGATGTTTTACAATAGTGGTCACAGTATATGCTGAAATGGTTTTAGGAATGAAATATGTCAAAAGTTTACAGTATCCCAACCATGTCGCTTTTAATGCTAATTTATTTATATTTAGTTTAGCTGCATGATTTACTTAACTCCAATTACAATCTTGTTTTACAGGCATAGTGAAAGATATTATACTAAATAATTTTTCTATGCATGTAAAGAAAACAGCGAATCAGATCAGAGCCAAGACCGAAGCAAATATCTAACATGTTATAACAACTCAAATCTTGGAGAGTGGTAATGAAGAAACTATTTTATGAAACTTTTAATCATTTTCATATTTGTGTTTGAAAATGATTAACATTGAAGCTTGAGGATTTATACTGATGACTGGTATAGTGTCCACCTTGGAAACTTACATGCATAAAGCATACCTGGACAAGCAGTCTAAATATACTAACTGTCTAAACATATGTAGTATTTTCAGCAACAGTATATGCCCAAAGGATGCGGTCAACTGACTACCTAAATGTAGGCTACTGAATGACCAGATTATTCCATCAATGGATTTTTTCTTCCTTGATTTCATGGGTATATTCCATGATGAGAATGCCAGGATTCATCAGGCTGAAATTGGTTGGCTACTTTAGATACAAATTATATAACTATATAAATGTCTTCAGGTAATCAAAAACAGCTGCTGCATGTACCTTAGACACCTGCTGTGAAATAACAGGGACTCATATCTTAAACCAAAATAACAAATTGGCAATGAGCCTGAATCACTGACCAGCTGATTATTTCCCTTTCCTCTCAGAAATGACTCATACTAATAAAAAAACTGTTTGTACAAAAAAGGTGTAGCAAAAATGTTTATTAACACTTCTAACAGCCTAGAGTGCAGAAGCTTAAGTTTGACTTCCATACATCTGGAAACAAAAATTACATTTCATACATACAGTATTTAGCAAAAGGAGTCTGTTACTACATAAAACGTCTAACACTAATGTGTGAGGAACGAGCAAGTTACGGTATGTGTTTTCCTATCTTACCCAGTTTTAGAAATCAACTATTTCATTTTCTAACCCTAGTGTAGCATAGAAATATGCATATAAGCAAATAAATTAAAGCAACAATAAAACAGAAATGTAATTTTGAAGTCAAAGGAAAAAAAAAGATTATATTACAGGAAATGTATCGTTTGTATAATGTAATGTGTCGTGAAAAAGTTTGAATACTTCTTTAAAATTTCCGAATGTGATCACAATATATCTATACATTTTAAAGCATTTTATTAGAATTATATGTGGCACCAACACAAAGCAGGAATGTGATGTTGAGGGAAAAAAAAATTAACTGTGGCTTGATCATGTATTCAGCACCCCCGAGTCAAGGCTTTCGTGAGCAATTTTTGTTGCAGTTTTAGTTGTGTTTTTATTCACTAATTTATTTTTATTTTGTTTTATTTATGTATTGCTTTGTCTCCACCGTTTTCCACATCTGAAGACAAAATTCTTTGCCTATTCTCCTTTACAAAATTACTTCAGTTCAGTCAGGTTGGATGGAGACCTTCTGTGAAAATCAGTTTTTAAATCTTTGCACAGATTCTTATTTGAATTTAATTAGGTTTGACTATGACTGGACCATTCCAACAGATTAATTGCTTTAATCTAAACTATTCAGGGTTGTTGTCCAGTTGATATATTATTGAAACGCCTGGAAAGCTGGGTCAGTGATCTTGATCACCTCCAAAATCTAATCACTTGTTCCTGGTCCCACTGTGGACATTTCCTGAAAATGTTATCAAAATCCATTGTTTTCTGAGTTATGTTGCTAACTAACAGACAAACCCTGGCGAAAACAAAACCTCCTTGGTGGTGGTAATTATCTTTGGACCTAAAGAGGAACGATCAAGAGTCAGCACACAGCTTAAGTTAATACAGCTAGAAACTACAGATCAGGCCTGAAATCTATTCAATTCAAAAAGACTTTATTTATCCCATGGGAAATTAAGTTATCTAGGTGTAGTAATGGACTCAGACCTGAACCTCCAGGGTCACATAAAAGCCATAACAAGTTAAGCCCTCTATCATCTGAAGAACATTTCTAGGATTAAAGGACTGATGGTGCAACAGGACCTCGAAAAACTCATCCATGCGTTTATCTTTAGTCAGATTGATTACTGCAACAGTGTCCTCACAGGTCTGCCTAAAAAGTAAATTAGACAGCTGCAGCTGATCCAGAACGCTGCTGCTCGTGTTCCTCACTAGAACCAGGAAAGTAGAGCACATCACCCCAGTTCTAAAGTCCTTCCACTGGCTCCCTGTAGCTCAGAAAATAGACTTCAAAATACTTTTACTAGTCTATAAATCATTTAATGGCTTATTATCAAAGTATGTTGAAGACCTTTTGCCACTATACCGACCGCCCAGACCAGTCATGGCTTCAAACTCTTGTATACTAATCACCCCTAGAATTAGAACCAAACATGGAAAAGCAGCTTTCAGTTTCTATGCTCCCCTTATCTAGAACAAAGACCCCGACCACTACAAAGCTGCTGAAACAATGAGTTCCTTTAAATCAAAGCTAAAAAAAACATCTGTTTAGAGCTCCCTTTGAGTAATTGACTTATAACAGCTGGAATGTCATCTGTTTTAAATGTTTCATATGTTAGGTGTCTCTAATGTTTTGTTTTATCCTTTTATTGCTTATTTTATTTTATCCCCTATTGATGTAAAGCTACGGAGTAAACCGACAGAGATGTAAAGCTACACCACTTACTAACTCGTGCTCACCAGTTACTTTCTTGTGCGCACCACTTAGTAACTCGTGCGCACCAGATACTTTCTTGAGCGAAAACAAGGGCATAAGTTTATCTTTTATAATTGCAAGGGACAATAACCATAAACTTGAGTGTGGTTTGAAGAATGCGGGGGACAATTATTATTACTTATTCATATATAAGTGCTGTATTCATCTGTTTGACGTTTCACCTTTATTCAATCAATTAAAGTTGAAAGCCAGACTGTTTTGTCTAGTTTTTCAAACGGCCCTGAAAGCCAGCAGGCTGTTGGCTAAGAAGAATCATCTCAATGCTCGGAGGAGAACAGACTGCTAACACTGTGGGATATGTACGTTCGCGGCATATTGTAATCTTGTATTTGGAACTACAAGGACAAAGAAAATTTCTGAATTGAGGAGACGCTCGCCCAAGAAGAAAAATGCATAACAAAAACAAACGTGTTTCCTTGGCAACCCTGGCCGTTCTGTGCAGAGAATCTCCAGCTTCAGTACAGTTAATGGCATATTTACTTTTACTGCAGTTGTTTTGTATTTACAACATATGTGTGAGAGATGAATAAATCCATGCAAGGAGAAATTCTTAGGGAAACAATAGGCTATTTCTTTTTATGCTGCTTTGAAGGCATCTGAAGTTAATTAAGTTCAATAGGCCTATTCAAAGGTCTGTCTTTTTTACTGATATGTGTACTTTCAAGCAAGAAAAATTTAATTATAATAATGTTACATTGTTTGGGGGATGCGCGCATGGGCCTGTGCCATTTGTGCATGCCTGCATGCATGGAGCAAGTGTTGTTTAGAACACCTTTGATTAAAGAGATACCAGTTAATCAGTCACCTGTTGATACCGCACACCCTTTTGAGTGTGTCATTTCAGCCGGGGACATATCACCAGCTATAATGTTGCCTATACATTAAAGAGAACATTGGGCGCAATTTACCTTCACTGTTTATCTGAATGGAAACTTGTAGAATTAAACGGACATCTTCCATCCTAACGCGTATACCATTCTGAGTGCACTTTGTGTGCATCCACCAATAACCATAGAGATAGACAGTTGTTTGTAACTATGCCTCTAAAAAAGTAAATTGATCAAAGCTGGTGTATAATGTGCACCGGAGCCAGTTCCATGATTTCAATATGTGTTTGAAATGTAATTGAGAGAAAACATGGCAGTGACGCCTGGCAAGCAAAGCTGCAATGTCTTTATAGGCTAGGGTGACCATATTTTGATTTCCAAAAAGAAGACACCTGGCATAGTACTGAAATACTTTCAGGATTTGGCCAAGACCTTTGATTTTAATATATTTAAAGTGTGCATTCTCAATGTGGTTAGAAAAGATTATTTTTAAAAAACCTTCAAAAAGGCTTTCACAAGTAGAAAAAATATTTTATAATCTCTGGAAATAAATTATAATAGACATAATTACTCTTCTGAATTAAAAAAGTTACCAGCAACAATAATAGTTAACTTTTTAAATTGCACTGGACAAAAACCAAAGAAAAATCTCAAATAATCTTCTGAGAAAACATTAACGAATTATTCTCTTTTCACTCTAATAAAAGTAAACAGCTGCAGACTAAAAAACACAATAAAAAAGTGCTTACTCTGTTTAGTTTGCATCCTCATCCGCCGCAGACAATTTATAGATGAACTCTCACTTTGCTCAGGCTTTTTATAGTTTTTGTGTCCATGTGATCTATGGGATATTTGCCACTTTTGTCACACACAGAAACACACATGCCAGCTATGTGAATGGTGCACTCCGCCACCCATTTGTAGCGACTGGACCGTATATCTTTTGTGGTTCGTGCATGAAGCTTGTGCTTTGACTTCTTGTAAACAGCAGTAACTTGGCGCGGTGCTGCGCAATGCAGCGCAGTGAGGTGAGGTGAGGTGAGGTGCGGTGCGGCGCAACTCGGCGCACAGCCTGCAGTCTGTGCCGTCAATAAACAGATCAGGCACTTAGACAGCAGCTCGGGAGGACATCAGATCAGAGAAAGGCTGTCATACTGCATGCATCACACCAGTCAGTTTAAGTGGTCCTATGAAAAACAATAAAAACCCAGACATTTTCATCAGTCTATAAATCCACCTGGATGCCCCGGACAGCACATGAAAAGGGGACATGTCCGGGGAAAAGAGGTCGGTTGGTCACCCTATTATAGGCAAGTCCAAAGCGAAAACAGAACTAAATTTAAGCTCTCAATGCCATTTCCATTTGGATAAACAGAGAAGCTAAACTGCATCCGATGTTATCTTTTACTTATAGGAGACATTTGACACGGCTAAAATTACACAGTCAAAAGGGAGAACAGTATCACAGGTGTCTGATTAACTGGTATATCCTTAATCCCAGGTGTTCTAAACATGCAGCGTCACTTGCTCCATAGATGCAGGCATGCACATATGCAGCATGTCCGTGCACGCATCCTCCAAGCAATATAATATTCAATAGGACATTTGAATAGGCCAAAGCTGCATAAAAATAAATAGTTTTCCCGAAGAATTTCTCCTTGCATGGGTTTATTCATCTCTCTCACATATGTAGTAAATACAAAACAACTGCAGTAAAAGTAAATATGCCATTAACTGTACTGAAGCTGGAGATTCTCTGCACAGAACGGCCAGGGTTGCCAAGGAAACACATTTGTTTTTGTTGTGCATTCTTCTTCTCGGGCAAGCGTCTCCTCATTTCAGAGATTTTCTTTGTCTTTGTGGTTCCGAATACAAGATTACAATATGCCGTGAACGAACATATCCTACAGTGTTAGCAGTCTGTTCTCCTCCGAGCATTAGGATGATTCTTCTTAGCCAACAGCCTGCTGGCTTTCAGTGCCATTGCAAAAACTAGACAAAACAGTCTTGCTTTCAACTTTTATTGATTGAATAAAGGTGAAACGTCAAACAGATTAATAGAGCATTTATATATGAATAAGTAATAATAATTGTCCCCCGCATTCTTCAAACCACACTCAAGTTTATGGTTATTGTCCCTTGCAATTATAAAAAATAAACTGATGCCCTTGTTTTCGCTCAAGAAAGTATCTGATGCACGAGTTACTAAGTGTTGCGCACAAGAAAGTAACTGCACGAGTTAGTAAGTGGTGCGCACGAGATGGTAAGTGGTGCGCACAAGAAACCAACTTTTTTTTTCTGCTTATGTCCCCTTAGGGGCTCCTTATAAAGCACCTGGAATTTCCTTGTTGAAAGTGTGCTGTACAAAAAAAGTTGCCTTGTTTAATGTGAATAAATACTGAAATTCTTAAGAAGTATGTTCTTCAGTTTTTTCTGGTTATGTTACTTGACTTTTTCAGTACTTTTAAAATTGATATTAAATATCTGTATTTTCAGCAAAGTTAGAAAACCCAAAAGGTTTTACAGGGTGTCCTAGATGTTGGGCTCTTTATGTAACATTGCTTTTGACTGAAGTCAATCTTTTACATCCAGATCGATGTGTAAAATCCACTTAAAATTTAAGGATGAATGTATTGAAAGATATTGAAAAGAGAGAAAACTGTCAAAAATGGATAGGCATGAATATTTGGCCTCATTTCTCATCTCAGGCTCTGCCATACCCCTCCTACAGAATCCTGTCAGCACAGAGTGGACCCAAACACATCAGGCAGACAGCCGAGGCTGTATGATGAGACCAGAAAGGTCATGCTACATTTCAGATGCCGTGTTGAGAAGGATCGGCTGAGTGTCGGAGCGAGATTTAATAAAGTCTGTCGCGGTTTTATGCAACACATAGCCCCCACACAGACATCTGTCACAATCAGCAAAATGATGAGGGGCTTCTGACACTGTAAAAAGCTGAGGGGGTTGATGGTGTGCTGGTGATGCTTGAAGTTTAAAACGAAAAGATGCAACTTGTGAACTAAAGGCAGTTGTCCTTGTACTCCAATCTCAGATTTGACAGCTGCAGTAGAAGGACTTTAATTATCACAGTTCAGTGTCAACACTGGAATAACAACTAAAACATAAAAAAAATTGTCAACAATGAAAATAATAATACTTTTGCAATGGTTGTTAAATTTTGTATTTCATTGAATTAGCTACAATTAACAATGACATGAAATGAAAGACATTGAGCTAGCTGAAATTAACCTTCAAGGAATTAATATAATTATGTTGCAACCCTACATAGATTTATCCATTATCTGTTCATACATTACACTGTGCAGCCTGCAGCTTAAGTCTTTTATTGAAACCTTTTTCATTAAAACACTGTCTGTACGCAGTTTGTTTATGCCCATAGTTATTAGTTGATCGAAACAGTAGTGATGCTGCAAGCCTGTGAAAGAGTAAGCTGAACTATAACAGTTCAACCTCTCGTTGCACAATGAGGGTTGCTTGTTATTTTGCTCCATTGTTATTTCATTTCTTTGTAGTTTGGGCAATTTGTACCAGATACTTTCTGTTATGAAATGGGTCTGTTTCATTCCAACAATGCATCAATTCTAGGGGTGTAATGGCACACATAGTTGTACTGAAAATATCGTGTACAACCCTGTCCTTCCTGTTTTATAGCTGAATCAAAAATGTCAATGTGTCAAACCAAATGAATAGTGTTCTGAAGCACAACTTTAAAAAGTACCATCAAAACAAAACAGAGCACTCCCAGCTGTGAAATTGAAAGATAAATGCCCTTTAAAGTAATTTTCTATAACTTACTCATAGTCTAAAACAAGGCTATATGATTCCAACACATTAAATGTACCAGCAGGAGGTATCTCAGGATTATTTTGTTTAATTAGGATCCATGATCCAATTCCGTAAGGCAAGGCAAGGCAAGGCAATTGTATTTGTATAGCACACTTTCAACAACAAGGTAATTCAAGGTGCTTGAAAAGTAAGAGTTATCTGGCCAAAACTGGGATCAGAACCAAACTAAATTGAGATTGGCGGCATATCAAATTTGACACAGGGATGAATCAAAATAAAGCAACGATGAGAGCTTTGAACCGAATAAAGAATGAAACAAAACAATAAAAAAAATGACTGACTGTATTTAACCCCGAAACAAATTTTTATGTAAAAGAGAACAAGCACAAACTTGATCCTTTTGGAATTATACCAAATAGTTGTAATATCTATTAAACTAAACACCTCCATGATAAATGTATTATTCAAAGTACAAATTTGTTATGTGAAAAAAAAAACATTCACTGCTTCATGCATCATGTATTTCAACTCAATTAATTTAATTCAGAGATTTATATTTACCTCCACTGAGTTGGATTTATTTCAAGAGTGACAGGTAGTCCCTGTATAATTCAAACCCATGACATCTGTCACTGCTATTGAAAAGAATGTTGTCATTATGCCAAGGTCTAAAGAGCTCTATAAGGCCTTTAGAAGAACATAAAATGCGTTGGGTCTTCCCATGAGTCTGAAAAAGCATTAAACTATTTAGAATCATTCTTATCACTCAGTAAGGTGTTAAAAGTCAAACAACCAGCCTTTTATTCAGAGATTAAAGCCCGAAAAAACGTCAAAATACAGTGTTGAAAAAAGCAAAAGTAACAATAATCTTTTTCTTAAAGGTTACCATGTCTTTGGACATAAGTAGTTAGGAATAAATTCACAAACAAATTAGATTTAAAATAGATAAACTACAGCACACATACTACACATTGTCAGCATGCTTCCAGTGCATATTTCCTTACTGATGGGAGTAAAAAAAGAAACACTCCTCAATGGATTGTGTGGGTCATTTAAGATCTGTTTTTTACTGCTGTGCTTCAGATGTCATGTAAGTGTGCTTTTAGGCCCGTAATTTCACATCTGTGTACATTTTGAGCTTCAGCTCTGACAAAAAGACAGCTACCTCCACAGAATTTAAAGCTCGACTGCTTCAAGTTTGGTCAGAGAAACCAGTTGTTAGTTGCCTTGGAAACAAGTGTCTATAAATTTGGTGGCCATTGCCTCTGAAGAAGTACTAAAGATATGGGCAAGTTTTCTCCAGTTACAGAAATCAAAAGTGTGTCCTCAGAAGACGTTACTAAAATCGATGTTCACACTGCCATGTTATATATTTTATCATATGAAGACTTACCCTTGTAACAAGTGTGCTTAATTAACAAAGAAGTATTAGTAACCAGGTGTGGAGGTTCCTCTCGCCATTTCTCAGTGTTACTATTTATGTTTTTTTCTCACCGATACATTTTTAAAACAGGGTCTTACTAATATGGGTTTGTTTGCTGCCTAATATACCCCAGGCTCTAACAGCTGCCATGTCGAAGAGATAAGAGTGTTTTTTGCTTCAGCCATCATTGTTCACAACCAGTGGCGGCTGGTGAAAAATATTCTTGGTGGGGCTATGCTTTTTTTTTCTTTTTTTAAATCAAACTTGTGCTTTCTGAGCTTTGTGGACAACTCCACAATTTCCTGAACTAAGTACAGCTCTTTTATTTCCTGTCTTACATCATTGGACAAACTGATTAATCCAGTAGTGTCTGACCATTGTTGTTGTGACTACTGAGGTCAAACACACCTGGATTGATCAGTTTGTCCAATACAGACAGGAAATAAAACGGCTGTACTTAGTTCAGGAAGTAGTGGAGATGTGCATATAGCTTATCAAGTCATTTTCAATAATCATCCCAAAACAATTGAACATAAACGTCTGGATACAAGTACTATGTGAAATACTGATTATTTTAATGCCGATATTAACAACTTGAGCCATTCTTATTCTAAACCTAAATACAATATTGCACAAACAAGTTTAGAACCAAACTAGAATCAAATAACTTATTAGGTTTTCACAAAAACTTTATACAAAAAGCTTACAGCAGCGCCCCCTTGTGGCAGAGAAATCACACTGCCAATGTCGCCACCAAATATCTTGCCCGCCCTCACACCAGCATTGGGGCGATTTCTCTATCGCCCTTCATGCGGCCGAATCAACGATGCTGATTGGATAAATTCCTGTTGCTATGTGCGAATTTCTTGTCAGTATTTGGCTGGCTGCTGCACTGCTTGGGGCGATCTTTCTGTCGCCACAGCTGCTACGCAGCGGGTGCTTTTTCTTCAAAAATTATACATATTTTTATATATGATACTTTGTCACGAATTTAAACTCACAATTAACTTAGGATATGTAATTATTGTTAATAAAAAATAAAAAAAAACACTTGGGAAACACTGGAGGGGGGCGGCGCCCTATCGCCCTCTATTGGCCAGCCGCCACTGGTCACAACGTTATGCCTGAAAGGTGTGCACATCCCTGGCAGTGTATTTATGATTCAGCTCTTTGTGATCTTGGAGGAACTACTTATAACGGCTTTTAATTGCCAAAAGCAAAGTGTTGAGGAGTGTCATTCAGAGGGGGGCCCGGACACCTGTGAGAGGGATATGAATACTTTTCTAAGTTCCATTTGAGGGGGAAGGAAATATGTGAAAATCAGCCCAGTGTGTTTGATAAATACAGCCAACTGGATCAGACCTGACCGGCAGATAAGGCACTCTGGCCTGGTTATCTGTTCTTAGTCTCACACACAGGCATGTACACAGAAGAGTATGGTTCTATCGGTACATATTGTGTTGGAACAGTGTCCGGGTAATCTGATGATTAGGTGTGTCAGTGGAATATTTATCTGGGATAAGAAAACAACTGCCAAGCTATGTACTCTATCATAATAATCTTGTTTAAGACATCATTGTAGTTTACAAAACAGTATTGTATTCTTCAATAAAGCGATTGGAGAGGAACTCAACCGATTTGCATATTGCCTAAATAAACAAATAAGCAAAGTTTGTTAAAACTTATCAAAAGTAAAATCTTCAACAAAATCAATATTGAATGTTAAGGTTACGGCAAGGCAAGGCAATTTTGTTTGTCTAGCACAGTTTCAACAACAAGGTGATTCAAGGTGCTTTACATGATTAAGAGGTAAAATAAAAATACCAGTAAAACAAAGACAACGCATATAAAGTAAAAACAGCAATAAAGCAAGAAGCATACATAGACACATCAAAGCATTACAAAGCATATTATGTAAAAACAGCAAGAAGCAAACACAAAACATGATGCATCAAAACATTACTCAAAGGCACCTCTAAACAGATACATTTTTAGTTGTGATTTCAGCAGCTTTGCAGTTTTCTGGAAGTTTGTTCCAGATTAGAGAAGCATAGAAACTGAAAGCTGCTTCTCCGTGTTTGGTTTTAATTCTAGGGATGTTGATTAGACTGGAATTAGAGGACTTGAGTGTTCTGGTGGGTTCGTATAGTAACAGCAGGTGCTATGCCATTCAGTGATTTATAAACTAATAAAATGATTTTGAAGTTTATTCTCTGAGCTACAGGGAGCCAGTGTAAGGACTTTAGAACTGGGGTGATATGGTCTACCTTCCTGGTTCTAGTGAGGACATGAGCAGCAGCGTTCTGGATCAGCCGCAGCTGTCTGATTGACTTTTTAGGCAGGTGCGTTAACACCGGTCAGCGCGTCCAGGCAGCAGGGCAGCTAGATTACATGCAAGTCTATGGTACCTACGCATTAAGGTGACGTCAAGCTGCCCCGCAGCTAGTTGCTCACGTTGGCGCAGCTGGCATCAGCGCGTCCACGCAGCTGCTGCTCGCACGCATTGACGGACCGTCGGAGCAGCTGCTGCGTGAAGTTGGGAAAACTGAACTTTTAGGCAGCAGAAGCGGGGCGTCAATCAATTGTGGGGACTCTTCGTACTGATGTGGATCGGCAAGTCATTCATTCAAAATGGAGGATCAAATAATCATCGCTGTCTGTAATTGTTGTGAATTATATGACCCGTCTTTGTCTTTTTACAAAGACAGGAAGAGAGCAGATTTATTTGGAGGAAGATATCGGAGGATATTGGAGTGCCAGGTAAGCCAGGTATTTCTTTAAACTTTCTTGTTATGTTAGCTAACACTAGCCAAACCCGGTTAGGGCAACTATGGGACGTGTCATGCTGACTCCCCGACGGGGACTACAAAGTGTGCAAGCAGCTGGGTTTTAATTTTAAAGCGTCAACTTTTGTCCGTTTGAGCGTTTTGACGCGTGGACGCACTGACCGGTGTGAACGCACCATTAGGCAGACCTGTGAGAACGCTGTTGCAGTAATCAATCTGACTAAATATAAATGCATGGATGAGTTTTTCGAGGTCCTGTTGCGACCTCAGTCCTTTAATGCTAGAAATGTTCTTCAGGTGATAGAAAGCTGACCTTGTTATTCCCTTTATGTGGCCCTGGAGGTTCAGGTCTGAGTCCATAACTACACCGAGATTTCAGGACTGATCAGTAGTTTCTGTATTAACTGAAGCTGTGTCCTGACTGTTGATAGTTCCTCTTTAGGTCCAAAAATAATTACTTCTGTTTTGTTTCTCTTCAGCTGGAGAAAGGTTTGGCACATCCATCCATTGATTTGCGCGACGCATTTACTTAGGGTTTGGATTGGTTCAAAGTCGCCTGGTGACATCGTAATGTAGAGCTGAGTGTCATCTGCATAGGTATGGTAGCTAATCTTATTGATTGTTATAATCTGGGCTAGTGGGAGCATGTAGATATTAAACAAGAGGGACCCCAGGATGGATCCCTGGGGGACCCCACATGTGATTTCTTTCGTTCTGATGAAAATTTTCCTATTGAAACAAAGAAGTCCCTGTTTTTTAGATAAGACTCAAACCAGCCAAGTACTGTACCAGAGAGTCCGACCCAGCTCTCCAGTCGTCCCAATAGTATAACATGATCAACCGTGTCAAATGCTGCACTGAGGTCCAACAGAAACAGCACTGTGGTTCTTCCACAGTCTGTATTTATGCGTATGTCATTGAAATCTAGTGCTGTGGTGAGCACGGAAACCAGACTGAAAAACATCAAAGCGGTTGGTCAATGGTTGATGAATGGAAGATTAGAAATTGGCCTGTAGTTCTGCATTAACGTGTTGTCCAGGTTGTTCTTTTTTAGCAGTGGTTTAAAAACTGCTGTTTTTAAAGCCTGGGAGAAGAGGCCTGACAGGAGCGATTAGTTCACTATTTGAATCAGGTCAGACCCAATGGCAGGGAAAACTTTCTTAAGAAAAGCTGTGGGTAGGGTATCAAGACAGCAAGAGGAGGAGCTTAATTGGTTAATGATTCCTTCTAGGTTTTTTGGTTTAATTCATGGAATTTTGACATTTTTCTACTTTAGTGTTAGCTGTGTATAACATTGGTAGTCAGCTCGGTGCTGCGGTACAGACCGTCCGTCTAATTGTTAAAATCTTTACAGTGAAAAAGCTGGCAAATTCATTGCAGGTCCTGGTAGAATTTAGTTCAGGGGCTACTGTCACTGGAGGATTAGTTAGTGAACAGCCTCAAACCTTCCACAACTTCTAAAGCACAGGTTAATAAGTGTTTTTTAACTCTCCTTTAAGAGAGTAGCATCTAGCTGTGCTGCAGTTAGTTAGCCTACCTGATTTAAAAATATGTACAATCTTTTTAGTTTCTGCTATGTTTGCCGTTGTGTTTCTATTCCAAATAAACGTGCCTTTTTTATACAATCCAAAGTATAAACTTTTGTTGTGATAATGTGCTATCGTGCTTTATTTTTGCTTTATTGTCCTCACTAGAACCAGGAAAGTAGAGCACATTACCCCAGTTCTAAAGTTCTTACACTGGCTCCCTGTAGCTCAGAGAATAGATTTCAAAATACTTTTACTAGTTTATAAATCATTGAATGGCTTAGCACCAAAGTATATTGAAACCTGTTGTCACCGTACCAACCACCAAGACCACTCAGGTCCTCCAACTCTAGCTTAATAAACATCCCTAGACTCAGAACCAAACATGAAGAAGCAGCTTTCAGTTCCTTTGCTCCCCTTATCTAGAACAGACTTCCTGACAAGTGTAGAGCTGCTGAAACTCTGAACTGCTTTAAATCGCGACTAAAAACCCATCTCTTTAACATTGCCTTTGAGTAAATGATTACTGTCATATGTATCAAATGTGTTCATGCTCTTTTGCTTTTTTATCTTTTCTCTTGCTTTATTGTGTATCATGTGTTGTGTATGTTTATTATGCATCATGTGTAATCTGTGTTTCATGCTAATTTGCTACTTTTACTTTGAAATTTCCAATGTTATATTCTCTGGGTTTTTTTTCACCGAATCATGTAAAGCACCTTGAATTACCCTGTTGTTGAAAGTGTGCTATACAAATAAAATTGCCTTGCCTTGCCTTGCTTTGAAGCCTCCTTTTAGTTCCATTTTCCCCACACATGTTGCTGTAAGACTGTAGCAGTTTTATATGCTCTCCTACTTGATAATAGCATATCAGATCCCCCATCCTCCCCGGGTTTTTGGTAGTTATTTCACATGATGAGAGGCATCTGGCCTCCCTGTTGCTTTTAGGAGTGTTATGAATTATGCTAAGCAGTCAAAATCATCAGCACACCACATGTAGACTTCTGCCAGCTGCTGTGTATTATGGAATTATGGAAATTATTTTTTATTATATAATGAAAACTGGTAAATTACTTTTAACAAACTTTGTGACCAAACTTTACCCTCATCAGACAGTCATGAAGCAATGTGTAATAACACAGATTAAATTTGTGCTTTATTTTTACGCTTATTTTTATTAACTAACATAAACAAATACTAAGCAATCTAACAATGTATGTCCACCAAAGTTTTAATTATTTACCCTTGTAAATAATTAAGGTGTTTCTTACAGGAGCAAAACTAACACCCTTGAGGATCCCCATTAATATGACAGACAAACTTTTTTTCAGACTGTCAACGTTGGTTGTCTCCTTTTGAACAGAGACCTCTGTCACCTGTGCTGTGATCTTTTCAAGAAGTGTCTGCCACTTATGTCAGACTCTTATCTCAAGCCAGCGGTCACTGAAGCTGTATTTCAAGCAGGGGACCTTCAAGTAGCAAGATGTTTGAAGTTTTCTCTTAACCTAGAAAGACTGAAGGAGATTAATTATTCTATCGAGAATATTGGTGACATTTAGTAAAAACATGTATTATTCCATGTAAGTGAAGGCCAGTATAAAAGTTTCCTGTGTGACAATTTAAAGGTAAAATATGCCCGTTATACTTGTATAGTACAACAATTTTAAGCAAAGAGAATAGCATGATCTACTTGTATTTATTTAAACCAGAAATCCAAATATTATTCTGACTGCTGCTAAAACAATGAAAACATTGATTATTACAGCCACAATAATTGTCAGGATTATCACAGCTACAATAATTGTCAGGATTGTGGGTTGTTTGTCTCTGTTTGGTTTACATCTTCACACAGATATCCACACAGATAACCATCCAAGCAGGTGCGCTTCCAGCACACCTGCTTGTCATCAAGGCTGGTTACCTGCTGGACAAGAGGAGCAGGCTGCCAGTCACTCAGTGCTTAAGTGTTAACCCATGTGGTCACTCCAAGGCTTCTGCATCTCTTGAGTCTTTATGTTCTTTGCGTCTCGGTTTAAGATTAATATTTGCATGTGTCTCAATTCTAAGGTTTTCATCAGTGCAACTTCCTGGATCTGTTCCTTCATGTTCAGTGCTCATCTCCTTGTGTCTACTAACCCATGTGAAATAACTCCTGGATCCTTATCTTCGAACTAGCAGCCTTCAAGCTTCAATTGTCATTCTTCACCTCCTCGAGCAACCTGTAGGCCCTCAAACGTACCACTATCTGCCCCACCCTCACGTCCTCATTTCACCAACCTGTTGTCGCTTCCTGGATCACCAAACAGAGCAACAGCCTGCAATCCACTCACCCTCCCAGGTGGAAAACCTCCCCATCTACAGTAAGGCATTTTCCCAGCTTCTACAATCCTCTAATCATCCTCATTTCTCATATATCCTCTGCTTCCCTTCAGTCTTCCCTGATTCCCCTGTGCTGTTGGATTTCCCCTGGACCAGAACAATACTCATTACTGTTTCAATAAACCTTTTAATTATCAATTGTTTTCCTGAGTGGTTTTCTGGATGTGGGTCAGATCGCTTAACAAAGACATGACCGAACACTCGCTTAACAAAAACATGACCGAACACTCATGCCAAACTGACCCAGCAGAATCCCTCAGGAGAACTTTGTCTGAACAGAATTAATTAATTTACTCTAACGACTCTGTCCTCAGAACCTTCAGTGAACAACAAAAAAACCACCCAGCAACATTTGGATTATCTCATTGCTTTACTTCATGATGTGCAGTCAAAACAGTCATCTCCTCCTCCAGTAGAGGTCCACAAAACACCTGAAACTCCTCAGTTGTTTGGAACCTTTCGTGATGTCATCTCCCCCACTCCAGAAAAATCCACAGGTAATATAGGTCATTGCGTTGGTTTTCTGCTTCAGTATACCCTGGTTTTCACCCGGTCATCTCAGTCATTTCCTGCAGATGATTCCAAGATCTCCTATATAATTGCTCTCCTTTCTGACAAGGCACTAGGCAGAGGCCTGATTTCAGAAGCACCCTTATTTTGGTTGCAGTTTTAACTGGTTCATTCAGGAATTTAAAATGGCTTATAGTCATGACTCTGACCATACAGCTCTAATCAGTGGTGTCTGGAAATTAGGACAAGGCTCTAGATCTGTATAAAAGGTTTCTATTCAATTCAGAACTCTGGCTGTATCATTTGGGTGGAACTAGAGCACTCTCAAGAGTGCATTTTTTAATTCCCTAAACAATCCTTTAAAGGATGAACTCGCTCTTATGGATAAGCCTAAAACCCTGGATGAACTTGGTACCTTAGCCATTCAACTGGACAATCGCCTCCGAGACAGAAACCATGAAAGGAGTAGACAAACTCAAATGCCACTTCTTAACATCTCTGTTTCATCTACCCTTCGCATGTCTCCACCATCTTCCTCCAGACCTTCACCACCAGATCCAGAACAGATGCAGCTTGGCCGGAATCATCTTTCTCCAGAGGAATGGCAGCAAAGAGTACAATCCAACCTCTGCATCTATTGTGGTAATTTTGGTCACTTCATCGCATCCTGTCCAGTTCAGTTAAACAAGAAGGTCCGTCGGTAGAAAGAGGAAACCAACAGACCAACTCCTCCCAGGTACCAATCCCTGTTTAACACTCCCTGCCACACTATTTTTCAATGGTGAGTCCATCAACCTCAACAAACCCTCAATGTCTCACCAGTGAATGAAAATATCCTACCACAGATTACCCACAAATCCAAACCACAATGAAATAATTTTCTTTTTTGTTTTCTCATTTCCACGTTCCCCTTTTGTCCTTGGTTTTGACTGGCTCCAGAAGCATAATCCATATCTGAACTGGTCCGATTCCTGCATAGAGTTCTGGTTCACTAACTGTCTCCTCTCCTGTTTGCAGTCCCCGTTGCTCCAAGCCCGCTCCCAGTGCTCCCCAAACAAGTCAACCCACCTGATCTATCCCATCTTCCGGAAGAAAACCATAATTTAAGCCAAGTTTTCAGTAAAAGCAAAGTTCTCTCCCTACGATTGTGCTATTGACCTCCTTCCTGGTGCCCCGTTACCTTCTAGTTGCCTCTTTCACATGTCTAGACCTGAACGTGTATCCATGCTAAAATACATAAAGGAATCCCTAGCAGCAGGTATCATCCACTATTCATCTTCACTAGTGAGAGTGGGCTTCTTCGTGGGTAAGAAGGGTGGTTTCATCTGACCCTGCATCTATTACAGAGGACTCAATCAAATCACCATAAAGAATAAATATCCATTGCCTCTCATCGCTTCTGCTTCGAATCGGTCTGTGAACCTACCATCTTCACAAAATAAGACCCCTGCAACGCCTACCACATAGTCCGCATCTGCCAGGGAGATTAATTGAAAACATCCTTCAGAAACACCACTTGGACACTTTTTTAATATCTTGTTATGCCATTTGAGCTCACCTCACCTCTGCTGCGTTTCGAGCCCTGGTTAACGACGTTCGCCATGACTACCTCAACATCTTCATCTACCTGCATGACATACTCATTTACTCCAAAACCCCACGAGATCAACAGAAACATGTCTGCCAGTCCTCCAATATATCCTCGAGAATCGCCTCTACATGAAAGCCGAAAGGTGTGAATTTTATCAGCCCTCAGTTACCTTCCTAGGATAAATCCTAAAAGTCAATTCTGGGGTTAGATCCAGATCACTAGGCAGCTTATTCTAGAACTTGGACACACTTCTCCAAAGAAGCGATCACCCCAGTGTGTCACAGATGTAAGAGGGGGCTAATACGTGAATTCCTTGAAAAGTATAATTTTATACTGAATTCTAAAAATTACAGGAAGCCAACGAAGTGATACAAGAATGGGGGTGATATGGCAGTGCCTAGGTGTATTAGTGAGAAGGCGGACAGCAGTGTTCTACACCAGTTGTGGGCGAGCAATAGAGGATTGGGTTAAACCGATGTATTAGGGATTACAGTAATCTAATCTGGAGCTAATAAATGCATGAATGGTTTTCTGTGCGATTGAGGAAATTCTTGAGCCTGGAAACAGTGTGGAGCTGAAAGAAACCTGCTTTAACCACTGCATTCATTTGTTTGTCAAATAAATTGCTGTCAAAAATGACAGCAAGGTTTCTCACCTGTTGTTTGCACTAGGAAGCTAAGGGGCCAAGATTCGATGCAGCAACAATGGGGTGCTTCGGTGGGGTAAAGATTATACATTCTGTCTTGTCATTGTTAAGAAGTAGAAAGTTTTTGGCAAGCCACAATTTAAAATAATCAAGACAGTACAATAAGGTAGTAACTGTGATGTCAGAATCTGGGTTTTATGGGCAGGTAGATTGGAACACCATCTGAATAACAATGGAAATATAGTTTGTGCCTTGCCAGGATTCCTCCGAGTGGTAACATGTAAAGTGAAAACAATAGGGGATGTAGAACGGACCCCTGGGGAACACTGCTGGATAGTGGGGCCCGCCAGGAAGGAATATCACCTACCATCACCGAAAAACTTCTATCAGACAGATAGGATACAAACCATTTTAAAACTATATCACCAAATCCAACTTTTTTCAGGCATGAGATAAGGATGTTATGATCAAATGTTTCAAAAGCAGCTGAGAGATCCAGCATAACTAAAACGACTGGGAACCTATCATTATCAGCCCTGACAATGTCATTATGCACCTTCAGCAAAGCTGATTCTGTGCTGCGGCGTGATTTTAAGCCAGATTGGAAGGTTTCTAAAACAGAAGTTTTATTGACTGTTTTATTAACTGTTGAACCTGATTTAAAAAGATTTTTCTCTAAGACCTTAGATAAAAAGGGGAGATTTGAAATAGGTCTAAAATTTCACAGAGTAGAAGGATCCATGTGGATTTTTTTAAAGATGAGATAGATGAGATTTTGTCTACAAAGAAATTCTAAACTTTCTCACAGTTATCAACAGAGGAGTCAATAATCATAGTCAAACCAGGATTAAGAAAATAATAAAGACTCTTAAAAAGAATAATTGAAGACTGGTTATTTGAGGAGATAATAGTAGAGAGATGTGTGATTTTGCAGCTTTCACAGCAGCTTGGTAGCAAGCTAAACCCTCCCTGAGCATTTCCAGGTAAATTTGTTGATGGTCCTTCTTCCATTTGCGTTCTGCACTCCTACACTGTCTTCTGATGGAGCATGTAACGTCATTTAGCCAAGGTTCAGAAGGTGGATGGGCACCCCTACATTTAAGAGGAGCCACACTCTCTAAAATCCCCATACAGGTAGCATTAAAAAGTTCCAACAGTTCATCGGGGGAGAGGAGAGAGGCAGAGAAGTTCATAGCAGTAAGCTTTGTATTCAAAAAGCTAAAAGAAAACACCTCAACAGTAGAAGGTGTAATGATGCTGCACCAGCGAGCATTTGGGTGTGATAAAACAGCCAGTTGAGGGATTACAACGTGAAAATCAATGAAGAAATGGTCAGAAAAAGCAGTGTCCAAAATGTCCTTTAGAGAAACACAAATACCTTTTAAGACTACTAGATCCAGTGTGTGCCCAAGGGAGTGAGTTGGTTTGTCTACTAATTGACACAGATCAAACATGTTTCACCTCTGCCAGGCGATCTGGGCGAGTTGAAAAAAGAGCAATCCACAGGAAGTAGTTCTGAAAAGACACTATTTTCACCAGGTTTAATCCAAGTCTCTGTCAGCAGAAGAAAGTCCAACATATGAGTGGTGAGAAAATATTTTGGATGACGGTTTTACTGCAGGTTTCATCCCTCTGTAACTTTCTGAATAGGAGATATAACAGCTTTTATAGCTTTGGTATTTATTTGAAGTTTGAGGCCTGGCCCTGCCCTTTCAACATATACAAAAGTCAATGTTTTTAATAGCTTTAGATCCCCCATGCCTGAAGGTCATCCTGACTAATTTACAATCCAATTGTTCAAAATCTGTAGGAGGAGCTTAACAAAATGCGGAGGCTGTAAACGCCGAAAATGGGATCAAAATTGCATGTTCAATGTAACATGGCCGACTTCCGGTGCATTTGAGACTATAATATTTTAAGGCTTTTACATAGGCTCTCAAAAGTTCTACAAGTATGCAAAGTGTCATGCCTGTACGATGAACTAAGGTAAATGCAGAGGCTCTTTTGAAAGTTTCTGGGGGGTACTGTTGAGCCATTACCTTTGCAACTTTTTCAAAACCCTTAATATGTAAATTTCACGTATGACTGATGTGTCTCTATATATGTTTACGCCTCCAAATAGCCAAATCATTTTTGGTAAAAAGAAAAATTACAGATACGATAGGCCTTTGCAGTGCTTAGCTGCTTGGGCCTAAAAAAACCTCCTTTGTCTACTTTTGTATCTGCCTTGAAATGTTTCCGAAACTAATGGGTTTCTAGCCAACAGTACAACACACAGTAGCTATAATCCGTTATGTTGTGGTTGTGGATTGTCATCAGTCTGGATGATTGAATGGTTGGCTGTGCTTTTAAATCCTGAAAACTGTATTTTTCTCCCATTGTGCGTCAAGGGACAAGTTTTAACTGGTCTGTCTAGCCCAATTGTTTAGAGAGAATAAAATTAACTCTAGATCATTTTGACATGATTTTGTGTTCTTTCTTAAAATGCACCACATTAAATTCTCACTCAGTGCTCTCTAATGACACACAGACAGTTGGAAATTTCAGTAAACACTCCGCGAATCTGGTATGTGTATTTGTGTGCATGTTTGTGCACTGCTGCCACCAGTAACCCCATTCTAACAAGCTCCACAGCCAGTGCACAGTTCCACTCCTGTTGAGAGGAAGAACTCCTGATTGGCTCATTCTTTGCTGTGGGCCTGCAGACTTCCCAATTAGGGGCTCAGAATATTGCTGTGGGAGGTGAGGGACAAGAGAGCCCAGGAGGCCGGGTCAATCACTGGGTTGAGTCTGGCCAGCTCAGCGCAGCTTGTTGCTGTGGGGCCCTTGAATGAACCAGGTGTGTGTTTTTACACTGGAAAAGTGTGGTGTTTTGTGAGGTGAATTTTTGCAGAGTTTTTGACAGCTCTGGAGATGTTTTTAATCATGAATCAGGAAACTGCTCTCACTAACAGTGTGGCAATTCTTAGCCTGAAGCAACATTTTCTCAAACTGCAAATTGTTCCTCGTTTTTTTGCTCTAAAATAGAAATACAAATTTGGCTCAGTATCACGACATACAAGCATTGATTTTCACATTTTCAAGCATTGATTTTCACATTTTCACCTGAAATTAGTTCTCTGAGGATGTTTTGCAGGTAATACATCTGCACAAGGTGTGACATCTGCTTAGGATGAGCAGGTGAAAATTAGGCAAAGAAATGAGCCAACAGCAACAACAAAAAAGTTAAGTAGGAGGGAAAGATAAAAATAGGAAGCCAAAACATGTTTGTATGCAGCTTAGTGATGTAAGCCCTGACATGACACTGTTGTAGGTAACTGAAAAACTGAGAAAATCTTACTTTCATGGATACCCAGATGGCACAAGTTTCCTTTTTTAACCTGATAAATGCTTAAAGCTCTTTTGGAATGTAATTACTCATATTTCCAAAGGTGTGTCTGCTTCAGACTGATAAGCAGAAACTTATACAATTATAAGTTCAAGACAATTAAGCATACATTTTCAGTTATTTAAGAGCAATGAATAAAATTGCAACTTTCCATTTACCACTCTGACATCCGTGCCTCATTTTCACTCTGCAATATAATTTACATAAATTCTATTTTTACATTTTTTTATGTAACGCCAATGTGAATTAAGGTTCCTTGATTAAGGAACAGTCAAACACATCTTGATTAATGTCAAGAAAAGATCAGAGTTTGGGTTAGAGCTGCAACTCTATTGAAATTGGAAATCCTTGGCACCTTGATTAAAATATAAATTACTTTGTGATGTACTCATGAACACTTGCAGACATCAACGGTTCACTGCAAACAGCAACTACACAAGTACATACTGGAGAGTAGAAGTGGCCAAGTTCTGGATATCCTCTGTTTAGATTGCCATGTACAGTCATGCTAAAATAAAGTACACCCTTTTTTTAATTTTAGATTTTTCTATATGATGTACGACATTGTTTAAATCTAATTGTTCTGTGCGGGTTGTGAGGTTTACCTTGGAGCTGCAGATTTCTCCTTCTGGGCGTGGCTGAGCAGGCTGCAGTTCTCACAGAAAATTGGATTTTCAAAAGTGTTATGGATGTGGATCGACTGAGTAGGGAAGAGGACTTTTGGCAGGGGGTTGGGCATTGAGGGGTATTCCTAATGCCTTGTGTTATATTTTCTTCAATGGAAATTTCTGGTATTGGTGAGATTTAAAGCTCTGTGTAAATGTTCGTAAGGAGCTTTTACTGGGAATTTACACAAAACCCTGATTAAAATTATATAAATTCTATATAGGCTTACATGCAGTCCAGGCACAGATGTACACAAAAACATGTTTTAACCAAGACACACACAGACCCACAAATTGTTGCAAAAAAAACAAACAAACTGCAAGTTGTGATTTTATGTCTAAATATATTCCTTCCTTACCCCTGATCTCCTGTGCTGTCTATGAAACTGATGCCTCTAGCAACTACCTATCCTCAACAAGCAGGGTGCACAGGTAAGGGAATAGTCTATAATACAATGTCAATATTTTTCTTTTTTTCTGCTTTCAGCTTCGCTTACATGATTTATCTTGAAAAATGTATCAATGTTCCCCTCTGCATCTTACTGATACTGTCTGCAAATGACAGGGTAAGTTTATTATTTAGTAAACTGTGTAAAAACCTATGTACAAGCAATTATTTGGTTACTAGTAGAACCACTTTTGGTACTAATGACTTGAAGACTGTTTATCAGTCTCTCATATTGATGTTTAGAAATGTTGACCTGCTCTTCTTCCCCTATGTTTCCCCATGTCATTGTTTTTTATATTTGTATACAGAGGTGGGTAGAGGAGCCAAAAATTGGACTCAAGTAAAAGTTGCTCTACTTCAATATATGTTTATTCAAGTAAAAGTACATAGTAGTAGTCAAGCAATTAGTCAAGTAAGACTGAAAAAGTTTTTGGTAAAAAGGCTACTCAAGTATTGAGTACTTAAGTATTTGTTCTGAGATCATAACATGATTTACTATTGCGATGTAATTGGGGAAAAAAAATAAAGTTATGTGCAAATTCTTTACACCAACATTAACTCTAACTTCTTTAATGATTTCAGCAACCTTCTTTCCGTAATATGTATCGATTGTGACCAATTAATCATTGTGGGGGACTTTAACATACCATACTGACAACCCCCAGGATAGACAAGCAAAAACATGAAGTGACACTCTTCACAACTTCGGCCTGACCCAGCATGTCAAACAATCAACACACAATAGAGGACACACTCTGGACTTAATTATCTGAAAAGGTTTAACAATATCTGACATCTGTAATTGATATTGCGTTATCTGACCATTTCTGTGTTTTCTTTGAAAGTTTCATCTTTGCTAAAATATCTAGCCACAATGTGATAACTGTAAAAAAGTGTTTTTACGGGGACAGTTCAGTTCAGTAAACAAGCTGGTAGATAATTTCCTCTTGAAAATTTCAGACTTCATTAATTCCATTGCTCCAACTAAGGTGAAAGTAGTCTCTCGTAGAAAGAAGTCTCTGTGGACAAGTGACCCAATGGTACGTAGTGAAAAAAGGGAGTGTCAAAGAGCCGAGAGAGAATGGTGGAAAACTCGACTCCAGGTTGGCTGTGAGATCTACAAAGAGAGACTGGACAGATATTAGTTAACTTTAAAATATGCTAGGGAAACTTTCTTCTCAGATATCATTAAAGGAGCATGGGGCAGAGTGAAGAATCGAAACTCACAAGCGACGCGGTCGGCGCTGCAAGTAACTGCAGCCAGCCGCACAGGAGCGCGCACAAACGGTTCACAAAAAAAACATACCTCTTCACAGTGACATACTTCTTTTTCTTAGTGCCACTTTTTAGTGGGCTGCGAGTCGTCCTTGGTCGTTTCCCAGTTGCAAAAGAGAAGAATCCATTCTCACAATTGAATCAATGGAGGTCTGCGACCATTTTTCTTTCTCTTTTAAAGCTGTCGAGAACGCGCAAGCAGTGTCAATTGACGTCACACCCGTAGGACAGCGCGGGAAATTCGGGCCCCGAACTGCAGCACATTTTGCAGCACACAGCCAGTTTGAGAAAATGGAGCGATACGTGGGTGGGCTCATTCTTTTTGGTTTATAACGCTTCATCACCCAACAGCATTAAAAAACTGGACATGGATGTTTATTTTATTTACAAATCCTGCTCCATGTTCCTTTAACCGAAACAATAATAATGCACGGACTCTGTTTGAAACAGTGGAAAGACTAACTAATCCTTCAGTGACAGTAGCCCTTGAACTAATCCCAACCTGGGCCTACAATGAATTTGCCACTGAAAAGATTCTAACAATTAGACGGTCGGTTTGTTCTATAGCACCGAGCAGACTACCAATGTTATACCCAACTAACACCAGTGTAGAAAAAATGTCAGAATTCCATGAATTAAGCCAAAAAAAGCGTAGAAGAAATCATTAACCAATTAAGCTCCTCCTCTTGCAGTCTTGATATCCTACTCACAGCTTTCCTTAAGAAAGTTTTTACCTGTCATTGGGTCTGATCTGATTTAAATAGTTAACTCATCCCTCTTGTTAGGTCTCTTCCCCCAGGCTTTAAAAACAGCAGTTCTTAAACCACTGCTAAAAAAGAACAACCTGGACAACGTTAATGCAGAACTACAGGCCGATCTCTAATCTTGGGAAAAATTTTTTGTTTTCTACTAATGTCGTAAAATCTGTTGTGGTTACACCAGGGGATTCACATTTTCAAGCGATACCCTCTAACGTTACAGATTTTCACGTCTTGGTCATCCCAGGTACATTTTCTATATTTCAGCATCTCATATGTACGACGGCGTAGAGCTGTCAGCCATATAATAAAGTAATTAGACTGTATCACGTTATAACGTTATTGTAAAAACGTGAAAACCACTTGAAACTATCACGTTATAACATGATAGTTTCACGTTTTTACAATAAACTATCACGTTATAACATGATAGTTTCACGTTTTTACAATAAACTATCATGTTATAACGTGATACGGTCTAATTTCTTTATTATATGGCTGACAGCACTGTTCTGACGATCTGTACTACCTCCTCAGAATGTCCTACCGTAGCGCGCATCTGTCAGTGCTACCCCTTGAAAAGTATATTTACATGCCGAAAACAACAACTGTTAGCTTGGCTGTTAAACATAATCATCGGAAAATATTTTTTAAGTGACGGGATTGAAGTGGCAGTTTAGCAGTAATGCCTAACATAGCAAAAAATTATGAATAACGAAAACATTTCTTTCAATCCACAGAACATGCTACCCGTTTAATATAAAGCTAAAACTAGCACATAAAGATGCACTAAAAATCATGATCAGAATATCCTACCTGTTAAATAGGCCTATAGATGAATAGCACACTCAGGAAATCTGTTAGTTTGTAAAGCAGCTAATGAATATATACCAAGCCAGTAAGACGTAGAGCAGATAGCAGTATTATTACTCCAAAATATTAAAATGTAGTAGCCTATGATTATAAGCACAAATAGCCCGCAAAACACACCGCATTTACTGTACGACTCTAATTAATGGGACTTGTTTACATGCAGTGTAACGATATCACAGAAGTGAAACTAACATAGACTACAAGGGCTGTCATGTAAACTTGAAACTAGTAGCTTAAGGAAAGCCTTAAAATATTTTGAATAAAAATTAGCCAGTAATAAAATAATTTGAATAAAACTCACCGTAAACTTCAAAGAAATAAAACAGACGAAATGGATCTTCCAGGTAGGAATTCTTGATGACAGATTTGCTGAGTAAGCGAATTGTGACGTAATATCGAAATGTGCATGCGTGTAGAACAGATAGTCGGAACACCGGTGTACAGATGAATACAATTTCGGCTCCGTCATGATGACAATTGTTCAAGCTACCTGCTGCTCGGTATCTTCCATTTATATGTACCTGCCGAGTATGCTCCACCCAGAGAGCCTTGCAGGACGCTGCACCTACCGGCTTTTGTGAAGCCTGCTGTAAAGCAAGTCGCATTTGAACTACAAAACCGCTACCCGACGACCCAAAGTTACATAGTGCTGTTATGGCCGATAGAGGGCGGCAAAGCGAATGCAGAAGTGCCACTGACACGAGTTCGGAAACATTATTTTAAGGTAAAAAAAGGTAAAAAGGTAAGGGTAAAAAAAACTCTTTAGTGTTGCTTTAAGATTAGCTACCATAACTATGCTGATGATACTCAGCTCTACATTACGATGTTACCAGTTGACTTTGAACTAGAGCTGAAGATCTTTGCCCGACGGGTTGGGCCGGTTCGGGCTTAATTTCTATCATTGTTCACGGGCCCGGGCCGGGCTCGGGTTTTAGCGGTCAGCTGATCATCTCATTAGCGCGAACTAATGGTGTTAATAAAATTCCCGAAAATGTCCAGGTTTTGCTCAGTTTTACAGACCAAAAATATTTATAATAAAGAAATGCACTGGGCCACTAATATTATTCCGATCTACCTGCCAAGATATTGCATGCACACTGCATGCGTCATGATGTGAAAGACCCAGGTGTCAGGCCACTCCCTCTCTCAGATCAAAACAGAAAACATGCTCTGACTGCTGCACTGTGCTCTCGGACAGAAAATGGTGAAGTGTAAATGCTCTTTTACCAGACATCCCAAGTCTCAAGTTGCAGAAGTCTCCTGCATTTATATAGCAGCTCCCTGATGCCCACAAGTCAGATAAAATCTCCTGAAATCTAGAGCAAGCAGTCCAAAGCGCACACAGCACAGTCGAGACAGACTTTTAAGCAATGGAAGCGGTTTAAGCTGAGGATCTTACTATTCTCTCAGCCACTGCCAAGGTCCTCTTTTTGGGTTTTCAGACTATGGTCACCCTATAAAAAGTAAAATGTCCACTAAATTAAAAACCTGCCGGTCACGTTGTCCGGTGCCATTTGTTTCTTGCAGAAACCCTGATGTGTGACTTTTGAATAATGTCAGGCTGTAATCGGGTTCGGGCTTTAAAGTGCCCCTGGCATGAAATTCCCCGCGATGTTTGGGCCCTTTTTAGTCAAACTCTAAGTACCTTAATACTGTATCAAAGGATCGTTAGCCGTAGCTCAGCCTTGTTGTAGAATTGCAGCCCCTACTAGGAGGCCCTTCTTTTAGCATTAGCAGAGAACAACCGAGTTTTGGTGGGCGGGGCCCAAGCCATGTGCCTCTATTGTCAATTGAGTCTCTAACGTCCGCATCTGATGAAACATTGACAGACATGCATTTGCGCACCACAAATTGCCCAAATTCCAATATTACCCTATGCATGAAATGTAATTAGGTTTAGGCCTAATTATATTGTGTGTTGAACAATAATCTGTTTACAAATTACAGGCCTAATAAAATATTTGATCATCCATCCACACATCCATCCGTCCTCATTACTTTTCTAGCTTCACCACGACAGTAATGGCTCAGTTATTGGCTACTATAACTATGTAATGGCGTTTCAATTTGATCCGGAATCTGATCCGGACGGCGAGGCACCTGAGGAGGAACCAGAAAGGTAGAGGACGTCTTCCACAGGTTATCCAGACAGACGAGGGAAGGGGCTGTGTGTGTGTGTGTGTGTGTTCTTGTATTGCTATCCTGTTTAGGACCTTTTCTGGCATATGTGTGTGTGTGTGTAGGTGTGTGCGAGAGACGCGTGAGTGACAGAGACGAAAAGAGAGCGGAGAATGAATACGCTGTGTGTTTTATATAGCGTAAAAAAGAAAAACGAAACGCAATATGTGACGGTCGGTGTTGATTTATTTTTATTTTTTGGTCGGTGTTGAATCTGTGGCGGTTGGAGTTTAATCTGTGGCGCACCGCCACAGAGTCGTCATGTTTGGGAAACACTGGTATATAACAGCTGAAGGACATTATTGCGGAAATATACTTACTTGTATAGGGATATTTGCTGGTTCACGGAGAGTTGGTATTGATCCTGGTAAAAGTTTAGGACGATCTGCGAATCCACCGCTGTGTTCTCCCAAGTTAATAAAACATCCGTCAGAGAAATGTTTGCCACAAACGACCACGCGCTTCGGGAGTCGGTCGGGTACATTCCCTCCATAAATAAAGTCCATCCACAAGCTTTTCAGTGGGGAGGACAGTGTCGATGCGGTCTAGACTCCATGTTGTCAGTTAGTTGTTTGCCTTTTACCGTAGCTCTTGTTGTTTAGGTTGTAATACGCGCTACGGGGGGAAGGACTTGGAGAGTGTAGTTCAGAGAAGGGGGTAATTGGCTGGAACTCAGTGACGATATATGGCGAAACGTGAGGTCATATGCCAAACTGCAAAACAGCCCGTTTCTGAGTGCTAATTTTACTATGTAGGCAGACATACCCGGAGACAAAGGAAACACTAATTAGTCGTTTTAACCCCTTAGGGGACATAGGCAGGCTGGGGAAACTAACAAATATGACCAAAAAATGCAAATTTCATGCCAGGGGCACTTTAATAAACTGTCAATCAAAATATACTCTTCGGACTCGGGCTGAATTCTCTCGAGCTTGGGCTGGGTCGGGCCCAACTTTTAAGGCCCGATTACAGCTCTACTTTGAACCCATCCAAACCCTAAGTAAATGCATTGAGCAAATCAATAGATTATTGTGCCATAACCTTCTCCAGCTGAACAGAAACAAAACAAAAGTAATTACTTTTGGACCTAAAGAGGAATAATCAATGGTCAACACACAGCTTCAGTTAATACAGCTAGAAACTACTGATCAGACCCGCAATCTCGGTGGACTCCGACCTGAACCTCCAGGGTCACAAAAAGGGAATGACAAGGTCAGCCTTCTATCACCTGAAGAACATTTCTAGGATTAAAGGACTGATGTCGCAACAGATCATCGAAAAACTCATCCATGCGTTTATCTTTAGTTGGATTGATTACTGCAACTACGTCCTCACAGGTCTGCCTAAAAAGTCAATAGAGAGCTGCAGCTGATCCAGAACGCTGCTGCTCGTGTCCTCACTAGAACGAGTAAAGTAGAGCACATCACCCCAGTTTTAAAGTCATTACACTGGCTCCCTGTAGCTCAGAGAATAGACTTCAAAATAATTTTACTAGTTTATAAATCATTGAATGGCTTAGCACCAAAGTCTGTTGAAGATCTACTGTTACTATACCAACCCCCAGACCACTTTGGTCCTCTAATTCCCGTCTACTCAGCATCCCTAGAATTAGAACCAAACATGGAGAAGCAGCTTTCAGTTTCTATGCTCCTATAATCTGGAACAAACTTCCAGACAACTCCGAAGCTACTAAAACACTAAGTTCTTTTAAATCACGACTAAAAACATATCTGTTTAGAGCTGCTTTTGAGTAATGCTTTGACATTTCATATGTTTTGTATATGAATCTTGCTTTATTGCTGTTTTTACTTTATATGGTTTGTAATGCTTTGATGAATCTGTGTGTGCTTCTTGCTTTATTGCTGTTTTTACTTTATATGCTTTGTCTGTGTTTTACTGCTATTTTTATTTGACCTCTTAACCCCTTAAAATTCCTGCAATTTCCGCCCTACATTTTTTTAAAACGCATACCCAAAATTAACTTAAAGCTATTCTTGAACCATTTTGAGTAGCGACATGGCTGGGGTCTCTTTGGAAAGCAAACACTGTGTTAATATATCTGAGTGCTATTGTTACCAAGCAATATGAATTTTAATACACTGAAAAATAATTTTATTTGTGTCCAATTATTTATTTTAAATAAATACATGCTGTAAAAATGGCTTTAAAAAGAGGTGGTGACCTAAAACACACTGTGAGTCTAAAGCCTGAAGTATTACCTTCATCCACACCAAATTTGTCAGCAATAAACCAAAAAATGAGTATTCTGCACACATTTTTATAACTACAGGTCAAAGTAGTCAAAAGTGTGCCATATGCACCATCTTCTGGGTAAATGCTGTAGTCCTCACTGAATTAAAAATATCATCAGAATCATAACTTCATCTTACCATATAAAGCTCCACGGCTTCCTTCAATGTTGTATTTTGATTATAAAGAGTGTTTGGACATGGTGCTGAAACAGTATGTTACTGGTACGCACTGTGCGTAATCTCTTCATGAATAAGACATTTTACGCATGTCATATACAATGGCTGCGAACAAGTCCGCCTGGTGAAGTTATATATCTGCGTTTACAGCATTACATTGGCTATTCGATGCGTCAATCATCAGAGTTCTGGACCGCGATTGGTTCGAGTTACTTACCATAAGGTGACTTTCCATCCATACGTTATTGGTTGGAGACCTACCCTACGTAAGGAAAACACCGGATGAATTATTTTTTTTTTTCCTTCTGGGCATCCTCAGTGACCTTTGTAGGCGGAAGTGGAAGCGAAGGAATCGGAAACAAAGGAATCGGAAACAAAGCCGTAAAGACTACAGAAATGGCCATAGACATTTCGGGAGCGCATTTTCACTGTTTGTTTTACATTTTTTATTGGTTTTGCTGTTGTCCGGGACTAATCACTTTATTGGAGGACTCTTATTGGACCCTTATTGATGTAAAAAGACAATTTTTGTTCGAAATGGATCGGTTTTGTCACGTTTATTGGACTACAAAGTGGTGAGTTCCATATTTTTATACCTCCATCAGGAGAACGTTAGTGTTGGCAAAAGCACCTTGAATTACCTTCTTGTTGAAAGTGTGCTATAGAAATAAAATTGCCTTGCCTTACAATAAATAGAAATACATGACATCATTGTAAGATAAATTGGAATGGAAGAATTTTTTTCCCAAATATATTTTTTTTTCAAAGTAAAACTAATGAAACGAAGTAGGTAATGTAAATATCTTAGACCAGGGTAAGGTACCCCCACTTGTCCTCCGAATGGTACAACAAGCTTAGCAGACAGAAAATAACACAACAATGATGAAGCTATATTTAAACAAAATATCTCACTTCAACATCAAAAGTGTGTCTGTGTCTGGTGCATTTTTGGGTAAAACAAGCTTGTTCTTCATTCAGTAAAGTTAGTTCCTGTAGGTAGAGTAGCTAGAAATTTTATTCAAATAAGAGTAGTAATACTTCATAAAAATATTACTCAAGTAAAAGTTGAAATTATGGACTAGTAAAAATACTCTAAAAGTAAAAACATTTCAAATGTAACTAGTTACTACCCACCCCTGCTTGTATATGAACAGCTCTCTTAAGCCACCACAACATTACTTCAAGAAGGTTTAGATCTGCAACACCTTGATAATTTTCAGCCATTTTGTGGCTGTATTTAGGATCACTGTATTTTTGAGGATCCAATTTGGGGCATGCTTCAGGACTACTGACCTCATGTTTGACTTCACATTCTTTTGGTATAAAGAGGACGTTGTTGTCGACACAAGAACATAAACAGGACAACTCACCATTCAACCACCAACTCGAAAGTTAACAGTTTTTACTAAAAGTGCATTGTGACCAAAACAGTTTTTCTTTGGTAATTCTTCTGTCCTGAACTTTTTATGAGTGTTAACAAACCTGTCAGGATACTGGTTTGTGAATATGTTTTTGTGTGCATGTGTGAGATATTTTCCTGAACAGAGAATCTCTGCGGGAGAGCGTGAGCATATGATGCATACTTCACACCTGTTTGCATTCATATCTATGTCTGCTGGGGATTAAGGAGTTGTTGGACAACCTGACTTTGCCTGATGATCAGCCTATTCTGGTTGGGACAAGCTAAGTGCATCTCTGTGATTAGTAACCTCGCGCTTTAGTGAGTTTGTTGTTTGTGTTTACCCTTCTTCCTGTTTACTTCTTGTGCTTGCTGTGCCTCCCAGGATAGAGTTGTTCTATTAGCTTTAATGGCAATTCTGGATCCTACCATCAAACCAGTCTTTGTCAGATCTTCTTCAGATTTAATTACCTTCCCTCAGCAATTTTCAACAACATTTATAGAATAAAATTCTTTAGAACATTTGACAAAATAGTGACGGCTTCATTGTTGAATAAATCGAAATTATTCAACGAATCAATTAATGCTCTGCAACAGAGTTTTAAACAATGATATCTGTGGTGATTAACTTCCAACACTGAACCAGAAAACTCCTCCACAAAAAACAATCAATTAAGTCAAGGTCGTTGGTGTCAAAGTTGTGTGCTTTAGTCTTAGCTTTATGTTTATAAAAATGTTTGTACTGTTTTTTTTTAGAGGTCATCGACGATCAAACTCTGTCACATCATCTTAATCAAACATAGTTAGTGTCACTAAATTCTGTGTTTGTGCTGTAAAGCTTTTTAAAAACTAGAGTTTTTAACAATAATGTATATTTTTGCCTGCAGCTGGCAGTCAGCTAAGGAGACACTTTCGGCCTGATTTATCAAATGCTTGTGCTTGTTAAAACGTGCACCTCACAGCGGGCGCAAAAACATGCAGTAGGTTATTTACTACTCAGGATCAGGTATGTGCCTGTTTAACCTACAGCAAAATGCATGCAATCCATTTAGCACTTTTGCCCTTGATGAATATGCAATGTGGCCGTTTCTGTCAGAAGGCTCAAAATATTGGGAGGAGAAATAGGCGTTCCATGCACAGTGTGATTTATCAAACATGAAACTGTTTGCGGCGGCTGTTTTTACCTCCTTTGAAAGATGTCTTAACTTTGCGCCACCACAATTGAACATAAGTTTATTACTGACAAACCTAAAATATAATTCACACATTCTAACCTAATAGTAATTAACTCTCTAACAGCCATAGATGTGACATGTGTGTCGGGTTTTTTCCCTGTTTTTTTCTCTTTTTTTGCCAAAGATGCATCATGAATCCACTGCGGCCCTTCTTCTTCTCTCTGGCTGTGGCACAGTGCATTGGGCTGAAAGGCCGGCCCACACAGCTGGGACGCAAGGTTCTCATTTGAATACTGCTCTTTGTGCTTGTTATCATTTGTGCACACAATCTTAGTAGATCACCTGCAAAGGAGCAAGTGCACACCCTTCGTGCAGTTTTTTTTTAGGCGGATGCAATTTTGCGCTGTTCATTTGGAACATTGATAAACCAACCCTTTAACTTTGAATTTTACAAATTTTATCAACAAATCTTTCCAAAACAAACCAGCAATAATGCAGTAGAAACATTGTCATAGTTTTTTTTAGACTTAAAAAAATACATTTAAATTTTTCAGAATAGGCCTATTCCTATTTTTTTAGTGTTACAGAAGTTCTAAACCTCATGCAATGTGTTGTTAGGATAAACCAGATGGCATCAATTTACAGACTGCCAGTAATGTACAAGAGTTTGAGCCCCACTTGACATGGCTTTTCTTCATTTTTTTTTTCAAATAAATAAATAAGTGTAGCGATACTTTATTATAATATTACTCAAGTAAAACTAAAACGTATGGGGCAGTAAGTACTCTTAGATGAACATTGTTTCCAAAAGTTACACAAGTAAATGTAACTAGTTACTACTAATCTCTGAAATTCATCCAGAAACACTGCTGATTAGGAAATGTGAAAGAAATCTCTTCAGTTTGCTTTGTTTGAACATCCCACAAGTCAATTGCAAACCAAAATTGTCACAAATACTGGAGAATTTCCCCAGTAAACCATTACGTGACAGAGGTTGCATTAATTAGCAGGCAGAACTTAACATGCAGACATTTAGTTACCTTTTCATACCAAGTAAATAGCAAGCTGCCTGTATGTATAATTTTGCTTAATCTGCAGCCGTAGTTAATGCAGGTGGAACCCAGAGGTGCATCCTTGGTTCACTTTTTAACATCCACATTTCACTCATGACTGCATTGCAAAATATGATAGGGACTGCTTCATTAAATTTGAAAACAGGAAAGCAAGCAGATTATATTTTGAGTAAATGGAAGTCAGAGAGAGGAGTGTGTGTGAATCAAAAAGTGGTAAAGGAAAAGTGAAGTTGATTTAATGCAGTCGCGATGAAGCCACTATATTCTAGCTTAAAGAGGAACAGCAGGTTATTGCCAGTGATGCAGATCTAAGAAGCTACTTTTTTCACACTTAGCTCTGATATCCAATAACCCCAAACGTTCTCACAATGTAGCCAGAGCTAAAGTCGAGAGACATTTAAGGTTGAAATGTCTTTCTATATTGTCAGTAAACTGTGCTGATGAGGACCCTGGCTTTGTATGAACAGCCCATTCACCAGCTGTGGAACTCAGCTGCCATCTGTGGGTGCCATTTAGACACAGTGATAGGTAGGCGGTCACAGATGCAAAACCAACATGACAACAGGCTGATCACCTCTCTCTCATCAGGGTGTGCCATTACTAGGAGATTCACGCGCACTGGAATACAAGTAGTTTGAAGCACATTCAGACAATTAAACACCCACACTGAACAGCTTTTGAATTTACTGCAGCACTTCATTTACACATAACAAGCTAGTGAACTTTTACATTTAAAAGATCAGTTTTAATATTTTTTTGTTACATGCATCTTTCCTTAATATACATGACATTTTGTTTTTTAGTATTGTTTGGTAATGCCTTTAATGTGACAGCTATCATTGGAGATTTTAAAATATATATATTGCTCCAAACACCTCAGATCTGAGCGTTCACCTAAATAAACTGCTTTTCCCCAAGTACTTTTAAAATAAGCCAGAACTCAGGAGGACCTAAACAGATTAGACAAAAAGAAATGGTCACAGATCCCTTTGACTAGCCTCAAACCTTTTGAAATGTTACAGAACAAGACTAAAAGCTTTCCAATTAGAAAACAGCCTGGCTCACGATAACTGCTCCATTGGCGATTTTGTAAAAAACAATTATTTCATCCCCTCCCTGGGCTGCCACCTTATTGTGGTGGAGGGATTTGAATGTCCCAATGATCCTAGGAGCAATATTGTCGAGGGCTTTTTGCTCCTGGTAGGGTCACCCATGGCAATTTGGTTCTAGGTGAGGGATCAGACAAAGTGCAGCCCAAAAGACCCCTATGATGAATACAGTAAATGGATTTAGTGTTCCCTCGCCCAGACGCGGGTCAAGGGGGCCCCTCTCTGGAGCCAGGCCTGGAGGCGGGGCACGTTGGCGAGCGCCTGGTGGCCAGCCCTTTACCCATGGGTTCTGGTTGGGCTCAGAGGTAACATGGGTCCCCCTTGCTATGAGCTCACCACCTGTAGGAGGGGCCTTAAGGGTCGGGTGCAATGCAGGATGGGCGGCGGCCGAAGGCGGTCCGATCCTCTGCTGCAGAAGCTGGCTCTTGGGACGTGGAACATCACCTCTCTGGTGGGGAAGGAGTCGGAGCTGGTTTGCGAGGTTGAGAAGTTTCGACTCGACATCATCGGACTCGCCTCGACACACGGCTCTTGCTCTGGAACCTGTCTCCTCGAGAGGGGCTGGACTCTCTTCCACTCTGGAGTTGCCCCCGCTGAGAGGCGCCGATCTGGGGTGGGCACAGGGCCGCCGCTGTCCATACGCAAAGTACGCAGAGCGCGTAGGGCCCCAAGTACCTGGCGGGGGCCTCCAAAAAGGGTTTCCAAATAAATGGCATGAAAATTATTACATTAGCCTATTGCATATAATACATACTGTAAATTAGTTGTAACAGTCCCACTGTTGTTTTTTCTTAATTGTGTGACCTAGCACTCACAATTCATGCAAATTAAATGTTTTTATCTAATTTATATGAAGAGTCCCCCCCGCCTCCATGACCCTAATGGTAAAGCCCTCAAAACGTTTCGCATCCAAAGGTTTTCTAGGCTACTTGAATGGCTAATAGTGTCAGGTAAGAAGAGACAACACGAATCTGGAGCTGAAAAAGAAAGAAGAAAAAACAAAGAGATGACGCCTGTGCATCTTTTGCTGGTAAGTTCATGTTTTTATAGGCTGTCTAGGATGTAACCCACATCACCCTCATGTATAAACGGGTTCACAAATAATAACAATAACTACAGGAAATGACAATAAGTAGGCCTAGATAAATGCAAATGTTGGTGAGAGTTCATATGGTTAAATGTTTGTTTAAGAATTGTGTAAAAGATGATAGTTTTTTTTAAACAAGGACGTGAAACAAACAGAGTACGTGAAACACCCGCCCGCGGCAGCAGGTGAGAGAGACAAATGGGAGGAGAAAGGGTTTGAAGCTAAAGCTAAACACGGAGTTTAAACTTGACTTCTGCGGGTAAAAGAAAATATTTTCCAGTCAGCATTGATCCCCTGGTACCGCCAGGACTTTAAACATCTAACCTAGGATGGTTTTGTTGAGATTTCTTGTAGTAATATCTTATTTTCGGAAAAGTATGTGACGAGTTTACAAGCTAATTAAGCCTCAAACTCCGTCTGTAAAACAGGAAAAGACTTGGTTACTGGAGTAAATAACTTTACTTTACTGAATATATCGGTGTTAAACCCCTTGTGTTTTATTTTCCTGACATTATAAGCCTGTATTTGGCGTCTTGTCAGCTGTTTTTGTTTGTGAAGTTAAACGGCAGACATGAAAGCTGCCGCCTCATTAAGTATACCAGTATTAGAGATTTTATTTTGCTCCTTTTGTTTGACAATTTTATGTAAATGCATTTGAGTTAAACAAACTTTTCTGCATGGTCTGTCATGCAGGCCAGTTTTTTTAAAACAATAATTTGGTTGAAATAACAGAAACAAGTTTAACCTGAAGGTTACAAAAAAAGTTGTTGTGAGTAACAAACTCAAGTTTTTGCATGAATGTGAACTGTATGTTATGTGTTTATATGTTCAGTAAATTGCCGGCTGATAATTTACTGAGCAGGATTTTCAAATTAATGTGAAGATCCTGACTCTGATCTCTGATTTTAATTTGCACAACCACTCCTCCGAACCAAGAACTGGTCCAGTAGTTCCTAATTCTCTGTATTACAGTGATGTAAGTGCAACAATAAGTTTTTATCCTAGATATGTTGAGTCTTGAAAAATGTCCTCCTTCTTTTTTGGCAAAACAGAAAACACTGTCAAAAACTATATTATTGATCTCAACGTTAGCATACAGCCAATGTCAAACTTGTAGCCTGCCTGTGACAATGAGACATTGTCTCTTTATATTGTCAGTGGTTGGAGATAAGTCAATCAGAACATAATCAGACAAAAAAAGAAAAAAAGAAAACAACAACAAGGCTTAAGTAATTTATTTATGGTTGATGATAGGGTTGTTGTATTTCCTGTAAATTAGTTAAGAACAAAGAGGTTAGATGGGATTGAAATACTGATAATTCTTTTACTTACCTGGACCATCTTTCTCCACAGGAGGGCACAGCCAAAAGGTTTCTCTAGAGTTCTGTGCACCTTATCAATGGTTGGGTTGAACCACTGTGGGAAATAGGATGAGGGAAAAAGGAATGTGTCAGTGCTGTGGTTTTTCTGTTCAGTCTAGGAAGTACTATAGTTGTGAATACTTTTATGTAACCTTGTTTGTAAATGTGTTAATGTAAATATATTTTTTGTTTCAGTGTAAAGTACCTTGTCTATTACCCTAGGTAATGGTTTATCCCAATTAGAGCACCTGTGTGTATATTAGCTGTCTTCCCATTTGTATGAGGAGTGTGGTTGGTGATACTAAAATGCCACAAGAAAAGAAAAATGAGAAAGAAGTTTCTATCGTCGTCCTGACCATTTTGTCACGAGCTGTCTGTGGGTCCCCACCTCCATGGCCGTTTCCAGTACAGAAAGGTTACACTGCCCAAAAGACCATAAGCTACTAACAGGACCAGGACTATACCCGACAGGCATTATTTTAGGACACAACCGAGCAGCACCGGTCCGTGGCATGCCATCCTGCTCTAAAGAAAGTTTTTTATATTTCTTATATATTATTTATATATTACTGCTGTTGTTGCAGTTTATTTTGATTTTGTTTTAAGCTGTATATTACTTAATATCTAAATGTTCGTGTTCATATGTTTATTTAATGCCAATTTGAAAATAAATAGCAACAGGTTAAGTAGGAACTCGAGTTTTGTCTGTGTTTGTGTTTGGAGGGTGGCCTCACTGGCCAATTATGCTTAGGTCCTCCAAAAGCCTAGCAGCAACCCTGGGTGGGCATTCTTGTTGCCCCCCATCTGGGTGCCTGTACGCACTCTGGTGAAGAGAGGGGCTGAGCTGTCCACTGACCACTACCTGGTGGTACATTGACTCCGATGGTGGGGGAGGACGCCGGACAGACCTGGCAGGCCTAAATGTGTTGTGAGGGTCTGCTGGGAACATCTGGCAGAGTTTTCTGTCAGAAGAAGCTTCAACTCACACCGCTGGCAGAACTTCGAACATGTCCTGGGGGAGGCGGGGGACATTAAGTCCGAGTGGACCATGTTCCGTGCCTCCATTGTTGACCAAAGCTGTGCCCGCAAGGTGGTCAGTGCCTGTCGCGGTGGCAACCCCCAAACCCGCTGGTGGACACAGGCGGTAAGGGATGCTGTCAGGCTTAAGAAGGAGTCTTATCAGGTCTTTTTGGCTTGTGGGACCCCTGAAGCAGCTGATAGGTACTGGGGGGCCAGGCGGATGGTCACTAAGGCGGATGGTCACTAAGGCAAAAATACGGGCGTGGGAGGAGTTTGTAGAGGCCATGGAGAACGACTTCCGTACGGCTATGAAGCGATTCTGGTCCACCATCCGGCGTCTCGGGGGGGTCTGCCACCAACACTGTTTACATTGGGGATGGTGCGCTGCTGACGTAGACGCAGGACGTTTTGGGTCGGTAGATGGAATACTTCGAAGACCTCCTCAATCCCACCGGCATGCCTTCCAATCTGGAAGTAGAGTCTAGGGACTTTGGGTCGGGCTCTCCAAACTCTGGTGCTGAGGTCACCGAGGTCGTTAAGAAGCTCCTCGGTGGGAAGGCTCCAGGGGTAGATTAGATTCGACCGGAGTTCCTCAAGGCTCTGGATGTTGTGGGGCTGTGTTGGTTAATGCGGCTCTGCAATATTGTGTAGACATCTTGGGCAGTTCCCTTGGATTGGCAGATCGGGGTGGTGGTACCCCTGTTTAAAAGGGGGACCACCCTGTTGAGGGGATACATTTTGGTGGCCTCAGGATTGGGTCTCTACTTTTTGCAAGTGATGTGGTCCTATTGGCTTCATTGGAATGTGATCTACAGCTTTCGCTGGAGCGGTTCGCAGCAGAGTGTGAAGTGACTGTGATGAGAATCAGCACCTCCAAACCCGAGACCATTGTCTTGAGCCGGAAAATGGTGGGGTGCCTTCTCCGGGTTGGAGATGAGGTCTTTCCCCAAGTGGAGGAGTTTGAGTATGTGGGGGTCTTGTTCACGAACGAGGGAAAAATGGAGCAGGAGATCGATAGACGGATTGGTAGGGCATCTGTAGTTATGCGGGCACTGTACTGGTCTGTCGTCGTAAAGAGAGTGCTGAGCCGAAAGATGAAGCTCTTGATTTACCGGTCGATCTACGTTCCTACCCTCATCTATAGTGACGAACTCTGGGTGGTGACCGAAAGAACGAGATCACGGATACAAGCGGCTGAAATTAGTTTCTTCCGTAGAGTGTCTGGGCTCTCCCTTAGAGATAGGGTGAGAAGCTCAGTTATCCGGAGGGGGCTCAGAGTAGAGCCACTGCTCCTTCACATCGAGAGGAGTCAGTTGAGGTGACCACGCTGGAGGGACTATGTTTCTTGGCTGGCCTGGGAACACCTTGGGATTTCTCCAGAGGAGCTGGCCCAAGTGGCTGGGGAGAGGGAAGTATGTGTCTCTTTGCTTAAGCTGCTGCCCCCGCGACCCGACCCCGGATAAGCGGAAGAAGATGGAAGGATGGATGGATGCATGGATGGATGGATGGTAATTTTTTCATAACATGGCATTTTTTTCCACTGATAAACATGTTATGATAAAAAGTTGTTGTTCTAAACATTTGGCTTCAATTTTTAAGACTTTTTATATATCTGTACAAGGGATGCAAATAAATGCAGTGTGTACCGTATAACCAGTTAAAAAAGCACAAGGTTAAGCATCTTTTTCAAACAGGCATTTTACCTCAGCTTTGGTCATTGTTTGCTTGCTCATTTGAACACTTTATTTTTAAATACATCTCTTGTATAGCATGGGGATGTGCTTGGGGCAGAGTCTGATTAAAAAAATAAATGTTCACAATAAGCTATGATAAACAAGTTGAGTCTAAGGTCACTTCTCTCTTTGTGGAGGCAACCCTGGAGGTCAAATCTCACCTTCTTATCCATGACATTTTTCTTTTTAAGGTAAAAAAAAGTGAACTAAACAAAGTTAAGTCCAGATTTTTTGTGGCTTAATTTAGTACATTAGTTTCTTGTGCTTAAGCTTGAGTATCTTTTTGACAGTTTATTTGAAACTGCTAACAGGACTGCCATAGTTTAAAGTGTGGACATGCGTTTTTTTCCTTATAATTGGTGCCTAGAAAAGATGTAACTTTATTATTTTTTTGTATTTGACATAGAGGTATCTCTTGGTCCTTAATTGTATGTTGAAGACTGTACATATGTTACTGAAATATAGACTCACTGCTTAATTGACAATTATTTGTATAGCACAGCTGACTGCCTCAAATGAGGGTGAAGAAATCCTTATTAACATTTTTAAAGAAAACATGAAATAATACATTTTGCAACCTGAATTAAAGCATCAACAACTGCACCTGTGTATTTTATACACAAATGAGAATAAAGTCAAAAATTCAGCTACACTCATATATAAAAAAGATAAAGTTATAATTCGGCTCATTAGGGCTGACTTCTGCTGAGTGAATAAATTCGCTCCACTGTGGGGCTGTTTGACATGTTTCTCACCCAAGTTACTGAGCTGAATGTAAAACGTGAGCAATGTTCACCCTCTTTCATGTAATACTCCATGTAGTCAACTCAGTAATGAGCACTGATCGACTTCACTGCTCAGGCAACTATTGGCGGGATAAGTAAAGACAGATAACAGGCAAATCCCAAAATGAGAATCAGTTCACAGAACCGAATTTACAATTACCAATAGGAGATCTCCAACGATCAATAAACGAGAGGTCTGAGCTTTTGCCAAGAGGCATTAAATTGATGCAACCATTAAAAGACAGATTCAGGGTGTGAATGATGAAGCATATTAATCCCTTGTTTCTTAACAAACCAAATCAAGCTAACTTTTTTTTGGAAAGGCATCATATATTGCTTTTATGAAATGAAAAAACATTACATGTTTCATAAGAAACTGCATCAGATGAAAGGATATTGACTCAAATCCCGTTAGCAGTTGGTTCTACAGCCTGTCAGAAATAAATGGGTGAAAGCCAATCTTCCCCTTATTGGAAACGGACCCCTTTAAATCGTTTCACAAAGCAACTTAAGCCTTGAGGAGTAAAAAAGGAGAATTCTATTGGCAAAAACATTATTACATATTTCCATTCAGTGTTACAGAAAAAATCAGAAGGAGTTCAATGACTGTTTATACATGACCTTGTGCTTTATTCACAAATACACTCTCAGACCACTGAACATCCTGCCTTTTAAACTGTATGTTGATAAAACCCTCTTTATGATCAGATATGTGCATAGTTTGTGGTTCTGAAAAGGTTTTTCTAATGTAAAACTATATGAGAATGCATACTTTTTTAATTTCACCTTGAGCTGTTTTGAAGTTAAGTGAAGCAGTTGTACTTCACGATACTGGTTGGTAATGCTTGTAACATGTATGTCTCGAAGCAAAGATTAACTTTATCACTGAATGTGGGTAGTAAAATCATAGTGGAATGAGTAAAATAATTAGGTATACTTTGAGTTGTAAAAATGAGAACTGGGATCACAAGTTGAATTTATTTTGGATTTTTATCTAACCTCACAAGAAGAAAATGAAGCATACATAAAAGTGTGTACATACACACCCTCACAAATATTTGTTTAAATGAACTTCAGAAATTGCACCACGACCACATGCATTATGTAGCCATTAAAATGCTTCTGGCATAATTCTGACTGGATATTCAAATCTTCTTGGCTGAATTGAAGGAGTTTATTCAAAATTGCTGGCTAATTGGTAAAGACCCAACATTTAGGCATAGTTCAGTTTTATTTATAATTATGTTTAAGGCTCTGGGGAGACCATTCCAGATGCATCATGTTTCCCTACTTTATCTATTACAAAACTGGTACAGTGTCCTTCACTTTGGAAGCCTCACCTTCACACATCCAAGCATTCTCCTTGAAATTGTAACTAAATAGCTAAGTTTTTGTTTCCCATAACCATAAAAACCGCTAACTTTTCTAAATGTTGAAGTTGTCACTTTTTTGGTCTCATAAAGATGTAAAATTGCCTTCACGGTGTCAGACATGGTGACAGTAATATTCCAGCAGTTTTAGAAAGACTTTCCAAAGGTTTGCAAAAGTAAAAAACAAACAAAAAACAAATGTATCATTTTGGCCATGATAACTATACCATGATTGATGTTGTTTCCAATTCCCTCTATACTCCTGTAGTTGTAAACATGTATCAAATAAAACAGCATTCACATTTAAAATGTATTTTAATGTAGGACAAGACATTTTATTTAATATTATATAAAACAACCATATTTGCACCAAAGTGCTCCAAACCAACAAAATATTTTGATTTCATTAAAGTATAACAGATACTTCCACATAATACAAAAAGACTCTAAATTAAATAAATTCAAAACAAACTATATTGCAAGGTTAAGGGTATATCTATTGTAAAGCTTTCTGTGTTTCTACATGAAAGGTATGGGATCGTGAGTTGTAATAAGGATCTTTCCTGAGCCTCACCTGAGAGAAAATGTCAAGCATTCAGTTAAACAAAGTTAAACAAATAGTGATTCTATAGACTACTCTTGTTTTGAAATATCAGGCTGCTCCATGTGAATAAAAGTTTGCTTTGACAAGGCCTGTGATCATTCGAGGCCAAACAGTTTACATCCACTGGGTCCATGCTTCACCACATAGTTCATACCATGCTTAGGCCAAATTGTAAAACAATTCTGGCTTAAAATCCTATTTCTTTTCATCTAAGTGTGGCTGCTTAGGTCTTCTTACAGACCCTGGAAAAGAGGTATAACATGTAGTCATGCTGAATTGTTTCCTTTTGGAATCTGCAGCTGTTTAGAAATGACTCCGAAATAATCTGCCAACAACTCCCATCCGTAGATCTTCTCTGTGTTTTGGTCAATCCAATGAGTGCTGTTAAAAAACAAAAGGAAAAAGAATTTTGAAAGATGCAGTTAATCCATTTTTAACTTGTTTTGAAAAATGGCATGAAAACGTTTTTTTTTTGCATTCTAAATAATCTATAGAAACATCTTTTTTGGAATTGCAACAATCAAACCATTCTTGTAATTGCTCATCTTCTTTTTGCATGTTTCCACTGGAATTTTGTTGATTTATCTTTAGTGACGAGCTCCAGCTATTTGAGATTGGAAGGCTTCGTTGCCATCACCCGTATCTGTAGGTCTCTCCAAAGATTCTCTATCAGAATCAAGTCAGAACTCTGGTGAGGCCACGTCAAAACATTAAAATTACTTCCATTAGGAAGAACCATGTTTGTGATATTTCTTTAAATATACATCTGCCAGGGATATGGAAAATGTTCTTAACAGTAAATACAAATATTAAACTTAAATAAAGAGAGAAGATTCCCTTTCTCCACCACAATAAAAACCATTTATGCAAAGCCACCTGCTAGTGGCAAAGTGAGTATTGCAGGTGCAGAATGAATGAAGAAAACCTATAATTACTAAATCTTAAACAGATGCAGAATTTTTTTACTCCTTTGATTATCTAGTGTTTATGTCTTGCAAAAAATAATTCAGATGAAGTCATTATATCATACGACACAAATCGTTCTCCACAAAAAATTTTACCTGATCAACGTACATCAATACAGGTCCTTCTCAAAAAATTATCATATTGTGATAAAGTTCATTCTTTTCCATAATGCAATGATAAAAATTAAACTTTCATATATTTTAGATTCATTGCACGCCAACTGAAATATTTCAGGTCTTTTATTGTTTTAAAACTGATGATTTTGGCATACAGCTCATGAAAACCCAAAATTCCTATCTCAAAAAATTAGCATATCATGAAAAGGTTCTCTAAACGAGCTATTAACCTAATCATCTGAATCAACTTATTAACTCTAAACACCTGCAAAAGATTCTTGAGGCTTTTAAAAACTCCCAGCCTGGTTCATTACTCAAAACCGCAATCATGGGTAAGACTGCCGACCTGACTGCTGCACATGAAGGCCATCATTGACACCCTCAAGCAAGAGGGTAAGACACAGAAAGAAATTTCTGAACGAATAGGCTGTTCCCAGAGTGTTCTATCAAGGCACCTCAGTGGGAAGTCTGTGGGAAGGAAAAAGTGTGGCAGAAAACGCTGCACAACGAGAAGAGGTGACCGGACCCTGAGGAAGATTGTGGAGAAGGACCGATTCCAGACCTTGGGGGACCTGCGGAAGCAGTGGACTGAGTCTGGAGTAGAAACATCCAGAGCCACCGTGCACAGGCGTGTGCAGGAAATGGGCTACATGTGCCGCATTCCCCAGGTCAAGCCACTTTTGAACCAGAAACAGCGGCAGAAGCACCTGACCTGGGCTACAGAGAAGCAGCACTGGACTGTTGCTCAGTGGTCCAAAGTACTTTTTTCGGATGAAAGCAAATTTTGCATGTCATTCGGAAATCAAGGTGCCAGAGTCTGGAGGAAGACTGGGGAGAAGGAAATGCCAAAATGCCTGAAGTCCAGTGTCAAGTACCCACAGTCAGTGATGGTCTGGGGTGCCATGTCAGCTGCTGGTGTTGGTCCACTGTGTTTTATCAAGGGCAGGGTCAATGCAGCTAGCTATCAGGAGATTTTGGAGCACTTCATGCACCCATCTGCTGAAAAGCTTTATGGAGATGAAGATTTCAGTTTTCAGCACTACCTGGCACCTGCTCACAGTGCCAAAACCACTGGTAAATGGTTTACTGACCATGGTATTACTGTGCTCAATTGGCCTGCCAACTCTCCTGACCTGAACCCCATAGAGAATCTGTGGGATATTGTGAAGAGGAAGTTGAGAGACGCAAGACCCAACACTCTGGATGAGCTTAAGGCCGCTATCGAAGCATCCTGGTCCTCCATAACACCTCAGCAGTTCCACAGGCTGATTGCCTCCATGCCACACCGCATTGAAGCAGTCATTTCTGCAAAAGGATTCCCGACCAAGTATTGAGTGCGTAACTGAACATAATTATTTGAAGGTTTACTTTTTTATATTAAGAACACTTTTCTTTTATTGGTCGGATGAAATATGCTAATTTTTTGAGATAGGAATTTTGGGTTTTCATGAGCTGTATGCCAAAATAATCAGTTTCAAAACAATAAAATACCTGAAATATTTCAGTTGGTGTGCAATGAATCTAAAATATATTAAAGTTTAATTTTTATCATTACACTATGGAAAAGAATGAACTTTATCACAATATGCTATTTTAGAAAGACCTGTATTTGTATGATTAGGAGACTTTTTGGTCTTTTAACTTTGCTAAATAAGTTTAAAGGATTCTCTGTTAATCAATCACTGATCACTGTTTTGTTCCTTACGGCTCACTCAACACCAACCAAAAATGTGTCCTACAGTTTTTCATAATCCGAACTGAGCTCAGAGTTTTCAGTATCAACACTTAAGCAAAACTCAGACTCCTCGGGGATGTAAGGTGGAACCTGTAGTTAAGACTACGCCAGGCTACTTGTTAGCAGCTTATTGTACCTCGGAGCACAAGTGACTAAAACCATCTTAAGCATAAGAGTGTGGATGACTAGGTCAAGGAAAGTGAATCTCAGGAAAGCTTTTACCTAGAGCGAGACAATTTGCTTATCTCTAGTTGCCACAGCTATAATCACATTGTCACTCTGCAGGGCTGCACTATTTTTTGGCTTTTCTATTCATACAAATGGCAAATTACCACAAAAAGTAATCATCCTCCTAAGTCATGAAGTAAATCAGGCCATTGACCTTGTTACTATACTGTCCTTAAAAAAAAAGATATATACCTTTTTAAGAGTTGATGTTGGAAAAAATGGCTCTGCTCAAAACTTTAAACGGTTGAAGGTGGTAATGGTGGCCCAATCTTTCCAACATATTTACATATTTGTACTATTTTTATGTGGATAACCTTTGGATGCAGTCCAAATAAACAAAAGCCATCTGTACTAGAAACATCATTTGGTCCAAAAGTGAGAATTGAGCGACTGTCAGTCTATGCCAACCCTATTATTATCTGGAGCTCTGCCCAGTGTATTTTAGGATATACTTCAAGCCATTGCAAACAAAGAGGACCATGAATAATTTACAGTATAGAAAGATTTACCACAGTCAGAGCATCACAGCCATCCTTCATTTTTACTGTCTGATTCACTTGTCATTTTCTATTGGAATGAAATGGAAAAAGCATCTGCAGTGCTTTTGCATTTTTCACACTCCCTCAGTCTTGAAACACAGATAAATTCAGAATACCTCCCACTCCCTGTTTTATTGACCACAAACACATTTTATTGCACTAAGGTTTTTTTTAGGACAAAACACTGTTAGTGAAGTCATCTTTGGAGAATAATTACAGCTGGAGGACATGTGATTGTTGTCACCAAATAGTGATTTAAGCAAAGATTAGCATATATAGCATAATTTGTATGTCTTTACACACAAAATTATAGAAGAAAATGATGGGGGGGAACTGACACATATTTTGGCCAGTGGAAAGTGGAGTCAAAAAGAAACAGTTGAGATGACTTACATACAGTTTATATTTAATAAATAGGTTTGAAATTTGTGAATTTGACCAAAAAGAAAAAAAAATTGACTCTTTCTCAAAACAGGGCCTTCAGTCCCTTCATGATTCATGTCACTGGTAAATTATTTATAGCAAGGTATTAAGAAACATTACAGAAAAGGCACCATTTTTTTCTCATTACCTGATGATAAATTAGACCAAAATATTTCCTGTTCTGTCAGTTAGGGCTTTTGTTTAGTTAATCTTGTCATGTGCTGAAAGGTCATGTGTGAAGAAAAAGTAATTCATGTAAACCCAACATAAAAAGCCAATGCTCTGAAGGAAGATTTTTTTTTTTTGAATTGTTCTGTTGTCGAATGAAATTGAAATTCAAACATTTGGCCATAATCACCATCAGATTCAGATTTGCTGCTTTTGTGGTCAACAGTTGAGGATGCTACTTGTTTCGTCTCTAGAGGTATTTCTCTCACTTTGCCGACACCTTTGGCTACATTTCTGAACTCTGAACGGGGGTTTGGACACTTTTTCCTTACTTGTGCCTGGTGGCGTGAGCATCTCACTGGCTTCACTATTTTTGTTTACACTGCCAGCTTGCCATTGTTCGGGCAGTTTACTTGAAGCATCGCAATTTTATATCAATCCCAGCATGTTAAAAAAAAACGTTGGAAACTTCTGGACTAGTTTTCTGACTGGGGCAACCTCTTTTTCCCTCTAGCAAGGTCAATGAGCAGGTGGACAAAGTGTCCTCTTACATCACCTTCTGCATGGACAGCCCAATTAGGAAGGTCACCTTCTTCTCCAACAACAACAAAAAAAACAGGATCACCAAAGAATTGAAAGACATCCTAGATAAAAAGAAATATATTCTTCCCTGGAAGTCTAGGAAGAAGGCACTGAGAAGTCAAGTGTGTCATCAAAAAGTTCCCTGTTTAAGCACAGGAAACAAGGTGGAGTAGAGATTCACCAAAGGAAGTCTGCGCTCAGCTTGGCAGTGGATCAAGAACAAGGCCTCTTTGGCCACTACTCTCACCACCCATAGGAGCATCTAGGTTGGCAGGCCAAAGCCTACCTGCCTTCCCCAACAACCTTAATTCTTTTTTTCTCTAGGTTTGAGACAGACAGCACCTCCCATCCTCCGTCATTCCTGCAATTCTCTTTCAACACAGAGGAGGTGGTAATATGTTGGTGTAGATTCTCAGTCAGCAGGCAACTGGACTTCTCTTGTTATCTTGAAGACGTCTCACCGCTCATCCAAAAGGCTTCTTAGGGGCTGTTTACACGACAACGTTGCCGTTTTTGTTTAAATACGCTGGTGAAAACGCACTGCGTTTACATTACAGGGCGCGCGATGGAAAACGATGTAGTACAAATGCCCGGCCTTTAGATGGCAGTGGGCCCCGTGTATGCAGTTCCAAGTTTCCCCCCTCACAACCCGGAAAAGAAACATTTCATGATAACTAACAATGGCGGTCTTCTTGTAGTTCTCCTCCGCTTAAATAAAGGCATATTGATTATTTGGCGCACGTATTGTATGCGTTTCCGTTGGCGATCGCATAGAAGCCTAATGATCTCTAAGTTTTGCTTACAGAGAGACCAAATAACTTCAGAAGCTGCATCAGCAGTAACCGCATACCTGGATCCGCCATTGTTGTTGTTTTTCTGTAGAAAGGCGGAGTGCGCAAGTGCAACATGTCCGTAGGTGGCTGGCAGTGACGTCATCGTTTTCAAAAGTCTCCGGCTTGTGTTTACATGACAACGAATCCCCCAGCGTTTTCAAAACTCTCCACTCTGGAAGCTGTTTCCCAAAAGCTGCGTTTTCGCCCCCCCCGTTTTCCCGTTGTCGTGTAAACGAGAGGCCGAATCGGAGAGAAAAACCTCAGTTTTGCTGAAAAACGTTGTCGTGTAAACAGCCCCTTAGGTTGGAAGTATGAGGCTTATGAGACGTAATCAGGAACAATCATGCTGACAGGGCAAAAAAGACCAGTAACGAGGTCATTGTTATAAACTAATGAGGTCATCAATGTTGCATAAAACCCTGGCCCTACCCTCCCATTTAATTCCCTGTAGGGGTCTTGACAGTAATGATCCTATCAACTTCACAACAATGTCAACATGTCCTTTGTTTTGGTCACATGTTCCAAGGTGTGGGTTTCTGTGAAACTGCCTAGGGAGATGAGTCAAGTCGAATTAAGGAGGTTGTAAACATTCTAAAAAAGTGGTATGATGAACAGAGCACCCGGGGTAGTTAAACAGTTAAACTGTAGAGTTAAACAGACAGACCGTAACCCTCTGCATTATTGGATTGCATGAGTGCCTTTGCAACGCATCAGACTAAACAACTTCCATTTCTCCCCAAACCCTGTAATTGTGTTCAAGGACCTCTGTCTGCCCGAGGTCAGTGCCTGTCAAAGACAATGGCTGTTAAATTAGAAAGACGCCATTCTTTCATTCGCTTGACCGCCTGTGGTGGTGGTCCCATCAGATACATTAGCTGAAGTGCAGGGACAGAGCATGTCCCTCAAAAGTAGATGAGTTCCTAATAGCATTCTGCTCTTCATACATCAAGGGCCCATTGTGGACAAAGATTCTGACCTTGAAGTCCAAGGAAGCCTGACATATAAAGGGAATTTATAACAAGAAAGTTTTGGTGTTGTCAGCATCAGTTACAACAGGCAGGAAATTTAATTTTTCATGCTTAGCATCTGACACCAAAGGTCTATAGAGCACAGGACAAATACCTTTGAGGAAAAAATGTCTCAAATAGAGAAATGGAGCTTCAGATTTTCTATAAGCACAGGTAATAATGACCTGGTACAGGAAATTGCTGAGGTAGAGGGTAGAAGGGACAATGAGACTGATGTGAAGCAGGGAGCTTGGAGTGCATGGGCTAAATGTAATTTTCCAACAGGTGATTTTATAAATGGAGGTAATTTTTCTAAATTAGGAGTGTAACAAAGGTTTTCTAGCAGTATTACTGAGCCACAAGTGGTAGAGAGGGCTTATGAGCTTAACGGTAAAGTAGATTAAAAGAGAAAATGAACACCAAATGATGGGGATAATGATGCTAAAGGTTTCACTTCCAGTTTGAATGTTTAATATTTAAAATTTAATAAATAAAATAAATTATGTGCTCTACCAATGCAAGGATTGCTGAGTTGGAAACTATGACCTACATTAATTTTGGGGTTGCTAGCACCTTCTGGCAATATCTATTTACAATAAAAAGAAAGAAAGGTAACTACATGTGCATAATTACCGACTTATTAATCAGAAAGTTTAAAGGACAATGTGCTGCTTTAAATAACTGCCAATATAGGGTTGCCAACGATCCTTTTAAATTCAAAGTTGTCCTGTATTTTAAAGTCAAAATGGAATTGATCTACACTCCATTTTTTTATATTTTTAAGTCCCTACAAACCTACTGATAAGAATGATGATATATCCATAATATATACATGTGGGTATGTAAGCAGACTTCGATGTTTTCCTGTTTTCTTTGTTCCCCTTCCTCTCTTGTATTCTCAACTCTCCCTCTCTCTTGACTTTTTGTTTCCTACCTCTCTTCTTCATCTTCTTTCTTTCTTACCCTTTATTTTCCATCTCTGTTTCCATAACATCAGAAATTAAAACCCACAGCAATTCATAATAAAGATTTCTATCACATATATATCAAGTGGAGTACTGTAGCAAAAGCTGTAGTGCTCTGCTTGTGAATGTAAATCTTTTGGGCTTCTACTTGGTACTCAGACACCAAGTCTGAGCTCCACACTGCCAGACAGGACACGTTTAAAAAATAAAAAATAAAAAATAAATAAAAAGAATGATGATATGGGTAAAACACAGCTCAAAGGAGGGGTTCACATTTACTCCCATCAGCTGTCTATTGCGCTTCTCATCAACCCAAATAGTGAATCCATCTCTTATCTTGTGTAACTCGTGGGTTGTGTCTCCTCAGATCAACAAGAAGAGATCTCTTTCAAAGTTGTTCGGATCTGATGAAATTTTGTGAACAATTAATGGTAGTGATTGATCTTTTTGTGGATTAAGCATCCCATTAAGTTATTTAGAAGATTAGATCTTGAAGGCAGTGATAACAATTATTTTTCTCCAGCTAAAGACTTCTTGACATTTTAAATTTACTATACGACAATAAAAAAAAACTACTTAGCACTGTATTAATGTTTCCTAAAATAAAATTTCAAGATCTGACTTTTTTGCATTGGAAAACCCTTATAGAGTGAACTGTCATAAAGAAAAGATGACAAAGCCATTTGACTATCTTGTTCATAAAGATGGTTTCAAGACTTTTAATTTTGATGACACTGACATTTTTACTGAGGAGAATAATAGCTTTTCAGAAATGAACTATCCAATTTGATTTCTAATAAATAACATTTACGTTAAACTTGCTTAGATATATACTTGCTTGAACATGCCATTTTTATGGTTATTTTCTGTACAAGCAATAGATACAAAACAGTTGTAAGCTGCATTATCCAATTTTGAAAACAAAAAAAGACCGCTAATTTTATTTGTCCTCTTTATGAACTGCAGAAACTGCTGAAAATAATTATAGCATAAACGTGCAGCAGAAGAAGAGCCCACCTGAAAACTTTCACAGCCAAAAACTTCACCCTCTCCGGCACTGCTGAGGCTTTCAATCTGAATAAAAGTGAACTTGCAAAGATGGATTACATAAAGGTGTTCTTTGATCTGGAGTGGCTGTCGAACTCTTTATCAGACAATGGTGTGACAAGAGCGGAAAGCTTCAAGGTAATCTTTGTTATTCTGCTAGAAGTAGTGTTGCCTACAGGGAGAGGATTCCCAGACTGTTTAATCAGGCATATTAATCATACATTATTTATTACAATTACAAAAGCAGCTCTCGAAGGCAAAAGCCCTTGAAGACATGAAGCATGAAAAAGACTGTGTGAACAGATTAAACTGGCCCTGTGGCACTCCTCAGCACAAAGTGTTGTACAGTGCTGAGTTAGAAGACATCTTTAAATCAGCTCTACATGATGTCCTTCCACAGGCATAAAGGAATAACACACAGTTTATTTTTGAGTGGTATGTTTCCCAAAAAAGGCCAGAAATGTCCTGAAAGCACAATTTCTACTGAAATCCAAAAGGTTGGGAACAGAGTGACTAGGACTCCTAGACATAAAGTACAACGGGAGGAGGACATGACAATTAGAAAAAAAGTTGAATTCATTCCTGTGATGCTATAAATTCTTTGATTGTTTGCTTTTGAGGAATAGCATGTTTTTCTCCTTTCCTTTCCAGGTGTTGCTCCAGGCCATCCATCATTATGGCTCAGCAGTGCGGAGGTATGCTTAGGTGAGCCTGATTAAAGCCAAGAGTGCCTCTCAACCTGCTCTGAAGGAAATGAGCAGGGAAGGGAGAACTCCAGACCCCCTCACCATCCATCTCCCTACTGCTTTATTCATGTGCTATCTGGTTCACTGGCTTCTGCCTTGTGTTCCCTCTCCATAAGTTCGATTGTACAGCAGGTGCTGCTGAATTGTGTATGTCTCATTATGTGTCCCACAATGTCTTCCTCTTTGCTCCATTGTGTGTGGATAAATGTGCCTGGAGATATTATTTGCAATCATCTGTTCACAGGATCTACCTTTTCAAGATTTAAAAAATTCAAATATTAATAATTTTATTTCAGAAATAACACTCCTACAGATTATGTTGCAACAACTAAGGCTAGTTGTAACAAGAAATCGTTTTCAAATTCACTCCTGTGAAATGACAGATAATAATACCCATCTCACTCTATAACATGTCTGCCCTGCCTTTGAATAGTGTATGAAGAGGCAGTGCCTAATAAAGCTCTAGTATCACACTTCCAGGCATCTATTTCAGTTTAGCCAGAGTGAGGATGATGAAAAATTAAATGGCATAAGCAATGCAACCCAGAAAGACAATATACATATATGCATCACTGCTATAGAATTTACTGTTGTAATGTATCAAGCAGAATAAGTCCTACTCAAATATAGAACCATATTTGATTATAAATTAGAACTTAACTTCTATCTCATGCTAAGCTATTCAGACGCTCTGTTTGCACCTTTCAAAATGCACTCACCACGTGTTGCATACATAGTGTTAGAAAAAAGAAGAAAGAAATAAGGTTGAACCATTATGAGAAATTCACTCACTGTATCCTTAATAAATGTGCATAGTTTCTTCTTGTTTAGTCACACATAAAGCCCAATTTTAGATACATCTACTTATTCAAATTCAAATTCAAAATTACTTTATTAATCCCAAAGGGAAATTAAATGTTGTTGTAACTCCTTATGCAAGTTCCTTCAAAGATTTGTTTTAGATGCTGATGGCTGTGGGTAGGGATGATCTCTTGTAGTGCTCTGCAGATCTGAAGAAGCCTCTGACTGAAGACGCTCTGTAGTTGTATGACAGTCTGATGTAGAGGATGCTCTGGATCTATGACGTCTTCTTTTCAACTCATCAGGGTTTTGTGGCTGTAATTGAGGTATTATTTGAGCTTTTGTGATGTTAATCAGCTGCTGCCAGTTGTAAACCACCTTGTTGCCATGGTTATGCATCATAACAAATGTCCAAAAATAAAACGTATCAGCAAAAATCCTTCCAGCTGCACAGCATTCAAAACCAGAGAGAACAGTTGTCCACAAAAACAATGTTTCTACCAGAAATGCAAGAATTAAAGTTTAAAAAAAGAAAAAAATATGAACCAAAGTAACAGAGCTACTCCAACATGCTGCCACCTTGAGCGGCGCAATTCCGGAATTGATCAAAAATGGTATCAAAGCATGATTTTTTCCCCCCCTGATGATATTAAGTTTACTACATGTTTTTAAGCATACAATGACTTTAGGATGTTTTTTGTAATTGCAGGTTTCCTTTGTTTTGTTTTTTAGTCCTTTATTATATTTATTGTTATAGCTATTGTAACGATTTTATTACTTGGTTATTAATCTGTGTAAGTTTGGTTCCTGTACTACAAAGAAACCTAGATTTGTTCTTATTCGCCTCTATTAATGATGAAAAATATGCTGTTCTAGCTTGTCGAAGGGTCCTGTGGAGCAGTAGACTGTTTTTCCAGGTTAAATAGGAGTGTGTGTGTAGAGTGCCATTTTCTCTCCAATTTCCTAGAATTCTGCTTTAAACTAATTGGAATGTTGGTATGATGGTATTGAAATTACTTTTCTTTTACAGCGCCTTAAGATTACATCTGTTGTGAATTGGAGCTACATGAATAAACTGAATTGAATTGAAATTTAATTATTTTTATGTTAATTCTATGAATATTTTAAGCTGTTAGTAAGTATATGTGTTTAGAAATAAAACGCAAAATATTGCTAATTTAAAACAAGTGCAATAACCTTCCAAACAGTTCATTGGATAATTATATTTCTCATCATTTTTCACAAAACATTTAAATTAGGTTTCTCTTTAACATTTTTTGCCTTTGATTTGAAATTCTAAAGAAGAACATATTTCAATTATCATAAAAAGGAAAATATTTAAATAATTTTATTCAGTTCAGTTTTCTTATATTGCAGCCATTTACAACAAATATTGTCTTGAGCCACAAGACAAACAGATTCCATTAATATACAGAATAATGGAGTCAATCCAATCAAATTCAATGTCAGTTCCATATGTTCAAATTTACCTGAGTAATAGATGCAGTAAAATTCAGAGTATTAATTCAAATTCAAATTCAAATTCAAAATTACTTTATTAATCCCAAAGGGAAATTAAATGTTGTTGTAACTCATTATGCAAGTTCCTTCAAAGATTTGTTGTAGATGCTGATGGCTGTGGGTAGGGATGATCTCTTGTAGTGCTCTGCAGATCTGAAGAAGCCTCTGACTGAAGACGCTCTGTAGTTGTCTGATGTAGAGGATACTCTGGGTCTATGGCGTCTTCTTTTCAACTCATCAGGGTTTTGTGGCTGTAGTTGAGGTATTATTTGAGCTTTTGTGATGTTAATCAGCTGCTGCCAGTTGTAAACCACCTTGTTGCCATGGTTATGCATCATAACAAATGTCCAAAAAAAAAAAAGTATCAGCAAAAATCCTTCCAGCTGCACAGCATTCAAAACCAGAGAGAACAGTTGTCCACAAAAACAATGTTTCTACCAAAAATGGAAGAATTAAAGTTTTAAAAAAGAAAAAAAATATGAACCAAAGTAACAGAGCTACTCCAACATGCTGCCACCTTGAGCGGCGCAATTCCGGAATCATTATACCAGCTGTTAAAAAGTTTTCTATAAAAGCAAGCCCGGCAGGTATGTTTGCATTTGTTCATGTGGACACCACAGTCTTTTTTTTTTTAGAGCGTGATTCTCTGCAAAAAAATAAAAAAGCTTTGAAAGCTAAAATGACTAATCTAAAAAAAACTGATTTATGCTATGTAAAACAGCGCAAAACTCTCTTTACTCAATGTCTTTGCTCAAGCTTTTCATTTAGGTCAGTTCAGATTGCCAAAATTGTTTCAATTTTCTAAATGTAATGACAAGTAGGAAAATTTTTCCTTTAGATGTTTATGTTGATATTAAATTCAGAAATTTTCATAGATTTCCTGTTTAAGACTTTTTGACATAGGTCAATTATTTGTTTTCTTTCACAAGCTTCTCACAGTAGTTTCCTGAAGTGTTGGCCCAGTCCTCCTGACGGTACTTGTGTAATTTAGTCAGGTTTGCAAGTTGTGTTTCTATCGAACTCCTTTTCAGTTCCAGCTCTACCCAGAAATGTAAAATTTTGACTTAGATTACGACTGTGTGTTTTTAACTCCAAAACATTGACTTTGTTTTTACTAAGCCACTTTGTAACTGGGCTTGCAATAATTGTCCATATGTAAGAACTATTTGCACCTAACTTTTAACTTCCTGGCTGATGTCTTGAGATGCTGCATCAATAGTTCCGAATAATGTTCTTTTCGCATGTTTCCATGTATTTCGTAACGTGCAAAGACAATCCTGCTGCAAAACAAGATGCTTTCATTATTCTGGCACTTACCAAATAACATTTTTTGGGTAATCATTTCTGATCTGAAACAGTGCAAGTTTAGTGTAATTTAATGTCAGACAGTGAAGAATGTTTATGAAGTAAATATTTTTACCTGTTTACATCTTTTTAAAATTTTTACCAATATGAATTGTATCATCAAAAAAATAACCTTACTGTTAATTATGTTTAATTATGATGACAGAGAAACGGGCTCTGATAATGCATCACTAATTATAGCAATTACGACTCGCCGTTTTCATTTCCCAAACAATTCCTTACCTTTTCAATTCCATGACCCTCTTCCTCCATATGTGCTAACGTAACGTCACTTTCCACGAACATGCATAACTTTGTTCGACTGTCATGAATATTTGAAATGTCCATTTCCATTAAGTACAACTTAGCCAAACATAGATGAATCTTACCTGTCCAGGATTAAATTAGCAACGTTGGCATCTGTCTTCCAATTCTTCTCTGTTTTTAGACGTCTACATCTTGCAAAGGCATCTTCTATACAAATCCTTGTTTTATTTCGGACTTTGTCATGAAGTATTTCTGAATGATAAGGCCTTTTAGGTGTAGTAATGTTAGACATTTTTTTATCCAAAACACTTTTGTAGCTGTAGCTGTAGTAACTAAAGCAGAGCTGGCAACCCCGATGCCGAAACACTTCTGACTTTGTGATTGGTAGATAGGTGGAGGGTGGCACTTCAGGCCAAAACACAAGATGACAACATCAACATCAGTTGAGGGCTGCAACTTCACTTTTTAAATGGCAAAATCCTGGCTGTATTACTGTTGTCAGTGATATAAATATTTGAAATGATCATGATTTCTTAATGTCTAGTGACATATCAGGGCCATTTTATGATTAATTGAAATACATTTCTTACATACAGCTCCTTTAAACCTGTTGGTGATATACTAGTATTTATTTCACTAGATAAGCATTTTCCCCTACTTATCTGATGAAAGTTCAGAACAAGAACTATGGAATTATGGAACTATGGAACTACTCTTCTTTCTCCTGTCTCTAACTCTTCTCTTCTCTCTTGCTCTCTCTGTCAGATGTTTAGTTACTTCCCTGCCTCCTTTAGTGATAATGGTAACTGTAATAAATGTAATATTTTTGTAGCTTTGGAGGCGAGGGTATCAGAATTAGAAGCACGGCTCCGCGCTGTTGAAAATCCAGCAGATAGCCGAAGCCCATTAGCCAGCGCGGAGCCAACAAGGATAGAACCCCCTAGCTGTCCTCCGGTAGAGCCCGCGCAGCCGGGACCTCTAGGCGGCTGGGTGACTGTACGTAGGAAGCATAGTTCTAGGACCCAGCCCCCGGGCCACCACCAACCGGTCCGCGTTTCTAACAGATTTTCCCCGCTCAGCGACACACCCGCTGAGAAGCCGGCCCTGGTAATTGGCAGCTCCATAGTCAGAAACGTGGCATTAGAGACACCATTGACCATAGTCAAATGTTTGCCAGGGGCCAGAACGGGCGACATCAAATCCTACCTGAAACTGCTGGCTAAAGATAAGTGTAAATACAGTAAGATTGTTATTCACGCTGGCGGTAATGACACCCGGTTACGCCAATCGGAGGTCACTAAAATTAGTGTTGCTTCGGTGTGTAAGTTTGCCAAAACAATGTCAGACTCGGTAATCTTTTCTGGTCCCCTGCCTGATCGGACCAGTGACGACATGTTTAGCCGCATGCTGTCATTCCATCAATGGTTGTCTGGGTGGTGTCCTGCAAACGATGTGGGCTACATTGATAACTGGAGAACTTTTTGGGGAAAACCTGGTCTGATCCGGAGAGACGGCATCCATCCCACTTTGGATGGAGCAGCTCTTCTTTCTAGGAATATGGCCGAATTTATTAATCCTCCAAAACACTGACAACCCAGGGTCCAGACCAGGAAGCAGAGTCGTAGTTTAACCCACCTCTCTGCTGCTTCTGTACTGTTACCCACCCATTACCCTATAGAAACAGTGTCTTGCCCACGGCCAAAATTAAATGGATTAAAAGTTAAGCCAACAAAAGCAAATTATGGAAATCTCATAAAAATAAATACAACTTTGACTGAAAATAAATCTATTAAATGTGGTTTATTAAACATAAGATCTCTCTCCTCAAAGACTTTGTTAGTAAATGACTTGATTTGTGATAATCACATTGATTTCCTTTGTCTCACAGAAACCTGGTTGCAGCAGGAGGATTATGTCAGTATAAATGAGTCAACTCCTTCCAGTCATTTAAATTTTCACATTCCTAGAAATACTGGGCGAGGAGGAGGAGTTGCAGCCATTTTCCGTTCTGATTTACTAATTAGTCCCAGACCAATTGATAGCTACAGTTCTTTTGAGCATCTAACCCTTAATTTTCCTCATCCAAGTTGCAAAACATTAAGACCATTTTTGTTTGTGGTTTTGTATCGTCCACCAGGCCCTTACTCTCAATTCTTGGATCAGATCTCACATTTTTTATCTGATATAGTATTAAATACTGATAGGGTTATTATAGTGGGGGACTTCAATATTCATGTGGATACTGAAAGTGATAGCCTAAATGCAGCCTTTAATGCTATTTTAGACTCAATTGGCTTTACTCAAAAAGTACAGGGATCGACCCACTCAGGTAAACACACTTTGGACCTTGTACTGACATACGGTATTGAGTGTGAGGAAATAACAGTCCACCCACATAACCCGGTCCTGTCTGACCACTTCTTGATAACTTTTGAATTTACTTTAACTGACCATCTTAAATCTGAAAGAAAATTTCATTATAGTAGAACTTTATCAGACAATGCTGTAACAATTTTTAAAGAATCTGTACCATTCTTACTTTCCTCAGTGTCTCAGAGTAACACAGTGGATGGCAGCAATTCTATCTCTAACCCTTCAGAAATTGATGGTCTGGTTCACAGCGTTACGTCATCCTTGCGTTTGGCATTAGATAGTGTAGCCCCATTAAAAAAGAAAGTGGCTAGCCATAGGAGGCTGACTCCTTGGTTTAACGCAGAGTTGCGTACTTTAAAGCAGAATACTAGGAAGTTGGAGAGAAAATGGCGCTTTACACATCTAGAGGATTCCTATTTAACCTGGAATAACAGTCTACTGCTGTATAAAAAGACCCTTCGACAAGCTAGAACAGCATATTTTTCATCATTAATAGAGGCGAATAAAAACAATCCTAGGTTTCTTTTTAGTACAGTTGCCAAACTTACACAGAGTCATAGCTCTGTTGAGCAAACTATTCCCCCGGCTCTTAGCAGTGATGATTTTATGAGATTCTTCATAAATAAAATAAATTTTATTAAAAATAAAATCATTGGCACCCTCCCAAACATGATTACTTCTTCCTCAGTAAATGAGTCAGTATCGGAAAGAACTGTAGAACCTCAGTATTGCTTAGGCTGTTTTGATTCAGTCGAGCTTTCAGAATTATCAAAAATATTAGCCTCATCTAAATCTTCAACTTGTATTTTGGACCCAATCTCAACCAAATTATTTAAAGAAGTGTTCCATTTGGTTCCTGGCCCCATTTTGGATATGATGAATCTATCCTTAGTAAACGGATACGTACCACAGGAATTTAAAATAGCTGTAATTAAACCTTTACTCAAGAAACCTTCCCTTGATCAAGATGACTTAGTGAATTACAGACCTATATCTAACCTTCCTTTCTTATCCAAAGTCCTTGAGAAAATAGTTGCTAATCAAGTCTGTGAACATCTAAACAGTAACGAGCTGTTTGAAGAGTTTCAGTCAGGTTTTAGAGCTCATCATAGCACTGAAACAGCACTGGTGAAGGTTACTAATGATATTCTCATGGCCTCAGATAATGGACTGGTGTCTGTTCTGGTTTTGTTAGATCTCAGTGCTGCTTTTGACACAGTCGATCATAATATTCTCTTAGAAAGGCTTGAACATGTTGCAGGGATCAAAGGAACAGCACTAGGCTGGTTTAAATCATATTTGTCTGATAGATTCCAGTTTGTTCATCTAAATGATAAATCATCTTCACTCTCAAGGGTTACTTGTGGAGTTCCACAGGGTTCTGTCCTTGGACCAATTCTTTTCACCATATATATGCTTCCAATTGGTAGAATCATTAGACAGCATGGGATAAATTTCCACAGCTATGCCGATGATACACAACTATATTTATCCATAAATCCTGATGAACCCAGTCAGTTAGGTAGATTACAGGCATGTCTGGAAGACATAAAAGCATGGATGACCCTAAACTTTTTGCTTTTAAATTCTGACAAGACAGAAGTTGCTGTCTTTGGACCAGAAGTTCTTAAACAGAAACTGATTAGTCAATCACTTCATCTGGATGGCATTAAATTGGCCCCCAGTAATAACGTAAAGAACCTCGGCGTTATTTTTGACCAAGACTTGACATTTAAATCCCATATTAAACAGGTTTCTAGGATTTCCTTCTTTCACCTCAGGAATATTGCTAAAATTAGAAACATCCTGTCCAGGAGTGATGCTGAGAAACTAGTCCATGCATTTGTTACCTCAAGGCTGGACTACTGTAATTCTTTACTATCAGGAAGTCCACAAAATGCCATTAAAAGCCTTCAGTTGATCCAAAATGCGGCAGCAAGAGTTCTGATGAATATTAAAAAGAGAGATCACATTTCTCCTGTTTTAGCTTCCCTTCATTGGCTCCCTGTTAAATCCAGAATAGAATTTAAGATCCTTCTTCTTACATACAAAGCCCTTAATAATCAAGCTCCATCATACATCAGAGATCTAATTGTTCCATATGTTCCTAAAAGAGCACTTCGCTCTCAGACTGCAGGTTTACTTGTAGTTCCTAGGATCTCTAAAAGTAGAATGGGAGGCAGATCTTTTAGTTTTCAGGCTCCTCTCCTGTGGAACCAGCTCCCAGCTTTAGTCCGTGAGGCAGACACTCTGTTTACTTTTAAGGCCAGGCTTAAAACTTTCCTTTTTGATAAAGCTTATAGTTAGAGTGGCTTAGGTCATTCTGAGCTATCTCTGTAGTTATGCTGCTATAGGCTTAGACTGCTGGAGGACAGACTTACCAATTTTCTTCACTCTGCTACTTCCTTTTCTCCTACGACTCTCCAGTTGTATTACAATACATTCTGTTATTTCGACTGTTAACTTTGTTTTCTCTCAGTGTTTTTCTCCCCATCGAAGATACACCTGGTCTGGTATCCTGCTTGGCTGCAATGCCCTGTTGGACGGGGGTCATCGACTGGAATGATCCTCTCAGTAACTGAAGATCCACTGTGTCCTGTTATCAACTTTTTCCTTTCTGTAACATAGAAAGTTCTCTTATATCGGATCTTCTGTTCCTTCTGTGTTCTGCTCTGTCTTCTCAAACCCCCAGACGGTCGTGGCAGATGGCCGCTCCTACTGAGCCTGGTTCTGTTGGAGGTTTCTTCCTGTTAAAGGGGAGTTTTTCCTCTCCACTGTCGCTACATGCTTGCTCAGTATGAGGGATTGCTGAAGGATTGCTGTGGTTGGAAATCTGCCCAACCTCACGCCAATGACTGACGCAATCTGCTGGGATTCCTTAAATAGGAAACTTTTTAACTGATTGGAATGTTTGTATAATTGTATTGAAATGACTTCTTGTTAAGTGCCTTGAGATGACATCTGTTGTGAATTGGCGCTATATAAATAAACTGAATTGAATTGAATTGAATTGAATGCCACAATGCTCAAAATTAAACAAATAAATAAAACCTTATGATATAAATGTATCCATGAATAAATAGACAAATATATAATCTGACAATTAGGGCAGTGTTGGACGGGGTAAGCGGAATTGCGTCATTTCCTGTTGTCACTGTTGTGCTCCGTGGAGCTGTTGTTCAGACTCTCTTGAATTGATCTTGTTTTCTCTGTGCTGAGGCCTCTAAGTTATTTTAACACACAAGCACACTAAAACACGTTTTGTGGTGGTGTACTTTACGTTTTGTGAACTCCTTGTGTTTCACACAGCTTTTCTTGGGTTTGGTAAGGTCTCGCTAGCTCAGTTAGCTTAGCTTCATTGCGGCTATGGCTACTCTTCTTTCTCCTGTCTCTAACTCTTCTCTTCTCTCTTGCTCTCTCTGTCAGATGTTTAGTTACTTCCCTGCCTCCTTTAGTGATAATGGTAACTGTAATAAATGTAATATTTTTGTAGTTTTGGATGCGAGGGTATCAGAATTAGAAGCACAGCTCCACGCTGTTGAAAAACCAGCAGATAGCCGAAGCCCATTAGCCAGCGCAGAGCCAACAAGGATAGAACCCCCTAGCCGTCCTCCAGTAGAGCCCACGCAGCCGGGACCTCAGGCCGGCTGGGTGACTGTACGTAGGTAAGCATTGTTCTAGGACCCAGCCCACGGGCCACCACCAACCGGTCCACGTTTCTAACAGATTTTCCCCGCTCAGCGACACACCCCCTGCGAAGCCGACCCTGGTAATTGGCAGCTCCATAGTCAGAAACGTGGCATTAGAGACCCCATTGACCATAGTCAAATGCTTGCCAGGGGCCAGAACCGGCGACATCAAATCCTACCTGAAACTGCTGGCTAAAGATAAGCGTAAATACAGTAAGATTGTTATTCACGCTGGCGGTAATGACACCCGGTTACGCCAATCGGAGGTCACAAAAATTAGTGTTGCTTTGGTGTGTAAGTTTGCTAAAACAATGTCGGACTCGGTAATCTTTTCTGGTCCCTTGCCTGATCGGACCAGTGACGACATGTTTAGCCGCATGCTGTCATTCCATCAATGGTTGTCTAGGTGATGTCCTGCAAACGATGTGGGCTACATTGATAACTGGCAAACTTCTTGGGGAAAACCTGGTCTGATCCGGAGAGAGGGCATCCATCCCACTTTGGATGGAGCAGCTCTTCTTTCTAGGAATATGGCCGAATTTATTAGTCCTCCAAAACACTGACAACCCAGGGTCCAGACCAGGAAGCAGAGTCGTAGTTTAATCCACCTCTCTGCTGCTTCTGTACTGATACCCACCCATTACCCTATAGAAACAGTGTCTTGCCCACGGCCAAAATTAAATGGATTAAAAGTTAAGCCAACAAAAGCAAATTATGGAAATCTCATAAAGATAAATACGACTTTGACTGAACAGAAAAATAAATCTATTAAATGTGGTTTATTAAACATAAGATCTCTCTCCTCAAAGACTTTGTTAGTAAATGACTTGATTTGTGATAATCACATTGATTTGCTTTGTGTCACAGAAACCTGGCTGCAGCAGGAGGATTATGTCAGTATAAATGAGTCAACTCCTTCCAGTCATTTAAAATTTCACATTCCTAGAAATACTGGGCGAGGAGGAGGAGTTGCAACCATTTTTCGTTCTGATTTACTAATTAGTCCCAGACCAATTGATCGCTACAGTTCTTTTGAACTTCTAAACCTTAATTTTCCTCATCCAAGTTGCAAAACATTAAGACCATTTTTGTTTGTGGTTTTGTATCGTCCACCAGGCCCTTACCCTCAATTCTGGGATCAGATCTCAAATTTTTTATCTGATTTAGTATTAAATACTGATAGGGTCATTATAGTGGGGGACTTCAATATTCATGTGGATACTGAAAGTGATAGCCTAAATGCAGCCTTTAGTGCTATTTTAGACTCAATTGGCTTTACTCAAAAAGTGCAGGGATTGACCCACTCGGGCAAACACACTTTGGACCTTTTACTGACATATGGTATGGAGTGTGAGGAAATAACAGTCCACCCACATAACCCGGTCGTGTCTGACCACTTAATAACTTTTGAATTTACTTTAACTGACCATCTTAAATCTGAAAGAAAATTTCATTATAGTAGAGCTTTATCAGACAATGCTGTAACAATTTTTAAAGAATCTGTTCCATTTTTACTTTCCTCAGTGTCTCAGAGTAACACAGTGGATGGCAGCAATTCTATCTCTAACCCTTCAGAAATTGATGGTCTGGTTCGCAGCGTTACGTCCTCATTGTGTTTGGCATTAGATAGTGTAGCCCCTTTATAAAAGAAAGTGGCTAGCCATAGGAGGCTGACTCCTTGGTTTAACGCAGACTTGCGTACTTTAAAGCAGAATACTAGGAAGTTGGAGAGAAAATGGTGCTCTACACATCTAGAGGATTCCTATTTAACCTGGAATAACAGTCTACTGCTGTATAAAAAGACCCTTCGACAAGCTAGAACAGCATATTTTTCATCATTAATAGAGGCGAATAAAAACAATCCTAGGTTTCTTTTTAGTACAGTTGCCAAACTTACACTGAGTCATAGCTCTGTTGAGCCAACTAATCCCCCAGCTCTTAGCAGTGATGATTTTATGGGATTCTTCATAAATAAAATTAATTCTATTAAAAATAAAATCATTGGCATCCTCCCAAACATGATTACTTCTTCCTCAGTAAATGAGGCAGTATCGGAAAGAACTGTAGAACCTCATTTGTGCTTAGGCTGTTTTGATTCAGTCGAGCTTTCGGAATTATCAAAAATATTAGCCTCATCTAAACCTTCAACTTGTATGTTGGACCCAATCCCAACCAAATTATTTAAAGAAGTGTTCCATTTGGTTCCAGGCCCCATTTTGGATATGATTAATCTATCCTTAGTAAACGGATACGTACCACAAGAATTTAAAATAGCTGTAATCAAACCTTTACTCAAGAAACCTTCCCTTGATCAAGATGACTTAGTGAATTACAGACCTATATCTAACCTTCTTTTCTTATCCAAAATCCTTGAGAAAATTGTTGCTAATCAAGTCTGTGAGCGTCTAAACAGTAACGAGCTGTTTGAAGAGTTTCAGTCAGGTTTTAGAGCTCTTCATAGCACTGAAACAGCACTGGTAAAGGTTACTAATACACTGACATTGAGCCTGGCATGTCCACGCCCCCCCCCCTGTCAACTACACTGGCCACAGCTGCCCCTGCCCTCTCTGATTCCTCCGCCACATCCTGATGTGCAAATGGTCCCTGCTCCTTTGAACTCACCCCTGATTTTAACAGTAACTCACATACTGGAATTGGACCTTGTTCTACCTCATTCATACCTGTTATTATCAGCAGAGAGCAGACTAAAAATCATAAACCGAACAAATGCAATCCAAATAATCTCAAAAAGTTGCCAATGGCCCCACTTTCAGTAAATCATACAGTCCCTCCATCTCCAATCACTATTAATATGGCACTTTTTAATTTTCGCTCTCTGCTGAACAAAACTTTTATAATAAATGATCTGATTTTAGACCATAATTTTCATTGTTTATTTTTAACAGAAACTTGGCTGAGTGCAGAGGCCCCTGTTGTTCTTACAGAGGCCTCCCCACCTAATTTTAACTTCACTTATTCTACGAGGAGTAGCAAAACGGGGAGGCAGAACTGCTTTAATAAGTTCATCAACACTTTCCGCCAAACCTGTTTGATTTGATAACTATTTTACTTTTGAATATAATGCAAATGTTTTTAGCACACCTCAGATTTTATGTGTCACAATTTATAGGCCTCCTAAAAAGAGTGCACTTTTTATTCAAGAATTTTCAGAGTTTTTATCAATTTTCCACAACTCCTTAGAAAGGATCATTTTAGCTGGTGATTTTAATCTACATATAGATAACCTTTTAGATCCTTTATCAACAGATTTTTTAAACATCCTGACTTATATGGATTTTAGCCAACATGTCATGCAGCCGACTCACAACAAAGGACACACTCTGGACTTGGTCATCACGCATGGCCTGTCCACTCGTGTCCTCTGTTGTTGACCTAGCTGTCTCTGACCACTACTGTGTGTTTTTTAACATCACCAGTTTTATTCAGCAGGAGACCTCTGTGAGAACTGTCAGGAAGCGCCATCTAACCCCTGAAGTGGCTGCAGGTTTTCTGGAAATTTTTCAAAAGAATCCTCCTATTGTTTTACCTGCCCCCTGTGATTTTATTGTCAAGGATTTTAACAGAAGGCTTCAGTCCACTCTTCACCGGCTTGCTCCACTACAAGTTAAAAGTTTAAAATCTAGAGCTGCAACGCCGTGGAAAAATGAAAACCTCAGAAAAATGAAGAGAAATTGTAGGGCGGCAGAGAGAAAATGGAGGAAAAGTAAAACCACAATAAACCATCAAATATACACAGATCTTCTCAAATTATACAACAATGCAGTAAGAAATTCAAGAAATTCATACTTCTCCAAAATCTTCTCGGAACATAAAAATAATTCCAAAATCCTTTTTTCCACCATTGATAAACTTTTAGACAAATCTGAGTGTGTGTCTTTTTACCAGAAGAAACGCTGGACAGTTGTCCTGGTAGAAGCTGGGTCTCTTGAAAAAGTTTTCTCCTCAGTGAGGCCCAGCACATGTGTTTTGGACCCGATTCCCACTTCCTTTTTTAAGCAATTTTATAGATCTTTTAGAGATGAGATTTTAACCATGATGAATTGCTCCCTTCAGACGGGGATCTTTCCTGCCGACTTTAAAGGGGCGATAGTGAGGCCCCTGTTGAAGAAGAGCAATTTAGATTTGAATGATTTTAACAATTTTAGACCCGTATCTAACTTACCTTTTTTAAGCAAAATTTTAGAAAAAATTGTTTTAATTCAACTTAATGATTTTATTAATGAGCACAATGTCCCGGAGAAATTTCAGTCTGGTTTTAGGGTGAAGCACAGCACAGAGACGGCCCTTCTAAAGATTTTAAATGATTTTAGATTGAACTATGATGCACAGTGGGTGACAGTGTTGGTTCTACTGGATCTAAGCGCTGCCTTCGATACAGTAGACCACACTGTTCTTTCAACCCGTTTAAAACAGATTGGCCTCTCTGGTGCTGTTCACAAATGGTTCATATCCTATCTCACAGACAGGACTTTTATGGTAAGTTTAGATACCTGCTCCTCTAGGGTCCATAGGATTACATGTGGTGTGCCCCAGGGTTCGATTTTAGGCCCAGTGCTTTTTAACCTCTATATGCTCCCTCTTGGCAGCCTCATCAAAAGACATGGAGTCAACTTTCACAGTTATGCTGATGATACACAGCTGTACATCTCCATGTCTCCCGATGACACACGGCCAATGGATGCACTTTTTAACTGCATTTTAGACATTAAATCCTGGATGGCAGAAAATTTTCTCCAGCTCAACCAGGACAAAACTGAAGGTTTAGTCATCGGTCCTGAGGCTCAGAGAGAGAAACTTTTACCAATACTACAATCGCTGTCTTTTAATCCCTCTTTACAAGTGAAGAACCTGGGCGTGATTTTTGACTCTGAGCTGACTTTTATTCCTCACATAAAAAATATTACTAAAATAGGTTTTTATCAACTAAAGAACATCGCCAGAGTCCGCCCCATTCTCTCTCGGGCCAATACGGAGACACTGATGCATGCTTTTATCTCCAGTAGAATTTATTACTGTAATGCCTTTCTTTCTGGTCTTCCCAAAAAGAGTATATCAGGTTTACAACTACTACAAAATTCAGCAGCACGTTTCCTGACGAAGACCAGGAGGCGGGAGCACATTACACCGGTCTTAAAATCATTGCATTGGCTCCCGTACATTTCAGGATCGACTTTAAGGTTCTTTTTTAAATGGTTTTTAAGTGTCTTAATGGTCTTGGGCCTTCTTATCTCTCTGAACTGCTTTTACCATATAAACCTTCGCGGTCTCTGCGCTCCTCTGGCAGCCGTCTCCTTGTCACCCCAAAAGTCAGGACACACACGCATGGCGAGGCGTCTTTCCAGTTTTATGGCCCTCACCTCTGGAACAGGCTGCCAGAGGACCTCAGGGCTGCAGAGAACGGTCATGTTTTTAAGAGCAGGCTCAAGACACCTTTTTAGCCTAGCTTTTAACTAATTATTATTTATTACTGTTTGTTTAATTGCTCTGCATGTTTTATATGATTATATTTTTATCAGTTTTACTATTTAATCTTAGCACATTAATTTACTGTTTATTTTTATACTTTAATTTATCTTAATCCCCGTTCCAGTGTTTCCTCTGTGGGAGCCCTCTGCCCCGGGAGCGGTGGTCGGCTGTGGCTGCCTGGGTTCTCTCCAGGTGGAGCTTGGGTGGAGGTGGGGGTCTTGGCCTTGCCTCCACTGGGTGCCCTGTGTCGGTGACTCGGCTGCTGCTGTTGGTCTACCGCTGCCGGGGCAGATGGCTCCTCTGATGGCGTTTCCTTGCATGGTTCATCTACACTCGGCCCAATGTCCTTTTTTACTTTTTCTTTTAAATGTGTGTGTGCATGGGAGATGGGTTGGGGGGAGGGGGGTATAACTGTGACCATGCTTTTAAATCTGTGGGGAAGGGAAGGTGGTTTTATGTGGGGTCATTTTAATCTGTAAAGCACTTTGTGATGCAACTTCTTGTATGAAAAGCGCTTTATAAATAAAGTTTGATTTGATTAATGATATTCTCATGGCCTCAGATAATGGACTAGTGTCTGTTCTGGTTTTGTTAGATCTCAGTGCTGCTTTTGACACAGTCAATCACAATATTTTCTTAGAAAGGCTTGACCATGTTGCAGGGATCAAAGGAACAGCACTAGGCTGGTTTAAATCATATTTGTCTGACAGATTCCAGTTTGTTCATCTATATGATCAATCTTCTTCACTCTCAAGGGTTACTTGTGGAGTTCCACAGGGTTCTGTGCTTGGACCAATTCTTTTCACCATATATATGCTTCCAATTGGTAGAATCATTAGACAGCATGGGATAAATTTCCACAGCTATGCCGATGATACACAACTATATTTATCCATAAATCCTGATGAACCCAGTCAGTTAGGTAGATTACAGGCATGATTGGAAGACATAAAAACATGGATGAATCTAAACTTTTTGCTTTTAAATACTGACAAGACAGAAGTTGCTTTCTTTGGACCAGAAGTTCTAAAAAAGAAACTGATTAGTCAATCACTTCATCTGGATGGCATTAAATTGGCCCCCAGTAATAACGTAAAGAACCTCGGCGTTATTTTTGACCAAGACTTGACATTTAAATCCCATATTAAACAGGTTTCTAGGATTTCCTTCTTTCACCTCCGGAATATTGCTAAAATTAGAAACATCCTGTCCAGGAGTGATGCTGAGAAACTAGTCCATGCATTTGTTACCTCAAGGCTGGACTACTGTAATTCTTTACTATCAGGTAGTCCACAAAATGCCATTAAAAGCCTTCAGTTGATCCAAAATGCGGCATCAAGAGTTCTGATGAATATTAAAAAGAGAGATCACATTTCTCCTGTTTTAGCTTTCCTTCATTGGCTCCCTGTTAAATCCAGAATAGAATTTAAGATCCTTCTTCTTACATACAAAGCCCTTAATAATCAAGCTCCATCATACATCAGAGATCTAATTGTTTCATATGTTCCCAACAGAGCACTTCGCTCTCAGACTGCAGGTTTACTTGTAGTTCCTAGGATTTCTAAAAGTACAATGGGAGGGAGATCTTTTAGTTATCAGGCTCCTCTCCTGTGGAACCAGCTCCCAGCTTTAGTCCGTGAGGAATACACTCTGTTTACTTTTAAGGCCATGCTTAAAACTTTCCTTTTTGATAAAGCTTATAGTTAGAGTGGCTTAGGTCATCCTGAGCTGGCTCTGTAGTTATGCTGCTATAGGCTTAGACTGCTGGAGGACAGACTTACCTATTTTCTTCACTCTGCTACTTCCTTTTCTACTACTACTCTCCAGTTGTATTACAGTACATTCTGCTATTTCGACTGTTAACTTTGTGTTCTCTCAGTGTTTTTCTCTCCATAGAAGATATACCTGGTCTGGTATCCTGCTTGGCTGCAATGCCCTGTTGGACGGGGGGCATCGACTGGGATGGTACTCCCAGTGGCTGAACATCCACTGCGTCCTGTTATCAACTTTTTACTTTCTGTAACATAGAGAGTACTCTTATATCGGATCTTCTGTTCCTTCTGTCTCTGCTCTGTCTTCTCAAGCCCCCAGACGGTCCTTGCAGATGGCCGCTCCTACTGAGCCTGGTTCTGTTGGAGGTTTCTTCCTGTTAAAGGGGAGTTTTTCCTCTCCACTGTCGCTACATGCTTGCTCAGTATAATAATAATAATAATAAATTTTATTTAAAAGCGCCTTTCAGGACACCCAAGGACACTGTACAAATCAGAAAGCACATTAAAAATACAAAATACAGATAAAACATCAAAACAGGTAGCAGTTAAAACAAGGTTACAACAAGACAAGGTAAGTGCATGACTAATTGATGTAAGTTAAACGGAACAGATGAGTTTTGAGTCTGGATTTGAACAGCGGGAGCGAGTCTATGGCACGGAGGTCAGGGGGGAGAGAATTCCAGAGCTGGGGGGCAGAGTGGCTGAATGCTCTGTAGCCCATGGTCACAAGTTTAACGGGTGGAACAGAGAGCTGTAGAGTAGAGGAGGAGCGGAGAGTGCGTGCTGGAGTGGAAACATGAAGAAGGTCAGAAATGTAGGAAGGGGCCAGGCTCTGAAGTGCTTTAAATGTAATGAGGAGTATTTTAAAGTTGATTCTTTGTATTATGGGAAGCCAGTCAAGTTGTTGCAAAGTAGGGGTGATATGGTGAAAGCTCGGAGTCTGGGTTATGATCCGTGCTGCAGAGTTATGGAGGAACTGCAGTTTCTGGAGGGATTTATTGGGAAGGCCGAAGAGAAGTGAGTTGCAGTAGTCAATCCGGGAGGTGACGAGGCTGTGCACGAGGATAGCAGTGGTGTGGGGGGTGAGTGAGGGACGGAGACGAGAGATATTGCGTAAGTGGAAGTATGCAGATCGAGTGATGCTGTTGATGTGTGACCGGAAAGATAATGTACTGTCGAGGATGACGCCCAGGCTCTGGACTTGAGGGGAAGGAGAAACAGATGAGTTATTAAAGACTACTGAAGAGAACTTGGATTTGGAGAGAATTGAGGGGGTACCAATGAGAAGGACTTATGTTTTAGAACTGTTAAGTTTGAGAAGATTGGCGGAGAACCAGGAATTAATTTCTTGTAAGCAGAGGGTAAGGGAGGATGGAGGGAGATACTCGAGTGGTTTAGTGGAGAGGTAGAGCTGGGTGTCATCGGCGTAGCAGGGAAAATGGATTTTGTATTTACGGAATATGTAACCGAGTGGGACAGCAGGGACTAAATTGGAGATTTAATATATCCTTACTTAAGGATAAAGAATTTCTTAACCCTATAACGCCAAACGTATCATATATGATACATGAGTTTTTGAGCCCTCTACATGAGCATTGTGACAATTTTTTCCCTGAAAAACCCAATGTATCCAATTATATACATGCATTACACCGATAATCCACCAGAGGGCAGTAATCTGCTCAGTAGAGGCCTTTCCTGGCGTTCTACAAGACTGCTATTAACCAGGAAGTGGACAGATGTGATTTTTGAAGAAGAACTTTGCCAATTTTGGAAAAGTTAAGGTAAGAAAAAAATTTAATTTTCTTGTGAAACATCAATAGGAACAGTTACTGGGTTGATGTAATGTGAAATTACTTACTATTTCATAATCTATGGTTTAGTAAAACCGTGTTAAAAATGACGTATCAAATTTGATACAGCGGGTGTATAAGGTCATGTAACTCTAAATCAGTCAATTGTAATTTTATTGTATTTCATTCATTATAAATAATATCAAGCAACATACTGTCTATTTATTTTTCAAGTAAACTAAGTAAATGTTTAAATTACATTATTTGGTACATTCAGAGCAAAAAATTAGATATGCAACTTGTTGTATTATGATGATTGATGACTAGTTCGGTGTTGCAATGGTATGATTGATAGCAACTTCGTTTTGCTTACTGATTTTCACTAAAAACTGACCAATTCAAAGAAAAAATACACAATAATCTGTTTTTTGTGTGCATGTGTGTTTTAGATGGCAAAAAAAATACAGTGTTGAAGATGCTCTAAAGATGATTTTGGATGGGAATTCAAGTGACATGGAGCAGCTCGGGGAAGATGATGATGAGGATGAGGAATGGACTCCTACTGTAGGGATTGGGGAAAACCCAGATAGTAGTGATGATGAGGAAGAGGAAAACCCAGATGGTAATGATGATGATGAAGGCCCAGAAGTCCAAGAAGAGGACACAACACCAAAGCAGTTGGCAAGGGGCAAAGTGAAAAAGAAGGAGTATCGGTGGAGAAGACAACAGTTTGAACCTCCATCTGTTGAGTTTGTGGAATGTGTTGAGGAAGACTCTGAAGAGAGGCTTGACTGGACACCATATATGTATTTCAAAGATTATGTAACTGAGAAAATGCTAAAGGAAATTGCAGAAGAAACAAAATTGTACAGTGTTCAGAAAAATGGAAAGTCAGTGAACACAAATGCCCAAGAAATTGAGCAAATTCTGGGTATGTACATGCACATGGGGTTAGTACAGATGCCCAACGTACGAGCTTACTGGGAGATGGGGACAAGGTACCCCCCAGTGTGTGATGTGATGTCACAGGGTCAATTCCTGGATTTGCTGACGCTAATTCACTTTCAGGACAACCTCAATGTGGATGACGATGCAAAAAAGGATCAAGTGTGGAAACTCAGGCCATGGTTAAAGAAGATACGGCAACGATTTCTTTGCATACCTCCTGAAGAATGTCACGCTGTTGATGAAATCATGGTGCCTTTCAAAGGAAAATCAAATCTACGATGCTACATGCCAGGAAAACCTCACAAGTGGGGGTTCAAGATGTGGGGACGTGCCGGCCAAAGTGGCTATCTCTATGACTTTGACGTATGCCAAGGAGGAGAAAATCCAGACAAAGAGAAATCTAATGTTGGTGCTACAGGAGATGTTGTCCTGAAAATGACCTCAACCCTTCCAGCAGGAAAAAAATCACAAAGTTTTTGCTGACAACTTCTTTACATCAGTTCCTTTGGTGGAGCATTTGAAACAAAGAGGAATCTACTACATAGGGACAGTCCGAATGAACAGGGTGAAGAACTGCAAACTGATAAATGAGAAAGAACTGAAGACAAAGGGAAGAGGGTCTCTGGATTTCAGAGTAAATCAGGAAGAAAATATAATTGTGAGATGGTATGACAACAAAGCTGTGAACCTGCTCTCTTCTTTTGTTGGTGTTGAACCACTGGGCAATGTGAAACGTTGGGATCGGATCCCGAAGATGGTACATCTACATTTGGTGGCACACCGTTACAGTGGCAGTAATCAATCCATGGATCCGCTACAGAAGAGACCTGGAGAAACTGCAGCCCAAGCAGAAAGCTCTGCCCCTTCGAAGGTTTCAGGCTTCTGTTGGCTCCGCCCTCACAAGCGCAGGAAAGGTCAAAAAGTGTGGTAGACCACTCTCCTCTCCAGAAGCAACGCCAACCCCTCCCCGGAAGAGGAAAACCCAAGAGCTGCCCCCTGATGTGAGAAAGGATGGCCTTCATCATTTCCCAACATGGGAAACCCGACAGAGATGCAAGCACTGCGTAAGCCACTTTTCCCATGTGTACTGTGAGAAATGCAGAGTGCATCTTTGTCTGAACAAGGACAGAAACTGTTTTCAAGCCCACCATTACTCAAAATAAAAAGCTTGTGAACTGCAAAATTAGTAAAAAAAATGTAAGTTATGTCTTCAAGATTTCCACCCTGCCGGTTCCATTGCTGCATTGTTTTTGTTAGATTTGTTTTTGTATTTTTTGTTCAAGGAAAAAAAAAAATATTTTGAGCATTGTGACCCGCTGTATCAAATATGATACAAATTAAAACTCCTATTTGGAAATTGATATTGGAAAAAAAAAAAGTTTTATTTGTTCAGAAGGACCAATAAAGGCTCCAGTTTCAAAGAATTGGAATTTTCTGTCAATTAATTAATGGTTTGGGCTTTACAGGGTTCTTAAATATTTCAAAAAAGAGTGGGCCTCATATTTGGAATATAACGACCTCCCTGGTACGTCGCCATCCATTCTTTGGGAGGCAGGAAAAGCTGTGATTAGAGGTAAAATAATCTCATTCTCATCAAATAAAAAGAAAATGGAAAAAAAAACGTATTCAGGAATTAGAAGAAACTATTAATTCATTAGAAGCTTCTCTAGATGAGGAGAGACTAGGCAAAATCCGTAAAGCAAAACTAGACTGGTTTAGATCTCTGGACTCCTCTATCTCTAAATTTCTTTGGAAAGATAAACCCCCACGTATCATCTTAAAAACAGTGCAGAAGACCAAAGAAAAAGGAGGTCTAGATCTACCAAACTTCCATCATTATTTCTTAGCAGGCTCCAATACATCTCAAGATGGTTAAAACATAGCTACCTAGACGAGTCCTGGATAGACGTAGAACAGACACTATGTAATAAGATAAAACTTTCAGACCTACCATTTATGAGCTCAAATATAAAACAATATGAATGCTTTAAAAGCATAAATATCAGCTCCTCTCTGACAGCATGGTGGGAGTTTCTAAAAATGACAGAGTCCACAATAATCCCATGCAGACGTACACCCATCTGGAATAACCCCGACATCTTGCAAAAAAAATGTATGATAAGTTTCCCAGTCTGGAGGTGCAATGGAATTGAATACCTGGAACATATATTTGAAGGAACAGACTTTATCCCATTTAATACATTAATTACACAATATGGAATTGATAAAAACAAATTCTTAGAATATCAACAAATTAAATCTATTATTAAAGGTAAATTTAGGCTCAATACAGCTGAATTACAAATTCCAGCAAGAGTTTTAGATTTTCTTAATCTCAATCCCCCCAAATTGCTGTCTAAAATATACAAAACTTTATCTACATTAGATTAATCAATAGCCATCCCTATTTCAAAATGGGAGGTGGATTTATCAGCCAGCTTTGACCAAAACGTCTGGTCTCAGATATGTTTAAGAACCTTTAAAATAACAAAAAAATCCTCATTTGCAATTAATACAATACAAAATCCTTCATAGAGTACACTATACAGGTCAACGAATGTTTAGGATGGGTTTTACATCGTCTAATACCTGCTTACAATGAAGAATGCACAAGCAATATACCAGATACTTATGTTCATGCGCTTTGGTTCTGTCCACCTGTTAAGAAATTTTGGTGCCAGATGTGTGAGGACTTATCAAAGTGTCTGAAATGTAACATCCCACCATCTCCCTCAATTTGCCTGTTCAGAAATTTAAATCATGTCACCATGGACACAAAGTCATTTCTAATGGTTCACATTGCCTTATGCATCGCTAAGAAAACTATCCTCCTGAACTGGAAAAATGAAAAAGCTCTTAATATTAATCAGTATAGAAATCTCTTGTTGGACCATATTGGTCTTGAGACGGCCTCTGGCTCCATATCTGATCAATCTCTCTGGGCTCCTTTGATCGGCTCCATCACCTAGTGGGGTTGGGGGGCACTTGGTTTTGTCGTTTGGGACACTGTTGCTGATGTGGGGGTTTTGGGGTTGGAGGCGTCTGGGGGGGACCCCAGGGGGTGGGATCAATGGGCGGATGGGGCGCTGGACGTCGTGGCCGGCCTGGGGTTGGGCTTTGGGTGGTAAAAAAAAAAAAAAAGAAAATGGATTTTGTATTTACGGAATATGTAACCGAGTGGGAGAATGTAAATGATGAAGAGGAGGGGTCCCAGGACAGAGCCCTGAGGGACACCGGCAAACACGGGGGAGGGGTCAGACCTATGGGATTTGAGTTGGATAAGCTGTGTGCGACCAGATAAATATGAAGTGAACCAGGCGAGGGGGGTGTTGGTTAAGCCGATGGAGGAGAGTCTGTCGAGGAGGATGGAGTGAGAAATGGTATTGAACGCTGATGTGAGATCAAGCAGAATGAGGATGGAGAGCAAACCAGAATCGCAGGTCGTTGGTTATTTTAAGAAGGGCTGTTTCAGTGCTGTGGAGGGGGCGGAAACCGGATTGAAAATGTTCTTAAATATTATTTGAAGGGAGATGGGTATGGAGTTGAATAGCCACAGATTTTTCTAGAATTTTGGAAACAAAGGGAAGGTTTGAAATAGGACGAAGGTTATTGAAATTAGTGGGATCCAGACCAGGTTTTTTCAGGATGGGTGTGATTATGGCTGTTTTGAATGACTGAGGGACAATACCAGAGATGAGGGATGAATGAATAATGTTGGTGATGAGGGGAGCTAGAGAAAGAAGACTGGATTTAACCAGAGTAGGAGGGGATCAAGCTGACAGGTTCAATTCAATTCAATTCAATTCAATTCAATTCAATTCAATTCAATTCAATTCAATTCAATTCAATTCAGTTTATTTATATAGCGCCAATTCACAACAGATGTCATCTCAAGGCACTTAACAAGAAGTCATTTCAATACATTTATACAAACATTCCAATCAGTTAAAAAGTTCCCTATTTAAGGAATCCCAGCAGATTGCGTCAGTCATTGGCATGAGGTTGGGCCCCGTTGATGCAGACTTTCCAACCACAGCAATCCTTCAGCAATCCCTCATACTGAGCAAGCATGTAGCGACGGTGGAGAGGAAAAACTCCCCTTTAACAGGAAGAAACCTCCAACAGAACCAGGCTCAGTAGGAGCGGCCATCTGCCACGACCGTCTGGGGGTTTGAGAAGACAGAGCAGAAACACAGAAGGAACAGAAGATCTGATATAAGAGAACTTTCTATGTTACAGAAAGTAAAAAGTTAATAACAGGACACAGTGGATGTTCAGTTACTGGGGGGATCATCCCAGTCGATGCCCCCTGTTGGCATTGCAGCCAAGCAGGATACCAGACCAGGTATATCTTCTATGGAGAGAAAAACACTGAGAGAAAACAAAGTTAACAGTCGAAATAACAGAATGTACTGTAATACAACTGGAGAGTAGTAGGAGAAAAGGAAGTAGCAGAGTGAAGAAAATTGGTAAGTCTGTCCTCCAGCAGTCTAAGCCTATAGCAGCATAACTACAGAGATAGCTCAGGATGACCTTAGCCACTCTAACTATAAGCTTTATCAAAAAGGAAAGTTTTAAGCCTGGCCTTAAAAGTAAACAGAGTGTCTGCCTCACGGACTAAAGCTGGGAGCTGGTTCCACAGGAGAGGAGCCTGATAACTAAACGATCTGCCTCCCATTCTACTTTTAGAAATCCTAGGAATTACAAGTAAACCTGCAGTCTGAGAGCGAAGGGCTCTGTTAGGAACATAAAGAACAATTAGATCTCTGATGTATGATGGAGCTTGATTATTAAGGGCTTTGTATGTAAGAAGAAGGATCTTAAATTCTATTCTGGATTTAACAGGGAGCCAATGAAGGGAAGCTAAAACAGGAGAAATGTGATCTCTCTTTTTAATATTCATCAAAACTCTTGCTGCCGAATTTTGGATCAACTGAAGGCTTTTAATGGCATTTTGTGGACTACCTGATAGTAAAGAATAACAGTAGTCCAGCCTTGAGGTAACAAATGCATGGACTAGTTTCTCAGCATCACTCCTGGACAGGATGTTTCTAATTTTAGCAATATTCCGGAGGTGAAAGAAAGAAATCCTAGAAACCTGTTTAATATGGGATTTAAATGTCAAGTCTCGGTCAAAAATAACGCCGAGGTTCTTTACGTTATTACTGGGGGCCAATTTAATGCCATCCAGATGAAGTGATTGACTAATCAGTTTCTGTTTAAGAACTTCTGGTCCAAAGACAGCAACTTCTGTTTTGTCAGAATTTAAAAGCAAAAAGTTTAGGGTCATCCATGTTTTTATGTCTTCCAGACATGCCTGTAATCTACCTAACTGACTGGGTTCATCAGGATTAATGGATAAATATAGTTGTGTATCATCTGCATAGCTGTGGAAATTTATCCCATGCTGTCTAATGATTCTAACAATTGGGAGCATATATATGGTGAACAGAATTGGTCCAAGCACAGAACCCTGTGGAACTCCACAAGTAACTCTTGAGAGTGAAGAAGATTTATCATTTAGATGAACAAACTGGAATCTATCAGACAAATATGATTTAAACCAGCCTAGTGCTGTTCCTTTGATCCCTGCAACATGTTCAAGCCTTTCTAAGAGAATATTATGATCGACTGTGTCAAAAGCAGCACTGAGATCTAACAAAACCAGAACAGACACAAGTCCATTATCTGAGGCCATGAGAATATCATTAGTAACCTTCACCAGTGCTGTTTCAGTGCTATGATGAGCTCTAAAACCTGACTGAAACTCTTCAAACAGCTCGTTATTGTTTAAATGCTCACAGACTTGATTAGCAACAATTTTCTCAAGGACTTTGGATAAGAAAGGAAGGTTAGATATAGGTCTGTAATTCACTAAGTCATCTTCATCAAGGGAAGGTTTCTTGAGTAAAGGTTTAATTACAGCTATTTTAAATTCCTGTGGTACGTATCCGTTTACTAAGGATAGATTCATCATATCCAAAATGGGGCCAGGAACCAAATGGAACGCTTCTTTAAATAATTTGGTTGGGATTGGGTCCAACATACAAGTTGAAGGTTTAGATGAGGCTAATATTTTTGATAATTCCGAAAGCTCGACTGAATCAAAACAGCCTAAGCACAACTGAGGTTGAGGTTGAGGGTTTAGATTTGGAGATGAGTTCTAAAACATCTTGAATGGAGGGGAGGGTGAAGCTGGAAAATGTGGCTGCTATTGGTAAATAAGGGAGGGACAAGTCCACTCCAGAGGATGCAGCTCCACATGAGGTCAGGTTTAGGTGGATATCAAAGATTTTGGAGACAAAAAAGGACATGAGCGAGTTGCAGAAGTCAGGGGATTGTATATGATGGGGAAGAGAATCAGGGGGTTTCGTTATAGTGGTGAGGAGTGAGAAAAGGGTTTTGGAACTATGTTGATTTGAGTGAATTAAACCAGAGTAGTAGGCAGATTTGGCAGAGGAGAGGTGGTTCTTGTATTGAATGACATGGTTATTGTGCATTTCTTTATGTATAGTGAGACCAGTTCTATTGTAGAGTCGTTCAAGTTGGCGTCCTTTGGATTTTAGTTGACGGAGGGCAGGGGTGAACCAAGGTGCAGAGCGAGCGAAGGAGACAGATCTGAACTTCAGTGGAGCATGGGTGTCCAAGAGGTTATGGAGCGTGCTGTTATAGTGGAGTACGAGAGGATCCGGAGAGCTGTTGGGATAAATACTGAGGAGGTTATTGATGTCTGAGGAGAAGGTGGAAATGTTAATGTCTTTTATTTTGCGAAAAGAAATAGTTCAGGGGAGGATGATTTTAGAGAGGGTGAGATTAATGTTAAAAGTAATGAGCACATGGTCGGAATAAGGAAGTGAATGAGGTTTACAGACCGTGATACCAGAGGAACAAACCAAGTCCAAAATGTGATTTTTACAGTGAGTTGGAAAATTTATAAATTGTTCCAAATCAAAACTGTCTAAGCAGGATAAAAACTCTTTGAGAGAGTATTATTGGTGTTGTCCATATGGATATTAAAGTCACCAAGGAGAATAGCATTATGAGCCAGAGATGAAAGATGTGTCAGCAGCTGAGAAAAGTAATACATAAAGTCCTTGTTCTGTTTTGGTGGGCGGTAGATGATGGAAATAACTGTAGGAGTAGGTCCAGGGAGAAGGGAGGCAGAGTACTCAAAGGAGGAGAACACAGGAGCAGCAGACACAGGAACGACTTTCCAACTCTCACTGTGAATCATTGCGAGACCTCCGCCCCGGCAGCCGCACGTACGGGGCTGGCAGATGTAAACAAACCCGGGCGGAGTAGACTCGTTCAGAGAGGGGAAGTCATTAGGCTGCTGCCAGGTTTCAGTCAGACACAGAAAGTCAAGCTTATGTTCAGCGAGGACATCCTGAATGAGATGACCTTTGTTGCTGAGGGAGCGGATGTTAAGAAGGCCGACGTTGACGGTGGTGGAGCTAATCTTGGCCGTCGCGGTGCTAGCCGACTTAGCTAGGCAGGCCAGAGCACTGTGATCAACATCCCGAGGTGGGCGGCGGTAGCGTCTGCGTGTAGAGGACCAGATAGACTTTATATGATGGGAGTTTTTGTACTGGAACTTACGGCGAGATCCACGGTGGGCATATCTCCGTCGTGGCTGGAAAATAATGTCCGGGAGGATGTCAAGCCCCCCGGACCCGAGCCCAGGTGGCAGAGAGGGAGCGGAGACATGGTGCCGAAGTTTTAAGTGTACAGCAGCAGAGTATTGGAGGAGTCCATTGGTATGCTGGTGAAGAAGGGACAGAATGATCCAGAAAATGGCAAACCAGCGTCTTGTTTGGTGGATCCACATCGTTGCCCAGGAGGGGAATCCGACAGCCAGGAGTCCTAGGTAGGAATATATCCAGAACGTTCGCAGAAGCTACTAACAGTAGGAGACTTTGTAGGAGTAGCTTGTAGTCCTTATAATCTCTGAAAAATCACATCCGATATCACGAAAACAGTTTATTCGGCTAAGTTGGTGAGCGGCGGCAGCAACGCGCGCCAGCGTTCACTCACTCAACTGGCGTTCTCCTCCAATGATTGATGAGGGATTGCTGAAGGAATTGCTGTGGTTGGAAAGTCTTCCCAACCTCACGCCAATGGCTGACCCAATATGCTGGGATTCCTTAAATAGGAAACTTTTTAACTGATTGGAATGTTTGTATAAATGTACTGAAATTACTTCTTGTTAAGTGGCTTGAGATGACATCTGTTGTGAATTGGCGCTATATAAATAAACTGAATTCATATGAAATTCTTTGCTCAATAGTATGAAATATTTTTCACTTTCCTTTAAAAATGCATTCATTATTAAAAAAACATTATTTTACCGTACATTTTTGTTCTAATAACAGATTTTATCTTTTAGCCATTTTTATTTGATTCCATCAGTTTTTATTCCAAAATGACTTTTTTACAAACTCAGCTTTTATTTCATAATAGGATTTTTCCTAGTGGCTTATTTATTTCAAAATGCCATTTTTCAACTGAATCATCTGCCAATCAGGGTCAGAGGGTAGGACCTGAACGCTCCCTGCCTGGTGCTTAAACAATTATCTTTCTGCAGGAGGAGAATGGCGAGGAAGGGTTAAAGTCATTTTATACCGTTATTTAATTTAATTTCTGTTGAATTTCAAGTATGGCTTTATCCAGATGATCATAATACTGACAGAATATACCCACTTTTTTAATGTGACTGTCTAAATCCAGTCTGTCGGTGTAGCATCAGTCTTCCAGGTTTAAAGCTCCCCGGAGCACCATGCCAATGATGAGACTGGCAAAAGAAGCCCAGGTAGGAGGTCAGGTACAATCAATCAGTAAAAGAATTCATAAATGTAGACCGTTTAAATGGTTCCCCCTTTAATTGATTGTATCTACCACCAACCAGGGGTTCTTCCGTCATTCTCCTCTGAATTGTGCAGGATGACATATCAGCAATAACTGTTATGTAGGATAGCACTAAAGTCTTGAGTGCTGGGCCAGGGATCGTTTCAAAAATATCACTCAAACAACTCAAGATGTTCCTCTCAATTTGATCTGCTAGAGTAACCGGAGTTGGACAAAGTTCCTCCAACTTGACCCGGCATGTTATGCTAAGCTATAGGTTGATCACAGTGAGTGAGATCGGATATCCAGGAAGATCGATGTTAGCACTAGCTAATGAGTGTTCAGGATCCACGCACTGACCCTGATTGGCAGATGAACTCTTCAGCTGAAAAGTGTCCTTCTAAAATAAATAAGCCAATGGGAATAACACCATTATGAAATAAGAGCTGACTTTCTGAAAAAGATGTTTTAGAATACAAACCGATGGAATTAAATTAAAATATTAGGAAAAATTGACAGTTACATGATGTTTTATATTAATAAATAAATTTTTAGAATAAAGTGAAAAATATGTCATACTAATTAGCTAAGAAATTTTATATGAATATAGTTTTCTCACAATTTCATTGTCACATTATATATTGGTCTATTATTTATCCATGTAGCTATTTATTTCACTAGGTTTTATTTTTATTTTTATTTTTTTCAATTTTGAGCATTTTGTTGTTCCATAAAGAACAAGGGAACATTTGTCAGTGATAAATGCAAAGCATAGTCAAAAGATTTTAGTTCTTTCTTTTTCTTTTTTTTTTAAAAGGATGACACAGAATGAAAACATCTGTACTCTGAGAGTATGGTGGTGGAACTCTGGCCGAGGCTTACCATTACTGCCATGAGCTGTTGGCAGAGTTGATAGACAGACTTTCACATTGAGACATCGTCTCAGAGCTAGTCAACTGGAAGTACACAGTGAATTTAGTCACACTGGTGACTGACAGTGTGCCGTTTTGAAAGTTGTACTTGAGCCAAGGATACTTTACAAACTGACACTCTGAGGAATGGTTTAGAAAAATATATTGTAATTTCTTCCACATAGGCTCAACAGAAACTCTTACATCAATTGTTTTAAATTCAGGATTTATTCCAAAATGAAAGCTTTTGTTATTTTAAGGCCACGTTATGTGTAAGCAAAGACATGACACAAAAGACTAGAGCTAAGGTTGAAGTTTAAAAATACAACATATTTTTCAGTGAAAATGTCGTGGTGTTGCAACTCGGATTCTAACTATAACTAGAAAAGCACTCATAGAGCGCAGACTTCTGCCAGGGCCACTCATTTCTCCCCATCCCCATGTTTATATCTAATTCTTTTTTTCATTTTTTTCACTCTTTTTATTGCAAATTTAGATTTTAATTAAACAAAACAACACAGTGCCTATAACCGGCACCAAACAAAACAACAGGTCTGAATATAATGAATGTACAAAATATAGGAGGTGGTGGATGAGATTTACATTGTGTATACAACAATTACCAATACAATTCAGTTGTACGGGAATCCTTTTAAAAGGATGGATGAAAGATCTGGTCCAATATAGTTCAAGTACAGATGCCACACTCTGTAGAACTGGTCTATGTTGGTGTGTATGATACTGGTCAGGTATTCTTAGGGGATCAGTTCAGAAATTATTTTGCTCCAACCGCTGACAGATGGAACTTTATCAGTAATCCAGTGTAAAAGGATATTTTTCCTGGCAGCAAATGTTAAAATATTGAATAGACTTTTTTGAGCTGCTGTTTTCACTTGTTTAGATGAAAGCCCAAGGATCAGAGACATGGGGTCCATCTCTATATTAATATGAAAAATATTTTGAATTTCAAGTAGAATTTGAGTCCAGTATATCTGAAGTTTATGACAAGACCAGAAGCAATGAGTCAATGTTCCCACATCAGTGTTACAATTAAGACAGAGAGGGGAGAGAGTGTGGTTAAAGTAATGCAGTCTGGGAGGAGATATATGTATTCTATTTATAGTTTTTAGTGTCATTTCTCTTGTCCGAGTGCAAGTTGAGATCTTTTTTTAAGATTTAAAACTGAACCTTAATCCCAATTCCCAATTTTGGTGCAATATATCTATATAGATATCTATATATATATCTATATAGATATATCTATATATATCTATAGTTATATATATATATATATATATATATACACATAGTTATATATATATATAGATATATAGATATATATAGATATATATAGATATATAGTGCTGTAGTTAACAGTCCAAAATCAATTGGATCTTTGCTGCTGAATCCTCTCATTTGGATTCTATGATTTTTTTTAAATGACTCATATTGTCAAAAGCTAAGAAGACATAAAGGAAATATCAATTACACTACTGTTTGTTAGAAAGTTGTCGTTTGCAGTCCTTTTAGATCCCTGGGTAAGGCCTTCAAGTTTTACAACATTTACCCTTACTTCTTCCTTCTCACTTGACAAACCACTATAAACTGTTCACTGACTTTTGCTTTTTTCATATGGATTTCATCATCCCATTAAATGACCATTATTAGCGGTCATCACTCCCATACAATAGCTTCAGGATTTGCCTTCTCTACATCCTAGCATGTTATTAGCGGTCATCACTCCCATACATTAGCTTTAGAATGTTCCTCCTCTACCTCCTGCTCGGTAGGTCGTTATCTTGTGAGTTAAGGTTTTATCTTGTGACTTTAGGTTTCATCTTGTGACTTTAGGTTTAGGAACTTGTCCTGAGTTTTTCGGATGACGGTTGGGGGTGGGGTAAGGTAAGAAGTAAAAATCCATCGTTACCTAAATTGTAAACACAGGTTTTAAATAAAGTTAACAAAAACGAAACTTAAGCTTTTAGATGTGGGCAATGCTGAAAGAAATATCTAATGTATATTATCACCGATAAGAATGGTAGATGCGTACCTTCTAGTCTGCTAGGATGTAGAGGAGGCACATTCTGAAGCTATTGTATGGGAGTGATGATCGCTAATAACGGCCATTTAAAGGTTGATAACATTCGAATCGGTTGCCATTATGCAATACTGTACATCGATAGAGTTTACCAGTGTACCAAATGTAACAACATCAACTTTTGTCTGCCTCATACATGCGTTTGTTCCATTTCTCCTATTGAAATGCATTAAAATCTATCGAGTTATGAGCCAAAGTCCAACTGAAAAGCAAAAACTTTGATAAGTCACAATAAAACTGTAAAGCTGCTGCATAATTCCATGTTTCTGATCCTGTTAAACATAAAATAATGACTCTACATGTGACATTTCTGAGAGCACATCTTTACATGGTCATTTCCCCAAATGTCACATTTTGACAAACTTGAACAATGCAAATTATGCTCCTTATTTTTACTGTCATACTAGTAGATTTCAGAGAAATGTGCAAACAGAAGGTGTTATTTAAATCACCCTCAGACAGAGAGGGTTTAAATAGTGTTTTGTTTTGTTTTCCTGCTCCTGTAAGCCAGAGAATAAAATATTCAATTTCACGCCCCTGATACAAATATATGAGCTTTCTGGATTTCGTTAGATGCTTTTCAATTTGTAAAATGAAATGGAAACTTGTGAGATTAATGCAGTTTACCTGTGTGGATCACCAAGGCTCTCTTGTGCAGCATCCACCATGATGATGAGGGAATGACTCAGAAGAGAGAAGTCATGGTAAGACCTGGATCGATTAAGTTGTTATTTTGCAACTAATGAGCTGTTTGATCCCAGGAGGCTTATCCTGTTGCTGAAGTGAATAAACCTGGTGTAATATACGTTTGGAGTCAAAATGAGTTTACCTTCTACCTGAGGTTGTGTAGTGTAGTCTGATCCTTACAATACCTTACAAATAAAATCATACTGCTTGAACTTTTTCACATTTTGCCACGTTACAACCACAAACTAGGATATACCCAGAAACAAACCCGTAAGCTTGTGAATGTGGATCCAGTGCATTTGGTGTTGAGGTGTGAGCAACATAAAGCGAATGTAGATCAGAAGAACCATTTTTAGGTACGTTACTTTCACTCATACAGGACAAAGAGTTTCCAGTAAAGAATTATAAAGAAGGCATTTAAAACAGTAAACAGATCAGTTATTTCAATTATTTTTTTTACATATTTTATTTAAATATTTCTTTATATTTAAAATGTCTTTATTAAGAGCAAAGAGAAACCATAGCCAAATTCCTTGTTAGTGTGCACAAACTTGCTGAATAACTTAATAATAAAGTAATTTTAAGGCTGTATATAAATGCACGACACTCTTTTCAGAACTTTATTTGTGAAGATTTTTTTTAACCATGTACCATTTTTATCTCTTTGTGTTGGTCTGTCACATAAAAAAACAGTGCAGTCTGTAGTTTCAATTTGACAAACATGGAAAAGATCAATAAAAAAGGGTTACAATATTTGTACAATATTTCTGCAAGGCAAATGTCCTCCTGTCCCCGTAAATGGTAAATTTTTCAGATAAGAAACATTACTTTTATGATGTATCGATACCACAGCTATCAAAAGCCAGCAAAAATATATTTCTTGTCAAGATTCTTGTTGCATCTCAGGGTAGCTATTTTCATATTAGCAAATGTTTGAAGAGATTTTTGTTTCGGGGAGAGCCTTTGTTGTGGATGCATCTAGCTGCTTTTTGCAGAAGCAGGTGACATAAAGTGTAATCCTCTAATGACAGTCAGGCCTGGCTTGGCTCACATATTGCTGTGAAGGTAGCTACAGCGGATCCTGTTAACTTCAATTTGCTCACTGCTGCTGAGCCAGCAGACTGAACTGAATGATAAGGGACCAGATTCCAGCCTAATCCTTCTATCACGTTCCGTCTCTGTTCTCCGCCACCCTCACCCCTCTCAAACAAACCACTACCGGTTGATTTGCCATCGCCCCTGGCTGTGGAAAGCAGCCAGTAAATGTTCCCTCGAGGTGTAATGGGATGTACATTTTGTTGTTTTCCACATCAACTCATTCTCATTTCTTAAATGCAATCGGGGGGAGTGTAGTGTTTTTTTTCTACCGTCCTCTGTGTTCCTGCTTTCAGTTGTTTCCTTGGCACCAGTGAGGGTTTAGAAAAAGCAGTCTTCCTTTAATATATTTGACATTTTTGCAGCAATGCAGTGATGGCAGTCTAAGCTTTATAATCTGTCTTGCTCAGATAGGACTTATCTTCATGCTTTGAAGAAATAGTATGCATAATAATATATATTTTAAATGCCATGGTGTCTGATTAGAGTCCCTTGCAAAAGTATTCATTTTGCTTGAACTTTTCCACATTTTGTCTTGCTACAACCACAAAGTTCAATGTAATATATTGAAATTGTGTATTAGAACGGTGCGTTCACACTGAATGCGTTTAAAGCGTCAGGTTTACATGTTATGTCAATCCAGAAGCTGTCAGGGTTTCTACGTCGCGTCACACGTGTTTTTGCGTTGCGAAAACCCATTTCTGCCTCATTCGCACGTCAAATTTCGCGCCAATGAAGCGTTTGAAGCGTGTCAGAAAGTACGCACGTAATTTTATGTGCTGCATTTTGTGCATTCGCGCGTGACGCCCGTTTTTGCATCTGCCGCTGAAGTTGAAAAATCTGAACTTTGGCGTCAATTTGCGCCGCGTCAACCAATCAGAAGCCGGGTGACGTGGTGTCACGTGATGCTGTGACCCAGTTCACGGGGTCAGTTCCGGCAAAAATTCCTTCATAATACATGGAGGAAATACTGGCCGTGGCCAATCACCCCGAGCTATACGACACCAACTGCTATCTCTACAGAGACAGGAATAAAAAGGACCTCGCTTGGAGGAATATAAGTGAGGAGATAGGGCAACTTGGTAAGTTCATTTCACTTTTGACTGACCCTGCAAACCCGTGCAGAAGCCAGCAAGCCCGCCTACTGTCCCGCTATTTTACAATTATTTTCCCGCTGATGTACAGTAAATAGAGAAGGGAGACTCTCTCTTCAAAGGCTACATCGACAGCTGCCATCTTGCAAACAGACCGTCTGGCACTACTTCCTCCCACAAGTAGTATATTTCCACGTCCAATTCGCTTTGGACGTGCGTCGAAGTGCGAATGTTTAAGCGTCAAACTTTGGCGTGCAGCGCGTTTTCGACGCTCTTGTGTGAACGCACCGTTAGACAACACAAAATAGTGCATTGTAATGATGTGAAAGAGAAATTATACATCGTATTCATATTTTTTTAATAATAAAAATCTGAAAAGTATATCATTTCACTTAGCGCCCCTTGCTCTGATACAGCTAAATAAAACCCAGTGCAAGCAATAGCCTTATTAAATCACCTAAGTAAATAATCTGTGAGTGAGTTTAGCTCAGTAAAAATACAGTTGTTCTATGAAGGCCTCAGAGGTCAATTCAAGAACATTTGTGACCAAACAGCATTATGAACCTATTAAAACTTGAAAATACTTTAGAGTGGGGTAGAGGTTTCCCTTCCAGAAGGCCAGCAACCCTGAATATTTGGCAAGAGCTACAACACATAGTTTAGATCCAAGCAAATGTACATTGATGTTGAAAGTCCAGACCTAAATCCAGTTTAGAATAAGTTGCTTGACAAAAATGATCTTCACAGGTGATCTCCATCCAGTTTGACTGAACTTAACTTAAATTTTGCAATGAGCGAAAATTTAAGTGTTTTTTATATACAAAGCTGACAGGGATGTTCATGTTTTTGCAGAAGAGGCTAGCTTTGTGTTTTATCTATCACATGAAATCCTATTAAAATACATTGAAGTTGGTTGTTGTAACATCACAAAAAATAAATTCAAGCAATAAGAATATTCTTGCAGGGCACTGCAGTTCTATATTACATGTTACCATTTGAAGTCTCCTGATGCAGAAGCATAGATCTAAATGAATTGCTTGGCTTTACTCCAGCACATTTTATATCTTCATTTCACACCATTGTTAAGCGGGAAAACATTAGAATAAAAAAGAAAAGGGCTCAGTTCTTGAATCTGGATGAGAGTATTTCTTTATTTTTTCTTACTGAGAAAAATTTTTTTCCCCCTGTTTATTGTGCATTATTTGACTGGAGTCACAGCTCTTTCATGTGCATCAGCATTTGAATTTCAACTCAAAGCCAGAACATCTGTCTGAACCAGAGGCTCCGCAGGAAGCTCAGCTCAGGGAGGCTGACGCCCAGAAACGCCCAGAAACAAACCCATATTTGTGTGAATGCGGATCCTGTGCATTTGGTGTAGATGTGTAAGCAACTTAAAGCTGATGTAGATCAGAATAACCATTTTTAAGTATGTCACTTGCATTCAGACCCGACGAAGAGCTTCTAGTAAAGAATTACCCTGAAGGCAATGAAAACAGTAAACAGATGGGTCTTATTTTTTATAATGTTATATAGTTGTTGCCTTGAAATAATTGATATATAACTAAATATGAAATTCAATTTTGTAAGCCTATTGGCGTCTGTTTTGATACTTCAAAATCAATTTTCTTTCTGCCTTGTAGCATGTCCTTGGTTTTAAAAACCAAGTTTTACATGAATGCAAATCATTTTTAAGCCACTCCTGGCATCTCAAGATTTCTGGAAAGAATTAGAATGCCAAGTGCTTTAACTTCAGATTGCTTCCCACTCAACAGACAAATGTAAGTAAAGGAAAGCACAGATTATTTTTTTTACATTTTCCTGTTATACAGAAAATAATTTAACATGTGCTGTGTCAGACTCAAAAGCGATTCTGAAATTCAAAGCAAGACATTACTGTGTTCTGCATTGTTTTAATATGCTTTCTGAATGGAAATACAGCAAGGAGTAACATTGTGGAAACCATTCTTTCATAGCTTCACTTTTTACATTTTTATTAAAACCATCGGTGAATCAATAGGTGCAGAGAAAACTTTTAATATGAGATTGTTTAATGTTGCAAACTACAAGAAAGAGCAAATAAAATTATCGGTAACAATTATAAGGTTTATGGCACATTTTGTCTTAATATGCAAGAAACTACTACAAAAGCCAGCTCCAAATATTTAAATTATAAAAAAAATATCTTTTAAAAACAACATAGTTTTATTTATTAAAAACTGAAAATACCTTGAAGAGAGATTTTTTTTTATTTGCACTTGCAACACCCTCAGGTTGAAAGTGAAGTTATTTTAGATTAAAGGCTGTGGTAGCACCAGTCAGAAGCAGTAGTTGTGTTGGCAAAAGTCTATTAAAGATGTTTCTGCAAGACTTCTCTAAATAAACTTAACATATAGAAAAAAATCAATGCATCAAAAATAATTTTCCGTTTTGCACCAGAAAGAGCCATAAAAACAAATTTCAGCACAGTGATTTATTTATTTATTTTTGTAACTTGTATTTAATTGGAAATTTTTCACTTTCAGAAAACATTAAACGTCACATACAAAGAATACAGGTAAAAAGTAACCTAGAAAAATACCTTATTCTCTGTTCTGCCTCACCCCTTATCCCCTTATCTCTCTACGTGCCTTTACCCCCCTATCATCCCACAAACAAAATATACATATGATGGGCAGAGCAAAAAATACCGGCACCTTACAAAGTGCCCATACCATCAACAAAATACCACATCACCCGCCCTAACTACAATAACATTTATACATTTTGAGTATTTAATTTAACAAAAACTATTTAAACAAACAACTCTTCAAACAAACAACAGGCATGAACAATACAGAATTACCTTGTTACATTTGCAAATAGGAATATATAGGTGTCCATTTTTTCCAAAACTCCTTTCCATCCATCTATCCATTATCTGTACCCATCCATCCTATGCAGGGTTGTGGGGGGGCTGGTGCCTATCTCTAGCAATCATGGGGCGAGAGGCGGGGTACACCCTGGACAGGTCGCCAGTCCATCACAGGGCAACACAGAGACATACAGGACAAACAACCATTCTCGCACACACTCATACCTAAGGGCCCTTTAGAGAGACCAATTCATCTAACCGTCATGTTTTTGGACTGTGGGAGGACCCGGAGAGAACCCACGCATCCACAGGGAGAACATGCAAACTCCATGCAGAAAGACCCCAGGGATTCAAACCCGAGCCTTCTTCCTTCAAGGCAACAGTGCTACCAACTGTGCCACTGTGCAGCACACAACATTAGAGACACATAACGTATGACACATTATGACACCCTGGGGATAGTTGATTTAACAGATTTCAACTTCCTGGACCACAGCAACTACTTATTCCATAAAATGTTGTTTTATCCAGTGAAATTCTCAAAATAGATGTCCTTGTAGACATACAATGAAACGATGAATGTTTTAGTTTTACATTTTGGAAGGTTTTGACCAAAAAAATTTTTCTTTGAAGGGGAGTCAAGATATAAGTCTATTAAAAACAAACCTGTTAAATATTTATCATAAATCCTACAGTAACATCATACATTTTTCTTTTGTATTGCCTTACTCCATTTAGCCTCTCATTCTGGGTCGTTGTTCAGGAAACAATGGGAGTACAGATGTCACTTCTCCCTTGTTTTATACAGTCAATTACTGAGCACGGGCAAATCAAGATTTGAGTGGGATATTTTCTGTCCTTAACTGGAACCTCATATGGCAAAAAACATTACAACCTCTACTTCTTTTGCAGGTCAACATACAGTTAATTATTTTGCGTATGCAGCACATATTTGGCACATGCACAAAGAACATTTGAATATATATGTCAAGCACAACAGCCCGCAGAAAAAGTCTACAAACCATTCACTGTACCAGCATGTATTTAAGTTACTACTGCAGGGCTTGTCTGATGTGGCTTTATTTTTTTAGGGCAGATTACTTTTTCACATATTTGATTAGGCTGTTTTGGGTTAGCTTTGTCAATAAATTATCATTTAAAAGCTGCACATTATTTTACTAAGGTTGATATTAAAATTGGTTTGATCTGAAACATTTATATGGGAAAAAAGTAACAGACTTTAGGAAAGGATTTCATTTTCAAATGTCAAAGTGGGTACATAACATCCCTTGTGTACTAAATTTCCCATGTTCTTTCCATTCCCTAAAAACTGAGTACAACAGACACCACTGCAGCTTCCTAGTCAAGAGATTCATGATAAAAAAGCACCTTCACTTTATCTTTCATAAAGTCATCTGGTTCATTTTCATGTTTTAAAGAAACTAAAAAAGGATTTTTTTGTGATTAAGGCAAAAAGCGCTACGAAATTGGATTCAATTCATTCCAACTAGCTTTTCAAACCTTTCCCCTGACAACTGTGGCTAAGCTTTGCTATTCTTTGGCTTTGACTGCCTTAGAGTCACGAAGAACCTCACAATAAAAGCAAGTTTTACATTAGCATTGTCACCGTGGCTAAACTAGCTAAAGCATAACAAAACTGTAATTCTTGCTCAAACACTTAAACTTTCTAAATCACAAGTCTTCTGGCAGTTCTTAATTTATTTATTTTTTTGCTAAGACATTTATTTATACACTTTGCAGTTCCTTGCTGAATATGTCACACAACTAAGAGAAATGGTTGACATTTTAACTAAAATGTTTAAATAGAATTTAATACCATAAAAGTAACTAATTGGAATTTCAGTGTTATTGAACATTAAATTTAAAACTAATATGCTTGATCACATTATGGATCATTTTAAGAGATAATACACAGTAGTATAACACCCCCCAAAAATCCTTGTCTAATCCCTACTGCCCCTGAAATCTTCTCATCTAGTTTCTGTAAACCAAAGTGAGCTGAATCTTATGGACAGGGTAAAACAATTTGATTTGGTTCTGGGTAAACAGCAATATGTGCACAGTCAAGAGTGTTTAGATTGTTGTTGAAAGAAATGTAACAGCTCTGACAAGGAGTCTAGAGCAAGTTCTCCTCATGGATTTTGGAGCAGATGGTTGTCTGCCTGTTTGGGGTGAGCTATGCGCCCTTGTCTCTGACCTGGTGTCATAATTTTCCACCACAGAGGCCAGTTGAAGGCCAGGGAAATTTCACACTGGAGTTTGCCGTTGGAATGCAAACACAGTGGCTTTTTTGGACTTGGCTGTAAGCATGCTATTATTTTCTGACTTTTGTTTCGTTTAAAATTGCTTTGAGGCGCTTGGTGATCCTAACAAGATATCCTTCATTCTGTGCTTCTTCCTCAGGCAGCCAATCTCATCACTTCTTTTTATTGGCTCCATCTCCAGATTTTACATCTTTGTTGCATCATCCATCCATTGTTTTTCAGATAGGACTACCCCTCAGTGAAAAATGAGCGAGGTTGTTGTGCGAGGATTTCCTAACATCTACAAATAAATTCCTTTCATTCAAAATATTGTTTCACATAATACACACAATAACTGCAAACAATGACTTCACAGACTGTTCTTGAAAAAGGATGTGATCACTGCATAAAATATTTATGATGCATTTGGACCTAATCCCATCATATATTTGCTTCTGTAATTTCCTCTGACTGTTGAGCGAGGAGAGAAGAGCAGGAGCTGCTGGCTGTTGTCTCCAGAGATGCCTGTTGACAAATTCTGCTTGTATCAAAACTTCTGTGAGGGAGGTGACAAAGTCAGGTGCTGCATTGTGGGGGAGTGAAAACTGCAGGCTGAGGACCCTATCTGAGACCTGCTGTTGTTTGGTCTGTAGCTTTTTAAGGCTTCTCTACTGACACCTAATGGCAAAAATATATAGAAGAACATCTAGCAAAAAACAAAGGATTGGGAATATATCCACTGCTGTGGAGTCCTTTATTGTATGGTTATTTATTTATTTATTTCTGCTTCTACTTTACCAGCATGAAGAAAAACAATTTTAAATTTTCTCACATTTTATCCTCTGTGAATGCTGCTTTATTTATTAACTCATGGTATTTTACCTGCTTTTATGATACATTTTTAAACTAAACTATTGACCAATTTCCTATTGAGCAGGTCCCTTTTCCTTTAAAATATTTTTTAAATAAATTTTAAAAGTTATATAAATATGACGTGACATTGTTATAATTGATTGACTTGCATGAAAATATTAATCTCTTAGATTTTTTAAGGTTTTGTCACATGTTACATCTACGAACCTCTGTGTATTTGATCAACATTGCATGTCAATAACTGTGAAATGTAAGATGTTCTTTTTTAAATTAAGATTCTGAAAGGTTTTTTGTATGTTGAATATGTTCATCTCCTGAGTCATACATTTGAAAAGCCACATTTTCTGCCATTTCAGCTGCAAGTATTTGGGGTATGTCTGTAGCCTATACTGTAAGCTTTGTTCATGCAGACATTGCGATTGTTGCCCACTCGTTATTCCAAAATACCTAGAGTTCAGTCAGTTGGGATAGAGAGCATCTGTGAAAATCAATTGTTGGGCAGTGCCACAGATTCTCAGTTGATTTAGGTCTGGACAGAGCGACAAGTGAGGATCTAAACCACGCCATTGTAGAAATGGCATAATGTTTAGGGTGGTTGTCTTGATGGAAGGTGACCCTAACCCCAGTCTCAAATCTGACTACCTGTCCTGCCCCAGCTGAAGTAAATTATCCCAGTAGCATCCTACTGTTATTACCATGTTCAGTTCAAGGTGATATACTGTGCTGGTTTTCCTCCATACATTGTGTTTTGCAAGTAGGCCAAAAGGTTTATTTTTGGTTTCATTTGAGAAGGCACACATACCCTATGGCAAACTTTGATTGGGACATGTTTTTGCCAACTTTCAGAAATACCTCATACTAAAATTCCACTCTGTGTGGTTAAGCTATGAACAATCTTGGAATCAAAATGTTTCATTACATATTTATATAACCGACATATGTTTTAGATGTTTTTGTGTCTTTATTTATTTATGATTGACTCATGTTTTGTAATATTTAGATTGTCTTATGTACTGTTATGGTCTGCACACAGTGTCTTACTTTTTCGGTACAATGACAATAAAGATTTTGAATCCAATCTGAGATTCTCATTCTTTTTTCCACTCTTCAGTTCAGGAAATGCTGATCCTTCCTCATAAAGTCCCATGGTAATACACTGATGTTTGTTGCTGTCATGGGAAAAAATGCTAAAAAACATCAGTGTGAGAATGTTTTTGCAAAGCAAAGTTTTAATATATTTTTCTGTATTTAGCATTGAAAGGTGAATATTCCTTCAATATACACAGAACTATGATTTACTGCATTGTTAGTCTGCTATGTCAACAGCAGGCGTCTTCTAAGCCTAAAATGGAGCCAAAAAATAAAATATGGTGCCTGACTTTTCAAGCACTTGAAGGTTAATTATTCAAGACTTCTCGCCTCACAACAAGCCAAGAAACAGCAGGATAACGTGGCGAACAGCAGGAGATTCTTCTTTATTCCCTCGGAGAGTGCCACAAGTTTAAACCCAGTGTTCTGCTTTAATTGAGATGCACAAATTGTCTGGAGTCTGGCACCTTCGAGCCCAGCAGAAGGAAATATAGGACAGGCATGACCTCCGTCATTCTCTATACTCAGTGAAGCAATCAGCAATATAATTTAAATCAGCAGCGAGAATAATCTGCAATGTCCTAGAGTGATCAATTGTGGGAGTGAACCATTTGCTGATGCATCTGTTTAATGATTAGACATATGTACTTGCGATCCATGATGAATGAGCAACACATGAATGCATGTTGATGTAATTAAAGTTTTGCATAATTAGGTATCTATCATATTAAAAAGGCAATTAAAAAACAAATTGGCTAAAAGGAATATGCTTCAGCATAAAGACATAATAACTTCATATAGAAAGGAATATGGAAAACAACTGAAACAACAAATTGACCAAGAAAATTATGTCTATTAAAGCCAATCCATTTTTTTCAATAATTACATGTTTTTCATTTTTCATCATTAGCAGTGAAAATCTGCAGTATAAGTTGTACTTTGACCCCAACCAAATTCTCTCTAGTTTCAGAGTTTTGGGACTAATTACCTACATTATTCACAGTGTGAATAAGCTTATTTTCTTATCAAATCAAATGATTTTATTTTCAAAAATCAGCTTGAATATACTATCTTCACTGTTTTGTTGTCTGTATGTAAAAATAAATTAACATACTTCGATGTGGACTGATTTTTGGTGTAAAATAGGACCGAGACTCCATTTGCACACAGTGAGATGTCAAATTTACCATATTTCAGGTCATGTTTACACCAGGTTACACCCACTCAGTTTTGAAGACGAAAAATAGCTACAGGCAGAATTGATTGAACAACTTTATACTTGGAAAACAGCTGCCCTAAAGAATGAACCAGGGGCATGCTTTACTCTATTTCTAATGTTAGAATAATATAAAGCTGCTCCTATTGCCATATCTTTAAGGGTTTTGTCGGCAGCAGAAAGCATATGTAGGTCAATAGTTATTGTATCTTAACAGAAAAAAAAAGGTTTTTTGAAAGTTTCTGTAATACTGGCATCAATAATAAACATTTTCTGTCACTGAGCTGTAATTATTTTTTTTTTTTAAATGAAGGGGGAGAGCAAGTTTGAATTGTCTTAGTTCACATGGGGTCAACATTATATGTACAGAAACACATTTTTACATATACCCCCCCCCCCCCCCCATATTATATATATATATATATATATATATATATATATATATATATATATATATGAAACTTCAAATTATGATATATCAAATGCTATTCTATTTTGATGGTCTCCTCGGGTCTCAATTGTAGGATAAAAGGTTGATGCTTTAAATTCGCTTTGAAGAAGTAAACTGCTACTTTTTCCTGATAAAACAGACAGTTTGGACGTTTTTTGCCTTAAGGATTTCTTAAAGTGCACTTGGCAGGTTTTGCCATATGTGATGGTAAGTGACCAAATTCTTGGTTACAGGTTTACAAGTGCTCACAGTGTGCAGACGTTCAGTATAAATAGATAAACTTTAGACAAAAGAAAATAAGGCAAGGAACAGCAATTTTATTTGTAAAGCATACTTTCAACAACAAGGGGATTCACGGTGCTTTACATGATTCGGGGAAAAGGTAAAAATAGCAGTAAAGCATAAAACACACACAGAGCACATGACGCATAAGGATATGAGTAATGTTTTATAAGGATAAAGGAGCAAATGTACATGTATCAGCAGGCAATTCCTGTTATAGAAAGAAAAAAAGAAAAGGTTTGATTTGATAGCAAAAATACTTATTTTTAACAGTAACTTAACTGACTACTATGGCTCAAAGGTCTTCATTGTGTTCAGTATAGAGACAAACAGAAAGAAGAAACGGTCTCTGTTCAACAATTTGTGTCCAGGGTGTGTGGTGCCTGGAGAGATGTTAGACTCCTGTCCTGTTTTGTGGATGAGCCAAAAGACAAAGTGATAGATGAACACAGGATATTATTGGCACAAAATTAAATAGACTTTAAATTGTTTCAAACTTTTTGTGTTCCTCTATATACAGACCCTTTCCAGAAAATTAGAATATCATGAAAAAGTTTATTTCTATAATTCCATTCAAAACGTTAAAATTCCATAGATTATAGACTCAGGGCCCACAACTTAAACAATTTCAAGTATTTAGTTGTTTATTTGTACATAATTTGGGCTTCCAGCTCAGAAAACTCACGAAAACAGGAATTCAAGAAATTAGAAAACTGTGAAGGCACACTTTACTTTCATCAGAAAAGAGGACCTTGGACCACTGGCCAGAAGTCCAGTCCTTCTTCTCCTTGGGCAAGTTGAGGCTTAGAAGTGGTTTGACCAGAGGAACCCGACAGTTGTAGCCCATCTCCTGGATGCGTCTGAATGGTGAATCTTCTGTTTGATAATCTGCTGAAGCCCCTGATCAGCTCTTCTGCTGGTGCATCTTCTCCTGCCACATTTTGCCCTTCCACTAGACTTTCCATTGATATGCTTGGACACAGCTTAGCTATGAACTTTTGTGGTTTACCCGTCCTATGGAGGTTTTCAATGATGGTCTTCTGGCCAGTTGTCATGTCTGCAGTCTTCCCATATTGAACCTAACTGAGGCAATTGAATCAAAGTGAACCAATTTAATGAGTTTAGTATAAGTAGCCTAGTTGTTGACACTCAGTTGAAAACATTCATGCCCTATAAAATTATAGCTGATTTCTTCACAGTATTCAAATTTTTTGAATTCCTGTTTTCGTGGGTTTTATGAGCTGGAAGTCAAAATTATGTAGGCCTACAAATAAACAAATAAGTACTTTAAATTGTTAAAATTGTGGGCCCTGGATCTATAATCTATGGAAGTGTAATGTTTTGAATGGAATTATGGAGATAAATAAACTTTTCCATGATATTTTAATTCTTTGGAAAGAGTCTGTGTATCCCTATAAAGGTCATCACAGAAGATAAGCTATAGTCGGTCATTTTTATGTTGCATGTGAGCTATCCATCTGTTTCGACCACACATACAATTTTTCAACATTTTTGGGATTTCTTTCTTTCTTTCTTTCTTTCTTTCTTTCTTTCTTTCTTTCTTTCTTTCTTTCTTTCTTTCTTTCTTTCTTTCTTTCTTTCTTTCTTTCTTTCTTTCTTTCTAATCATTACTCCAGTTGTTCTCGTTTGGGGAACAGTAAAACTTTAACATCACCTAACAAAATTATGATTTTAGGAGTTATACATATTTTTTATCGGGTAAAAACCAAGCTACGCAAAGATTCCGTGGAATTGCCCCTTACACGTATTGCGAATCGGAAGCTGCGAATCGGAAGCTAACTTCAGCTTCGTGCTACGCCCAGTGTGTAATGTTGCATCAGAATAATCCGGAAATGTCATCAGCCTACACCCGGTTTACCAGCAACACGGTTCACTTCATACAGCACAATTTAGCTCTGAATGTGGGCTGCCTCTTGATTTCTTATGGCTGAGCAGACTGTGGTAGAGTATGTACATGTATCAGCAGGCAATTCCTGTTATAGAAAGAAAAAAAGAAAAGGTTTGATTTGATAGCAAAAATACTTATTTTTAACAGTAGCTTAACTGACTACTATGGCTCAAAGGTCTTCATTGTGTTCCGTATAGAGACAAACAGAAAGAAGAAACGGTCTCTGTTCAACAATTTGTGTCCAGGGTGTGTGGTGCCTGGAGAGATGTTAGACTCCTGTCCTGTTTTGTGGATGAACCAAAACACAAAGTGATAGATGAACACAGGATATTATTGGCACAAAATTAAATAGACTTTAAATAGTTTCAAACTTTTTGTGTTCCTCTATATACAGACCCTTTCCAGAAAATTAGAATATCATGAAAAAGTTTATTTCCATAATTCCATTCAAAACGTTAAACTTCCATAGATTATAGACTCAGGGCCCACAACTTAAACAATTTCAAGTATTTAGTTGTTTATTTGTACATAATTTGGGCTTCCAGCTCAGAAAACTCACGAAAACAGGAGTTCAAGAAATTAGAAAACTGTGAAGAAATCACCATTTACTTCTCAGTTTTTGCAGAAAAAAAGAAAGCAAAGGATCACATCAAAACATGGTACTTTCAAAAGATATGTCAATCTTGAATACTTGGTAGGGAATCCCTTTGCCTTAATCACGGCCTCGATGCGCTGTGGAATTGAAGCAATCAGCCTGTGGCAGTGCTTGGGAGTTATGGAAGCCCAGATTTCCTTGAAGCTTGCTGGCTCTTTGTTTTTGGGTCTGGTGCCCCTAATTTTCCTCTTGATAATACCCCATAGATTCTCAATAGGGTTTAGGTCCGGCAAGTTGGCTGGCCAGTCAAGTTTTGGTGCTTCTGGCGGTATGGGCAGGGGCCAGGTCCTGCTGGAAGATGAAATCTGCATCTCCATACAGATCCTCAGCAGAAGGAATCATAAAGTCCTCTAAAACATTCTGGTAGACTGATGTGGTGACCTTGGATTTAAGAAAGCAGAGTTTACCAACACCTGCACCGGACATTGCACCCCAAATCATGGCTGACTGTGGATATTTCATACTTGACCTTAAGCAGCCTGGGTTATGTTTTTCACCCGTTTTCCTCCAAATCCTTGGAACCTTAATTCCCGAATGAAAGGCACACTTTACTTTCATCGGAAAAGAGGACCTTGGACCACTGGCCAGAAGTCCAGTCCTTCTTCTCCTTGGGCAAGTTGAGGCTTAGAAGTGGTTTGACCAGAGGAACCCGACAGTTGTAGCCCATCTCCCGGATGCGTCTGAATGGTGAATCTTCTGTTTGATAATCTGCTGAAGCCCCTGATCAGCTCTTCTGCTGGTGCATCTTCTCCTGCCAGATTTTGCCCTTCCACTAGACTTTCCATTGATATGCTTGGACACAGCTTAGCTATGAACTTTTGTGGTTTACCCGTCCTATGGAGGTTTTCAATGATGGTCTTCTGGCCAGTTGTCATGTCTGCAGTCTTCCCATATTGAACCTAATTGAGGCAATTGAATCAAAGTGAACCAATTTAATGAGTTTAGTATAAGTAGCCTAGTTGTTGACACTCAGTTGAAAACATTCATGCCCTATAAAATTATGGCTGATTTCTTCACAGTATTCAAATTTTTTGAATTCCTGTTTTCGTGGGTTTTATGAGCTGGAAGTCAAAATTATGTAGGCCTACAAATAAACAAATAAGTACTTTAAATTGTTAAAATTGTGGGCCCTGGATCTATAATCTATGGAAGTGTAATGTTTTGAATGGAATTATGGAGATAAATAAACTTTTCCATGATATTTTAATTCTTTGGAAAGAGTCTGTGTATCCCTATAAAGGTCATCACAGAAGATAAGCTATAGTCGGTCATTTTTATGTTGCATGTGAGCTATCCATCTGTTTCGACCACACATAAAAATTTTAAACAGTTTGGGGATTTCTTTCTTTCTTTCTTTCTTTCTTTCTTTCTTTCTTTCTTTCTTTCTTTCTTTCTTTCTTTCTTTCTTTCTTTCTTTCTTTCTAATCATTACTCCAGTTGTTCTCGTTTGGGGAACAGTAAAACTTTAACATCACCTAACAAAATGATGATTTTAGGAGTTATACACATTTTTTATCGGGTAAAAACCAAGCTACGCAAAGATTCCGTGGAATTGCCCTTTACACATATTGCGAATCGGAAGCCGTGAATCGGAAGCTAACTTCAGCTTCGTGCTACGCCCAGTGTGTAATGTTGCGTCAGAATAATCCGGAAATGTCATCAGCCTACACCCGGTTTACCAGCAACACGGTTCACTTCATACAGCACAATTTAGCTCTGAATGTGGGCTGCCTCTTGATTTCTTATGGCTGAGCAGACTGTGGTAGAGAAAATGAGTGAACTGCAAGTGGACGGGAGCAAAAAGGTTATAATTTTACTTATATACATTCGGGATAAATTATCTGTTATAAGCTAACCGGTAGCTAGCCTAGCCTGTGGTAGGATACTAGCTATCGTTTAGCCACATGCAATGTGGCGCTGACGCTGCGGCTAGCTGGCTTGTAGGTGAAATCTATGTGGCTATCTTCGCTTATGCTTTTTAGCTTACGTCTAAAAGTTTAGTTCGTGGTTGAATGTGTTTTGTGGGAAATTGCTAGAATTACTTTTTAGTGGCTCGATGATTGTCTGTTTGTTTTGGTAAACAAGGCAAGGTTATTTTATTTGTATAGCACACGTTCAACGACAACGTAATTCAAGGTGCTTTACATGATTAAGAGGTAAAATAAAAATAGCAGTAGAACACAGACAAAGGATATGAAGTAAAACCAGTAATAAAGCAAGAAGCACACACAAAACATATGATACATGAAATCATTACTCAAAAGCAACTTTAAACAGATAAGTTTTTAGTTGTGATCTAAAAGAACTCAGTGTTTCAGCAGCTTTGCAGGTTTCTGGAAGTTCGTTCCAGATTAGAGGAGCATAGAAACTGAAAGCTGCTTCTCCATGTTTGGTTCTAATTCTAGGGATGTTGAGTAGACTGGAAGTAGAGGACCTGAGTGGTCTGGTGGGTTGGTATAGTAACAGTAGATCTTCAACATACTTGGGTGCTAAGCCATTCAATGATTAATAAACTAGTAAAAGTGTTTTAAAGTCTATTTTCTGAGCTACAGGAAGCCAGTTTAAGGACTTTAGATCTGGGGTGATGTGCTCTACTTTCCTGGTTCTAGTGAGGACGTGAGCAGCAGCGTTCTGGATTAGCCTTTAGGCTAAACTTTGTTTGAAAATTGGAATAAATGATTATTTCAAGGTCTTTTGGGGGGTTTCTTAATGTGCAGTGAACTTTAATGGTTTTGTGGTGATTGTCCTAGGTTCACAGTACAAATCGGTTTGCGCTTTAGACCTGGGCATAATGAACAACCTCACACCTTTTTTGTTTAATTTCCATATGGTTGTCTTCGACTACCAAAAGACAGACTTCTTTACAATATTAATATTTGTTGTTGTTTTTACCTTCCATATGTGTTTTAAATATAGATAGATAGAAAATTAGAATATAAATATTATTTTTTTTCCCACAGTGGGGAAATTTATAACTTTTGTTCATATTATTACTACTTTCTTCATTGTTATTTTTAAAACTGTTTGGGGTGGTGTTTTGACAGGGGGCAAATGAAAGCGGTAAAGATGGAGGGAAGAAAAAAAACAAAAATGTTCCTGGGGACTCTGCAGGCAAGACTGAGGTAAGTTGAGCTTAATGGAGGTTGCTTGGTCTGACAGCATATGACAATGTTGGTTTACAAGTTTTCATTTTATTTACTCATTGTTTTGAGGTTACAGACTGTCAAAGCTTCAGTTCCCTATCATAAAGGGAGTTTACATTTTTTAATGAAATTGGGATAGTGTGTTGTACCTATGAGTAGTAAATATCTCTTGCAGTAAACAGCTTTCAGAATGATCCCATGTTTTATCATTCGGGTATTGCCAGGGCATACTGGTGTAAACCAAGCTCACTTTAACTTTATTGCCATCTTTACATTGCTTTCCACTTAAATGGGCCCAGTTCAGCATACAATCCCTGCTTGGCAATCTTTCAGATGTTACTTAATACAAGTACATAGAGTTAGTGGTCTGAAAACAATACCTGCTGAGGTACAGTGAATGGCCACAAATCAGTCTTCTCGGGTAGAAGAATTATTACCTCCTGGTTTAAAAACTATATTTTATGAGTGGTATTTTTGAAAAGAGGCACTGATGTCTGATTTTAAAACAAAACTATCAAATAAATATGTATGAGATGAGTGTTTCCTTGTTTAAATCCTGTTTTCTGAAAAAGCGTTGTTCTTGGAATTGTTTTGGTTAGTGGATTACAAGTTGCAGGATGGCTGAGTA